>CM024521.1:42619519-43822755 GCA_014182375.1 Eucalyptus virginea | reverse complement strand
AATGCAGACTCAAGATGATCTCGGACGATGAGGAGCTTGCTCTATGATAAGAAGGTTCATAAACTCAATAGAAAAGGAAGAAGGTTCAACTCCAAGAAACAAAAATTTTCAAAGACAGCAATCCAAGTCTCGTTGATGATGAGGAACCAAACAAAGATGTTTGTTTCAATGTAAGAAAAAGGGACAATATACTTCCAAATCGTCCTCTTCCGAAGAAGAAGAAAGTGAAAAGCTGAAAAGCCAAAAGCACTCAAAGCCGAAACTTGGAGTGATACCGAGTGTGAAGAAAGTGAGGATGAATATGCCACCCGTGTTCGATGGCACACCGAACTGCATCGTATTCGGATCGACTTAAAGTGAATTTGAGGTAAGTGATTTTAAAATTCCCGTCAAAGTCTCTCTAAATATATTGATGAACCGTGTTTTAATCTTAAGACTTCTTAAAAGAGTTTCTTAACCAAAAGGAAAACTTAGTTTAAAACAAAAAGAAAACATTTAGAAGAAAGAATCAAAAGTTTAGATTTGAACGTTTCTACTCTTAAAGAAAAAGAAGATAATCTTAAAAGAAAATACTTTTCTAAAAACCGACTTCTATCAAATATTTCAAGGAAATTTTCAATAGGATCTGAAAACTTGAAAGTTCTTTCAGCTCAAAAGACCTTACTTCAATAAGTCCGGACTAGAATGACAGTAAACAATTCCATTGATTGATTTTTCCTAAAGTAAAAGAAAGAATTAAGAAGAGACTATCGAAAGAGGCTTAAAAAATCATTTCAAGAAAGTTTTTGTAAAACTGTAGGTCGAAAATGCTCTAAGATGTTCAAAGTGTAACAAAGAAGGGATCATTTTGAAAAGAGTGTCCTATGATTTGGAAGCCCGTTAAGAAAGCATGGCCTTATAATGATTATTCTCTAACACCAAAGGACCCAAGAAAATTTGGGTACCAAAGAAAGCTTGAGATTTTCATTTGAATGCAGGTCTCCGTCAAGAAAGATAAAAATGGTATCTTTATGTGGATGCTCAAGACACATGACGGGAGACTCAAATAGTCATAAAGCTTATTCAAGCGAACGGAGGAAAAGTTTCATTTGGAGGAAACAGCAAAGGAAATATTGTGGGATTTGAAACTGCCAAAATTGAAATCTCACAATAAACAATGTTTCGCTAGTAGAAGGACTCAATTACAATCTTCTCAAGACGTCAATTATGTGATACTGATTCAAGATTTTCTTTCCAAGAAGGAACATGTTCTGAAATCAAGAAGACTCTACTCGCCCTTTCAAAGGTCGAAGACATGGAAATATCTACCTCCTAGACGTAAACCAAATGATTCGCATTGCTTAATCTCAATACAAGACGAAGAAACCTATGGCATAGAAAGCTCGGCCATGTCAATATGAAGCAAATTGGCCAAAATCTCATCAAAACAGCTTGTTCGAGGTCTACCAAAATTGTCATATCAAAAGACCAATCTAGTACTCCTTGCATTTCGAAAGCAGTGTAAAAGATTCATACAAGTCTATAAATCATGTCTCTACTAATCATGTATTGCAGCTGTGCATATGGATCTATTCGACCAACAAGAACCCAGTATTGGAGGTAAGAAATATTGCCTAGTAATTGTAGATGATTACCCCGTTTTTACTTGGGTATATTTTCTTGCAAATAAGTCTGAAACACTCGTATTTTGAAAAATTTGCTAAAAGATTCAAAATGAAATTGGATGTGTTATATCAAGTATAAGAACAATTTGATCATGGAGGCGAATTTGAAAATCAAAATTTTACAAAATTTTGTGATGACTTGGATTTAAACATATATTCTCTTCTCCATATACTCCTCAGCAGAATGGAGTGGTGGAAAGGAAGAATCGATCTCTTCAAGAAATGGCTAGAACTCGTTAATTGAAAGTAAAATTTCTTCACGATTTTGGGCTGAATTGCTTCAACAAAGATGCTATATTATCAATAGAGTCTAAGACCTATTCCGGAGAAAACTCCTTATGAATTACTCAAAGGAAAGAAGCCTATTGTTTCATACTTTCATGTTTTCGGATGCAAATGTTTTATATTGAAAATGCAAAGATCAAGTTGGTAAGTTCGAAGAAAGATCGATGAAGGCATCTTCCTTGGATATTCTTACATCAAGCAAAGCTACAGAGTCTATAATAAGAAGAGCTGGGCCCGTGGAGGAGTCAATGAATGTCAAATTCCAAGACTCTATGCAAGGTGAATCCAAAAATTCAATCAGCATGAAGAGTCTGGAACCTCGCTTCCCACCCTCAAAAGATTACAACTCAAGAAGCTTCTCAAATTCGAAGATCGCACTGCTACCATGAAGACTCGTGATAAAGAAAAGGTCTTCAAACCAAGCAATCAACCAGCAACGGAAAGCATAAATCCAGTCATCCTAAAGATCTCATTATCGGAGAAATTAATGAAGGAATCCGCACTGCATCCAAAAGGCGTGAAGAGTCTAGTGCCGTAGCTCTTATTCTGAAATTGAACCAAAAAGCATAGAAGAAGCTCTATCCGATGAAAGCCGGATTGAAGCTATGCAAGAAGAGCCTGACAGCTTCCAAATATAAACGACGCCCTGGATCCATCATCTAAAACCAAAAGGTAAAACCGTTATCGGAACCAAATGGGTGTTCGTAAACAAGATGAATGAAAAGGAAAGTCGTACGAAACAAAGCAAGACTCGTGGGCAAAAGGATATACGCAAGAAGAAGGAATAGACTATGATGAGACCTACGCTCCGTGGCAAGGTTAGAAGCTATTCGCCTATTACTTGCATTTGCTTGCTATAAAAAATTTCAGGTTATTCCAAATGGACGTCAAAAGCTTTTTTCCTAAATGGATTTATCCATGAGGAAGTTTACGTGGAACAACCTCCGGTGGTTTGAAGACCCAAAGAAGCCAGACTCGCCTTCGGGACCGAAAAGGCTCGTATGGTTTAAAGTGTGCACCTCGAGCTTGGTACCTACGAGACTAAGTAAGTTCTTATTAAAGAGTGGTTTTGTTAAAGGTAAAGTTGATACTACTTTATTTATTAAAAAGGAAAACAAAAAGTTTTATACTTGTTCAAATATATGTGGATGATATCATATTTGGATCCCCTAATGAAAGTTCAGGCAAGAAATTTTCAAAGTCTATGCAGGATGAATTTGAAATGAGTATGATGGGAGAATTAACATTCTTTCTTGGTCTTCAAGTAAAGCAATTGAAGGAAGGTACTTTCATTTGTCAAGAAAATATGCTAATGATCTTGTCAAAAGGTTTGGATTAGAAAATTGCAAGAAGACTGATATACCAATGTCAAGTTCGTTGAAAATAGACAAAGATGAAGAAAGGAAGAAAGTTGATCAAAAAGCCGTATGTAAGCATCATCGGTTCACTTCTTTATCTTACCGCTCTAGACGACATTTTGTTGAGTGTTTGCACTCGTCTTTAGGTTTCAATCGATCCTAGAGAATCTCATCTCAAGGCTGCAAAACGTGTTATTAAATACGTTGCCTCGTCTTCAAGCATTGGTCTATGGTATCCTAAAGAGGGAGACTTCAATCTTCCGGGGATATTCGACGCCGATTCGGCCGGTTGTAGAGTCGATAGAAAGAGCACTTCAGGAACCCGCCGATTGCTTGGAAACAGAATGTGTCTTGGTTTTCAAGGAAACAGCACCGTAGCTCTCTCTACAACGAAGCGGAGTATGTAGCTCTTGGAAGCCGCTGTTCGCAAATTCTATGGATAAAACAACAGCTACAAGACTTTGGGATTAAAGACTCATGCAAAAATCAGATGTGACAACACCGGCGCAATCAACCTCACCAAAATCCAATCCTTCATTCAAGAGCAAAGCATATAGAGATTCGACATCATTTTATTAGAGATCATATTCAAAATGGAGAAATCTCAATTCAATTTGTTGATTCGAAAAAGTCAACTAGCGGATATATTCACAAAGCCATTGGAGAAAAATCAATTCGATTTTATCCGTACTGAGACTCAACATTTTGAAGCTTGAAGAAGTTAAAGGCGAAGAATCTACATCAATCGGACTCTATCCTTCAGACTCTATACTTCATGGTATCAGACTCAGACCTTCATTGTATAGACTGTAAGTTATTCTTTTAATCTCAAAAAGGTACGATCTTTCGTTCAGTTATATTTGATTGATACAATCTTTAATTTTTGTAAACATGCCTTTTCAAAAAGGGATAATCTCTTTTAAAATGGCAGTTATTACTTTTTTTTTTAAGAAAGACGACTGTTCACCTTTCTTTGTAACGATTGCTCTTGCCTTTTCAAAACTCGGAGTTATATATACACATTTTCACTTTTTACTCGATTCTCAAAACCCTAAAAGGCATTCTTCTCTCAACCCTGTTTTCTACTTCGTATCCATACTCGAGAAAGTTGTCATTTTTCCTTGGGAAAACGAGTGAAGGAATCTTCCATTGACAAGAAAAGATGTCTTCTTCGAGAAAGTCGTCAAGGATAGCAAGCGGGTCCACAGAGAATGAAAGAGGGACCTACGCACTTCGATCTCACCGAGGAAGATGATTTGTCGAGACAGCAACGAGTCCTGTTCCATCTCCACCTCATCACTCACCATCTACCCCACAAGGTGCGGGTCATCATCGGGGAGGAAGTCATTCTAGAGGACGTCGAACCGGAGAGCACAAAAACCCTCATTTATTTACATGCTCTATCGTGCATTGAAGGTTTTCGGTTCTCCTCTCGAATTATATAGATGCTTTTCTTAGAGATAAGAATTATGGGAATGAGTACAGATTTTTGAAGCGAATGGAGGAATTGGGAATTGCTCCCAAAGGTAAAAGGCTGAAGAATCACTTGCGAACATTCCAAGTGACCCTCGGGTTTCGAGACCGATTCCTAATGAGGGGAACGAAGATGATAAAATGTTTAGTGATTTTCAACCGAGAATGGGCATTGCTTTGCAAATGTGAAGGGAAAGAAGATGGAGTTGTTTAGATCGAATGATCGGGAGAAGCCGTTCTTCGCCCGTTGAAACGAGGAGTGATAAACCCCGGGAGTGTTGATTTTGATTTCCTGGATGCAATTAATGTGAACTTAAGGGAAAGTTCGAATTGCTTCAACTTGAGCAGCTTTTGCACCGATACTACCGATGGTTATGCACACTTGACTGCTTATTTCTATTCAAATCTAAGTTTTCTTGATGCGAATAGAATATCATTCAAGGTGTTCGAGATCGATTATGTGATTGATGTAGACATCGGACATAATTGGTGTTGAACGAGGACGTTATCAACCAATCAAAGTCTCGATTGCTCGTGCTACCTCGGATCTTGTCAAAAACAGAGATACGAGAGGCGAAGATTACCTACTCGAAGATGAGTGCCATCAATATTGTCCGCACAAAATTGTGATCAACCGCATCAGCCAAAGTCTACATCAAAGATCGATGTATCCAATTCGGAAGCCAAATTGATGTATGCAATCAACTCGGGGAAGAAGTTTCTCTCGCCTCATACTATTCTATTCCATATGTACAGAAAGCAATGTCGAAGAACAAGGGACAATTGCCTTATCCAAATCTTGTGACAAAGATCTTCGGACACATGAATATCGAATCGCCACACACTCTCTCGTGTTAGACCGTGCGATAAAATGGTGGTAGGTTTAAACATGTTGACGAAGATGCGTACGAAAGAACTTAGCAAGGAAATGGCAAAGTTCAAGGTGAAAACTCCGCTCTCTTTCGCATCAAAGAGAAAAGGAAGGAGCCCATTCGTGCTCCATCCAAAAAGAGAAGATCTCTCATCTTGGAGGATGAAGAAGACGATGAAGATCACTCTATTCCTGCACTGGTAAGGACTAGACGTTCTGTATCTCGATCAACAGAACTTCAGTCTGAGCAAAGAGAAGAAGAGCTGCGAGAAAAGGAGAAAGAGGATGAAGAAGAAGAAGAGCAGAGAGAGAAAGAGATAGAAGCTCAAGAAGAAGAAGAACGAGAGAGAAAGAAAAGAAGATGAAGAAGAAGGAGAAGAAGAGAAAGAAAAGTCTGCTGCTGAATCTCGGAGAAAAAGGAACGGAAGAGCATGATCATCACTCCACCCATCTTGATGTCTTAGAGAGGGGGAGTTGACGAGCAAGATTTTGATGTCTTAGAGGAGGGGGAGTTGGGGAGCAAGAAAAATCCTCACCTCATGCTTCTCCATTACCCGAAGATCATCATGATACATCATCAAATCTGCAAGGTCATACTGGTGCGCCATCGTCCGCATTCACTCCATCCGAGAAAGTAAATGCTAGTATACGACCGACAATTCGCAGATTTTCATCGTATTCTTGATATTCTTCGAAATGCGGGGACAAATCTATGCTCGGACTATGAAATTCAAGCCATCAAGAATGCTGGCCAAGCATCTTCGATTACCACGGAAGACGAATGAAAGACCTTGCTCTGCAGATTCAATCTAATGCCAAAGGAGAAGAGGTAGCAAAATTAAGGGAAGACTTGAAGAGGCTCGAAGGCATAGTACAGTCCATGGGAGAATTCCAGATCGTGCGCATTCCCAAGCGGACATGACTCTTTTCTCACCTTTTTGCGATGACAAAAAAGGGGAGAAGAAATTTGAACCAACCATCTTTTTCCAACCATCTTTTTCAATCCTTGATTTTAAATTTGTTTTGTGATTGTGAGTTTTTAAGTTTTTGAGTATGACTTGTGTGAACTTGAGTACGGACTGAATTTGGCTGTGGATTGTGATGATTGTGATGCTTGACTTGTTGGCATTTATATCGAGTATTGTTATATGGTATTACTCATGAAAGTCTAACCAATTTTCTGTGGATGCGAGTGCGGTTGTTTATTAAATCTTTATGAGATAGCCATATTGCTTGAGAAATGTTTTTGCAGGTCAAGGTTGTTCAAATCTACAGGAAAGTTTTGTCATCATCAAAAAGGGGGAGATTGTTGGAGAAATCGCTCTAGAAGATTTTGAAGCTGACAAAACGTTTCCATCAGTCTAGTCTGGTTATTTGTGTCTGAAGACTTTCTGACCACCAGACTCAGAACTCAAGACTCATATTTCAAGACTCAAGATTCAAGACTCAAGACTTAAGACTCAAAATTATTCTCATTGACAGTCTATCTAATTCGGTGTCGAAGGAAATCCAAATGCGAGGATTATGGTTAAGGATTTCATCTTGATCTCTGGAGAAGATCTTTTGGCTGGACATATACAACGGATTCTTTGATTCGTATCTAGATCAATTGAAGATCCGATAATCGACGAAGTATTCTTGGAAGGTTCTATTCATGGAAACCAAGATCCTGATTGTATGGGCGAACAGATTGATGGGCTATCGTCGAGATTCCTTTAATAGCTCGGATGATCTTCTTGATTGATTCCGTCCAACGGGTAGATTGGAGGAATTCCTTTGGTAAGTGCCAACGGTTATGATGGCATAAAGGAGTATAAAAGGAAGACGTCTCGTTGTTCAAGTGTGTGATCGATAGAGAAATTCAGTCCGAAACACCTTGATTATTAGTCGATACGCCCGAGCGAAATTGTATACGAGAGTGTCTATACTTTGTGATACCTTGAGTGAGTGTGGTAGTTCATCTACACCCAAGTCAAGGAAGATCAACGCCGTAACATCTCTTTGTTCATAGTGGAATCCAGCCGATTGGGTCGGTGCGAAAGAGTGGACGTAGGCTTGAATCAAGCCGAACCACTATAAACCTCGTGTTTAATTCTCTCTTTCATTCACCGAGTCTTACGATTGAATGTTATTTGCTGCAATTACTCAATTGTCTAAGTATTGTGCGAAAAATCGTTTATATACCTATTCACCCCCTCTAGGTACTAGCACTAGCTATATCACCAACTCGATCATTTGCATTTTTCAATATAAAGATTTGCATCCAAACACATGAAAATATGAAATAATAGGCTTCTTTTCTTTGAATAACTCATAGGGGTTTTTTCCAGAATAGGCCTTAGAAAAACTCTATTAATGATATAACATGCTGTAGAAACTGCTTTAGCCCAAAAACGTGAAGAGATGTTACTTTCAATTAAAAGAGTTCTAGCCATTTCTTGAAGCGACCTATTCTTTCTTTCCACAACTCCGTTTTGCTCTAGAGTATATGGAGAGGAGAACACATGCTGAAAACCAGATTCATCACAGAATTTTGTAAACTCTTGATTTTCAAATTCACCTTCATGGTCTGTTCTTATTCTTGAAATAACATACCATTTTTCATTTTGAACCTTTTTAGCAAACTTTTCAAAGTAAGAAAAGGTTTCAGACTTACTTGCCAGGAAATATACCCAAGTAAATCGTGAGTAGTCATCCACAATTACTAGGCAATATTTCTTACCTCCAATGCTCTGTGTTCTGGTTGGTCCAAAGAGATCCATATGCAGAAGCTGTAGTACACGGTTAGTGGAAACTTGATTTATTGATTTAAAGGAATTTCTTACATGTTTTCCCAATATGCATGGTGTACATAGATCAGACTTTTGGTATGATAGATTAGGTAGACCACGAACAAGCTTCTTTGCTTTGAAGTTTTGGCTATCGCTTCATATTGATGTGCCCAAGCTTTCTGTGCCATAAGTTCGCTTCATCTTGAATTGAGATCAGACATTGCGATTCATCTGGTTTCACATCCAAGAGGTAGATATTTCCATGTCTTTGACCCATGAATGACTGAGTAGAATCTTTACTAGTTCCTGAACAAATTCCCTCTTGAAAGTTGATTTTGAAACCGGTATCACACAGCTAACTGATACTAAGCAGATTGTAGTTGAGTCCTTCCACTAAAGAAACATTGCTTATTGTGAGATTTCCAATCTTTACAGTTCCAAATCCCACAATTTTTCCTTTTTGTTTTCCTCCAAATGAAACTTTTCCACCATTTACTTGAACGAGCTTTATGAAGCAATTTGAATTTTCTGTCATATGTCTTGAGCATCCACTATCCAGATACCATTTTACCTTTTTCTTGATAGTGACCTGCATTTAAAAAAGAGACTCAAACTTTCTTTGGTACCCATATTTTCTTGGGTCCATTGTTGTTAGTATGATATGCGGTTTTTGCCCATTCTTTCTTAACAGGTTTCCAAACCATAGGACATTCTTTTTCAAAATGATCTGCACTGTTGCATTTTGAACATCTGAGAGCATTACGATTTACTGGTTTTACAAAAACCTTTTTGAAATGATTTTTGTAAGCATTTCTTGTGGGTCTTTGCTTAATTCTTTCCTTTACTTTAGGATAGGAAAATCAATTAATGGAATGGTTTCTGCTGTCATTCCCAAACCAGATTTATTGAAATAAGGTCTTTGTACTGAAAGAATTTTCTCAAGTTTCTCAGATCCTATAGAAAATCTTTTGGAAACATTTGATATGTCATTTTTTAAAATGCATTTTCTTTCGAAAGATTGTCTTCACTTTCTTTGAGAGTAGAAACATTCATGTCTAAACATTTCACATTTTCTTTCAAAATATTTTCTTGTTGATTTAGAGCAGTGTTTTCCTTTTTAAGTTCGGAAATCCTTTTTAAGAGAAGTCTTAAGGCTAAAACACAACTCATCAATGTATTTAGAAACTTTAATAGGGATTTTGAAGTTACTTACCTCAAATTCGCTGTCGAATCTCTTTTGTCTCGGAGTTTGAATCTAAAACGATTGTGCCATTAAACATATATTGGCATAATCATCATCACTTTCTTCACACTCGTATCACTCCAAGTTTCTACTTTAAGAGCCTTTCGATACTTTTCAGCTTTTCCTTTCTTTTCCTCGAAGATGACAGTTAGGTCGATGTATCCATTTTTCTTACATTCAAAGCGAGACTACATCTTTGTTTGATTCATCATCCTCAACAGACTTAGTCATTGCTTTTGAAAACTCTGTTTCTTTGGATTGAATCTTCTTCCTTTTTCGTTCAGCTTTCTGAATCTTCTTATCATAAGAGCAAGCTCCTCATCATCCATATCGTCTTCATAATCTGTAACATCGAATCATCATTGGATTTTAATGCAATGGATTTCTTACCTTTAGGATCTTCGTCTTCATTGATTTGCTCCACTTCATAAGACCGAAGAGTCCCAACCAACTCATCGAGATAGTGGCATGATTCTTTGTGTCTCTCTTATTGAGGTCTTTATGTGATTCCAATCCTTGGAGAGTCAACGCAGTAGCTTGTTTACCTTCATGGGATCGAAATTGGTTGACCTTGATTTTCGAGACCATTCACGATTTCGTAAAACGACTAAACATGTCAATTATATATTCTCCCGATTTCA
Source organism: Eucalyptus virginea (assembly GCA_014182375.1). Taxonomy (NCBI): domain Eukaryota; kingdom Viridiplantae; phylum Streptophyta; class Magnoliopsida; order Myrtales; family Myrtaceae; genus Eucalyptus; species Eucalyptus virginea. The sequence goes on along the minus strand of CM024521.1, from coordinate 43,812,449 downwards.
TTTTGAAGGCTTCGTATTGACCGAGGAGAATGTTGATTCGGGTCTCTTTCACTCGATCTGTTCCTTCATAGGTAATATGTAATCTATCCCAGACTTCTTTTCTTTGTAATACAAGAAGATATTATGTTATATTCAGTAGGTGACAAAGCACAATATAAAGAATAAATTGCTTTTGCATCAAGAGCTTGTCTTTTGATTATCTCTTCCTGAGTCATTTCACTAGACTCAACAGCTTCTTTTCCTCTCTCTGAGACATGTGTAGCTTTAGGAATGATTCCCTTTTCTACAACGTCCCATTCCGAGGATCCTTTGATCTTAGAAACGCCTTCATTTTGTTTTTCCATATGTTATATTCCTTTCCATCAAAGTAAGGCGGTGCAGTATTACTTTGCCCTTCTACCAGCCACGAGCTAACATACTAGCCATGGATCTTTAACTCTGAAGTAAAACACTTCAAACAAAGTGAGTACACAGGCTTTGATACCAATTGAGATAGCTAGTATAAGCACCTAGAGGGGGGGTGAATAGGTGACAAAAATAATTTATCGAGATAAGAGAGCAATACTAAGCAGACAATAAAAATGAAGTTCTCTTTTGGTTAACAAAACGAATTATGATCAAAGTAAAGCAGAGAGTAGGGAAGAGAAATGAACACAAGGTTTATAGTGGTTCGGCTTATCTCAAGCCTACGTCCACTCTTCCGCACTGACAGCCCACCGGGCTGGATTCCACTATGAACAAAAGAGATTTTACAGCAATGTTCTCCTTGATTCCACGGTGTAGATATTCTACCACACTTCCTCAAGGTTTCTCACGAATATAGACTCTCTTTTGAGTACAAGATTTCGCTCAAACAAATGAATTGACTAAGAACAAGGAGCTTCGAGACTTTGGAATTCTTCTATCGTGCACACACACTTCGAACAACTAAAACGTCTTCCTTTTATACTCCTTTATGCCATCATACCCGTTGGCACTTACCAAAGGAATTTCTCCAATCTATCCGTTGGACGGAATCAATTAGAAAGATCATTCGAGCTATTTAAGGAACATGTCGATAGCCCATCAATCATGTTCGCCCATACAATCAGGATCTCGGTTTCCATAAGTAGAACCTTCCAAGTAAACTTCGCCAATCATCGGATCCTTAATCAATCTTGATTCGAATAAAGGATTCTGTTATGTCATATCCAACCAAGAGATCTTCTCCAGTTGATAAGGTCAAATCCTTAACGAAACACCCAGTTCTGGATAGCCTTTCTTCAACGGATTAGAGACTGTCGATGAGGATAGACTTTGAGTCTTGAGTCTGGCAGTCCGGAGGTCTTTAGACTTTAAATAGTAGAGTCTCGCAAATCTTCGACTAGACCGATGAAAACGTTTTGTCAACTTCAAAACTCTTCACGAAGATTTCTCCAACACTATTCACGACAACTGCAATAACTGACTACTGAACTGACTTTAGGCCTGTAATCTTTCTTTGTCTAATCTCATCTCAACAAACTGAAGTTCTGTACACTCTTCTCTGTTCTGCCTCAAAAGAACTATCTGACTGTTATGTTGAAACTGAGAACCTCGGTTCTAGGTCTGATATAAGTTCGTCACGGTACTCCATGCAGACAAACTGTCTGACACACATACACTTTTGCATGCCCATTCCAATCAAGATCCTTCCATACGGCGATAAAGTGGGCTGACTTCATCAGTTTGTCGACCACTACCTCAATTGGAGTCATTATTCCTCTGACTTCTTGGTAAACTCATCACAACTTTCCATCGCGATATACTTCCGTTCCCACTCTAGACTTTCGAGTTATTGTAAATGTCCTCTCGGCTTGCATTACTAAACTTTCATTTACTAGCACATTAGACACTTCCAACTTGTCCGATGATAACTATCTTCATATCGGTCCACCAACCGAGCTGACTTTGCTTCTGGCCTACCTCGCACTGTATGGTCAAATATTGCAATATTACAGTGAGTTTCCTAAAAGGTCTTTTCCTCAAGTTCTATACTGTCTAACACCAGTCCACACTTACAATACTTCGGTATTTCATCTTTCGAAATCTGAAGGTTAATCTCTTCCTTATTAGTATCCTCTTACAGGATCTTCTGATCACCCCGATCTGACAACTGAAGCGTTTGATTCTTGCTTGTATATCTAGTTCAACTCTGAGGGCGGCTATAAAAATTTCAAAAGATAGCCTACCTCAAATTTAAAAACTGAATTTCGAACCCTTTTCAAGTAAAGTCTATACTTTAGTCATCCTGTGCACAATTGAAGACTCTCGACTCAACGCATCAGTGACTTCTTTCTTTCCTCCAAGGTGATACTAGGTAGCACCATTCTAGTCCTGCCAAGGTTCTGATTTGCGACACCGTCTCATGTTCAACTTTTGCGATCACAGTTAATGGAATGCGTGTGCAACAATCCTACTATGTTGCATCAATATGCAACCCAATTCTTTAAATGACGTATAACTACAGATCTCGTCTCTTCCACAACCATATGGAGAGATTAGCACAAGTGTAGTAGCTAGTCCTTGCCTCAGCTCTTGGAATTATCCTTACTCTTACCGTCTATACGAATTTCTCTCATTTCTTCAAAAGTCAAGTCAATGCCAACACTAATGTTACGGCTTTTTCCCGAACTTTCTAAAGTGACTTGTCCAACCCATACGGCTTCGATTTCGATACTATTGTCGATCTTGGTCCACCTGATAATTGACTCGATTTTGATCGGGTCCATGGAAATTCTTTCGCCATTCCCGTTGTTTCTTGTGCTCTTTAGCATTTCTCTATTACACAGAATATCATGGAAAGACATAATCACAATTGATCTAGATATTCTTCAAACACTCGGGTTGTCAAATCCATGATAGCAACTAGAGTGTTCACTAGGCCAAACAACCTTACAGTATTCTCATAAAGACCATATCAAGTACGAACAATTTGTCTTCGAGTATAACCTCCTTTCCAATTCTCAACTGATGACTTCATAATCTCAAGTCGATCTTTGAAAACATTAACACTCTCTTTGCAACTAGTCCCACAATTCGTTGATCTTCGGCAATGAATACTTGTCCTTGATTGTCACCTAATCGAGTTGACGATGATTGATACATAATTGCAACGAACCATCTTCCTTTCTCTCTCCACAAAACTGATGTTCCCAAAAGTGATGCATTGATGTGCATGAATTCCTCATTCCTCAATCTTCACATCCGCATCTTCGGTTCTATTAGTTCTGACAACAATAACTGGTAAGAAGCCTTCAAGAGTGGTTCTATTTCGGTGCTAGCTCAATCGCAATTTCTATCTCTTTCTCTAACAACTATCCGACAGCGGTTCTTATGACAACACATCTAAGAATTCTTAGACAACCGAGATGTCTTCCATCTCCAATTCTCCAATCTGTCTTAACTATGACCATCACCAAGTAACTTTGGCAATCGCCATCTAACAAGTGGGTTGTCTTCAATCGACGAGATTAAAGAAATCGAATATTCATTTCGACTCCCAATAAACTTGACACTTTCATGTGCTACTAGACTAAGTTGAATTGCTCCATGACCATGATTCATTATCACAAGATGCTCCATGAGTCCACTCTACTCTTGTTGCGTTAAAGTTATATCTTAGCAACTAGTCAAGCATGACTATTACTATTGATTCCCCTTTCTTTCATTATTTCAATAAACCAAAGTTCCCCAAAGTTCACCAAAAAACTGCTACAATACTCGATAGAATTTTCCCCAAAACATTCTTCCTCTACTAGTCCGGGTCGGTTCCATTCCTGTCCTTTTTGCTATCCTAGTGGCGTCCTAGCGAGGTAGTGATGTCGGTGTTCCATTGGACTTTCACCGACAGTCCTTACCCGATGGCCGTGCTGATCACAATCACAACACATTCTAGCCATACCCGGACACTGGATTCATCCATGTTTCCTTCCACAATTTCGACACCTATCTGGTGAGTCTTCTGTCTCCTATCAAGTGCTAGCATGCACTATTTCTTGTACCGAGGACCTATCCCAAAAATTGCACAATGCATTCTATGACGCACTTCTCCTGACCTGTCTAATCGACGGTGACAGCAGTAACCATTGTCAAGATTCCATCTACTTATTTGGACAACCCATAAATCACTTTGTCCATCGGCGACACTTACCACAAATTCTTATCCTCAAAATACACAAGACTGATCTATACCATCTTCCATGGGAAAACATGTTCCATTTGTCTCAATGCTGACCTGACTATTCCGCCCTTCCTATTGGGTGGAATCAAATACTCTTCCCACGACATCAGTATTTTCCCCGACCGATTTCTAAGTCTACTTGAGCTGAAACTGTACCTCGACTTGGATGCAACGGCTCACTCCCAGATCATATCTTCACACTGGACCTCAGCAAGTGCGGCAACAACGGCGGTAGTGACAGCGACAACAACGGCGGCTCGGTCCTGAGCTTGCTGGCTCAACCAATTCCAAGGACACTAGCGCCTAAATGATCCCGTCGAACCTAGGATCGCTCGGTGCTGCTACACTAGTACCAACCTACGATGGTACTCTTACACTCGAGCTGGCCAGAGCCGACACTCTGCCACAACCACCTCGGGTACTGACCTATCTCATCAATTTACCCCGAGTTATAGAGGACATTATCCTCTTACTAGGAGTTCTTAGAACCTGCTCACTCATGGTTCAGTCTTTACACTGAAACCTATCTTCCAATTCCACACTGGATTAGAAGGTGAGCGATTCACACACAACAAACAATTCTAGCATTCAACTACCACAGACATGCACCGGCATGAATTTAAAGACATTTCCTGCTAACTATCCCATGGTCATCGCTCCTTATCACTCCAATCTTGAACTTCGCCCGATACCACAAAAGGGGATGTCATGCCCCGATTCTCTTAGGCACGTGCCCATCGCTCCTTAGTCCAAGCTCCGAATTTTACCGATTAAACTTAAATTTCTTCACTCAATTTCCTAAATTGAGGTCCAATTTCGTCGAAGAAAAATTCCACACATCTCCACAAATTCCTATCATCCAGTAGCTCGGCTTAGAAAACAAAATTCCCTTTAAATGAGCTAAACCGAATTTTCGTTGATTTTATGCGATGTCCGAAGTGCTTTTCCGTAAAAATCCCGAACTCGATGGAATTTCTCCGAAAGATAAGGCGACATCCTATAAATGAATCGTGACATGCTCGAACGTCCAATTTCCAAAACCGAATTCAATTTCGTGGTTAAAATTGGTCAAACGCGATTTTAGTCCGATCCGACCTATCGGGTAGCTTTTAGGGATTTTACCGCGGTTATATCTCTTAACGGCTTCACCCAATAGATTGGTTAACTCGTGAGTGATCAGCTCAGAGATAAATGACCATAGGCGTGCCGACAAGATGCCCATTTCATATATTCGGAACGGGGTCGAAATTTGGGATGTCACACAAGGACGTCCATGTGTCAAGATGTCTTGAACGTGGTTTGACACGAGTCAGTCACGCGGGAATCCTCGGAGCTGCCTGTCAGTTTGAGTTGTACCCAAAATGGCATTGGGGCCAAATTGACATGGCATGAGAACTAAAGATTGGGCTTCGAATTATCGGGAATGTCCGGGACAGACATTAGATGAAGCTAAGCAATTGGAAAATGGATTTTCGGACCGAGAAAGTAAGCCCATGAGGACGTGGGCCGGGCCAAGCCAGTATGGGCCTAAGACAAACAAATGAGCCCATTGGGCCTAAACTAACTATATATCTTCTAAGCCCATGGACCAAATCTTAGCCATTTCAAGGCCAATCAATTTCTAAGCCCACTTTTATTCATGGCCAAGCCCAATTCATAGGCCCATCAACTAATTTCAGCCTAAGGTTAGATTGGTAAATTGGTGCAAGGTGAAATGACTATTTTGCCCCCAAAAGCAAGTGGATAAGGGCAAAACAGGTGAGAGAAAATGATGATGTCATGCATGGGGACTTGAAGCCAGCCTTAAATGGATTTGATGAGGCCTTCACATTCCTCACTTCACTCTCTCTATCCCCTCATTCGGCTCTCCCTCGACGGAGCTCTCTCTCTCTTAGTTCTCCTTCCTCCAGTTTTGCTCCCGTAGACCTTCCTCCAAATATTTGAGTTAATTGTTAGCTTCCCGGATGAATCAACCTTCGTGCCACCCACCATTGTCTTCAGCAGATTGAGACCGTGTAGGGGGACTTGGCCGTTTGCCGAAACGATTCTCGAGTCATCTCGAATTCCGGCAAGAAGCCAGCGGCAGTCCGACCGCTTGAAACTATCCTGTTCCAGATTGATATTTCGCTAAAAACTCGAGTTAAAAGTGGTCTTCCCGTGAGAATAAAGCTACGCTCCACCCAACACCGTAAAGAAGCTACGCTCCACCCAACACCGCAAAGAGGACTTCGATTCCGTACCGGAACATCCAACTTCTCATCGGAACAATTCTCTGACCATCCCGAAATCCGGCGACAAGCCACCGGCGGCTGGACCACTCGATTCCGCCCAATTCCGCCTGGTTCGCAATTTCGGCCTGTTTTCTCCCATTTCGACCCTTCTTTCACCTAGCCCAGCTACGAGCCACTCCCCTTTGACCCCCAGGTGCTGCCGGTTGCCAACCACCCCCTCACCGGAGCTCCAGCCAAACCGTTCAACTTGTTTTCTCCTCCGGCAGGGCAGTTTTTCAGTGTTTTTCAGATGTTGAGCTTGGGGAGTCCAAGCTGTGGTTGCTGTGTCTGAGCTCGCTTAACGAGTGAGGACAGTCTTGATTAGAGCCTAAACTTGCTTAGGGTTAGTTTAATTAGTGTTAATTCTAGTTTAGGTGATTTAATTAGGTTGTATTAGTCCTAAGATAGGAGGTTGCTCAGTTTAACTTAATTTTACTTTATTAGCTTAATGATGCATATGTTGGTTAATTAAGCATGTTTAGTTTAATTGATTGATTTCCTTAATTTAATGATTGTTTAAATGATTTCTGAATTTAATTTAAGGTTTATTAAATTCTGAAAATTTACTGTTCACGCGACACTATTCACGATTTACTGTTCACGAGGTATTTTTCACGAGTTACTGTTCACAAAACACTGTTCGCCCAAGAATGAAAAGTGTCTAATTTCATGTGTGTTTAATTTGATTGGATGTGTTTGAGTGATTGATTTGGGCAATTGTGTGGTGATTGGAAAATTGGTATTTAATTAGAAAATACCGGGTGTTGGGTTTTAACACCAAAAATGATTTTTAGATATTATATCAAATAGGGTTTGAAAAAGGAAGTTATCAGCTTTTCTTGTTGAAATGACGTGTACCCACACACGACTACTTTCTCAGAGGTTTTTAATATGAAGGAAAGAGGCTAAGATTACTATTTTAGTCGAGGCATTTGAGTGAAATGCAAGATATCTTGGGCCGACATTGAATGGTCATGTGTTGGTTAATGTGGAATTGTTCTAAGCTGTTGAGCTGGACTTGCCCCTATATGGGAGGTCCCATACAACGGGCTCAGGTCGCAGTTGATTCTGGGCCTATGCTCCTTCAGGAACGCCGTCGACGTAGTAACGAAGCCGCGCTCTAAGGTGGGGATGCGATGCCTGGCTAAATGCCAGTAGATAGCCGAACTACGAGTAGGCTATGCTCATGTGTGGCAATGATTAATAGCCAAACTGCGAGTAAGCTATGCACATGTGTGGTAGTGATTAATAATTGGAAAGCATGATTGATTGAGATCGATGCGTCTTATTATGAGGTAAAATTGTGTGGTATGGTATGAAACGTGTCATAACGATTTTATCCTATAATCGGGATGCGTGTGATGAATTGATGTGCAATGAGTGGCGCACCGATGTGTAAGAATGCATGAGAATCATGGCATTGTTGGTTCCGGTCATGCATGAGTTGAGCACATTATTTATGGCACGCACGCATGAATCGATAACATGTAGGGTGTGGCAATGACTAGGTGAGATCGCTTGTGACGCAACTCGCGTGTGACTGATGAGCTGCATCATCTAATGGCCATGTGCATTGCATGTATTGTGCTGAGATATAACTTGCAAGGTATGGCATGCCGGGTAAGATTGCATGCGAACCGACTGTTGATTGTTGGTTGTTTGCTTGCTTATGGGGTGGTTTTGAGGAGATACCTCGAGTTGAGTTGGTGTTCTAATCGGGGGATTAGGGGGAGGACTCGCTGAGATTTATATCTCACTGGTTATTGTATAACCATTTTCAAGTCCCTAGTGTAAAGAACCCGGAGCTTGAAGCAGAAGGGTCAGGAGCATAAGTGGCTTAGTAGATCTTTATGAGAAAGACCTTTTGTATAAGCTCGAGGTGTTTATGAATGTGTATTTTGACTTTAAAATTGTTGTCCTGCTTTTCTATCCCATGTTTGTTGAGGTCGGGAGATTAGTAATTTGCTTCTGCATGTGCAATAAAAATGAAAGGTCAGCGACGAGTCCTAGGAACGTCGCAAATTTCTATCCACCACCGAGGGATGTGCGCATGCTCAAGGGTCGGGGTGTGACATCCCCATTTAGTGGTATCAGAGCATGGTTAGAGTTTGGAGTGATAAGGTACGATGGGTTTCGGGATAGTGAGTAGGAAAGACTTTTTCCTTAAGCAGACGCCTATGATTGACTAGCTGATTGATAGTTGTTTTGTGTGGGTCACTCAATTTTCCTAATTTGATGAGGAATTGGAAAGCAGGTTCTATGGAGATCCTGTAGAATGAGTGATCCGGATTTGAGGACTCCTCGAAAGAGAATTGTTGCATTTGTCACTCGGGGTAGAACGCCGACAAGAGTTGGTACTTGAGGTAAAGCGCAGGCTGAGGCCAACGCGAGTAAGAGAGTACCGCCTTAGGCTGGTACTAGTGTAGCAGCACCTGATGATCCTAGATTAGATAGGATTGTGTAGGCGCTTGGGTCTTTGGTATTTCTGATGGGGCAGCAAATTTAGAATCAAGCTGCCGTTGCCGTTGCTGCAACCACACCTGCTGAAGTCCAACCTAGGATCGTGATCCCGGGGGGGGGGGGGGAGATCGATGCACGAGATGATAGAGTGGTTCCTGAGACTTAGGCCACCAAGGTTCAGTTGTGTGGGAAACTCTATGACTGTGACGCTTTGGTTAAGGGATTTTGAGAAGACCTTCATAGTGCTGAGGTGTTCAGAAGAAGATCGAGTACTTTTGGCGGCTTATCAACTTCAAGGTAACACCAGTACGTGGTGGGAAGCTACTCAAGGAAGAGTGTTCCCTAAAGGCACAACTTAGACTTAGGGTGCCTTTTTGTGAGACTTTTAATGGAAAGTACTTCTCAGACAGTGTGAGAGAGTCCAAGATGGCAAAGTTTCAACGGTTTCGCCAAAATCAAATGCATGTGTATCAGTATGAGGTGAAGTTCACCAAGTTGGCCAAGTATGCGCCGAGGTTGGTAGAGGACCCTATGGATAGGGCAAGACAGTTTAGGAGTGGCTTGAAGCCGAGTTGAAAGATCGGTTGGCGCTCTTGAAATTAAAAGAGCTTTGATGAGATGTACGAAAAGGCACAAATGATAGAAAAGAACATGATTGAGAGGGCGACCGCATCTGGCTCGCAGTTCGCGCCTAACCGAGATAATCATCGATTTGGAAAGGGACTGATGATGGTAAGAAGGAATCTCATCCCACCCAACAGAAAGAACTACGTAGGGAAGTCGGCACTCAATGCCATAGGAGTCTGTCAGGTATGTGGAAGGAGACATGGGAATCTCCCATGTCCTTTGATGACAGGAACTTGCTACGGATGTAACCAGCATGAGCAACGGGTGAAGGATTGTCCGCTCAGACCGATGGGACAGAACAAAGGGAATACACCGTAGACAAAACGCCACTAGGATGGCAAATGGGACAAAACTAAACCGAGCTATGCACCGAAAGGAAGGATAGTGGTTTTGGGATGATTTGATCAGTGTGGCGTAGTAGGAAATATGGTCAAGTTGGTAGAACTTTGGTTTGTGAATGAGGTTGTGGAAGAAAAAAATCACTAGTTAGGATTGTACTTGACTATTTTGCCTAAAATATAACTTTGAGGTTGTAAATGAAAAAAGATTGGCTCAAATACCATCTTGTTGTAATGAATCGTTGTTATGCAGTAATTTAGTTTGACCAGTTGGCTTGAGAAAGTTTTGAGCTTATCAAAAATCGAGAAGGATCCTCGTTTATTATAATGTCATCATTTAAGACAACTCGGTGATTGGATGTGGATTGCCAATGTTATTTGGCAACTGTAGTGGGTATGATAGTTAAGGAACCGAAAGTAGAGAGCATCGCCATCGTGCGAAAGTTTCTGTCTGACGCATTTCCTGAGGAATCATTCGGTTTGCTCCTAGAAAGGAAAATCGAGTCGTGATAGTGTTTATCAATGACATCTGGGTATACTCTAGAAGTCTAGAGAGGTATGAAAGATGTTTAAGGGCAGTGCTTCAGACCTTGCAAGAACATGGATGGGATTTCTGTGAACCTAACCAAAACTAAAGCCGTGATCAATTGGCCAAGATTGATAATAGTGGCAGAAATCAGAAGTTTCTTGGGGTTGACAGGTTTTACAAACAGGTTCGTGATGAGATTTTTACCAATAGCAATGCCTCTGACTAGATTATTGAAAAAGACAGAGAAGTCCGTAGGGACAAATAGGTGCGAGCATAGTTTCTAAGAGCTTAAGCAGAAGTTGACTACCGCACCGGTGCTGACGATTTCAACTTGTTCTAGAAGACTTTATATAGCCTTTAGAGTGTCCTGAGTGGTAGTGGAACACATTACGATGGATCTTGTAAAGGGATTACCGAGAAGTCATTCGACGTCGTCAAGGACATTCGAAAAAGTATGAACCGGACCCAACTCACGTAAAAGACTTTGAAGGAACTGAAGGTGTTGATGCAGGAATTGTTGGATAAAGGATTTAACATCCTAGTGCATCACCTTAGGGGAGCACCAATTCGGTTTGTGAGAAGGAAAGATGGGTCATTGCGCCTTTGCATCGACTACCAGCAACTCAACCGGGTGACAATCAAAACGAGTATCGGTTGCCAAGAATTGACAATCTATTTGATTGGTTACAGAGAGCTTCGATGTTCTCACAGGTTGACCTGAGTATGGGTCATCATCAGTTGAGGATTAAGAAAGAATTGAACAAGAGATAGTGTCGTCGGATGGAACGTCTCAAAGACTCTGATTGCAATCTCCTATATCACCCTGAAGAAGCTAGTAAAGTTACAGATGCGTTGAATCAAAAGTGATCAATTTCAATTTCAAACCGAACTTGAATGAGCTGGAGATTCAATTTCAAATCTGAGGTAAGCCGCATTTGTCTTATGGCCATACTCAGAATTGAACCGGAAGTACAGCTAAAATTCAAGACGTTGCAGTTGACCGATCCTGATATCTAGAGAATTGTATAGGAAGAGAAAGAAGGTAGAATTGTTGATTTGCAAGCTACAATGGATGAAACACTAAAATTTTGTGGGTGATTGGTTGTAACCGTCGATGCGGAGCTTGAGGAAGAAATATTGTCGGAAGCATTGTAGCAGTTATCAGCAGACCGCCCAGAGGGCCACAGTTTGAAGTACGGTATGGCAAAGAGTGCAAAACTCTAGTTTGTTGGGATAAAATCAAAGTGCAGAGGGTTACAAATCCAGAGTTAGTTCAGCGATTAGTGAATTCAGTTACAGTCATCAGAGACAGATTAAAGATTGCTTAGAGCCGCCAGAAAAGTTGCGCAGAAATGTGTCAAAGACCTTTGGAATTTTAAGTAAGGAAGCATATTTTTCGTGGATGTCGCCTATGGTAGGGATAACAAATTTTGTTAAGAATGGGAAATGATTTGACAACACTGAGAGTGTTGGATAGCAGTATGAGGCGGAACGAAAGACTTGGGAAAGCGAAGAATCATTGAGATGACAATACCCCCACTATTTTGAAGAAGAACTTTGAATGGTTTAAATTTCGAGGATGAAATTTTTATAAGAGGGGAAAAGTTGTAACATCCTAAAATTCGAGTCCTTTGAGGGATGAATGAATGTGAATTTTGTCAATGCATTATTGGTTGATCTCACTCGGAATTGATCACTCTTGAGATACTGACCTTGATGGGAAAGGCTAATGGGGTCAAAACTTGTACAACTAAAGGACTCGACCTGGGAAAACGACTTAACCATGAGACTTGCATAAGGACAATCCAATAGATAGGTAGGCCGATATTAAGGACGAGTGGGAGTCGATTCGCGGACAAAACATAATGGAATGATGAGTGATTCCGTTTACTGTTATCAAACCCGCGAACAACCCTATGTCGATCCTCAGTAATCGTGTACTTTGAAATAAGAATCTATCATCCGTAATTTTATGTAGTCAAGGATGTCAATATGTCGAGATGTCTTGAATGTGGTTTGACACGAGTCGATCATGTGGGAATCCTCGGAGCCACCCGTCAGTCTAAGTTGTACCCAAAATGGCAATAGGGCGAAATTGACATGACATGAGAACTAAAAATTGAGCTTCGAATTATCGGGAATGTTCAAGACAGACATTAGATGAAGCTGCTTCAACAGTCGATAGAGCCAGTGAAGCCGAGCAATTGGAAAAGGGATTTTCTGACCAAGAAAGTAAGCCCGTGAGGATGTGGGCCGAGACAAGTCAGTATGGGCCTAAGACAAACAAATGAGCCCATTGGGCCTAAACTAACTATTCATCTTCTAAGTCCATGGACCAAATCTTAGCCATTTCAAGTCCAATCAATTTCTAAACCCACTTCTATTCATGGCCAAGCCCCATTCCTAGGCCCATCCACCAATTTCATCCCAAGGTTAGATTGATAAATTGGTGCAAGCTTAAATGACTATTTTGCCCCCAAAAGCAGTGGATAAGAGCAAAAGAGGAGAGAGAAAATGATGATGTCATGCATGGGGACTTGAAGCCAGCCTTAAATGGCTTTGATGAGGCCTTCACATCCCTCCCTTCACTCTCTCTCTCCCCTCATTCGGCTCTCCCTCGACGGAGCTCTCTCTCTCTTCGTTCTCCTTCCTCTAGTTTTGCTCATGCAGACCTTCCTCCAAAGATCCAAGTTGATTGTTGGCTTCCCGGATGAATCAGCCTTTGTGCTACCCATCATTGTCTTCAGGAGATCCAAACCGTGCAGAAGGACTAGACCGTTTGCCGAAAAGATTCTCCAGTCATCCCTAATTCTGGCCAGAAGCCAGCGGCAATCCGACCGCTTGAAACTGTCCTGCTCTAGCTAACCTTTCATCAAAAACTCGAGTTAAAAGTGGTCTTCTTGTAAGAATCGGGCAACACTCCACCTACCACCATTAAGAGAACTTTGAGTCCATACCGGAGCACCCAACCGCTCGCTGGAACAATTCTCCGGCCATACCGAAATCCGGCGACAAGCCACCGGCCACCAAACGGCCCGGTTTCGCCTAGTTCCGCCTGGTTCGCAATTTCAGCCCATTTTCTCCCATTCTGATCCTTCTTTCACCTAGCCCAGTTACCATCCACTCCCCTTGACCCCCAGGTGCTGCCGGTTGCTAACCACCCCCTCGTCGGAGCTCCGGCCAAGCCGTTTAACTTGTTTTCTCCTCCGGCTGGGCTGTTTTTTAGTGTTTTCAGAGGGAGTCCGAACTGTGGTTTTTGTGTTGATCTTGAGACCATCTTGGATCGTCGTTGTAGAGGTCCCGGAGTGTCGCCTCTGTCGTCACCGCCGCGTCGGTGTCTCCGGCCCGCTTAACGAGTGAGTTTAACTCTAATCCTTTGATTAGAGCCTAAACTTGCTTAGGGTTAGTTTAATTAGTGTTAATTCTAGTTTAGGTGATTTTAATTAGGTTGTATTAGTCCTAAGATAGGTGGTTAGATTAATAGTTAAGATTAGTTTAGCTTAATTTTACTTTATTAACTTAATGATGCTTATGTGGTTAATTAAGCATATTTAGTTTAATTGATTGATTTCCTTAATTTAATGATTTTTTTAATGATTTCTGAATTTAATTTATGGTTTATTAAATTCTGAAAAATTACTGTTCACACGACACTACTCATGATTTACTGTTTATGAGGTACTGTTCACAAAACACTGTTCACCCGAGAATGAAAAGTGTCTAATTTCATGTGTGTTTAATCCTATGAAGTGATTAGATGTACTATTGCATAAACATCCACATGAATTGAGTGATGATTTGTGCAATTGTGTGGTGATTGGAAAATTGGTATTTAATTAGAAAATACCGAGTGTCGGGTTTTGACACCAAAAATGATTTTTAGATATTATATCAAACAATGGGGTTTGAAAAAGGAAGTTATTAGCTTTTCTTGTTGAAATGATGTATACCCACACACGACTACTTTCTCGGATGTTTTTAATATGAAGGAAAGAGGCCAGGATTACTATTTTAATCGAGGCATTTAAGTGAAATGCAAGGTATCCTGGGCCGACATTGAATGGTCGTGTGTTGGTTAATGTGGAATTGTCCTAAGCTGTTGAGCTGAGGTTGCCCCTATATCGGAGGCCCCATACAACGGGCTCAAGTCGCAGTTGATTCTGGGCCTATGCTCCTTCTGGAACGCCGTCGACGTAATGACAAAGCCGTGCTCGAAGGTGGGGAGGCGATGCCTAGCTAAATGCCAATAGATAGCCGAACTACGAGTAGGCTATACCGGTGTGTGGCAATGATTAATAGCCGAACTGCGAGTAGGCTATGTCCATGTGTGGCAGTGATTAATAATTTGAACGCATGATTGATTGAGATCCCTTTATCTTATTATGGGGTAAAATTGTGTGGCATGGTATGGGACGTGTCATAACGGTTTTCTCCTATAATGGGGACGCGTGTGATGAATTGATGCGCAATGAGTGGCGCATTGATGTACAAGAACGCATGAGAATCATGGCATCGTTGGTTCCAGTCATGCATGAGTTGAGTACATTATTTATGGCACGCACGCATGAATCGATAACGTGTAGGGTGTGGCAATGGCTAGGTGAGATTGCTTGTGACGCGACTTGCGTGTAACTGATGAGCTGCATCATCTAATGGCCATGTGCATTGCGTGTATTGTACTAAGATATAACATGCAGGGTATGGCATGTCGGTAAGATTGCATGCGAAATGACTGTTGATTGTTGGTTGTTTGCTTGCTTATGAGGTGGTTCTAAAGAGATACCCCGAGTTGAGTTGGTGTTCTAATTGAGGGATTAGGGGGAAGACTCGCTGAGATTTATATTTCACTGGTTATTGTATAACCATTTTTAGGTCCCTAGTGTGAAGAACCCGGAGTTTGAAGCGGAAGGGTCAGGAGCATAAGTGACTGAGTAAATCTTTATAAGAAAGACATTTTGTATAAGCTTGAGGTGTTTATGAATGTGTATTTTGACTTTGAAATTGTTGTCCTACTTTTCTATCACATGTTTGTTGAGTTAGGGGATCAGTAATTCGCTTCCGCATGTGCAATAAAAATGAAAGGTCGGTGACGAGTCTTGGTAACATCACAAATTTCTATCGACCACCGAGGGATGTGCGCGCGCTCAAGATTCGGGGCATGACATACCTCGCCTCAAATTCTCCCTGCATGTCAGCACAATTTATAATTCACACAGCCACAAACATGAGCAGGAGTCAAACACAAACAATAGGAACACCACACTCCATTTCAACCAAGCATGGGGGTCCTAATTATAGGGCCAAATCGTTATGACAAGTCCCATACCGTGTCACACAATATTTTGTCCCATAATCCGACACATTCAACTCAATTAATCATGCGTTCCTAGTTTTGATCTCGGCTTATAGCAGGCCTACTCGCTGTTGGTGGTCTTCTGGTATAGCCAAGCGTCATCTCATCCTATTAAGTACGGCTATGTCTTTCTTAGATGACTTTCGCAAAAGAACATGGGTCTAGAATCTACTATGACCCACTTCCGTTGTCCAAGGGCATCCCACATAAGGGTAACATTCGGCGTAAATGCTCACGACATGTTCTCATAATTCACACACGATCACTTAAACCCATCCAAGGACATTGTGCTTTGCACACCAATTCCTCGATTAAAATAATGAACTTTGCATATTTCCTTCGTATTAAAAACACCCGATAAAAATAATCATGTGTGGACACACGATCAGATCGAACCCGAAAAAGGTGATATCATCCAATTTAAAATCCAACTGTTTTATATAGTATATAAAATCATTTTTAGTGTTAAAACCCGACATTAGGGATTTTCTGAATAAATATTGAAATAATTTTGGAATAAATAACCAAAATTCTAATCAGCACTCAATTTGCACGAATTAACACCCAACTACATAAACTAAACACATTGTAATCAACACAAAATTTCGGTCATCGGCTATCCCAGTCTAATTTCCATAAAATAATAAATAATTACATAATTACCAAAATTAATTAAATAAATCAATTTAAATACCAAAAATACTAACTTAGACCGAAAATGCTTAACCACCTAAAACGGTCGGGAAAATTCCCAAACCTATCTAGATAAATAGTACATCTTATCTAGTCCTTAATTAATCTAATCTAACCACCTAACATGCATAATTGAATAATTAAATCACTAATCTAATCTAACTAACCACATAATCCCTAATTAACTTAAACTAATCAACCCCTCATCAAAATTAACTTCCTAAGCAGAGCGAGTAAACTCACCGATTTAACGATTTGGTGAGTCCACGGTGACGACGACGTGGAGGAGGGCAACAAACCACCCTATAGCAGCACCAAACAGAGATCGGAGGGGCTTGAAAACGGGCCTAGAAAGCCTCAAAGCCTTTATTGGCTTTGGCTTCTGCTTGCTAAGTCATGAGGGCTGCTCGAGCGGTTGGTTGGGTCAAAATAGGCCAAGTGGCAACAGCGGGCTACAACGAGGTCAGACAGCACTCGACGATGGCTGAACGGCGGCAATGGAGCTCCGGTGAGGCTTCGGCTGAGTGGACAGAGGCTCAGGAGGGGCGGAACGGCGAGTTGGCCTCGCGAACAAGCAGGACAAGCGGATGAGATCAAGCAGCTCCAGGTAGGCAAGTGGCTGGCGATTAATGGTTGGGCGGCCTAGGAGGTGTTGACGGCGACTAGGCGATGGTGGAGGAGCTCAAAACAACGAGCTGGGCTCGTTGGAACGCGAGCAGGAGCAAGCGTGAACAAGTGGACAGCGCGATGGCTGTGGCAAGCGACTGGGGGCTCGGATGGCTTCGGGCAGCTGGTCGATGGCTAGGGGGAAGGGCTACGTGGTTTCTATGGTTCTTTGGGGCTCTGAACTGAACAAAAATGGAGAAAGGTGGCTGAACAAGAGAGAAGAAGGCCGCTGGAGATTGGAGGGGGCCTATTTGGCCACAAAAGTCTTCAATCCTATCTCAAACACTCATTGCACTTGGCCCACCACTTTGGCTGGCATCCTTAGCCAAATTGTAGCCCCTTGGCTTCCCCAACAAGCTTCCCAAAGGGTCCAAAAGGTTGAGGGACCCTTGGCCTACGAATTTGCACTACTTCCATCCAATTTTAATTAAATTCCTCTCCAATAGGACCTAAATTGGAGTCCGTAAATCCGTACAAGGTGCCAACACTCAAATTCACATTTTTCCTCGTCAATCCGTCCAACTTGAATCCCAAAACACGACCAAAAACGGCCCTCGGATTTTTCCAGTTCAAATACCTTTACTTTGAAAATTTGCCGAAAATCCCAGTTTGCGAAAAAATCTTCGGAGAATGAGACGACGGTCTTAAAATGACTCGTGACATGATAGAACTTTCAATTTCTAAAATTGAGTTCAAATTCGTAGTTAATTTTGATTTGGCGCGATTTTAGTGTAACCTAATCTATTGGGTAGCTTTTAGAAATTTTTAGCGCATTTGATCCATTGTCAATTATTTTCGAGCCACATCATGCATCTTTGACACATCAACTCTTGATTGTCGTGAAAATTTCGAAGTTTCAAATACGGACATAGGGTATAGAAATGACAGTAAAATCAGTTTTGTGCCATTCGATAGAAATTTTGCAATTACATGGAATCACCCATACACTAATCACATACCTCTATCGAATCAACCTATCTCTAGTCTCTGATCAATTTTGACGGTGCCGTAATGACCCTTGCAGATTAGCATGGTCGAGTAGTCGATTCTTGA
Organism: Eucalyptus virginea; assembly: GCA_014182375.1. Lineage (NCBI taxonomy): Eukaryota > Viridiplantae > Streptophyta > Magnoliopsida > Myrtales > Myrtaceae > Eucalyptus > Eucalyptus virginea. The sequence goes on along the minus strand of CM024521.1, from coordinate 43,794,259 downwards.
TCAAATTCTCAAGTCTATTGCGTTAGATTTTCTTAATGGCTTCACTTAATAGGCTAGTTATCCCGTGAGTAGCCAACTTAGGGAAAATAACTATAGGCGCATCGATAAAAATCCCAATTCATTCAATCGAAAACAGAACTTGAAATTCAAGATGTCACAACTCTTCCCCTCTTATAAAAATTTTGTCCTTGAAATTTAAACCTTATACAAATCTTAAATAAAAAGGTAGGAGTACAGTCGTCTCATCGAGTCTTCACTTTCCCAGGTTGCTCCCTTTATGCCATGGTTTTGCTAGACCACTTTAACCAACGGGATTGTCTTGGTGCAAAGAATTTGTTCTTTCCAATCCATAATCTGAACCGGTCTTTCTACATAGGACACTTTGTCGTTCACATCTATTTCTTCAAAATTTAGCACGTGGGTTGGGTGAAGCTCATACTTCCTCAACATCGATACGTGAAAGACGACATGCACTTATGCCAACCTCGGCAGTAATGCAAGACGATACGCTATAATCCCTATTATTTCCAAAATCTCAAAGGGACCTACAAACCTTAGACTCAACTTTCCGTTAAAGCACGTTAACCATGGATCAGTATGAAGCTAAGTTTGTGGAGCTATCTCAGTATGCTCCAAGACTGGTGGAAGATCCGGAAGAGAAAGCTTAGAGTTTCAGGAATGGCCTCCAACCAGAGTTGAGAAATCCGTTGGTGCCATTTGACCTAAAGGATTATAACGAGGTTTATGGTCGGGCCCAACTGATAGAGAGGAACCTGAGTGAACAAACAGCTGCGTCTAGATCAAGGTTCGGTTCGAATCGAGATGGAAACCGATTTGGGAAGAAGTCTATGATCGGAGGAAGGTATCATGTTCCGCCCAACAAGAAGGGTGGGATTGGAAAGTCTGCGCCGAGTCAGAATGGCATGTGTCGCTGATGTGGAAGGTGACATGGAGCAATTCCATGCCATTTTCAGGACGAGTGCTTGCTTCAAGTGTGGCCAACAAGGTCACCTGGCCAAAGACTGTCCCAGAAAGCATAAGGGACCACAGCAGTTACTGCCGCCACCACCGTTGGGTCAGAATTGGGGGTTTGCGCCATAGATTGCACCGCAGGGTTGACAGAACAGACCTCCAGCACAAGGAAGAGTTTATGCCATCACTAGAGGATAGGTTGAGGGCTCGCCTGATGTGATCATAGGTACGGTCTCGTTGAACGACCATGCTGCATATGCTTTGTTTGACCCTGGCGCCACTCATTCTTTTATAGTTGAGAAATTTGTTAAACTGATAGGATTGATTCCTAAGTTGTTGGAGTCAATGGTTAGCATATTTACACTGGTAAAGGATAAAGTGTTATATGCATTAGGTTGTCCTGGTTGCAAGTTAGTGATTTGTGAGCGAGAGGGGAGGATAGATTTGGTAGTCCTAGCCATGTATGATTTCAATGTGATAATTGCCATGAATTAGCTCACCAAAGAACAAGCTAAGCTGGACTGCTATCGCAAAGCGATTCAATTTAACCCGTTAGCAAGTGAGAGTTTCGAGTTTATTAGGAGTCGAGGAGGACGCCCGATTACTTTAATCTCATCGCTTGGGGCAACCCGTTTGTTAGATGGGGGTTGCCAAGGTTACTTGGCAACTGTCATGGATACGATAGTTGAGAAGCTAAAGATCGAGGACATCGCTATAGTTTAAGAGTTTCAGGATGTGTTTCCAAAGGAATTGCCAAGTCTGCTGCCAGAGAGAGAGATAGAATTCGGAGACGCAGACTCCTGGAGTGCCATAACTTGGCAGAAATGGACACTTAAGTGCCATAACTTTCGAAAAGTACACTTAAATGTCAAAATCGGAGCAAAGTGGTTCACTTGAGTGCAAATCCGGCCAAAATCCGACCAAATTGCATACGTGACATTTTTCCGACAAAGCGAGTGCAAAACAACGTCGTTTTGCATGCTGACATGACCAAATAATATAAAAACGATGTCGTTTTAGGCTAACGTGGTAAAAAATAATATAAAAATTAATTAAATTAAATTTAGTTAAAATATTTTAAAATAACAATTTTAATATTTAAAAATTTAAAAAGGGGGAGGCGGTTGAGGGCTCGGCCTTGAGCCACCGCCTCCTCCTCGCCGTCGCCGAGAAGGGCCGACGACGGATGGGGAGGGTCGCCAAGGTCGCCGAGCCCCGGCCAAGGGTTGGCGACCTTAGCCGACCAGCCGGCAAGGGCCCGTGAGCCCTCGCCTCGATCCGAGGAGGCTCGCGGCCCTCACCCGAGATCCGGCGAGGGTCACGGCCCTCGCCCGCATTCGGCTAGGGGGAAGGAGGAGGAGGGGGAACGGGGAGGAGGAGGAGGGGGAGGGTCGGCCGAGGCCGTCGAGCCCGGCCGAGGGCCGGCGACCCTCGCCCGGATTTGGGGTGAGGGCACGCAGGCCCTGCCTTGCCACCGGTCGGCTGGGGCTACCAGCCCTCAGTCGAGGCTCGGTGACCCTAGCCGACCCTCTCTCACCTTCCGGCGAAGGCGGGGAGGCGGCGGCGGCGAGGACTCAACCCTCAGCAACCGGCTGCCTCCCCTCTCCTCCATTTTTATTTTTTAATAAATATAAATTATTATTATTTTTTTTAAAATTTAATTTAATTAATTGTTATATTATCTTAAAATTAAAATTATGCCAAAACGATGTCGTTTTGGCCGATTGAAGGGCTCTATTTTGGCTAACACCCAAAATGATGTCGTTTTTGGTGAATTAGAAATGACTCAACTCTCCGGCGAGCCACCTCGGTGAGAAATATTAATATTTAAATGCCACATATGATTTCCGGCTAACTTCGCCGTAGGTGGCACTCAGGTGTCTCATTTTTCTTCAAATGTGACACTTAAGTGTACCTTTCGAAAGTTATAATACTTAAATGTCCATTTGTGCCAACTTATGGTACTTGTAGTGTTTTTTTCCCTAGAATTCGTAATTGAGTTAGTACCCGAGACTAAGCCAATCTCTAAGGCTCCTTACCAGTACCCGAGACTAAGCCAATCTCTAAGGCTCCTTACCAGATGGCATTGTCTGAGTTAAAAGAACTGAAGGTGCAGATGCATGAGTAGTTGGATAAGGGATTTATACGTCCCCATGCATCACCTTGGGGAGCACCAGTTCTGTTCATGAATAAGAAGAATGGTTTGTTGCACCTATGCATCGATTATCGTCAACTCAATCAGGTGACGATCAAGAACAAGTATCCGCTCCCAAGGATCGACGACTTGTTTGACCAGCTTCAGGGAGCATAGATAGTTTCAAAGATTGACTTGAGAACAGGGTATCATCAGCTGAGGATTAGAAATGAGGACATATCGAAGTCAACGTTTCGTACTCGATACGACCATTATGAGTTCACTATAATATCGTTTGGATTGACGAACGCTCCAACTACTTTCATGGATCTGATGAACCGAATGTTTAAAGAATATTTAGATCAGTTTGTAATCATGTTCATCGATGATATTCTAGTATACTCGAGAAGCCCTAAGGAGCATGAAAAATACAATTAAGAATAGTACTTCAGACTTTGTGAGGTCATGAGCTGTATGCCAAGTTTAGTAAGTTCGAGTTTTGATTGACTCATGTAGTGTTCCTAGGTCATGTGATTTTAGGGAAGGAATCTCTGTGGACCCGACCAAAATTGAAGCAGTTATCAACTGGCCGAGACCGACAACCATGATAAAGATCAAAAGTTTCTTGGGTTTGGCAGGGTACTACAGAAGATTTGTGGATGGGATTTCAGCGTTAGCGTCGCCTTTAACTCGACTACTGAAGAAGGAAGAGAAATTCGTATGGACATACAAGTGGGAGCATAGTTTCCAAGAGCTTAAGTAGAAGCTAACTACCGCACATGTGTTGACCATTCCATCTAGTCCTAAAGGATATGAGATCTATAGTGATGCATCATTTAGAGGACTGGATTGCATGTTGATGCAACATGGTAGGGTTGTTGTATATGCATCCCATCAGTTGAAACCTCACGAGCTGAATTATCCGACGCATGACTTGGAACTCGCAACAATCATTTTCGCTCTGAAGATGTGGAGACATTATTTGTGCGGAGAAAGATTCCAAATCTTCACTGACCATCAAAGTCTCAAGTATCCATTCTCTCATAAAGAGTTGAATATGAGACAGCGTCGCTGGATGGAACTCCTAAAGGACTATGGTTGTAATATTCTATAGCACCCTAGAAAAGCGAATAAGGTCACAAATGTGCTAAGTCAGAAGTCTTTAGTTACGCATATGATGGTCAAGCAATGGACTTTACTTCAGAAAGCTCGAGATTCAGTTTTCAAATTTGAGGTAAGCCACCTTTCGAATCTTATGGCCACCCTTAGAATTGAACCGGAAATGCAAATCAGAATCAAGACACTTTAGTGGACAAACCCAGAGATTCAGAAGATTCTGCAAGAAAATACCAAAAAAAGGATGGCTGACTTTCAAGTTTCTGAAGACGGAACACTAAGGTTCCGAGGACAATTGTGTGTACCTGACGATGCAGCGCTTAAAGAAGAGATCTTATTAGAAGCTCATCATAATAGTTAAAGCATTCATCCTAGTAATACGAAGATGTATCAGAATATGCGTCAACACTATTAGTGGTCTGGTATGAAGGTGGACATCGATCGCTAAACATATTGCCAAGTGTCTGACGTGTCAGCAAGTGAAGGCACAATATTGTAAGCCGGGAGGACTTCTGCAACCTCTCGAGATCCCGAGTGGAAATGGGAACACATCACGATGGATTTTGTGACAAGCTTACCAAGGAGTCAGAGGGGTGATTCTATTTGGGTAATGGTCGATAGACTGACGAAATTGACTCACTTCATTGTAGTATGAAATGACCTTGATTTGGACAGGCACGTAGAGTTATACGTACGTCAGGTAGTTCGTCTACATGGAGTGCCGGTGATGATTACTTTAGGCCAAGACCCAAGGTTTACAACTGCTTTTTGGAAGAGTTTGCAGGCTGCCTTAGGAATGAAGTTACAGTATAGTACAGCATATCATCCTCAAACGAATGGACAGTCTGAGAGGACGATCCAAACTGTTGCGAGCTTGCGTGTTGGATTTCAAGGGAAGCTAGGAGGAACAGCTCCATCTTGTTGAGTTTTCCTACAATAACAGCTACCAGTAGAGCATTCAGATGGCTCATTTTGAAGCGTTATATGGCAGAACATGCAGAACGCCAGTGTGTTGGGATGAGGTTGAAGAACGAAAGATTATAGGCCCAAAGTTAGTCTAGCAGTAAGTATATGTTGTTGCCGTCATCAAAGACAGATTAAAGACCGCTCAGAGCCACCAAAAAAGTTACGCAGATAAGCGTCGAAGGCCTTTGGAGTTCCAAGTTGGTGATCACGTCTTTTTGAAGGTATCACCAATGAAGGTACTTCGCGCTTCAACAAGAAAGGAAAGCTGAGTCCGAGGTACGTAGGCCCCTTGAGATTCTAGAGAGAATCAGGATCCTAGCATACCATCTTGCATTACCGCCAAGGCTGGTGCAAGTGCATGACATCTTTCACGTGTCAATGTTGAGGAAGTATGAGCCTAGCCCAACCCACGTGCTGAATTTTGAGGATTTAGACGTGGACGACAGAGTGTCGTACATAGAAAGTCCGGTTCAGATTGTGGATCGGAAAGAATAGGTTCTACGCACCAAGACCATCCCGTTGGTCAAAGTGCTCTGGCAACACCACGGCACTGAAGGAGCAACCTAGGAAAGTAAAGAGTCGATGAGACGACTGTACCTCCACCTTTTTTTTTAAAGATTTGTAATGGTTTAAATTTCGAGGACGAAATTTTTATAAGAGATGAAGAGTTGTGATATCTTGAATTTCATATTCTGTTTTCAATTGAATGTGTTGGGCTTTTCATCAATGCACCTATAGTTTTTTTCCTTGAAACTAATCACTCACAAGATAACTAGTCTATCAGGTGAAGCTGTTAAGGAATCTAAACGCAATAGACTTGAGAATTTGACCAAAAATCAACTACTCGACCGTGCTAATTTGCAAGGATCATTACGGCACAAACCGATTAGAGACTGGAGATAGGTCGATTATACAAAGGTGTGTGATTAAGTGTGGGTGATTCCATCTAATTGAACAATTCTTATCGATTAGCACTAGATCAATTTCTCTGTCGTTTTGGTATCATGTGTCCGTATTTGAAATCTCGAGATTTTCAGGACAACCGAAAGTCGCCAATGTGTTAAAGATGTACGTTGTGGCTTGAAAATAATCAACCACGGATCAAATGCACTAAAAATTCACAAAAGCACTTGATAGGTTAGGTCACACCAAAAATCTCGCCAGATCGAAATTAACTGCGAATTAGAACTCGATTTCATAAATTGAAAGTTCTGTCATGTCACAAGTCATTTTAGGAATGTCAACTCATCCTCCAAAGATTTTTCTACAAACCGAGATTTTTTACGGAAATTCAAAGTAAGGTTATTTTGGATCGGGAAAATTTGAGGGATTGTTTTTTAGCGTATCCATGGCCGTCAAGTTGGTTCAATTAATGAGGAAAAATCATGGTTTAAGTGTGGACACCTTGGCTATTTTGTTTGGGCTCCAATTGGATTGATTTGAAGTGGAATTGAATGAAATTGAAGGAATTGATGAGCAAATGTCCAAAATTCATATGCCATGGGGGGAGCAACTTTTGGACCACTTGGGAAGCTTCTTGACAAAACTTGGAGAGAGAGAACTGGCTGAGGTTGATGGCTGAGTGTTGGGGGCATGTGTGATGAGTGAAAATGGATAAGAGTGAAGACTTTGACAGCTTTTGGGCCCCCTCTCTTCAGCTGTCGTCTCCTTCTTCTTCCTTGGGCTGCTTTTCTCCATTCTTGCTATCTTTAGGAGCTGAAGAACCAGAGGAAGCCAGCTAGCAAGCTAGCAACCACCACCGAGCAGCCCCATCACCCATCCGAGTGTCGCATGCTGCCGAGCACGCTCATGAGCCCCGCGAGCCACGTCCACCTCCTGCCGCTCATCCGTGCCCTACTCGCCATCGTCTAGCGTCGTCCAACCGTCATGGCCGCCATTCAGACCGTCGGAGCCACCGTCTACCTCTGCCTAGACCGCCGTCGCCCTCTAGCCGCTTTCCGAGCCCCTTTCCCCGAGCCGAGCAGCCTTTCTCGGCCTTGAGCAGAAACCGAAGCCAGCAAGGGCTTTCGGTCTTTGTGGCCTATTTTCAAGCCCTTCCCGGCCTCGCTTGGTGTCATCGTAGGCTCGAGTGTCGCCCGCCTTGGCGTTGCCGTCGCCATGGATTCACCAAAACATTAAACTAGTAAGTTTACTCACTAAATTTTGCTTAGGAAGTTAATTATGCTTAAGGGGTGATTAGATTAGGCTAATTATGATTTAGATGGTTAGATTAGCTTAGTTAAATTTTAATTAGATTAGATGAATGATTAGCTTAGTAGGTGGTTTAATTAGTCTAATTATTCAATTAGATTAGTGTAAGCCTAATTAGACTTTTTATTAATTATTTTATTTATTTAAATTAAATAGTATTTAATTATATTATTTTATATTTAATAAATGTAATTTTTGGAATTTATTTAATTATTTAATTATTTAATATATTTCGGAAATTATGCTGGGATTGCGGGTCGTTAGAATTTCGTACTGATCACAATGGTGTGGTTAGTTTGTTCAAATTGATTGTTAAAGTGTGAAATTGAGTGATGTTGGTGAAGTTTTGGTATTTAACTCAAAAATACCGGGTGTCAGGTTTTGACACCGAATGTGGTTTTTAAGTACCATAGCAACTTGTGTGAGTATTATTATATGACAGCTTGTGTGAGTATTTTTGTATGATAGCTCATGTGAGCCCAATGAAATGTCAGTTTGTGTGAGCATTGATAGAAGTCAGCCTGTGTGAGCAATAGTGTATCTCAGCTTGTGTAAGTAGTAATCCCTGGCTAATCTAGAGGACCAATGTGTGTCGGTATTTCATCCTTGTGTGAGCAGTGATTGATTGAATTGATTGATTAGTGGATTAATTGAATTGATAGACCGATGTGTGTCGATAGTTCATGCATGTGCGAGCAATGATTGAATATGAATTGTACTGACGTGCAGAAAGGAATTGAGGCAAGATAAGTCATCTACTTTGTGTGCATAGATTGCCTTTAGACGTATTTCCTTCCTAGTCGGAGTTTAGAGGGTGAACTTGCTGAGACATCGTTTCACCTCGTTGTGGGCTCAATATTTTCAAGTTCTTAGACGGCGGTTCCTCCGGAACGTTTTGGTTGGCCGATGAGGGTTACCGAGTGGGTTTTTAGCTACTCGATCCCGGAAGTCACTGGGTTTATGAACTTGTGGTGACCACTGTCTAGGTCGAAGAGAACCTACTTCATAGAGTACCTCATCGATTTAGAGCGTGGTTTCACTACGGACCCAATGGATTCAAGATGGGTTCCCTCAAGGGTTTTAAAATTCCTGCTGTGGTAGTTGATGCCACTCTATGAGAGAGTGCAGCTGACCCGACGCCCTTGGAACCTGTGGAGACTAAAAAATTGATGAACGTGTTTGACTAGTTAGTCTTAGGACAGTTCCCTTTTTGTTGAGCCGGACTTTTGTAAACAACCTATTATATATATAAACCGGTGTGTTTATAAAATGTTTGTTTTGGTTGTGAATTGTTACTTGCTTTTCTATCTCAAGTTGTATGTTGTCAGGGGTATTGTTTCGCTTCCACATGCATATTAAAATGAATGAATCGGCGACGCGTGTCACGCCCTGAACCCCTATCCCTGTCTGGTCTATAATAATTTGCGACTTTCCAATATGAGTCGCCGACCCTTTCATTTTATTGCACATGCGGAAGTAAAAAGAAATCTCCTAACAGTAATCATCTCGGGATAGAAAAGCAGGATAACAAATTCACAGAACAAACATGCTTTTATATTCACATAGAGTCAAGTACATGGTCTACGACCAAAAGACTACAAAAGCTGGCTTTCCAAAAAGAGATAGTCTTAGCTGACCTACACTTCTAATCACCTTCTCTTGGCTCCAGGCCCTCCACTCGACGATCTTGAAAAACTGTCCCATAATGGGGTGAGATATAAATCTCAGCGAGTCTAAGCTCTAAACCCCGATTAGGAGGGTAATACGCCAAGAGATGTCCTAACCACACAATCATGCAATTGGCATAGAGGACTTATCTCGCCTCAGTCCCACTCTGCAGGTCAGCACAATTTATATCACAGAAAGCCATGCAAATATGAGCAATAATTAAGCTCCAACAGCTGGAACGTCACACTCAGTTCTCAAATCAGTACATGTCACGCCCCGATCCTCGGGCACGCACACATCCTTCTCTTTAAGTCGATTTTATCATGCGATATCCCAGGACTATGTATCACCGACCCTTTCATTTATTAAGCACATGCAAAAGCAGTTATAAATCCCCAGACAGTAAATCGATGGGATAGAAAAGTAATGCCATATTCTTCATATTGAAACTTATAACCAAACTTTTATACAAAACACAAACCAGAGTACTTCACAACTATTCATAACTTTTTACTTTCACTCTATTTACATCAAAACAGGATTCACAAAGAAGATGGAATCTCAATCCATCCAGGTCGTACTCAAGATCCCTCTTGGTATTATCTTCTTCTTCCAAAAATTCTTCTCCTCAGGTTTCACCTTAGAGTTCTCCTTCTCAGATCCCTCCTCCTCAACTCCTCATCGGGGTCCTGAAATGTTTTCCTCAAACCGGGATGAGACTACGTCTGAGCGAGTTCTACCCCACTAAGGCTCAATTAGGGAACCAATACACTACTCGGTTGCCTAAGCACAGGACGAGTCAGATGACTTACCTTAGCCTCAGTCTCAACCTGAAATTCAAGGTTATATACGAACGCTTCACAAATCATAACGAACAATCAATCAAATCACGACAATTTGATCAAATCATTGATCAATCGACTAGTCGATTACATGTCAGACGAACCGTTCTAGGTCATTGATTCCACAGCATATAACCTCTCATCGGGCACTCGGTCACAGAGCCACATCAATGCTCTCGGGCGTCAAGTTCGCCAAGGTGACGTATCCACTAGACAATTGCATGCGTTCTTTAAGGCGCCGTTTTTGCTAGTGATATCCCAAATCAACCACACATGCCTACAACGATTTGTTCGGTAGACAATTGCGTGCATTCTTTAAGGCGTCGTTTTCGCCAGTGATGTCCTTAATCACCGAACCACACATGTCTGTAATCATGTATTCAATAGACAGCTACATGCGTTCTTTAAGGTGCCGTTTTTGTCGGTGATATCCCAAATCACCGAACCACGTATGTCCATGATGGGATATGTATTAGACCGGTATGCGCATTCTTTAAGGCGCCGTTTTCGCTAGTGATGTCCTTAATCACCGAACCACATAGGCCCATACACTGTACCTAATCGGTCCAAGCCCAAAGTACTTATGATTCACTCTCACCATTCTACTCACTTTACAACTCAACAAAGCATTATAACTGCTGAATAAACATACTTGGTCATTTACCAATCAACAATTCAATCTCAATCAATTCCAATCAATTTAGGGTAAATCCCTAAAATATCACGATTTATTTAATTCCATGCAATGTAGAGCTCAAATAAATAAACGGACTGTGCCATGACAATCAGCACGAGATTTCGGCCGTCAGCCATCTCAACCTTAATTTCCAAAAAATAATTAATTAATTAATTAATTTTGAAAATTAATTAATTAATATTAAAAATTCAATTTAGCTCAAAATAAAGCTCGATTAAATAAAAAGACTTCACCACGGTCATCAGCATAATATTTTGGTCACTAGCCATCCCAGTTGAATTTTCGGAAAATAATTAATTAATTAATTAATTTAATTCCGAAAAATAATATTTAAATACCAAATATTCCACTTAGGCTCGAATTGTCAAATTGAAGCCCGATTAGGTCGGAAAAAATCCCGAGCTACCCTCAATAAATAGTAGACCATGTCTACTAGCTAAATACACATTCAATTTGTCTAATTTGCATCAAATTAACTAATAAACATTAATCCATACTAATCTAACCACCTAAACCTAATTAATTAAAACTAAACAACCCTTAAGTGTAATTAGTCCACTAAGCAAGGATTAGTGAGATTACTCACTGGAATCGCGCGCAAATCGGTTCAATCCAACGGGGGCGACGCAAGGAACGATAAACTTCAAAGCGAGTCTCGAGTTCGGAGCCCGGAAACGGCCCAAAACGGCCCACGAGTGAGCTGGAAAGCCACTTGGTGGGGTTGTTGGTTTTGGCTGGCCGAAGCTAGTCCGATGGCCAAAACGGCGAGGTGAGGCCGGTGGAGGGTGAGGGAAGCTCCAGCGGGTCCGAACGGTGGCCGGACGGAGCGGGGCAGTGGCCGGAGGTGGCTAGACGAGCTAGGCAGAGGCAGAGCAGGGGCTGGAGTCGCACGGGGGAGGGACGGTAGCAAGCGGAGGACGCAAGGACGTGCACGGACGGCGGGACGACGGCCTGGTGGCAAGCTGCGGCGGTGCGGGGGCGGCGACAGCGGCTGGCTGCTATCTTGGCAAGCTGCTATTTCCGCTTTTGGTTCTGTTCGTTCGACGCACGGAGAGGAAGAAGAAGAGAGAGAGAGAGAGAGAGAGAGAGAAGAGAGAGAGAGAGAGAGAGAAGATAAGAGTTGACTAGTCAAAAAGAAAAAGAGAGAGAGAGAGGGCAAAGTGAGTCGGTGGGGGGGTGTGTCCGCACGACGCAGAGAGGGAAGAGGAGAGAGAGAGAGAGAGAGAGAGAGAGAGAGAGAGAGAGAAAAAGAGAAAGGGAGAGAGAGAAAAGAAATTAAATAATATTATTATTCTTATTCTTCTTTTCTCTTTCCCTTTCTACTTTCTTTTGGTCTTCGATTTTTCCTCCGATAATTTCTTTTCTTGAAATTTCGAGCTCATTAATAAATTGACAGACGATGAGACGGTCCTAAAAATGAATTGTGATACGCTCGAATATTCGATTCTCAAAATCAATTTAAATTTCATGGTTAGAATCGATCAGACACGATTTTAGTCCAATCCAATCAATTGAGTAGCTTTTAGGGATTTTACTGCAGATACATCCCTTAACGACTTCACCCAATAAGTTAGTTAACTCATGAGTGATCAGCTCAGAGAAAAAGGACCATAGGCACGTCGACGACATGCCCATTTCACTTTATTGAAACGGGGTCGAATTTCAGGATGTCACAATACAGGGATCCTGATTATAGGGCCAAATCATTATGATATATCGCATACCATGTCACACAATTTTGTCCCATAATCCGACACATTAATTCCACTCAACAAGCGTTCCAATTGGCAATTACTCCCACTCTAGGACACGGCCTACTCCAAGTTCGACGGTCTACTGGCATAGCCAGGTATTGTCTCACCCATTGAGTACGGTTACGTCTCTCGAAGATGACTTTCCCGAAGGAGTATAGGTCTAGCCTCTCCGCGACCCAAATCTCAATAAATGGGTAATGTCCATTCAACATAGTTCAGAGACGGGTTCTCTTAACCAACACACGACCACTCAATCTCGAATCAGGACACCATGCATTACACTCAAATGCCTCAATTAAAATAGTGATCATGGCCTATTTTCTTCGTATTAAAAACATTCATTGAAATTAGTCGTGTGTGAGTACACGGTTAGATTGGATTTGGAAATTCCATAACCCTCTTTTTAAAATCCCACTTGTTTATATAATATAAAAAAAACCACTTTTGGTGTTTAAAACTCGACACCCGGGATTTTCTAGATAAATATCAAAATTTATCAATTTTGGAATAGTTGACCCACTTTCCAATCAACATTCAAATTTCACAAAAAAAAAAAAAAAAAACTCAATTGCAGAAATCAACCACACCATTGCAATCAACACGAAATTCGATCACCGGCTATCCTGGCCTAATTTCCGGAAAAATAATTAATAAATAATTAATTTCGAAAATTAATTAAATAAATCAATTTAATTTCTAAAAATACTAACCTAGGCCAAATTTATTAAATTAAATACCAATACGGACCCGGAAAAATTCCCGAACCCTTCTAGCTAAATAATACAATTTATCTAAAAACCTAACAATTAAATAATTAATTTAATCTAACTAATCACCTAATTCCTAATTAAATAAATCTAAACACCCCATAAACATTATTAACCTACTAAGAAGAGTTTAGAGTATAAACTCACCGGTTAATTTCGGAAACCGGTTCATCGCGATGACGGCGCGACGGCGGTCGAAATCCAAATTTTCGGTGGCATTGGCGGACACTTGGGCCGGGCCTAAAACGGGCCCAACAAATCTCAGCCCAACTGAGATTTGTTAATGAAACGGGCTGAGCTTGAAGCAGGCTGACCTCGCAGGCTTGGACTGCTGAAAAAGACAACTTGCTGGGCTTGAAGACTTCAACTGGGCTTGTGACATGGGCTGAGCTTCAAATGGGCTGAACCAAGGATAATTCATGGGCTGCAGATGGGCTCAAAGGAGCTGCTGGACCGAAGTTCCTGCAGAGGAGATACGAACGAGCTGGGCTTCAAATGCAAGTGGGCTGAAGACGGCGCTGGCTTTGCTCGACCGTGGGAGCCTTCGGGGCAAGATCACGGCTTCGCTGGCAGCCGAAGATGGGGACGCGAGCTGGGCTATTGAGGCAGCAACGAAGGGAAATGAGAGGATAACGCGGAGATGGGGCGGGCTAGCAGAACCGAAGAAGACACGAGCTACACGAGGGGATGATGGGCTTGCTTGGTTGACTTTGAGCGGCCAAGTTGAAGACACGAAGGAAGGAGCAGCAACGTGGCAGCTTGTAGAAATTTTCAGTGGCCTTCTTCGGTGGATGGCAGAGTGGATCGGTGGACGACAAAACTTGGTGGAGAAGGGGGTATTCGGCTGATGGAAATTTCGGTGGATGGTGGCAGATGCTGAGGTGGTTTTCGGTGGTTGACCGAGCACAAATGGAGATAAGGGCAGGCGATCGTGGTTGGGTTCTTCGGAAGAAAAGGAACAGCAAGGGAAATGAAAACAAAACAGGGATTGATGAAGATGAGGTTGGCGAAGGCGTGCACGGCAATTTTAGAATAAAAGGGACCAAAAAAAGTCAAGGCTCTATCCCTTTCATTCAATTCTTGGTCCTCTTAAAACTTGCATAAATATCTTAATGTTCCCCAAACACTTTCTAGCTTGATTACCACCACATAATCCAATTTTGGTGTCAAAATTTCATCCCCTTTCCTAATTTCGAATTTCACCAATCACTCAATTTCCCAAATTGAGGTCCGATTTCTATGAAAAAATCCCAACAATTTTTCTGTAAGTCCCCAATACTCAAAGGCTTGGCTTAGAAGTTCAAATTCTCTTAAATTGAGCCCATCCAAATTTCTGCTAATTTTCCATAACGTCCGAAACGATTTTTCGAAAAAAGATCTCGGAATCTTTGAAAAATCTTCGGAGGATAAGTTCGACGTTCCTAAAATAACTCGTGACACCATAGAACTTTTGATTTTTGAAATCGGAATTCAAATTCATGGTTAATTTCACTCCGGCGCGACTTTAGTGCGACCTAGGCTATCGAGTCACTTTTAGGAATTTTTGATGCAATTGACCCGTGATCAATTTATCTCAAATCACAATGTACATCTTTGACACATTGGCGACTCTCGGTTATCGTGAAAATCTCGAGATTTTCAATTACAGACACAGGATACCCAAAATGTCAGAAAATCAAGTTAGTGCCGATCGATAAGAATTTTGCAATCAAGTGAAATCATCCACACTTTGATCACATATCTCAGTCGAATCAACCTATCTCTGATCTATGATTGATTCTGATAGTGTCATAATGACCCTCGCAAATCAACACGGTCAAGTAGTAGATTCCTAGTCGAATTCTCAAGTCCTATTGCACTTAGATTCTTTAATTGCTTTCCTAAATAGTCCGATTATCTCTTAAGTGATTAGCTTATAGAATTGCACTATTGGCACATCGATGAAATGCCTGATTTATTTAATCAAAAACGAAATCTGAAAATTCAAGCTGTCATAATGCGTCCTGGGATGTCGTATATTTATCGACTACCGAGGGATGGGCACGCACTCGAGGATTGGAGTGTGACAAATAGCGTAGTATTAACCATTGTCAATCCTTTTGTTTGAGCAGTTGATCCCTAATTAACTTCTTTGGTCTTTCGCATTTTAATCATTTACAGCCTTATCTGATAGATTAGTTAACTTGTAAGTGATCAATTTAAAGTAAAATAACTATAAGTGTATCGTGAAGTAACTATTTCATATATTTCAATATAGGGAGCAAATTTCAGAATATCACAGCCGTGAGCTATGCCTTGGCCCCGGATGTCGAGCCTCTAGATCTTGCAGCGGCAGCAACTTGACCATGGCTGCAGGGTTTGACGGCGAGGTTGAACACCGTTTGCAAGCGTGAAAAAAAAAATAAAAAAATGAAAGACAGATGAAGGCAATAGCAAATGAGGGGATGAATGGGGAAAAAGATGTAGTGACGGCAGTTGCACAGCGGCTACGTGTCCTGATAAGTGGCAGTAGCCGGTTCTGAGTGTAGCATTGGCAATAACGACAGGCAGCGGTGCGGCGGATGGGCATGGAGGTAGTTGAGGGGCGCAGGAGGAGAAAGAGGGAAGAGAGAAAACTAGGGTTTTGTAGGATTTAGATTGGATGTGGTGAAGTCAATAATTGAGTGGACGCATGTCAAAATCTCAAAATGGAGACAAAAGATGGATTCACAACCGGCGACAGCTAATCGGCATCCAGATGGGGAAAATGTACATTCAGAACATAACTTGACCAGCATATGAAATATAACAGATGAAAAGAGTGATTTTGAGTTGTACCAGTTATGCAAGCTACATAATAACCATTTCCTCCAAGTCCTCCTTCTCACTTTCCGAGACGTACGCGCAGAAAGAATCCATCGAGGTGCACCGGGGATGTCCGGGCAATCATCCACCTGAAATGCAAAGGACAGAGAAAGAGTTCCATCTAAGACCAACGAAGTCTCGATGACAATCCGATTGTTGTGAATAACAATCCGTACAAAATGCCACACAGAGTTCCCTTTACAAAGCACTGGAAAAACTCCCACAAAATACCCTAAATCCATTCTCTAACTAAAAAATTAGTCCTATTCTTTCATTTCCTTTTGTTGCCTCCCCCCCCCCCCCCCAAAAAAGAAAAAAAGAAAAAGCGGTTTTCATCTTGAAGCTGTCACTATGGTCATCTTCATCGTTTTACTTCAGAGAATTAAATATACATCCCAAATATAAAGGGATGATGTCAGACACTAAGAACTCATACATGTTTCTCTCTACTATGACTGCAACTTTATATGCTGCAAATTACAAGGAATGATAATAGAAAATAGTTTGATCGTAATTCTGCTCAAGTTTCAATAATATTTGACGGAAATAACAAAACACGATCTGGCAAAGAATCCAAGCAGTCGGTTGTTACGTTAGCAAATTTCACTCTTAAGAATGTCCGCCCAGTCTGACCAGTTGACCAGTCAATCGGGTTGGGTAGGGTCTCTAATCGACTCGGGTCACCGGCCGGTCAACACCGGCGAATGCCTGGCGGCTGACGTCATCGATGACGTCAACATGTTGGTACCGATTGTTGGCTGACATCATTGTTGATGTCAACATGCGTTGGTTCACCGATGCGCATGTGGCACTCACATGCTGGGCATTCCTAGCACGTGAAGCGTCTGGGCGCATCCAGCATTGTCCGGCGGTGTTTGACCTACCACTCTACTTGTCTCGATGAGATTTTTCACCCCATATAATTAAATTTTATTTTTACCAAAAATAAATTGTCAAAACAGGGGCAAACAGATATAGTTGTCCATCCTCCAAATTCGTTCCACGCTTCAGTTAGTTTTCGACGATTCATGTTGCAATTTTCGAGCAATGAACATCTAGACGATATGAAGTTATCCTCTTGATCCCCATATCAAATAGCAAGCGAAAACATTCGACAAAAAAACAAATAATAATGCAGAGATGATAACACAAGCTTTGATAACAATGTTGGAAGAAGAGTTGGCAGAAGGAAACGCCGAATCACTCTGATGCGCAATGAGAAAATTATCCAGGAATGAATGTTGAAGCACAAGTGAATACTGGACGATACGACTTCACGATTGTCCAAATATTCAAGTTCCACAGCATTAACGCTGACTGTCTTCTCAAAATAGTAATGGATGCCTTTTGTTCTTTAATGAAGAGAGGGTGAGAAGAGAGCAGTTTCTTTCCAAAACCCTTTTTTTGTCAATCATTATTATGGTTATCTTCAGAAGTTATTTATATTTATATAACTTCCCTCACACCCTTTCAAAATGTGCCTTTTCATTATATCACATCAAGACAAACTAGTGTGCCTTAATCGCATCCCATTATAGATGTATCAATAAAATATAACAGATGAGATGCAGTGGTGCACATGCAACTCCAAGGTCAGCAAGTCGGCAGCAAATTTCATCCAGAAGAAGTGGCATTTCAGGCAACAGACTAAGGTTACCATGCTGAACCAAGAGGGGAAGGTGGTGAACATGGACGCAATGACGATGATACGCCTTCGGGGATGGGAAGCCTCCCCCTTCACAGAGTTGAAGGGCAAGGAACTCTGGAACAAGCTAGGGATCAACTGGTTGGAGCTCGTATTCCCTGTTGCAGAACAAAGTGTAAGTTACAAATGCAGTTTGATTTTGATTATCAGTGCCACATTTTCATCATTTATCCCTAGTTCAAAAGGCTTTCGTTCTACCAGGCCTCTGACTAGTACGTTATACATCTGGACATATCACTCAAGTTTCATTTACTCGATTTACAGTTAGATGATATTCATATATGCAACGGCACGATCAGAATCTAGTTGGAGATCTTCCTCCAAATGGGGACGAAGGAAAACATCACCTCAATTATAACTTCGATGACAAGACTATTAATTGGTTTAGTCTTTAACACACTCAGCCAAGCCCATACTGGACAAAAGCAAGTAGAGCAAGCTTCTATTATTGCAGACTTCACACGTACCGAGTTCACACAAGAATCATTCTTAAGATATATTAAAAATTTTCTAACTTAATCAGTTTGTATTATGTTCTTTTAACATGTCCTGTGTCTTGATTGAGGGCCAGATTAAAGGGAAGGAGCTCATATTCTTGTATGGCGCAGCTGAAGACTACAAGATTGTTTAAAAAAATTGAAAAACACCTGAGCAAGATCAAAAGCTATCGCTTCTCTGATGAGTTAATCAACATCAAAACCTAGAGCGAGCAATTTCTGACCCTCCTCGAGAGCTGCATATCCTTGAAGATGCAGGCGAGTTCTGAAGTCTCCAGTTCCTCGATGGAGGAGCTGTTCAAGCTCTACACCATCTACAAGCGACATGGTGGTTTCTGCACCCTTGTGAGAGGGTCGAGCATCATTGTCAATGCCCCCGTCACAGATTTTGAGATGGTGCTGTCGCAGCACCAGAATTGGATTAATACGATAACTGAGACACAGGCTTTCGAGAACGTCTTCAGAGCGTACTATGAAAAGTTATTCAGCAAATCACACTGCCACTGTTTCTATATCCCCAACATGGTCGGCAACATACCGGAGTGCATCAAAAGCACCAACTGCCCTCGCTTCATGAAGACCGCCGTCGCATTTGAGTGCTGCCACGGTGGGCATTAACTAGCTGATAAGGCCATCAAGCCCAACAGTTTCGTTGGCCGCACCAGAATTAACACGGACTGTTTAGCTCGGTCATGTTTTCCTGTTATTTTTTCCTTGTTAGTTTGATGTTGCTTTTGATTATGTGTGGTTGGAGTATGTAGCAGGGTCACGTATTTCTTTCCTTGTTATTTTGATGTTGCTTTTGATGATGAGTGGTTGGAGTTTGTAACAGGGTCGTACGCGCACTGCGCAGAACCGGATGGACTTTGCGTGCAGACATTGTATGCGATGAATAAAAGTTTTTGTGATCTATAATGTGGTTGCACTGTATTGTGCAGAACTTGATGTACTGCGCGTGCAGGCCCCGTGTGCTATGAATGAAAGTTTTTATGATCTTAATACGGTTCGTTGATTACATTTTCGAGGCGTACAAGATGAGGCTTACTAGGGATAACAGCTGAGAGCTTTTCTTGTTGTTTCCACGTTCTATGATTAATTTCCGTGCATTCCGTTACCTTCTTCTACTTGTTAAAATATTTAAAAGTCTCAAATTACTCTTCCGTCCAATAGTTTAACTTTTCAGAATATTTGATGTTTGTTTCACGGAACTTCGTGCTGGGGAGAACTCGGATACAACAATTCACCACGGCCAAACGCAATCCAGGATCAATTTCTCCCCCGAAGCAAAATCAACTAAAGTTTCTTTAACCCCCAGCAACAACCAGCAATATATAGCCTCACAAAATGCAAATATAACGCCAAAATAATAAGTAGACAAAGCAAATAACGACACCAATGATTTAACGTGGAAAACCCGATGCGGGAAAAACCACGGACCGCCCAAAAACATCCACTAATCACCAAGAATAGCAGGATACACAAAGTATTCTTCTCTAGTCACACACTAGAGGCTCAACATCAACATTACAATCATCTTCTTCTCACCACATAGGTAGACAAACAAGTTGGGAGCAAGAAAACCTTAACCGCAACTGGAGAATTCGGAGACGGTTCTCGACGAACAAAAACCATCAACTCGTAGCCCTCGGTCTCACGAACAACATACTGAAATTTGAGCCGATTCCGACAATATTTGGCCTTCGAATCAAAACCGCAAAGTTGCAGCGCTCTTCCTCTCTTCTCTTTCTCCTTTGTGCAGTTTTTTTGTTTTCTCTCTCTCTCTCGTCACTTTTTCGGGCGCACACACCACGTACGATAACTCCCCTTCTTTTTATTCTTTTTCTTTTCTTTTGTTCTTTTTTTTTTTTTAATGCTGGCTGGGCCCCACATGAAGGTGGACCCAGCCAACAAATCTCCCCCTCCACCTCATGTAGGAAGATTTGTCATGCCCGCTTTTCTTCTACAAGCATCAAGCTTCATCACGGGCAAGGCTTTGGTCATCATGTCGGACTTATTGTTGTCGGTATGAACTTTCTCAAGTAGGAAGAGCTTCTCTTCTAGCTTTTCTCGGATCCAATGATACTTCACATCAACATGCTTCGATCTTGAATGAAACACCGAATTCTTGCTAAGATGGATGGCACTCATGCTATCGCAATATAGAACAAACTTCTCTTGCTTCAAGCCCAACTCTTGTAGGAATTTTTGCATCCACAAAAGTTCTTTACCTCCTTCGGTAATAGCAATATACTCCGCTTCGTTGTAGACAAAGCGGTACATTTTTGCAATCTCGATTGCCATGAAACAGCTCCCCCTACAAAGATTATTATAAAACCCGATGTGGATTTTCGGGAATCAACATCACCGGCATAGTCCGCATCCGAGAAGCCACTCAACTCAGGCTTTGCATTTCCATAGCACAAGCAAAGTGTAGTAGTGCCTCTAAGATATCTCAAAATCCATTTAACAGCGGTCCAATGCTCCTTACCTGGATTAGAGAGAAATCTACTCACAACACCAACTGCATGAGCAATATCCGGTCTTGTACAAACCATGGCGTACATCAAACTACCCACGGCCGATGCATAAGGAATTTTCATCATCTCAATCTTCTCTTTCTCACTTGAAGGACACTCATTACTACTCAACTTGAAATGGCCTGCAAGTGGAGTACTCACCGGTTTACATGTGCTCATGTTGAATCTTTCAAGCACCTTATCAATATACTTCTCTTGAGATAACCACAGTTTCTTATTCTTCCTATCACGAGTAATTCTCATGCCTAAGATTTGCTTAGCCGGGCCTAGGTCTTTCATTGCAAAAGCTTTACTCAACTCATTTTTCAAGCTCTTGATTTTCTTGGCATCATGCCCAACAATCAACATATCATCCACATAAAGTAGGAGAATAAGAAAATCATTATCTCGAGAATCTTTTCATAAAAACACAAGAATCGGAATTTGTCTTACCATATCCTTGTTCTTCCATGAATGACTCAAACTTCATATACCATTGCCTAGGCGCTTGCTTGAGACCATATAAGCTTTTCCTCAATCTACATACAAGGTGCTCCTTGCCTTCAACTTCAAAACCCTCTGGTTGCTCCATATATATCTCATCTTCTAGGTCTCCATGAAGAAAAGCCGTCTTTACATCAAGTTGTTCAATTTCTAAATTTAAACTGGCGGCGGCCAACCCAAGAACAACTCGAATAGAAGACATCTTTACAACCGGTGAAAAAATCTCTTCAAAGTCTATGCCCTTCTTTTGACGAAAGCCCTTCACAACAAGTCTAGCCTTGTATTGTGGTTGTAAACTATTTTCTTCTGTCTTCAACTTATACACCCACTTATTTGTGAGTGTTCTCTTACCCTGAGGCAACTTCACCAATTCAAATGTGTGGTTCTCATGCAAGGATTTAAGCTCTTCTTGCATGGCTTCATGCCACTCATTCTTTCGTTCACATGATATAGCCTCTTCATAAGTTTCTGGCTTCCCTGCATCAGTGAGTAACACATACTCATGCGGTAAATATTTTTGAGAAGGCCTACGCTCTCTTTCAGATCTTCTAACTTGAGGTAGGATAGATTGCTCTTGCTCAGCTATTTCACCTGTATCAGCTGAAGAATCAACATTATGTGAGGACTCACCATCTTCATGACTTCCATGCACTTCTCCCCCATGATTTCTATCAACATTAGAAGGATTTGGGCTGAAACTAACTGAACGTTGAGCTATATTCTTTGGTCTCTCCGCTTTGTCAATTTCTTCAATAGTTTGATACTCACAAAACACCACATCTCGGCTTCTAATGACTTTCTTTGCAACTGAATCCCATAATCTGTAGCCAAACTCTTCATGTCCATAACCTAAGATGATACACTATTTAGACTTGTTATCAAGTTTGGATCTTTCATCTCTTGGAACATGCACAAATGCATGACAACCGAATACTTTTAGATGGCTGTAGGAAACATCTTTGCCACTCCAAACTCTTTGCAGAACATCCCCCTTAAAAGGAACCGATGGAGAAAGATTTATCAAGTCTACTCTTTGTTCTCATCGCTTCACCCCAAAATGACTTAGACAACTTCGCATGAGAAAGCATACACCGAATCCGATCATTAATTGTCCGGTTCATTCTCTCTGCCACTCCATTATGCTGTGGTGTTTTTGGAACAGTCTTCTCAAGCTTGATACCATAATCCCTGCAATAGTGTTCAAATGGGCCTCTATATTCACCACCGTTGTCAGCCCGAACACATTTCAGCTTCTTCCCGGTTTCTCTTTCCACATTGACATGAAATTGCTTGAAGGCCTCAAGTACCTGATCTTTAGATTTCAAAGCAATAGCCCACACTTTTCTAGAACAGTCATCAATAAATGTCACAAAGTATAATGCACCTCCAAGAGTTCTAGCATCCATGCAACAAACATCAGTGTGAACTAAATCAAGTACATTTGATTTCGTGTGTGGAGAGGAACTATGAAATGAGAATCTATGTTGCTTACCAGTCAGACAATGAGTGCATTCCTTTAGATTTTTCTCCTTCAAAGGTAAAAGGTTCTTTCTAGCAAGAGTTTCAAGTCCTTTCTTGCTAAGATGACCCAGCCTCATATGCCATAAATCAACTAAGGAATCCTCCACTGCATTTACCTCTTCTTTAATCAAGTCAGCTTGCATGGTGTAGAGAGAGCCTGTCTTCTTACCTTTTGCCACTACCATGGAACCTTTAGTCAACTTCCATTTGCCATCAAAGAATGAATTACAATAACCATCATCATCCAAGGCACCCGTAGAGATCAAGTGAAGTCGAATATCCGGAACATGTCTCACATTTTTCAAAAGCAAATTACATCCGACATCGGTTTTCAAATAAACATCTCCCATGCCAATAACCTTGGAAACATCACTATTTCCCATCCTTATGCAACCAAAGTCGCCGCCGCGATAAGAAGCAAAGTAATCACGCCGTGAGGTGACATGAAAAGAAGCCGCGGAATCAACAACCCACATAGAGTCTTGGCATGTAAAATTCACATATCCGTCATCACATACAAACACAATATCGCCATCGGATGCAACCGCCGTTGTAGCTTGTTTTTCTTCTTTCTTTTGATCTCCATTTCTATCATGGAATCTATCTCTCTTTGGCAACCAACACTCTTTTGCATAATGTCCCATTTTGCCGCAATTATAACACTTGACACTCCTCCTCGGTCTTGATTTCGACCTTCCTCTTGACTTGCCTCGGGTATCATTTCTTTGAAACCTTCTTGATTGACTTCTCCCCTGTTTTCTATAACAAGAGCATCCGATGTAGAAGCATAATTCAAGCCTTTTCTTCTTGTTTCTTCATTGAACAAGCTTTCTTTAACCATGCTCATAGAAAGCACACCAAAAGGAGCCGAGTTATTTAATGCCACAACCAAGGTGTCCCAACTATCAGGAAGAGTACCAAGTAATAAGCATGACTGCAATTCATCACCAAGATCAATCTCAAGATTTGTCAATTGATTTACAACATCTTGAAATTCACTCAAGTATTCCGCCATGTTACTTCCCTCCTTGTATCTCAAATTCACAAGTCGCTTAACTAGAAGAGCTTTATTTTGTGGAGTTTTTCTCTCATAAAGATCTTGTAATTTCTTCCACAAAGTGTCCGCCCTCGTTTCTTGAGCAACATGATGAAACACACTATCATCAATCCATTGTCGGATAAACCCAACTGTTTTCCGATTCATTCTCTCCCATTCTTTATCTTCCTTATCTCCTTTGGCTTCATCACCCTCAATAGGATCAAATAAGTCTTTGCAATATAACACATCTTCCATCCGAGGCTTCCAAATAGAATAATTCGAGGCATTTAACTTAAACATGGTGCTGCTGGTTTCTTCCATTTAACACTAAAATTCAACCGTGCTCTGATACCACTTGCTGGGGAGAACTCGGATACAACAATTCACCACGGCCAAACGCAATCCAGGATCAATTTCTCCCCCGAAGCAAAATCAACTAAAGTTTCTTTAACCCCCAGCAACAACCAGCAATATATAGCCTCACAAAATGCAAATATAACGCCAAAATAATAAGTAGACAAAGCAAATAACGACACCAATGATTTAACGTGGAAAACCCGATGCGGGAAAAACCACGGACCGCCCAAAAACATCCACTAATCACCAAGAATAGCAGGATACACAAAGTATTCTTCTCTAGTCACACACTAGAGGCTCAACATCAACATTACAATCATCTTCTTCTCACCACATAGGTAGACAAACAAGTTGGGAGCAAGAAAACCTTAACCGCAACTGGAGAATTCGGAGACGGTTCTCAACGAACAAAAACCATCAACTCGTAGCCCTCGGTCTCACGAACAACATACTGAAATTTGAGCCGATTCGACAATATTTGGCCTTCGAATCAAAGCCGCACGTTGCAGCGCTCTTCCTCTCTTCTCTTTCTCCTTTGTGCAGTTTTTTGTTTTCTCTCTCTCTCGTCACTTTTCGGGCGCACACACCACGTACGATAACTCCCCTTCTTTTTATTCTTTTTCTTTTCTTTTGTTCTTTTTTTTTTTTTAATGCTGGCTGGGCCCCACATGAAGGTGGACCCAGCCAACACTTCGCACCATCTCCCGTTCATCCCGTGAGCTGATACTCTCTCGACGTCTACATATACCAATCATCATCAATGAATTACAATTAAATCAAACATCTCATGCATGGAGATCCTGACTGCAATTTTCCTCAACGTCACACACATCCGATAGAAGGCTGTCGCGACCAAATTTTCGGGGTGAACCACCTAGGGTTTGGCTAATGGATTGTTAAGCCTGGACTTAACTCGGGCTCTCCCAAGCCTATACCAATTCGCGACTTTAGGTTCAAGTTTTTTAACATGCAATTGATTTTCAATTAGGAGTCGCCACTAATCTATTTTTGGTGGGTCGATTAGAAACCCAAGTAAAGTAATGGGAGTTTTACATTACTCCTACGAACCAGAGACTATGGGTACGGGGACTTGGTTACACTAGATTCTTCTAATGCCCTTTCGGTACCTTTCTTTTTATTTTGAAAAATGTTTGGCAAGCAGTTTAGATTGATTTTAAATTTATTTTCCTAACATGTGAGGTAATCATGCGGGTGCGCAAACCACCAATTTGACACCCAAATAAACAATAAATAAATAAATTGCAAAAAATTACCTCAAAGCAACGAAAGCATCTGCAATGTTAAATTAAAATCCACATCAAAAACCCTAGATATGGTTTCTAATTAACACGCAATTTCTTTTTTGTTTTCACTTATTCAATGAGAATCATGCAATGCATGCTACTAATCTAACATGAAATGATATGACATGGCAACATGACCTAAACTATATGATATAAATAAGCATGCGGCCTATCCTGAAGCATGAGATGAATTTATTCTAAAAAAATGAATTTTTTTTTTTTGTATTTTCCATGAGATTTGAAATTAAGAAAAATGCAAAAATTATTTATTAAGATTTTATCCAGCTTATATGAAGGATCAGGTCAGACTAAATCTTAATTTAAACTAAGACATTATCTTAACCTAGCAATCTCTGACCTAAGATATCATCTAAACACGCAATAAAAATGACTAACTAACCTATCATGCAATCATTCCTAATCTACATGGAATGTAAATGCAATTTTTTTATTATTTTCGGGATAAATAGAACAATTAAAAGATAAACATCAAGCCATCCATAGTCATCAAAAATACTATCCACCATTCGAATTGAAATTCAAACTTAATCATTTCGCTAATAAAATCGATAAATTGATCTTAAACCTTAAAGATCAACATATCAATTTTACTCCCCGCGTGATTAATTATTCTATCGAAAGCCTTATAGATGGAATAAAAAATTCGTGTCCGTTTGCGAATTGGGCAATAAATCATAATTGGGAACCCGCCGATAATTCAAACATGCACATAAGATATTGAAAAGCATGCATTAGGCAATAAAATATCCAAATCAAATTTAGATAAGATAATTACCTAATTTCGCAAATAATGTTACCAAATTTGAACTGGATGGAATCCGCTCAACGGGAGAGGGCGGTGCGTGAACGAAGCTCGGCACAATGGTGCTCCTCGGTAAAGGATGACCGTGGGCTCACGGTCAACGATCCTGCAAAAAATAGGAGCTTCGGGATCGACTCGGTTTGGATGCGAATGGGAACGGTGGCTTTGCTATTCACGACGGGGTTTTGGATGACAACGTCGTCTGATCAGCGACACGAGGAAACTGCAACGCTGGGGGGAGCAACAGCGTTGTCGGGAATTTGCTGAATCTCGGTTTGTGGACGTAAGCAACAATGGCAGCAGCTTCAAGCAGGCGATGTCGGTATCAATAGGAGTGTCAGCTCATCGGCAGGGCTCGGACAGCAGTGCGGTGGGACTCCAATGTCAAGGTCTCGGACAGGGAACAGCGTCAGCCATCGCGTTAGTTGGGCCCGAGCTTTATTCGTATGGAGATGACGTAGCTGTGCAGGGCTTCTCGCCAAGGTAGCAAAGGACGCTAGGAAGACTTTGACCAATGACAAACTTGGCTAGTTCCCAAGTTCTTTGCGAATTCTGCAGGTCTTGTGATAAACCTCCTTGATTATCAAACTTTGACCGTGAGGGTGTGTTGTTGAAGTGAACACCACCATGCACGTATCACTCACGAACAGTTGCGACAGAAAGTGCTCGGAGATCTTCAGCGAGGCAGCAACTTCTCACCTTCGGAAGGCAGCAGTGAGTGACAACGAGGATTCTAATGACGGTGGTGAGGATCGGTGGACGCACAGCCTTGAGATTTTTGGACGCGAAGTACTCGGCCGTGGACTCTCTCTCTTTCTTCTTACGTGTATCGCTCAAATGAATTGCCGAACCCCCATGATTTCTCCCTTTTATTCTCTCTAGCGTGTGTTCTCTCCTATGGCCGTGTATCTCAATTGTGTGGCCTCCTTCGCTCTCCACCGTACACGACTCCTTTTATACACCAAAAAATTGTATCTCCATGGTATATTTCATTGACAATTTTGCTCGTGCAAAATACTATTGAATATATCATCCCACCATGCGCAATATTTTTTTGTGCTTTTTTCAATATTTCATTCGAGAATTTCCTTTCCGTCAAAAATACATCTCTCGATGTATATTGTCTAAATATATGAAAATCCCAACGGAATATGTGAAAAATTTTGCACTCGCCGTCGGTCCAAAAATGTTCCTAAACTATATGCGATGTGATTTTTTTTTTTTTTTAGTAAAAATTAACCTTAAAAATTATGCAAAAATTTAGGTGTCAACAAAGGCTGACATCCTGCACGCACACGAGGGCAAAATTGATGTCATGCATCTAGGAATCAACATAGGAACAGATTGAGGAATTGATAAAAGGAGAGGGAGTTCAGAAACTCCCAAGTACAGAGAAAGACTTGGAGGATCGACATGACTTTTATTGTCAACCCAAATATGCCCATCTAATTACATTGAATTGTTTCATTTTCTTTTCATCGAGAACGTGAAAAAAAAAATTATTTTCGCATCCGTGAATAGGGGCAACGTTTGAGAAATTGAGATCAGAATGACCTCTACGTCAACCCAAGGTGAATTAAAATTTTGCATCCCTCAGACATGCTCTGAACTATGAATTACTTCATTTAAATTTTTTTAATTTGAGAGAAAATATTAATCCCGGTTTCGTCATGAAACTGGACGAACAAGAATAATTAGTACACATCGCCAGCGTGAAACAAAATTTATGCAAGTCTCGTACACCATTAATTTGAGGGAGTGGATAGTGAACATCCTCAAATTAGACGGATATGGCTATATATCTCCAAGGGGAACGAGATAGTGATACGTGATTTCAATTATTATCTCGATTATGCTAATTTGTTGGTCTTGTTAAGCCGTCCTAGGGCAGTACCCAGAGTATGTCCTGGAGAGACAATTTGGTTTCGCCTTACTATTATTCGATTGAAAACTAATTAAAATTAATCAAAACAATGAGTGCGTTACGCGGTACCAATTTCAACTTCAAGCTCAAAGTTAAATTTGTCCATAGTTTATAGGATAGCAAATGTTGAAAAATTAATATTGAAAATTTTGATAAATCATTTGATAAACTAACATTTCATAGGTAGAGATTTCTTGGGAGAATTACCAAAGAAGTCATAAATCTATTGCAATTGTGCAAATTTTATCCTAAACCTTATTATTTGACCAATTTAGTTCTAAACTTTTTAAAAATTTTCCAATATAATTTATCTAATCAATTTTCGTTAGAAATCACTAACATAGATGTTGGCCATTTTACATGGCACTATTGGCGCTAACATACAATTTTTTTTAATTTTTTTTTAAAAATTATTTTTTCTTTTCTTTTTATCCTTCATCCTTGTTGACCATCACCGACCTCCTTAATTGTAAGCAACCAACCACAAATGAGGGCTAGCAAGGCTAGCCCTCTTTCAATTTGGCAAAGATTGACCAAGCCAAACCGAGGTTGAAGGTCAACCTCATCAGCCTCAAGCAAGCCTTACCATTGCTAGAGGCTAGCGAGGGTCAACCTCACTAGCTTCAAGTTAGCCTCACTAGAAACCGGTGAGGTGACCTCTATGAAGGTGACATCGATGGGGACCCACACAAGATACCCAAACTAATTTCAAAAGGTTTCTATCGAGCCTTGCCTAACACTAGCGATGCCAACCTTTAACAAGGCTTGACCTCATCAGATCTAGGTTAGGCAAGCCTCACTTGAGGCCAATGAGATCAAACTTCCCTAGCCTTGAGCAACCTCGCCCATGCAAGATCGACCCTTGCTTGACAAGTGAGGTCAGCCCTTGCTAGAGGCTAGTCAAGAGCCATTGAGGAGGTCAATGACCATAGAAAATGAAGGGAAAAAAAAAAGGAAAGAAAATAAGAAAAAATTATAAAAGATTCTGAAAATTTCTGAAAAGAATAATAAAAATTTAAACAATAGTCAACATCAACGCTAGTGGTGCCCCGTAGAACAATTGATATCCATGTTAATGATTTCCGGTCAAAATTGATCGAATAGATTACATTAGATAAATTTTCAAAAGGTTTAGAATAAAATCGATCAAATTGAAAGGTTTAATATTGAATTGGTACAATTGTGATAGGTTTAAAATTTTTAATGATAATTATCCCGAGCCTTCGTAAGTTTATCTCCCTGGTTGGATCCCTATTTCAACTAATCAATTCCAGTAGTTGAAATTTGGAGTGCAAAGAACATGCCATATAATCAGGTAGTACACTTAACCTCGTGAAAAGATACCACGCCAGTTTATAATCATAATAAATGACCAAACAATTAACATATGTTTACCAACGTATATTAAAACATTGACCTAGATCTGTCGTACCGGGAGGAGATTTTCCATAGGAATGGCAATTTAAAACAGTTATGTCATGTTTTGCATGGCCACAAGGACGTCACACAGATCGACACCAACTGGACGTCATATATGTACGAGAAAAATAACAAGTTTTGAATGAATGGACGACCATAAAAGAATTAGAGACGTTTGTGAAATTAAATAGTGACAAACTCGAAAGTGACCGGAAAATGCACCAATTTGAAATACATAAATTTACACTATGTTCAACAACATTATAATATTTTTTTGCCCCCCCCAAAAAAACTATATAATATTTTGCATGTGCTATCAAATGTTCGATTTTTGACACTGCAGAGGAGATTGTGACTCAGTACCATTCATGACCCATGAATCTATTATTGAACAAGTCCGAATTCGTGATCTTACATTGATGAATACTAGTCCGCACCTTTAGGCTACCAAAACATCTATGTCTAGTTTCCACGCAAGTACCTAATATGTGCACAACCACTGTTGAGATAATCTTATAAATTCAATTTGTTAGACGGATCCACCTCGACACTATGTTACGTAATACAACTCAGGTTCAACTTACACATAGTCGGAAGCACTCTAAATGACAACGCAAGTTAGTACATATAATTTGTCAGATATAAACTCGTGAAAAGAAAAACACACACAAAAATTAATATGAAATATGAAACGCTGAGTGAGGCGAAAGCCACGGATAAATGCCTCTGTTTCGTATTTTTCTTGGGTGAGCTGTTTTTCCATTGTTTTTTTTATAAACCTTTCCTTATTGTAATGTCTCGGTATTTTTTTTTTTTTTTTTTGAACAGGTAATGTCTCGGTTAGGATAACCTATAATAACTGTACTTTCAATCGAAGTCAGTTGAACGAGTACTAGGTATGCCGTATATCCGAACATAATTAAATAGTCACTTGTTTATTCGAATTCCAGATCATTGAGTGAATATATATCATGAGATCTGTGTACTGACACACCGTCATGCAGCTTCCCCGATCCCACGAAAAGTTCATGTGCCACATGCTCCGACTTTGTCGGTCTGATTCTTTTCTCGATCCCCTGTCAACTGTAAATGCGTCGCTTGATGTTCTTAGCCACGCTCGATAAGAGCATGAAGCATCTCCCAATAGAACTGACCCAAATCATCATCGAACAGACATATTTTGATGAAATTAGTTATTGAAAAAGTCGAACGTGACCAGAGCATAAATAAATTTTATGATACATAAGCCTACAGTGTGTTGAACAAATATATAATATTTCGCATTGTCTTCTCTCCCTCTAGAATGTCGCCCATTTGCTATCAAATGTAATTTCAGTACGGCAGAGGAGATGGTAACTCGGTACCATTCACGACCTATGAACCCAAGAAGCGAGTCCAAATCCGTAATGTCGCGTTTATGGATGTTAGTTTAGGCTACCAAAGGATCTTGTTTTGATGATGAGTCCCCAAGCACGTGCGTAGCGCATGCACAGTTACTTTTGAGATAATATTGTAAACTTAATTTGGGAAACTAATCCAACAACCGGATCCACCTCCATACCATCTTACAATTGATAACTCGGTGTCCAACAATGAGTGTCTAGAAGCACCGAGAATAATGATGTAACTATATAATAATATTTTTATTTGTTTGCTTAAGATGTTTTTCTATGAACACATTTTAAGGAAATGCCTTGGGTAATAAGCCGGGAAAATTACTAAAAGATCCTTAAACCTTTTTTAATTATGTCAATTTAGTCCTAAACTTTTTTTTTCTATTAATTTTGTTCTAAACCTTTTGAATTCATGTAAATTTAATCCATCTAACCAATCTTGGCGGGCCAATACTGAAATGAACATTGATCGTCTTACATGATGTTACTGATATTGACGTAGGTGATTTTTTATAATATTTTGATTTTTTCCAAATTTATTTTTTTCTTTTTCTATTTTTTCTTTCCCTTCCTTTTTTCTCTAGTTGGTCGCCAATATGGCCACAAGGTAGAGGCAAGGTCTAGCAAGATCAACCTCGCTAGCACTACATAGGGCGGTCGACATCCATGTTAGCATTAGACAACTAAAATTGATCGGATTAACTGAATTTGCATAGATATAGAAAGGCTAAGACTCATTTGACCAAAAAAAGAAAATTAACACTAAATTAATACAATGACAATAAATTTAGAACCTTTTTGATAATTTGCCTAATAAATGTGATGCACCATCATACAGCTTCCCCGATCCAAGAAAAAGTTCATGGGTAACATTCTCCAACTTTGTCGTTCTATTTCTTTTCTCAATTCTTTGTTAACTGGATATGCTTATGTTGGTGTAATCAGTACTAGATGCGGTAATACTTTATCTGTAGAAATTTAGACCCAATCTTATAAAATCCAGTAAGTCTCCGCCTTTGCTTTGCTTGATGTATGCAGTCATGCTCGAGAGGAACATAAAGCATCTCTCAAATCAACCCGACCCAAATAATCTTCGATAGGAAATTTGTCTTGCCCAGGAGATTCATAGGGAGTCATCACTTATAATGTTGTGCAAACAATCAATCAAACACAATAAAAAAAGCGTTAGATCAAACATCATATTTCTATTTTCAATCAATATGACATACATCAACAGGGAGAATAATACAAAATTTTGTTATAAATCAAGCTATACAATGAAAATTAGAGGTACATTCAAGTCACACTAAACAGTCTTAGTGATTTTCAATCCTCTATTACACCTAATAAATTATACAACATTTAACCCCGACAAGTTTTCCGTAAATTGATCTCTCTATCTCATAAACAATTTATTTGAAATCTTCATACAAGAATTTCACAATTTTAAAACACACTTGAATTTGTTGCGGTATGTAATTGAATCACGATGACCCCGCATCATGTCTGGCCACTCCGGCTGCGGCACACACACTTCTTGACTGAGTCCCCTAAGCTTATGTAAGTGCTCGTTTTTGGAACGAAAGTTCAAATAAAAACTATCTTTTATCTTTCTCATTAAATTTTAAATTTTATCTAAATTTCCAAAATTTATTTATTAGGAGAACATTTATGTGAATTTACCTGTCAATATTTGTATATTATAGAATTTTTTACTTTTTTTTTTTAAAGTTCAAAGCACGTATGTCGTGAGACTTAAATCAAACAAAAAGTAAAAAGGTCAAAAAGTTTACGGACAGGCCCATATAGAACAATACGAACAATGATTTTCTCCAGTACGACCCGAATCGTAAGATTGGGCAAAAAAGTCTACTTAGGACCCTTTTCAGGGGTCGAATTGCCACACGCCTCAACTGGACTTCATTCATGAGCTTAAATTTGAAACGTATCTTCAACAAGAAATCATCAAAAATCGCAAAAGTATCCAACATCACTGGTAACATAAATCATCCGAACAACCGAGATTTCTTCCTCGAAATAATCTCTAGACAATGATACATATTAGAGGGTCCTCCAATCAACCATCAACCCCTCTACAAATTTTTCATGAAAAATGAGCGAACGCTCAACACGAACAAGCATCACAGGGCGAAATAAAAAGAAAAATAAATTGAAACAAATTGATTTATATGGTTCAATCATGGCCACCGACATAGACGCGGTTAGAAAACCAAAGAGATAATTACTTAAAATGTTACACTAGATCAAAGCCCCGATAAACTCTTGCGAATGACCTTCAAAAACTACCGTATATTCTAGCCTTACTTCGTAATGTATTATTACTACTCTTAAATATCCGATACGTAATATACATTCATCCGTTTTTACACCAGATCTCACAATATGTTTATAGAGCACTATCCACCCACTTGGGGGTTTTTTTTTTTTTTTATTTCTAGTAACGCACTCCCCAAGTTACGATATAAATTGAACGCTCTTAAATTGTTGGGCACATGTCTCTTCGCTGGCAGAATATACATCTCGGATACGACTCGTTAATCAGTCGTTCTTGCCAGTTCGTAAGCTGTCGTGTTGTGGCCTGGGAGCGTTATAAATAGGTCACCAGGGACCTCTAGTTTGCTCCACACAAGCCTTCCTCCTTCACTTCACTCACTCCCTTGAAACCCGACACTTTCTCAGCTTCACTCCTTCCTTCTCCTTTCCCTGCGTCCGAAAATGAACCGGAACAATGGCTCTTCGGCCGCGCTGGTAGGAAACAATGGCGTCGTGACCATGGATGACAGTGATTTCATGAGCAGTTTACGTGAGCTCCTCCACGATGAGGACCTCAGGAAAGAGGTCATGAGAAAGCCATGCTTTAACCCAAAAGAAGTTGATGTCATGTATCGCTTGAGCGAAGTCGAGAAAATGCTCAACCTAGCCACCACTCGGGCAGAGGTAAAGTAGTGAACAAGCAAGTTCAACGACATGCTATAGTCTCTTTCCCATATACTTCCTACCGGTGGTAATTCACTTCATAGTGAAGGCTAAAAGACTGAACCTGTTCATGGATCTCGTAAGATATTTCGTTAAGCTTTCAGATAGTCAGGTCTCTGGGCTCAACTCCCTAAATTATATTTATGCTCGATTGCTTCAGTACTACATATTCCTCGCAAAAACTTGAAATTCATGGCAAATACTACTAACTTTAACATTAAATTTTTTCCATGGGTAGTTGGCTGGATCTTAACGGATGGTTTTTGTGGCAAAATGTCTTTGCTGGTCAAATTGATTTCATATTTCACTCTTGTTGAGCCAAAGTTATAAAGATAACACAATGTTCACATGCTTTTATGCTGATGATATTCCTTGGGTAGGACTTACAAGTGAATTCGTTTTTCCAGGGTAACCAAGGCCAGAGCAATTGCTTGACCTCGCCTTCCATAGGAACTTCTGTTGATTTGACATCAACTATTAACAAACTGTGCGATAAGGTAAAGCAGAGACATTCCTCCGTTGAAAGTGGGTATATACAAATGCGGGAGCTCCAGACTTTTTTAGATTGTTTTAAAATTACTTGGACTTATTACAAGTTATCCTAAAGTAAAAGCACATTTCTAAGCTTCAGACTTCTTTAGATTGTTTTGAAATTACCTAGAGATTAATTTCAGATAACAACTTATACTAAAGTAAAAGCACATTTATATACCGCACTAAAATTATTTATTCTATCGGGAAAATAGAAGCAGATAATATTTTTGTTAAATTCTTCGTTGCGTCCTTTTCTAAGATATTTCTTCTCGGTCTTGTTACTTCCCACGTGTAATGTGGAAAACTATGTACGCCACGACAGTTTAAGGCCCCGCAGACCAAAGTTGAGAAGCAAACAATGCAATCGCTTGTGGACGAGTTGTCATCCTTTTCGTGGGATGCCAAAGCTGTGCTGACATTGTTAGCTTTTACGCTGTACTGTACCAAGAACTGCCGTTACACTGAATATGAAGCGACAGACGAGCTTTTATCCCTGGCGGCCACGTTGCAAGGGAAAACCCCAACTGCTATGACCAAGGCCTCTGGGGGCCTTTGCAAACTGATCAAGGAGACTTTAAATTTCACCAAGGGCATTGTTGAGTTTGGGAGCTACTCAAAAAATTCCAGAGGGATGTCAGAACACATATCAAAAAATTCTTATTACATCATCGTCTTTGTACTTGGCTGCTCAGTTCTGTTCAGCATGATTAGCGCGGGCAATGAGTATGTTGTACCTCACCTTTGCTTATAACTACCTCCATTCACAGACTTGGAATTAATTCCAAGCTCTATTTCTTGATGACTTCAGGTTAACGGAGACGGATCTGTCGGACTTCTCAGAGGAGGTCACGAATGAATATCAAAATTTCAAGGAAGCGGGTGAGGTCATTGTTGTTTTCAAACTAAATGTGGTTCACTCATCGGTGGAATGAAGCGTTCGTGCCCCTCCTCCAGAATCCTTTTGTGTACACAGAATTTTTCTCAGATCCATAAGTCAAAAAAAAGTACCTAATATTAAAGCGATTCACATTATGCAGGGGGGACACTCTTATATCAGAACATTAAGGACAAACACCGTGATTGTAGTGATATTGTGGAGCTTATGACAGCGTTGTTTTCATCGACAGTCTATCAATGTTCCAAGAAGGCAGCGGTTAGCTTCTCAGTCCAGTAAATTTCATTGACTTAATTACCAGTCATGTTTTGTATAACAATGTCACAAGAAGGGAATGCTATCAACTTGCAAGTAATTAACTACATTGGAAATTCTTAGATAGTTCGTTTGTTGGCATTCAAAATGCAAAAACAACAGCGTGGTTTGATCCTTAGATGTTACAGGTAAAGGTGGAGAGTTGAAGAACAAGAGGGTGATGCTGCTCATTTCGGACTTGAACTTATCAAAAGAAGATCGAAAAACCCTTACCAATATCCACAATGTGAGAAAATCCAAATCTCATAATTACGAAATTATGTGGGTTCCTATCGTGGAGCCACATGATGAGGTGATGCATAAACAGTTCCTGGACAAGAGATCACAAATGCAGTTGTACACGTGCACCTCCATGGTCAGCAAGCCGGCAGCTATGTTCATCCAAGAGCAGTGGCAATTTAGGCAGCAGACGATGGTTGTTGTGCTGAACGAAAAGGGGAAGGTGATGAACAAGGATGCGATCATGATGATACGCCTTAGGGGATGGGAAGCCCACCCATTCGAAGAGTCGAACGACAAGGAACTCTGGCAAGAGATCAACTTGTTCGAGCTTGTGGTAGACAAAATGATCTACCCTTATATCAAACAACACGTAAGTTACAATGCAGTACGGTTTCGAATATCAGGGCAATACTTTCATCATCCATCCCCAATTAGAAGAACCTTTCTCTTATTAGGGTTTTGATTGGTGTGTTATAAATCTCGACCTATCATTTAGTTGGATTTATATTTAGGTGATGTCCATATTCACAACCGAACAATCAAAGTCTAGTCAGAGATCTTCCTCAATTATAATTTCGTCTCACAAGATTATTTAATCCGTTTAGTCTTTAACGTGCTCGGCCAAGCATAAACTTGCATCCTATGGACAAAAGCAAGTAGAACTAGCTTCTACTGTTACAATTCACGTGAAATTCACCCGACCTCTGTCACATGTAAAGTCACATGTACCGAATTAGGACAAGAATCATTCACAAGATAGATTGAAAGTTTCCTAACTTAAAACAATTTATGTTTTTTTATTTTGACGTGTCCTGTCTTGATTGATGACCAGTTTGAAACGGAGGAACCCCTACTCTTGTATTGCTCAGCTGAAGACTCCAAAACTATCCATGAGATTGAAGAATACCTTGAGAAGATCAAGGGATGTGATGTCTTCTGCAAAGACATCAGATTCAAGGAGCAAGAGCAATTCCTGATCCACCTCGAGAATTGCATTGCCTCAAAGAGGCAGGCAACTTCAGACGACAACGACTCCCTGACGCAGCAGCTGCTCGAGCTCTACACTAGCTACAAGGAGCAAGGAGGGTTTGCCATAATCGCTAGAGGGTCGAACGTCATCTTCAACGCTAGTCTCATGGATTTCGCGACCGTGCTGTCGCAGCACCAGATGTGGATCGAGAAGGTGACTCAGACAGAGTCTTTCGTGGCCGTCTTCCAAGAGCACTACAACCAGGTCATTGTGAAGGCGCGCTGCCGCCATTTATATATCCCCAGCATGGTTGAGCATGTACCGAAGCGCTTCAAGTGCTCCACGTGCTCTGGCGACATGACCGCTGTTGCGTACAAGTGCTGGCACTGTGGTAATACTAGCCAATGAGACCATCGAGCCCACCACCTTCGGTCGGTGCCCCAGAATAAACATGGACTGCGTAGCTCAGTTGCGTTTTCATGTTATTTCTTTCCCTGTCGGTTTGATGTTGCTTTTGATTATGTTTGGTTAGAGTATGTAACATGCTTGATGTACTCTGTCTGCTGACACCGTGTGCTATGAATAAAAGATTATATGATTTTAATAAGATTCATTACTTACATTTTCAAGGCATATAAGATCAGACTTTCTAGTGATAACATCGAGAGCTTTTCATGTTATTTCCACAAGGTGTGACACAGTGTCATTTTATCATCTCATCTTAGAGACCGGAGTCCAAATGCAGTGCATTGAGAACTTTCTATTTGAGTCACAAAAGAAATTGTGAGCTCTCTAATTTCATCCTTCACGCCATAGGGCATTTCAATAAACGTCCTTTGGAGTCGGTCTCAATTTGGTGGAGCTGGGACGGACTCACTTAATGAACAGTTGATACTTCATTGACGCCTTAAACCAAACATTTTGACAGTAAGGTAGGTTTCAACCCCTTCCAATCCCCTTTCTATAATAAAAAAGTTACAGAGCTTCGTAAAGATTATAAGACTTCAATAACATACGAAAAATACTTCTTTTTTCGGATTAATGCTTAAAATAGTTTGGCCATATACAGTCAAAATTCTATATACAAGTCAGATTTGGACTTCGTCCCATCTTCAAATCTCATTTGGTGGAACTCAGATGGCTCCTGAGATGGCACAAGCGTGCTTCAAAACCTAGCCTCTTCTTCTCCTTTACTTTCATCCTTAGATCTTCCTCAGACGATGTCACAACCCAACTCAACAAGAACAAGGGCATGACATGGCCGTCCTTTTACTAAAGAACATAGTCTCAACATAATAAAAATTCAGCCTCATATATATATATATATATTGACAAATAGGGCATTTGGTTACTATATCGAAGTTTCCTATAAACCACTAAACCAATATATACACCTTCACCAAAAACTAACTCATAAACTTATCAACTATGTACAACTCATATCAAAAAGTCCCCACTAAAAAAGTCTTCTCCGATGATGGATGCTCACATCTACTTGCAGCTCACTGAAGAACCTGAAAAACAAGTAAATGAGAGGAGCGAGCTAAACACAGATTAGTGAGTAACATATTTTTTTTAAGCGAATCGAGAAATCACTATACACGTTTGAAACATAGCCATAACTCGCTTTAACATATTATATTCATAAAAAAAAACTACCCAAAACACCAATGGTCTAATCCGTTGATCAATCTCATAAAGCATGCATCAATGATCTACTATTCAATTGATTAATCTCATCAAACCACACGTTGATGGTCTATTCCATCAACCAAACTCAAATCATAAGCCAATGGTGGTCCACTCCATTGACCAACTCATGGTTAAATGCCTAGCCATGTTCACGTGCAACATCCATGACAAGACGAACAAGACTCCCCTCTTAGTTAGGTCTTCACCTATTATTAGCTGATCCCTCGGCCCATAAAGATATTTTAAATTAGTATGCGCATACCCACACATCCCTTAGAGTTCACAAAGAAACTAAGCATCAACCATCAATCACAAATATATAGTAATCCAACATAAAATGAGAGTAAAATCTCTTAATTCAAGCATTTGATATATGAAACCTCTCTACTGATTTCCTGAGTCCCTATTCATCCGTCTGTTGTAATGCTGATTCCCGAAGTTCTACCCATCGAAATGGGCTGATTTTTTTAGGGAAGGTCCCTCTCTACCTCCTCTACAATCCCTCTAAAGGATTTTGCTGGAGAGTTCGAGATCCACTTGACTCCACCGTCTGCGCGCTCCTTGCATTTGGAGTGCTGTTCGCAACTAGAGCTGGCTTTTTCCTGTGGAACGACTTCTTGACTGGAAGCTGAGTTCGTTTAGGCTTGGAGAGTCAGCCCCCTTCCACGTCATCCCAGGTGACTCGATTCCTCAACTCCCGTCTCCCTCTTTTGCTGGTGCGAACTGTCTTCTGCTACAATTTGTCCAGTTCAATTTTGGGAGGTCGATTTGGGAGTTCTTTGCGGTGTGCGAAGTCTGGGTGCTTATCCTATTTTCCCTAGCTATGTTTGCGGAAGCTTAGCCCGGGTTAGATCCCTATCAATGGCTTTTCATTTGTTGTGACCGTGCTGCAAACCACGTGTTTGTGGAAATGCTTTCGACTTCTATGGAGGCTGGAAACAACAACTTTGAAGCCAGAATGGCGGCTGGAACCTCAAAGGGACCTTCAACACCCTCAGATGGTGCTGGATCACCCATGAAATAGCCAAGGATTATTGGTTCATCTTCATCAACCCTTGGTGGAGCTAAAAACAAGCAACAAATGCCGCAGCTGCCGCTTGGTCGATCCGACCAATCGAGAGGAAGGTCTAGAGGAAGGAGCCACCTGTGGTCATCTTCGAGACATCCTCAAGCTCCTCAACAGTGTCCAGCTAGGTAGCAAGTCGTCCCGGCCCGCTCATGGGTGAATGTTGCTCGGCTTGCGACAAGAGGCCCGAATCTGTCTTACACACCCCCCACTTTTGTTGATGGCAAAGCGGTGATCAATTTGGCAGATGAAGTTCCTGATGCGGTGGACACAAAATGGCACCATTGCTCAGTAGGCTATCTCGTTGGGAGGAGGAAACTTGCATTCGGTATGGTGGAGCAATCTCTGAAGCATATTTGGGGTGCCAAGCTTGTAGGGATTATTGCTAATGACCAAGGATTCCTCTTCCTTCACATTCTGGACCCGGTGTTTCAGCGAAGAATCCTTGAGGAGGGCCCAACCACAGTGGCTAGGGTGCCGCTTATTCTCCGTCAGTGGGAGCCACTTATGGATCTCAAGAGAGAGAACCAAACCGCGGTTCCAATTTGGATCCGTTTGATGAATCTACCGTTCGATTGTTGGACGGTTTTGGCCATGGGTGCAATCGCAAGCACGGTGAGCAAACCGTTGTACATGGATCAGAGAACCGACCAAGTGAAGACGGCCTCATATGCTAGAGTATGTGTGGAGATCAAAATGAATCAGCCGAGATGTAGAATCATTGAAGTGGTGTTGAAGGGGGTTACTTGCTCCATTGCCATTGAATATGAGTGGTTGCCGACTGAATGCTTGGACTGTGGATCTTTCAGGCACAACTGCCATGCCCCTCCTCTTGCACAAAATTCTGCTGGACGGACCAGAGCCCAACAGCATCCCCCAGCCAATTCGATCATTCCGGCTCCTTCGGTGGTTCCCGAACCCTTGCCAATGGTTGAAGCGCCGTTACCCCAGCAAGCCGCGTCCGTTCCTGCGCCCTCAAGTCCCATGGCTCCGACAGCGGCTAGCCTCCCAAACCTAATCGTTGATTTGTGCAGCCTGCACCCGAACAACCATGGAAGCAGGTCAAGAATAAAAAGAAAAAGAACCTGGCCTCCAAAGTGGGGGAAACCTTGTGCCCGAGCATTGCTGGTGATGCAGACACCAATTGGCTAAAGGCACCAGTTGTGGAAAAGGCTTTACTGCTCGACTCCTAGAAATCTCATAGAGGTACTAGTGTTCCCTCGAAGGTAGCTCTATCTCTTGTGGCCGAGTCCCAATCATTTCTAAATCAACCCAATAGCCCTAATCATGGAGAGGTGTCGGAAGTAGTGGCTACATTTACTTCTTCGGATGAGGATGACTTACTTTCTCCTCGATCATCAAACCTGTCCCCGAGAGCTTCGAAAGCGGCTTCCTTGAAGATGGAGACCATCCAAGAGAGACTTCTTGTGTTAGCCTCGAATCCTGGACTGAAGGTGACGTCTAGTGCCCCAGCTATTCCTCGCCGGAAGCCGCCCAAGCAGAGGTAGGCCTTTGCCTCCTCTTTTCTCTTGGCCTAGCTATAGTGTTTCTTTTTTTATATACATACATATACATATATATATATATATATATATATATATATATATATATATATATGCATTTCGGATTTTGGAATATTAGAGGACTCATGAACCCTCTGAGGAGAGCCGAGGTCGAAACTTTGCTCGCTCTAATGGCCTTTGCATGATCGGCTTATTGGAGACCAAAGTGCCGGAGCATCTTTTTCGTTCCTTCTCTGATGGCCTCTTGTCGGGATGGAATTGGATAGCCAATTATTATTCTTCGCCAAAGGGGAGGATTTGGGTTAGATGGAACCCTTCTCTGGTTAATTTTGAATTGATTTCGTCCAACGATCAAGCGATCCATGGCAAAACGACTCTCCTCACGTCCGATTTGTGTTGCTGCACTTTGGTCATTTATGCGGAGCACTCCTTTGTTTCTCGTAGACCTCTATGGGCGGACCTAATTAGGATGAGTTCATGCGTCCAAGACTTGGCCTGGGTGGTGGCAGGAGACTTTAATGCCATTAGTGACCCGTCGGATAGATTAAGGGGCTCTGTTAATTGGCTCCCCTCCTTCGATGAATTTAATCAGTGCTTGTTTCGCACGGAGCTAGAGGATTTGCGATATGCTGGTCTTCGATTCACTTGGTCCACATCCTTCGGAGCTAATCGCAAGGCGAGGAAAATTGATCGGGTATTAATGAATGCCAAATGGAGCTCACAATTCTCTTATTATTTAGCGACTTTTCTCACTCCTAGTATATCTGACCATTCACCCATGGTGGTCAAAGTGACACAACCAACTCTTCGGAGGAAGCCGTTCAAATTCTTTGAATTCTGGATGGAGCACCCGTCTTTTCATGATATTGTGGAGCAAGTATGGGAAGCCCCGATTGATGGTGTTCCTATGTACAAACTAGTTTGCAAATTGAAGGCCCTCAAGAGCAGACTCAAGCAGCTCAATAGTGTTTCTTTCTCCAACATCTCTAAGAGGGTTGCCATCTCTAGAGATGCGTTTAGGCTAGCTTGTGGCATCCCAAAATTCAAGACAACCTCTAGAGGAATTAAAGCCCGTAATTAGGTAATGAAATTACATATGGTTTATGTTTTAGCCATTAGTTTTCTCTTAAGACTAAGTGATATATGCTTGTGTTCATGAGTTTTTTAAATTAGTATTATAGGATAAATTAATGAGAATAATCTATTCTTGGCTATGCACCTCATAAACTAAATTCCTATAAATAAAATGTTGCAAGACTTTGGCCATGTGGAATTTAAAACTTAAAATCTATAAAAGAAAGAATAAAAGGTAAAATTTGTTTTTTTTATTATTTAGGTTTGGGCCTTAGGCCCAAGAGTGGATTTTGATGGGCCAAGATGGCCGGCCCATTGAAGCCCAAGGAAGTGTGACCGTCGACCAAGGGGGAGGAGTGGCCGGCCCACTCCTTCCGAGCCCAAGCCCAAGCCCACCTTGCATGCTTTGCCAAGTGGCAAAAAGAGGGTCGCATGCATTGGCTTGTGGAGAGGCACCTCATGATTGCCAATGATGGAGTTTAGGGGAAACAAAAGGGGGAGAGAGAGTGGCCGGTTGAGGGTTTTCTGTGGCATCCCAAAATTCAAGACAACCTCTAGAGGAATTAAAGCCCATAATTAGGTAATGAAATTACCTATGGTTTATGTTTTAGCCATTAGTTTTCTCTTAAGACTAAGTGATATATGCTTGTGTTCATGAGTTTTTTAAATTAGTATTATAGGATAAATTAATGAGAATAATCTATTCTTGGCTATGCACCTCATAAACTAAATTCCTATAAATAAAATGTTGCAAGACTTTGGCCATGTGGAATTTAAAACTTAAAATCTATAAAAGAAAGAATAAAAGGTAAAATTTGTTTTTATTATTATTTAGGTTTGGGCCTTAGGCCCAAGAGTGGATTTTTGATGGGCCAAGATGGCCGGCCCATTGAAGCCCAAGGAAGTGTGACCGTCGACCGGGGGGGGGAGGAGTGGCCGGCCCACTCCTTCCGAGCCCAAGCCCACCTTGCATGCTTTGCCAAGTGGCAAAAAGAGGGTCGCATGCATTGGCTTGTGGAGAGGCACCTCATGATTGCCAATGATGGAGCTTAGGGGAAACAAAAGGGGGAGAGAGAGTGGCCGGTTGAGGGTTTTCTGTGGCATCCCAAAATTCAAGACAACCTCTAGAGGAATTAAAGCCCGTAATTAGGTAATGAAATTACCTATGGTTTATGTTTTAGCCATTAGTTTTCTCTTAAGACTAAGTGATATATGCTTGTGTTCATGAGTTTTTAAATTAGTATTATAGGATAAATTAATGAGAATAATCTATTCTTGGCTATGCACCTCATAAACTAAATTCCTATAAATAAAATGTTGCAAGACTTTGGCCATGTGGAATTTAAAACTTAAAATCTATAAAAGAAAGAATAAAAGGTAAAATTTGTTTTTATTATTATTTAGGTTTGGGCCTTAGGCCCAAGAGTGGATTTTTGATGGGCCAAGATGGCCGGCCCATTGAAGCCCAAGGAAGTGACCGTCGACCAAGGGGGGGAGGAGTGGCCGGCCCACTTCTTCCGAGCCCAAGCCCAAGCCCACCTTGCATGCTTTGCCAAGTGGCAAAAAGAGGGTTGCATGCATTGGCTTGTGGAGAGGCACCTCATGATTGCCAATGATGGAGTTTAGGGGAAACAAAAGGGGGAGAGAGAGTGGCCGGTTGAGGGTTTTCGTCCAAGCCAAAGAGAGAGAGAGAGAGAGTTGCAAGAGAGAGAGGGAAGCCGAGAGAGGAGGAAGAAGGAGCCGCTCGCCGTCCGTTCGCCGTCCGTGTGCCGTCGTTCTCTTGATCTTAGAGGCAAGTTAGGATCCACTTTCTACTCTTGCATGTGTGTCTTGCATGTGTGGTTGAAATAGTGTTGAATCTTGGGTGTTTAGAGGTAAGGAACCGAAGCTAGTGTGGTTTGTTTTTGAAAGTGCTTGCTGATTTCGTGTATACCGCCTGATCCAGAAACTTGTGGAAGCTTGCATGCGTGTTTCGAGTTGAATTTTGACTTTGACTCCTTCATGAAAGTTGTATACAACATCTCAAAATATAACAT
Source organism: Eucalyptus virginea (assembly GCA_014182375.1). NCBI lineage: Eukaryota > Viridiplantae > Streptophyta > Magnoliopsida > Myrtales > Myrtaceae > Eucalyptus > Eucalyptus virginea. Next base: position 43,749,961 of record CM024521.1, on the reverse strand, counting down.
ACTAAAATTTGGGACAAAATGGTTGAGATTTAAGGGGTGAAACCCTCTTCCTATGAAGACACTAGATCTGGAACTGCTTTGCTGACCTTTTGGTAGTTTGTGGGTTGCATGTTACTTTTTACCGAAAATCTCACTTCGACTTCTTCATGAAAATTGTAGATAACATCCTAAAGACTAACATACTCAAATTTGAAGTAAAATGAACAAGTGGAGCCTAGTGATCGACTTTCTTTTGAAGACGGTAAATCTGGAAATACGGTACTGGATACCCGAGACTTCTTAGACCTATATGGTGACTATTCTTTGAAACTTTCACTTAGATTCCTTGATTAAAGTTGTAGGGGACCTTTTGAAGCAAAACATATCCAAATTTCAGAGGAAACGAAGAAGGATAAGTGGGTGAAAACTCGATATTCCGGAGATAGCTATACTGGACGTTTCGGTGCTAGAATCAGGAGCTTCGGACGTCTATAGAAAATTATCTAGAATGAATATGGCCTATATGTCTTCATGAAAAATCTACTTTAGTGTCTTAGCTATAACCTGGTAAAATTTCATAATTTTTGGAGGTCATTCGGGTATTTTAATCGAATTATTTCAAAAACTGCGCAATCTGTTTCTATCCGAAATTGCATGCTGTATTTGTGTGAATTATATCTTCTTGTGTGAAACTCTTTAGGGCACGTGTTCTTCACGAAATTGTTATCTTATTGTCTTGTCTATCTCATGTCCTGATTTCATGATTTTTGAGAATCATATGGATATTTAATTCAAATGTTTTCTAAAATGGTATAAGCTGGAATTTAGTAAACTTCAAAAAGGCATGATAAATGGACTATTCTAAATTGTATGGACTCCATGAATGGTATTGTTATGAATGATTGTGTCTTGCTACATGTATGATGATGATTGGAGATGCATGTGTGAATCAAAGGATGAAAGTGATCTTGTTTGCCATTACATCATGTGCCATGCTGAGTTGAGACATAAATTGGTGAACATGAACAATGATAAATGAGGAAACGGTTGGGGGCGGTTGATAATGCCCTGGGAGTGTCAGGATGCCCGGGATGGGGGGTGCCGGATGCCCGGATTGTATTAAGATACATGGCCGGATGTCCTCGGGAGTTTCGAGATGCCCGGATTGGTTGGGTGCCGGAAGCCTCGGAGGTTTGTGCCTGAGGAGATGCCTCGTGATGCCAGTTGGGATGCTAGATGCCCGGAATGTGGGGGTGCCGAATGCCCGGTGACCTTAAATGGCTGAATGCCGGAGGTTTTTCTCGTGATGCCAGGTTAGGGTGCGAGTGGTAAAGTATGGCATGAAAATTGCTGATCCCGAGAAAGAGAGATGTGGTGATCAAATTGAAAGATAAAGTGGAAATTGAATCATGCACATGTGATATGATGACATACGTATGGATGTGTGGCATGATGATGATGATATGTGTATGATATGATGATGATCACATATGGCATGATGATATGTGTATGACATGATGATGATAACCTATGGCATGATGATACATGTGTATGACATGATGATGATCACCTATGGCATGATGATATGTGTATGACATGATGATGATTACCTATGGCATGATGATATGTATGTGATATGATTATGATGAGGATGTATGATGGTATATGCATGGCTTCAAGGTAAGTTATGCTTGGATGCATGAATGACATGTATTATGCTATGATTGTTTTATATGATGCATTGAGTGGTTATTGGATCTTTTACCTACTGAGTGGCTGTACTCACCCCTTCGGGGACCAACATTTCAGATTAGAAAGATGCCATTTCCTACCGTCACGCGAGACACCTTCTATGGCCTCCCATCAAATGTAGAGGTAGAGTGTTCGGAGATCGACTGCGTCCTCGTCCCTGGACTAACTTTTGCGCGAGTGCGAGTGTTGATTATGTACAATGTAGGCATGGCTGAGGGCCCTGTTATTCAGGAGTTTCTATTAGTTCATGTCCGCCGAGACGGAGTGTTTAGGGGGATGCTGCCGCCACCACCGCCCGACGCACCTGGATGGGTGTGATGGCTGCATGAAGGGTAGAGAGCTAGTGTTTCTTTTTTGGAGTAGCCGCCGCTGTTAGATGGAGGACGTCATGTGATTACTTTAGGGGTCGAGAGTCTCTTTTTGGGGGTTATGGCATTTCTTTTGTTGTACCGACCCGAGAAAATCCATCATGCAAATATATAAATAAAAGTGGCATGGCTTTATCTTTTCCTATGGTACTTAGTGGTGTGCATCGTATCGTATCATGGTTGTTGAAGGGGGGATTAGTAAGACTCGATTATGCTTCTGCAAATAAGATGCGCTGAGACCGTTTTCAAAAAAAAAAATTATATATATATGCCGAGGAAGTAAGGTACTTCTTTGGTAGGATGTGGTGACCTTGGCCGATTCGGGGTGCCACATAGCTCAACTCGACCTGCAGCAAGATCCAACCAACGAATTCTTGGCGAAGGTAGAGAAAGATCACAGGAAATCCTATGTGGAGTTGAGAAGTCAGGATGAGTCTTTCTTTAGACAAAAATCCAGAATTAGATGGCTTGAGAATGGTGACAGGAATACTAAGTACTTTCACCACTCTGTCACTACAAGACAACTGAAGAACAGGATCCTTTCGGTTCTTGATAGGAACGAGAACTTGGTCACTGAACCAAAGCTTGTGCATAACACATTCGTTTCCCACTTCCATGAGCTCTTTGCTTCGCGTACAGCTCCTTCCAGCCCTTCTTTGCTAGACCTATAGCAAGTTATTCGCTGTCCCCTCGGTGACGATCAGGTTAGCCTTCTTTCTCATCCCTTTACTGATAGAGAGATTCACGATACTCTGTTCTCTTTATCATGTGGAAAGGCTCCTGGGCCGGACGGATTTAGAGTAGAATTTTTCAAGAGTAATTGGGAGAAGGTTGGAACGTCGGTCATTGAAGCGGTTAAAGACTTCTTTGTCACGGGGAGACTTCTAAGGGAGATTAATACCACCATATTGGTGTTGATCCCCAAGGTGCCCAATGCGACCTCAGTCAATGATTATAGACATATAGCCTACTGTAATACGATCTACAAATGCTTCACCAAGGTCTTAGCCAACCGCATAGCCACAATTCTTCATAATACGATCAGCCCTCATCAGAATGCCTTCATAAAGGGTTGTTGTATCTGTGATAATATTCTCCTTGCATAGGAGTTATTTGCTGAATTCCACCTTCAACCTTATATCCCAAGATGTGCGATTAAGGTAGATTTTCAAAAGGCCTATGATACGGTAGATTGGGACTTCCTCGAGTTGGTGTTGTGTGCTTTTCGCTTCCCCGATCATCTCATTCAACTCATCATGGTATGTGTACGCACTCCCAAGTTTTCTATTTCCATTAATATTGATCTTCATGGCTTCTTCCCTAGTGGACGTGGGCTTAGGCAAGGGGATCCAATTTCTCCTTATCTTTTCACCTTGGTTATGGAAGTCTTTTCTGGGATCCTGAGCATGCGTGCGGCATAACCTGGATTCAATTTCTTTTGGAGATGCAAGGCTACAAGATTATCTCACCTCTTCTTTGCGGATGATGTCTTTCTCTTTTGTTGAGCGGATATGATTTCGGTCTCTCTTCTTAAGGATGGGATGAATACCTTCTCAACATGGAGTGGATTGAAGCCTAACAACAACGAGTGAGATTTTTCTTGTAGGTGGCTCGGAAGACCTGAGAAAGGACATTAAGGATGCCCTTGGCTTTGTTCAAGGTAACTTGCCAGTTCGTTATTTGGGAGTTCCTATCATTTCCTCCAAACTTGGAAAGGCGGACTATGTGTCCTTAGTTGATCGTATAACGGCCAGGGTCCAACCCTGGACGCACCATTTTCTTTCCTTTGCCGGCAAAGTCCAACTTATAAGGCCAGTTCTTCATGCGATTCAAGCCTACTGGGTGAGTGTCTTCACAATTCCTCTTGCAGTTATGGATCGCATTGAGCAGATTACCAGACAGTTCCTTTGGAGGGGACCTAGTCTTGGGAAAGGAGGCGCAAAAGTTTTCTGGGAGGACGTTTGCCTGCCCAGGGACGAAGGAGGACTTGGTATTCGCAGATTGCGGGATTGCAATAAGGCAGCAATGCTCAAACACATTTGGATCCTGTTTCCTGACAAGGAGTCCTTATGATGCAAATGGATACATTCAACCTTCTTGAAGATGAAGAGTTTTTGGGTAGCTGGGAGGCCCAATTTCTACTCATGGGCGGGGAAGAAAATCCTTCACCTTAGATCAGAATTTCATCTCCACTTCCGATGGCGGATTGGGGATGGTCAATCAATTTCCCTTTGGTTTGATAATTGGCACCAAAGAGGTTCCTTGGACCTTATCTGCTCAGAGCCGATTATTATGAATTCTAGTTTATCCAGGCGTGCAACGGTGGCTAATCTCTTCTCTCCGACGGGTCAGGCTTTCAGGTCAGTGATTGATTCTTGGGATCATCATCTCCCTCTCTTTTCCAATTCTTCAGATTATTTTACTTGAAGCGACAGCCCTGATGGTCTTTACTCGGTTGCATCCGCTTGGGATATCATCAGGAAAAGGAAAGATAGGGTTTATTGGGCTTCATTTATTTGGAATAAAGCTATCAGCCCGAGATATCAATTTAATCTTTGGTTAATTACGAAGAATCGTCTCCCCACCCAAACCCTACTCATGTCCTATGGCAAAATTGGCTATGAGGTATGTCCCTTTTGTAAGCTAACACTAGAATCCATCGATCATCTCTTTTTCGAGTGTTCTATCACTGCCAGCATGGCCTTCTCTTGGGCAGCTAAATGCAATCTCCCTTGGCGGAACAATACCTGGACTGAGAACCTCCAGTGGGCTATAAAGTTTCTATCCGGTAAGGATTTCTACCGCTCCATTGGACGCTTCTCTTTTGGTGCCCTTTGCTACCTTATTTGGAAATATAGTGTCGCGACCTCTTTTTTTCGGCGCACGCGATCGGGTACGGGCGCCTAAGGAGGTTAATGGCTCGGCTGAATTTAGTTATGCCCGAACTCACCCAAGTCCACCAATTCACAACTTTAATAGTCTAAATTTTTAACCTGTAAATCAGTTTTTAAATGGAGTCGCCACTAATCGATTTGGGGTGGGTTGATTAGAAACCCAAGCGAAGTATCGGGAGAAATACTCACTCCTGCGCAACCAGAGAAATTAGGATCGGGGACTTGATTACACTAGTTAATCACTAATGCCCTTTCGGTACATAATCTTATTTAAACCTTGAGGTTTTTTGGATGTTCGAGGGATTTTCCATGCATTTTGGGACGAAAAACATTTTTAAGTCTTTTTCTAATTTTTGGACATAAAAGGGATTTTTTTTTGTATTTTTGGTATTTTTGAAAAAAAAATACAAGTCTTTTTGACTTTTTCTGAATTTTTTTGGCTTTTTTGGATTTTTGGCATTTTTTTGGAAAATATGGAATATTATTTTTTTTTTCGGAAAATAAAATATGTTTAATATTTTGCAATATTTTTTGGTTTTTTGGAAACTAAAATATTTTTTAATATTTTTAGAAAATAAAATGTATTTTTTGATTTTTTGGAAAATAAATTATTTATTTATCATTTATTTTTATTTTTTTTAAAAAGGCCGACCCGGGTCGGGTCCACGAGTTGGGTCCGACCCAAGCTGGCAACCCGGCCTGGGACGGGCCGCGTTGCGAGCCCGACTCGGATTTTTTTGTCTTTTTTTTTTTTTTATTTTTTTATTTTATTGAAACGGCATCGTGGCCGAGCGTTCGGGGACACTCGGCCCGGCCCAACGACCTGGCTCCACGAACCGGCTTTCCGGTGAAAACCCTACCCGGATCCGACCCGAATCGCGACCCGGCCTTCCGCCGCCCCCGCAATTTGCGGAATCCCTACCCGGTTTTCCGGGTCCGGATCCACTTCGCGACCTGGAAAATCGCAAACCCTAAGGTTTGCGAATCCGCGGCGCCATGGACAGGAACCGAGGCGTTTGGCGGCGACGGCGACTACGGCGGTGACGGCGAAGACGAAGGCGACAACGACGATGGCAACGACGGCTAGGTCGATGGGAAACGGCTACGATGAACGGCAACGGTAACGGCGACGCTTTTTTTACCTTCTCTCGAACGGGGACGGCGATGGCAACGATGCCAGATTGAAGGCAGCAGCGGCGGAGGCGTTCAACGGCAACGAGGGCGAGGACAGACTGGTGACGACCACGGTGAACAACGACGGCGGGGATCAAGACGGCGGCCCGGGGCTCAACTGCGGTGACAACGAGATGGCGGCACGGCGGGATTTGGCACAGCAGTGGCGTCGGGGGGTGGGACCTCTTCTTCCGCCCCTCTTCGCGAATCCAGAACCCCTGTGCCTCCTCCGACCTCGCTTCTCTCTCACTCCGGCCAGATCCGAACCTCCACCGGCCAGATCTGACCTCCTCGGACTCGCTCGCCGCCGGCCTCCCCCAAAGTCTCTCAGTGGGAGGTCGGCTGAGTTCGTGACCCGACTTCTCTCTCACTTACTCTTCGATTCCTCCCCCGAAGTCTCTCGGTGGGAAGATCTCGGAGCTCGCTGTGCTCTTCGCCATCGTCGGGAGAAGCCTATTTATAGGCGAGGGAGCGAGCGGTCGACGGAGCTTCGAGCGGTCCGCCGGCCGAACGGGCGTCCTATCCGCCACCTATCCGCCAGCTGCCCCCCCACGCGCGTCGCCGTCCGTCCATTCATCCGGTTTCGCGCCCTCTGCGCGTGCGCTGCAGAGCCAAACGGAGGAAGAAGATGACCGAAGAGGGCCAGGCTGGAGGAGGAGGAAAATGGGCCGTAGGGGCCCATGCGGAGGGGGAAGAGAGGGAGAGAAAAATGGGCTGTTGGCTTCTGTTTTTCTTGCTGTTTTTTTGTTTGCTTTTTTTTTTTATCTGAAAAAGGAAAAATAAAATAAAATAAAAAACCTAATTAATTAAAAAAAAACGAAATTTAGGCGTCAACATATAGAAACGACATGCTCTTCAGAGATCACACAACAACTCCTACGGTAGTCAAAAATCATCTCATTAGAATGGTGAAGGACAAGGCTCTAACATTCAAAAACATTTAAGATAATCCTAGAAATAGAAGACTCCAGAGAAATTGGGGGTTCGATCCTTCCATTTTCCTTCCCCATCCTGTGAACCCGGTGTGAGCTGTTCTCGGCGGCTTCTCCTTTTGGTGCTTGCGGTTCTCCTGCTTTGTTGTTGGTTGTCTGGGGAGGTTTGGTCTTTCTCAGCCTTGTGTGGCTTTTCTCTCCTCCTTGGTCTCTTACCTGTTGTTTAGGCTGGTGTTTGCTTTGGCCGCTCTTGCGGTTTTCTTTTACTTCCGGCACCCTTCCACTCACGTAGACTTGTTGTCTTGTTGAGTGCAAGTTTTGTGGCGCTGGATTTTGTAAATGTTGGCTCAAAGCTCTATAAAAATTTATTACTTTTGACCAAAAAAAAAAAATTCAAGATTCTTTCATAAAAGGTTTCACAAACCATTTTCAGGTGATCATTCAAACCAAAGTCGAAGGATAATCTCTCTTTCAAGCAACAAAATAGTTGTAAAAGCTCAATCCTATTTTATGCAACAAAAGATGCTATTTATCAACCCATAGCATGTAATCCATAATATTTTTCAAAACGTGAATTTAAAAAACAAAGAAGAAATAGTGTCACTCACTTGGGAAAGGCCAAAAACCAACTACAACGATTACTTAAGTCAACGCACTCGAGTTCCTAGCAAATAACCAAAAAACAATATCAAAAGATCAAGTATAACGATATTCTAATGAACGACTCAATTATACTACACCTATTTGTCAATAAAACGACACCTACACGCCAACGAAAAATCTTGCCTCTAGTGGCAACCTATTGTTGTCTACTAAGCGCGGCCCGCACACTAAACTTCATCACACCATAACTTACTCCACAAAACTCCCTTTCGAGCCATCTTATAACCCTTAGAAAGCTCTTTTAATATACTACAACAACGTCAATTAGCCACCCTAGAACCTCATTGAAAATAGTTGAAATTCAAGTCCAAAGTTACCGTTCAAAACCCTATCCAGAACGTGCATCAAACTTGAAAATTCCGTTCTGAGCAAACCATAAGCTCAAATTGAGATTTGCAAAATGCTATAGCTTCACAACATCTAAATTATTATTTTTACAAAAATATGTAGCCCAACGACTCAAAAATCGAACTTCACCATACAAATCTCTAGTAAATCCTAATTTTAATCCCTAAGTTCGAAACTACTTCGATTGAATAAACGAAGGGTACGAACACTTACCGGCATTGCAAAACAGAGTTGACTTGACTTGACGAGGTATTCAAATTGTCAAAGCATGAAAATTGTTTTTCCCTTTCTCCTTTCTCCTTCCCTTCTTTTCTCTCCTCTCTGTTTTTCTTCCTTCCCCCTTTCGGCTGCACATGCCCTCCCTCTCTACTCTTAAAAGAGCCGAAGGTTCTATTGTTCTTGTTTTGCTTCTTTTGTTGACTTTTCAAACCCTTTTTTTTGGCTTTTCCCCTTTTTAACTTTTCAAACGCCATATTTTACAGACGGAATCTTGCCGCCGGCTCAGTATGCGTCATACACAACCAGGCCATTAACTTATCCTATGAACAGTAATTGGGCAAACGAAAGGCATTAGAAAAGAAGAGGAAAATCAAGAGTCCAGTTGAACAAATAATCCCTTTCTTTCCAGCTCTTTCTTCTGTCAAGCATCTCAATTGCAATCCAATGGGCTAAAAAACGGTAGACGAGATCATCACAAACCTTCCCAGCCTTATAACTTCTGAAATAACGCGAAGTCGCCTAGTAGAAAAAGCTTAGGATGCGAAAGCATCAAGCGTAAACCTTTTTGCTTCAAATAGAAAAAGGCTGGACAATAGTGTCGCCTGGTATCTCACGTTACTTTGCTTTAGAAAAGGGGTCCTCTTGTAAAGCTCCCAAGGCACAGCTATCCCCATCCGTGTCTTTCCATAAAATGAAAATGCTGAAGGTTCACATGCTTATCTGCTTAAATATGATGTCCTGATCAAATGATGAAGTTAACATATTTTTCCTGTTTCATCCATTTATATTCCTTTACGTACACCAACCTTTTCCTCAAATAAGTTGAGTCTTTACTACAGTACAACACCGTTAATTAGTCCATGAATTTGTTTTCTTATTTCTTCAGTATCCAATAGTGGTCTCAAGATTCATAAATATCATGGGCAAACGTTTCTCGTTCTGTATTTTCCATTGCCATGATAAACAAATCAACTTCATGGTCGACCTACAACAAATTAAATTAATCTTAGGAAATGTTAGTCTCGCTCAGTTGTAACATGTATACCGTTGGACAGAGCACAACAATTTTTACCACGCTAAGTGATACTAGAAAATCAATTATTGTTTAATACTACTGCCGCCACAAATCGGATGAAACAAGACAGGGGGACAGTAGACGTAAAGCGAAATTCGACATTATCATGATGGATGTCATGGAGTGGTTGCAACATTATCATGATGAATGTCGTGTCGGGTGTCTTTGGCTGATGGGACTTATTCAAAAATAATAATGAAGAAATGATGGCGAGTTGCTAGTTTTAATTGAATGTGCAGTCTTCCTGTTAAGCGCGCATGACTGATCCACTTTAATATGAAAAAAAATAGGGGGAAATTTCAAAAAAAAAAAAAAAAAAACAGAGAGAATAATTCCATAATGAAAAAAAAAAAAAAAGAGAGAGAGAAAAGAAAAAAAATTAAAAATACAAATTTTGTACAAATTAGTATCGACTATGCTATGTAATACGAGTAGTGTCTATATCAGTGATTTCCAATTAAAATTAGTATAAACAATTATATTGGTTAATAGTCAAAAGGGTTAGGACTAAACTGGCATTTACGATTTGTTTTGTCATTGTCCTAATAAACTAGTAACGATAACTTACATGATTTGCTTAACTAGTTTTTAAAATGCACATGATCATCCTTCCCAAAAGATTATTACTTGAAGCCACTAATTTGCATTAACTTATAGAACATTGCATCAAGATGACTACCTTGCAAATTCTAACTCGAAAAATTAATACTGAAAATGTCGATGTATCGTTTGATGAATTAATATCTCCGTAGGTGGGTTGGAGCCTTATTTCAGATAATCAAATTCCACCAGATGAAATTTGGAGCGCAGAGAATTGGGCAGAACCAGCAATACAAAGTACACTTAACCTCGTGAAAAACACTACGTCAGTGTGTTTAATATTATGATTAATGACTCAACAATTAACATATGCTTACAAACATATTTAAAACATGGACCTAGATCTGTCATATTAGCAGGTGACTGTAATAGGAATGGCATTAATAAAAAATAAGATTTTCTTACTCCTTTTTGAATCCGTCGAGGGACAGTTTTTCCTTCTTCTTTTCACAATTGATGTCAAGTTTTGCAAGGGCAAACTGATCAAAGGTCAATTGGCTGGACTTCATGTATACACGAGAAAATAGCAAGCTTTGCATTAATAAACGATACAGGAGAATTAGAACGTTCGTGAAATTAGACAGGGAGAAACAAAAAAAGTTGACCAGAAAATACACTAATTTAAACTACATAAGCTTATACTATGCTCAACAAACATGTAGTATTTTGAATTGTCTGCTCTCCCTCTCCAAGGTCGCAAGCTTATCATAAAATGTTGGACTTGCGATTCCGCAGGGGAGATCATAAAATTCAGTATCGCTCACGACTCATGGATCTAAGAAACGGGATCAAGTTTGGCAATCTCCCATTTGTGAATATTAGTCCGTACCAATTAGTCTAGCATATAATCTTTCTTTTGATCACTTGTATTCAATAATTGATCAAGCAATGTACTTTGCAAGATCATCGTTCACATGTGACTGGTTCCAATTTATGTGCATAGCACCTCCACCGACTACTTTTGAGACATTATTGTCAATTTTATTTGTTAAATTTGAATTTTTTAAATCAGTCCAACAATTCGATCCACCTCTACATTATCTTAAAGAAAATAACCTAGGGAAACATGTGCATAAAACATAACAACCACACCTTTAAGGGTTAATACTCTGAAAAATTTCAAACTGAAATATATCTGATAAATTCACCTCAAACTAATTTTTTGACCATCAAAAATCCTAAATTTACCCCCAAAGTAACACATTTGTAACAAATTTATCCTCTGTTAATTTCCGTTAAATTTTACTATCAAATTATTAAATCGAATTACACATGACGGTTGACTAGCGTAACAGTTTGGGATTTTACTCTACTTTTGTCACAGTTATACATTTTTTGTAGTTTTTTTATGGCATTAATTCAATTTAACGAATGATATATTTATTACAAATGTACCAGTTTAGGATTTTTGACTGTCCAATAAATTAATTTGGAGTAAATTTATCATAAGTGAATCAGTTTGGGGTTTTTCTTTTTTAAAAAAATAGTTTTTAGTAAATTTATCACTCGTGTACCAGTTTGAAATTTTTAAGGATATTAACGCTACGTCTAATTAAGTCAATTGAACAGTACTCTAAAACTATTTACATATTATATATATAATGAGAACACCATCATACAGCTTGATCTAAGAAAGTTCATGTGCAACATGCTCCGACTTTGTCGTTGTGTTCCTGTTAATTCTATGTTATCTGTAAATGCTAATGTGGGTGTAAAGATACCGATAGATGTGGTAATGCTTAATCCGGAGAAATTTAGAGCAAATTGAGGTACGATCCAATAAATCTTCACCTTTGCTTTGCTTGACGTTTTTTTTGTCATGCCCGATCGATCTGACCCAAATCATCATCAACGGTAAATTTTTCTTAATCGAAAACACACAATATACACTATTAAAATCATAGAGAGTCATCTGACCCGTAAAAATTGAAACGATATCTCAATCCCAAAGTCAAATTCCTCAAAATCTTATTGCTAGATTTTTACAATTTCAATACACTTTGCTCCAGCATGTAGTTGAATCACGATGAGCCTCTGCATGTCACCAAGAGGAAGTGCCTCCAACGCTAGTTGCATGCACACACCCGACACTTCTTGACTAAACCCATGTGAGGACTTGTCTGTTTAGAAAACGCACGTTTAAATAAAAACTATGTTTTTTGTTTCACCATCAAAGTTTCAAATATTATCCAAATTTCAAAAAACCATGAAAAAATATTACTAGAACCAATTCAAGCTTAGATCAAGAGACACTCTAATAATCATAAAATAATATGAAAAAATAATTAATGAAATGATATAACATAATACGGAGTTGAGTATGTAAAGTTAATCTCATCACCATTAACGTTAATGCTATATTTTTAGCAACTTGCCAAATAAAGATGTCTATGTCACATCTATCACCGTTCAGTGGTAGAGAATGGGAAATATGTGTAGACGTTACCCGCTATGTATAGTTCGATTAATCCTAAGACTAATATCTAAACGTAGTTCCTCTCTCTCTTTCTCTCTCTCTCTCTCTCTCTGATCAAGATATGTTGATGGCTTATCCTTTCCGACCTGAACCGAGAAGACTAATATCTAAACGTAGTTCCTCTCTCACTCTCTCTCTCTCTCTCTCACATCAAGATATGTTGATGGCTTATCCTTTCCGACCTGAACCGAGAAATAGATTTATCAAAGTTGAAAGTTCTATGTCACTAATCACTATCTCTCGGTTCGAAATATATAGTGGAGGAATTTTGCAGTTGCATTTAGTTGTTTGGATTACACGATCAGATATGAAAAAATATACTGGGTTATATTTGGTTGGATTTCTCGCATTTATGAACTTTGTTTGCCATAACTAGACGGATATTATTGAATAGACAGCATAAATGTAAAATAAGAATGATAATTTTCTCGAAAAACGAGAAAGTATGTAAGTTGTCTCATAAAGCAAAGCCCCTGTCAATTACGTAGCTCATGTGGGGTAATTGACTATTCACTTTGTACACGTCAGCTGTCCATCAAATCCCCTTATGCCAGGCTGTGTATTTAAGACAATAAAATACTTTCATTACTCTCACCCGGATCTCACTATATATATATGTTTCTATATCACTCTTCACCATTCTTTAATTTGCAATAATTACTAACGTGCTCTTGAAATTACAAGATAACAATAAGAAAATTATCAAAAAAGTTCTAAATCTATTATAATTATATCAATTCAATTTTAAACTTTTTATGTTTGTGCTAATCAAGTCCATTTAGTCAATTTTGACCGGTTGGTAATAATGTGAACACCAACCAGTGCTGGCCATGGCAAATTTTTAATATTTTTTTGATTTTTTTTATTTTTGATTTCTTTTTGTTTCTCCTTTTCTTCCTTCTTTTCTTTTTTTTTCCCCTTAGTGGCTGGCGAGGCCAGTCTCAGCCCTCGCCCGACTCACTAGAGAGAGAATTAGAACGTTTATGAAAATACATTCGACCTGAAAAAACACTAATTCTAACTGCATAAGCTTACTGTGTGCCCAACAAACATGTGATATTTTGGATTGTCTGCTTCACCTCTCGAAGGTCGCACACTTACCACAAAATGTTCGAATTTCAATACCGTGAAGAAGTTCATAACTCGGTATCGTTCGCGACTCATGGATCTAAGAAGCGGGCTTGAATTCCGTAATCTCGCAGTTGTGAATATTAGTCCGTAACTATTATCCTACCAAATAATCTTGTATTAATCACTTGTATTTAATAATCATGTGGCGATCAACCAATGTACTTGGAAAGACTATCGATCACATGTGACTAGTCCAATGTATGTGCATAGCGCCTCCACCAACTACTTTTGAGATATGATAGTCAATTTTACTTGTAAAATCTGAATTTGTTATCAGATCCACCTCCACATTATCTTAAAGAAAATGATCCGAGGTTCAGCTAACTCATAATTGGAAGCACTTGAAAACTACTTACGGAACATAATGAAATCAACACTGGTAGGCATACTTTTTTATAATAAAAAAATGTTAATAAAATAATAAATTAGATGTGGTAATACTTTATCCGCACAAATTTAGAGCAAACTTAAGGTACAATCCAATAAGTCTCCACCTTTGCTTTGCTGATGTTCTTAATCATGCTCCATCGATCTGACCCAAATGATCATCGACAAGATATTTTTCTTACATAGAAACACATTGTACATATTATTTAAAGGGAAAAAGCCACCAAATACCCTAAACTTTATTCAATGTAACAAATTTATCCCGAACTTTTTTTTTGTGACACAAAAAACCTTAAACTTTATTAGTTATGACATATTTACCCAACTCTATGGCTTAAGGGCATTTTTCGTCTTAATTTTTTTCTTTTTCTTTTTTTCTTTTTTTTTGGTAAAAGGTAATCATAGTAAGCTAATAAATATTTACAACAAAAACGGCACCAAAACATACACTCATAACGAACAGAGGCATAATGAGTGGAAGGGTGCCGAAGGAAGAAGAAAAGGGAAGCCAACAAGGCACAAAACGCGGTTAAGCCACACAACTATGGCCACATCCAAAAGACAGACCAAACAAAAGAAGGCGACCAGCCGGCCAAATAATGGCAACCCAAGCTAAAACCAAACAAAACGTCATCACCCAAATAGAAAGGACGAGACACCCGGCAATTGTCAAGGCCAGCACCAAAACAACAAGCACAGCAGTGGACCCTCCTGCACCACCACTCTAATCTAGATAAATTATGGATGTGCCGGAGTAGAAGAAAAGATGCAGGGGTCTATCTCCCAACTACGTTGAAGTCTCATATTTCTTGGGTTATCTTTAACATTCGAGAATGTTAGAACCTTATCCTTAACCACTTTAATAAGGTGGTTCTTCACGGCCGGAAGCGTGAAGGTATAGTTCCTAAAGAGAATCTCATTCCTATTGGAAGGTGGCAAAGAGCCCCAAAAGAGAACCAGGCGATAGAGTGATAGAAGTCTTTATCGGATAGGAATTTAATAGCCCAACAAAGGTTGTCAACCCAAGTCCCATTCCTCCAAGGGAGGTTGCATCTGGCGGCCCAAGAGAAGGCACAACAAGCCGTAATGCTACAATGAAAAAACGGATGATCAATAGAATTTGGAGTTACTTTGCAAAAGAGGCACACCGCATCCCCAATCCTGCCATGCGATAAGAGTAAGGCCTGCGTAGGAAGACGGTTCCTGATTATAAGCCAAAGAATAAACTAATATCTTGGAGCTATATCATTGTTCCATATCAATGAAGCCCAATTGACTCAAGGCTTCTTTTTTCTAATGAGGTGCCAAGCCGAAGCAACCGAGAATAAACCAGATGTGTTTCCTTGCCAAGTAAGACGATCCGGAGCCTGCACTAGAAAGGGAAGGGGATGTTCCCAAGACTGTAAAGCTTCTTGCATGGTCTGGCCAGCAGGCGAAAAAAGATCAACCATCGTCGCATGCCTGGGAAGGCCAGATCTGTAAATGAAAGAGTTAGAAAACATCAAGTTGAGAGGGCCTCTTGGGTGCCAGTGGTCGAATCAAAGGAAACATAGCAGCCATCTCCTAACTTCCATAGCAAAGATAACCGAAAATCAGTCCTAAGGTGGAGGATTCGTTTCCACGCCAAAAAGCAGCAGGTGGGTTGCTTAACCACCCAAAAACTCTTCCTTTTAAGGAAGGTCGAGTGGATCCACCTACACCACAAGGATTCCTTGTCTGTAAACAGGATCCATATGTGTTTCAACATCGCTACCTTGTTACACTCCTTCAGACTGCGGATGCCTAGCCCTCCTTCCTCCTTTGGAAGGCAAACATCATCCCAGGATACCTTGGCATCACCCCTCCCTAGGCCAGGGCCCTTCCAGACTGTCTCAATATCTGTTCAATACGATCCAACACTGCAACAGGAATGATAAAGACACTAGCCTAGTAAGCTTGGATTGCATGAAGAACTAACCTTATAAGCTAAAGACGTCCAGCAAAAGAAAGGAAACACTAAGTTTAGGACTGGACTCTTGTAGTTATGCGATCCACAAGGGAAATGCAATCCGCCTTGCCGAGCCGGGAGGAAATAATAGGAACTCCAAGATACCGCACCGGCAAAGACCCCTCCTGAAAACCAAACACTAGGAGAATCTCTCTGCGCAAATCTACCGATCCTCCAGTAAGAAATATCTCACTCTTATTAGAATTAGGCTTGAGTCCACTCCAAGAAGAGAATGTATCCAACCCCTCCTTTAAGAGTGAGATGGACACCAAGTCAGCTCCGCAAAACAGAAAGACGTCGTCTGCAAAGAAGAGATGTGAAAGACTCAAAGCCTTGCATCTCCAAAAGAACTTGAAGCCCGGTTGCCTAGTGCGAATACTAAGGATCTTGGAAAAAACCTCCATGATTAAGGTAAAAAGGTAAGGAGAGATCGGATCCCCCTGGCGAAGGCCTCAGCCACTAAGGAAGAAACCATGAAGTTCTCTATTCAATGAAATAGAAAACTTAGGAGTGCGAACACATACCGTAATAATCCGAACAAAATGATCCGAGAAACCGAAAGCATGAAGAACCAACTCCAGAAAATCCCAGTCTACCATGTCCTAAGCTTTCTGAAAGTCTACCTTGACCGCACACTTAGGCACATAAGGATCGAGATGGAAGCCAACAAATAACTCCTAGGCAATAAGAATGTTGTCTCTAAGTCTCCTGCCTTTGACGAAGATATTTTCATAAGGGCTGATGATATCATTAAGGACTGCAGCAAGTCGGTTAGCCAAAAGCTTCGTAATGCATTTGTAAATAGTATTGCAGCAGGCTATAGGCCTATAATCATTAACAGACGTAGCATTAGGAACTTTCGGGATCATTACTAGGATGGTATTGTTGATTTCCTTGAGAAGTCTTCCCATTATAAGGAAATCCTTAATCGATTCAATGACCAAAGGTCCAACTATCTCCCAATTATGCTTGAAGAACTCGACACCAAAACCGTCTGGTCCTAGAGCTTTCCCCCGAGTAAGGGAGAACATAGTATCCTGAATCTCCGAATCAGAGAAAGAACGAGATAGAGAACCGACATGTTCCTCATTGAGAGGGCATCGTATAACCTCCTGAAGATCCAATAATGAGGGGCTAGAGGACTGGGGGCATGGTGCCAACAGCTCTTGGAAATGAGAAACAAAGGTATGGTGGACCAAGCTCAGGTCCGAGATAATAGAACCAGTAGAATCCATAACAGAGAGAATCATGTTCTTCAACTGTCTCCTAATAACGGACTAGTGAAAGAATATTCCGGTCACCTTCCTTGAGCCACCTGATCATGGATTTCTGTCTAAAGAATGACTCATCTTGATTCCTCGATTCCAAAAATGTCCTACGATGCGTCTTCTCCAAGTCTGTAAGAAGCTCACTAGTAGGATCCTGCTACAAGTCAACATGGGTGGATAACAAAGCATCCCTCGCTACATTAACCCTCTCAGAGATATTGGAGAAAGATTCTCTGTTGAGTTGCTTCAAACAGCCTTTGAGGGTCTTCAGCTTACTCACCAATCTATACATAGGAACCCCTTCAGTCGGACTCTCCCAGACTTGAGACATCGTGCTGTGGAAAGACGTGTGTTTAGTCTAGAAGTTGAAAAACTTAAAAGGTTTCCTTAAGACCACTAGCTGCAAAACCCTAACCACCATAGGAGAGTGGTCAAAGATGCCAGGTGCAAGGAAAGACACTTCCAAATAAGAGAAGTGAAGACTCTAATTAGCATTCACAAGAACTCGATCAATTTTCCTAGCCTTGCGATTAACCCCCGAGGAAGTAGACCAAGTGAACCGAAAGCTAACATATCTCAGGTCCTTTAATTCAGCTTGGGTCAAACAAATATTGAAATCATGAAAGCAAGGAAGCCAATTATCAGAGCTACCAATCCGATCAGAGGGATCCCTAATAGTATTGAAATATCCGGCTACTAGCCAAGCATCATCCCGGCATAAAATACTCCTCTGAATAAGGTCCGCCCATAATGGCCTTCTAGCTACAAAAGTATATTCAGCATATACCACCGAGACACAGTAGGAGATACCAGACATGATAAACTTCAAACTACCATGAATTGTCTGACTATTGGATGAAAGCACTTTAAAATCCATCAAAGAAGGGTTCCAGCCAACCCAGATCTTGCCCCTATGAGAAAACTCATAATTGGTCACCAAATTCCAGCCCAATAACAGTCTGGCAGATATAGAGTCAAAAAGAGAATCCGGAATTTTGGTTTCCAATAAACCAATTAAACAAAGCCCATTAGAAGAAACGAGGTTCCTAACTTTTGCTTGTCTTAGGGGATCACGGAGACCTCTGACATTCCATATACCAAAATACATATATATATATATAAAGAACTAAAAATAAAGGAGCAGGTGTAGGATTGGAGGGCTTACTTACCTCCGCCGTGAGGCTGTCACCTTTTCCATTTTTCATTTTCTTTTCTTTTTTTTTTTCTTTTTTTCTTCTACTCTCTTCCCTCCGCCGGCGATGAAGGGAAGCCGGCTCGAGTGAGGCCAAGCCTTCTCTTGGGCTGGTGAGGGTGGCCCTCGCCAGCGTGGGACGAGGGTCGCCCTTGCCTGGGCGGGCAAGGCTGGCCCCCCTTGGGTTGGGGGAGGACAACCCTCACCAGATCTGATGAGGGATGCCTCGCCTGCGTCAGGCGAGGGTTGCCATTGCCGGATCTGGCAAGTGCTGTCCTCGCTCAACCCAAGGGAGGGTCACCCTCGCCTCGACCCTCACCCGATGCCGGCAAGGGCAGCCTCACCTGAGTCCAGCTTCCCTCCACCATGGCCAGCAAAGAGAAGAGAGGAGAAGAAAAAAGGAAAAAAAAGAAAAAGAAAAGCAAAAAAAAATTGATAGACAAAAATATCATATAGTTTGGGATAAATGTATCACATGAGTATAAGTTTGGGGTTTTTTGTATTACGAAAAAAAAAATTAGGGTAAATATGTCATAATTAGCAAAGTTTGGGATTTTTTGTATCACAAAATTAAAGTTCGAGATAAATTTGTCACATTAGGTAAAGTTTAGATTTTTTAGTGGCATTTTCCATTATTTAAATGGATTAATACCATAAAAACCACAAACTGATACACATATAATAAATATACCACAAACTAATTCTTTTACCATCACTCCAAACTAGTATATTTGTGACAAATTTACCTTTTGTTAGTTTTTATTAAATTAGAATAATATTGTGAAAAATCACAAACCAATACACATATGATAAATGGAAAGTAAAACTCTCAACCGGTACACTAATTAACTGTCACCTCTCATTCAATTCAACAATTTGTTAGTGAAATTTAATAGAAACTCACAAAGGGGTAAAATTATCACGTACTAATTTGAGATTTTTCGTGATATTAATCCTATTTAATTTCAAAGAAAGTCATCTGATTCACAAAAAATGTAGCCCAAATAAGCCATTGGACACATTAGTAGAAAATAAATCGAACATTGGATTTATATGGTTTGGTCGTTTTGAATTACGTCAACGGAGAGAGCAACACAATATTACATTGTACATCAAACGATACAATGACCATTACAATCATAGTGAAGTCACTCAAGCACTTTCATTGATTCCTAATCCTCAATCATACTTAATAACTCTGTGTTAAATCATCATAATTTCTTATAAAATGATCTCTCGATGCCACAATCGAATTTCTCGAAATCTTAATACTAGATTTTTACAATATCAAAGCTAGAAACATTTAAGATGTCTCGCTTGACCAGAGCCCTTGTCGGATAATGACTTATCACATATCCATGTAACCGACATCCCAAATCGACTTCTACGAATGAGTTTTAAGAACTCCCATCTATTTTAGCCTTGCTAATTAGCGTATTATTGCGATGCTATGTATCTGATTATGAAAAAAAAATTCTTCTTTACTCTTACCCAAATCCTACTCTATGATTATACCGCACTATGCCTCCTCTTTTGATTTTTTTTTCCTTTTTACTACTAACGCACTCTCTGAGTTTAAAAGACGGTATTATACAGCAAAATCTAGACTTTTTGATAGATAAACGAACTTTCCTTTATTTTATTTGATATAATTTAATAGATTAATTTATTGGAATCAGCGCGAACTTAAGATCAAGACACGTGCTAAAAATCATGAAATATTATGGCAAAATAATTATTACATAATATGATAGATTACAGAACGAATATGTAAAGTTGATCTTATCAGCGTTCATGTTGATAATATATCTTTAGCAACTAGCTAAATATAGATTTCTCCGCCAAGTCTATCACAGTTCAATGGTAAAGAATGTGAAAAAATGAAATATGTGTAAATATAGTTAGATTAATCCCAAATAAATATCCAAACGTGGTTCCATTTAGCGGTTAGATTAATTCTCTCTTATATCTGAACATAATTAAATTTAACGGTTAGATCCGCCAAGTCTATCACAGTTCAATGGTAAAGAATGTGAAAAAATGAAATATGTGTAAATATAGTTAGATTAATCCCAAATAAATATCCAAACGTGGTTCCATTTAGCGGTTAGATTAATTCTCTCTTATATATCTGAACATAATTAAATTTAGCGGTTAGATCTCTCTCTCTCTCTCTCTCTCTCTCTCTCTCTCTCTCTCTCTCTGTTCAAAGCAAAAGCTTGACCTTGCCTTCCAAAGAAATTTCATCCACAATCTCTGAATTGTGTTGTCAGGTAATTTCATATTAACAGAAGCAATTCTCTATCAAGAGTGGAAGTATATAAATGTGATAGATCCATACTATTGTAGTCTTTATAAAAATTATTTTAGGTGATAATTAAAAAAGTAAAAGCACTTTCTAATGCCGCGCTAAGATTGTTCATACGCAATGTATATTTTAAATCCTTTGTCCTTTTCTATGGTACTCTTCTCAATCTTTTCACTTCCCACATTTAATATCGAATTCATGGGGTGCTAGGGCCGTGCTGACACTATTAGCTTTGAAGATGCCTTATGCCGAGAAATGGCGTCTCACTCAAATTGAAGAATCGGACGAACTTTTGCGCTTGATAGCCAGGTTGAGAGAGTTACATGCAACTGGTGAGCCCTCCGACAGAGCGGAGCAAGGCTTTCATGGCGTTTAATAATCTGGTCAGGGTCACTTTGGAGTTTCCCCGGCGCATTGTCGAGAACAACTCTGAAGATTTCGAGAATTCACGACAACAATCAACATACCACTGTTTTTAGTACATCATTGTCTTTGTTCTTGGCTGCTCGGTTGAGTTCAGTGGCATGATTAGCGCAGGCAATGAGCATGTTATACCTTGCCTTTGCTTTTAACTACCTCTATTAACAGACTTGGAATTAATCCCAAGCTCTCTCTCTCTCTCTCTCTCTCTCTGTTTCACTTCAATGCTCTTGATGACTTCAGGTTCCAAGGGCTAGGTCTATCGCCCTTTCCAGTCTGTGTCACGAAGAAACAAGAATCCTTCAAAAAACTAGTGGAAGTTTTCAAGCAAAATAACGGTGAGTTCATTGTTGTTCTCAAACAAAAAGTTGTCCGTCTTCTCCAGATTCCTATTTGTGTGGGCAGATAAATTTTGTCAGATCCATATATCGAACAAAAGCACTTAAAAGTGATTCACGTTATGCAGCGAAGAAACTTCTATCCAAGGAGATCAAGAAACTTTACAGTTCTCGGACTGATATTGCCAAGTTTATGGCCCTATTGTTCTGCACCGAGAAGGATTCACCAACAGTTACTCAAGATTTCGAGAAGACACCGATTAGCTTCTCGGTCCCTATAATCTTTACTGACTTTGATTACCTGTCATTATGGTATATCAATGTCAGGAGAAGGGAATGCATATCAACTTACAAATAATTAACAACGTTTGAAATTTTTAGATAGTTTGTTTGTCGGCCTTCAAAATGCAAATATAAGAGCATGGTTTGATCACTGCGTGTTACAGGAAAAGGCAGAGAAGTTGCAGAACAAGAACTTGATGCTGCTTGTTTCGGACTTGACCTTGTTGGGCGACGATATATTTACCCTTTACAGCATCTACTTTGCTGAACTCAAAAGCTACTACGAAATTATGTGGGTTCGGACGAGCACCATCATTTCCTTGAACCTGCCCCAGGATTGGTGATTGGCTTCACAAGGATCAGGCGTGCTGGCCGTGTCCCTTAAAGGGATTGTGGCCGGTCTAGTAATGGGGTTGGGAATCTTTTTCAAGGCCCCAACCCTACCTTTACAAGAGACAGCACGGGGACTCTCACCCAAGAGCGGTTCTCCCGCCTGTTTCTCCTTTGAGCAGTTTAAAGACCTGCTCAAGTCCAGATATATTTACCCTTTACAGCATCTACTTTGCTGAACTCAAAAGCTACTACGAAATCATGTGGGTTCCTATTGCGGATGTAAAAGATGATGGATAGTTCCAAAAGAAGAGATCTAAGATGCCCTGGCACTCGTGCAACTCCATTGTCAGCAAGGCAGCAGCAAAGTTCATCAAGAAGTATTGGCAATTTAAGCAGCAGACTAAGATTGTCGTGTTGAACCAAGAGGGGGAGATGGTGTACAAGGACGCAATGACTGGTACGCCTTTGGCAATCGGAAGCCTTTCCGTTCATGCCGGAGAGGGGTTGCGAGCACTGGGACAAGCACAGGAACAACTAGCTCAAGCTTTTGGTGGAAACCACAGTCTCCCAATCTATGGCACAAAGCGTAAGTTACAAATGCAGTATGGTTTCGATTATCTGGGTTATAATTTCATCAACCATCCCTCGTTGGAAGGACCTTCTTCCTACCAGGCTTCTGAATAGTACTTTACAAATCTAGACATATCACTCAAATTTATTTCTAGTTGGGTGTTATGCTTGGTTGTCTGGATTTTTAATCAAGATAGAACTTGATAAAATATTATATAAAATTCAGGAATTCTGCTATATCATATGCATTGTTTGGTGATTGCAGAAATAAAATCGAATATATTTACATCATATCATGTACATTATTTTGTATAAATGGTTGTATCAATATAAATAAGACAAAAATTTTACAAACGAAGATAATAAAAATCTCTCACGATAGTATTGCCTACTTTATTTTTATTTACATTTTTATTTTATTTTCCTCTCTTTTTAATTAATTTCTTTTTCATTTCTTTCTTGCCCTTCTATCATTCTCTAATAAAATATTTTTAAATAGCAAACTCTATTAATAATCCTTAAATATGTAATAAATGTAAATATATAGAATTTATGATATAAGATAAAATTAAATTTGGATATATAAATAAAAATCAAATTAAAAAAAAAAACTAAATTGTTATTTTTGTTATTTTGAATTTCTTACATTTGAAGTTAATTATTATTTATATTGAAATTTTTGTTAATTTTAAGAAGTTTGTTATTCAAGAAAAATAACTTTTTATTATGGATATTAGAAATCTAATCCAACTTTATCCCATCTTCCTCATGGGATAATTTTATTCATCATCTATATTTGATTTTATCCTGTCTTGACAATGACCAAATGATAGATAAAATAAATTTTATCATATCCTAAATTTTATCCCGACTGTCAAACACGGCTTTAGTTATAACAATCGAAGTCTAGTTGGAGATCTCCTCCGAATAGGGATGAAGGAAGACATGGCCTTTGTTCTAATTTCTGTCTAACAAGATTATATGAGGGCCAAGTCTTTGACACGCTTGGCCAAGCACATACTTGCACATGATGGACAAAATCAAGTAGATTGAGCTTCTATTATTTCAGACTTCATGTAGAATTTATCCAATTTAAAAATTTAGATACATCTAATGTCACATGTACCGAATTCAAGCAAGAATCATACGCAAGATGGATTAAGAATTTCCTGACTTCATCTATTGTATTCTTGTTCTTTCAACATGTCCTGTGTATTGTATTGAGTATGTCTTGAATTTTTTTTTTTTTTTTTTTTTTTATGGGCTTGGGCCAACGTTAGGGTTGAGGGCAATACAAATATTGTTTTTCTCAAGTTATCAGGTTAAGAAGTTGAGATCGAAAGAGTTTTAAGTTTTTTAGAATCACCTTTTGTAATCCTTGAAGTTCTCTAATGGATTTTACTTCTCCTTTTCCCGTGGTTTTTCCCACAAGGATTTCCACGTAAATCTGATGTTATTTTATTCATCTAAGTTTCAATTTCATTTTAGTTTCCACATATGTTATAACATATCGATTGTTGGCCTCTGGGAAACGAAGCAGCTCATATTCTTGTACGGATCAGCTGTATACTCCAAGGCTGTCGAACAGATTGATGACGTCATGAAAAGTAAATATGACACCTTCAAATTCACGTACCCAAATGTCAAAACCAAGAGAAGGCAATTCCTATCCTGCTTCGAGAAGAACTGCATATCCTGGAAGATGCAGGTGAATAAGGGGATGACCGATTCTCAGACGCTGCAGCTGCTCGAGCTCTACAACAGCTACAGGCGAGGGGGTCGAGCGTGCTCGTCAACACTAGTCTCTCAGATCTCTGAAAAGTTCTGTCGGAACACACGGTGGATCACTAAGGAGACTACCAGATACAATTTTGACACCCACTTCCAAGAGTACTACAAGAAGTTCATTGTCATGCCAAAATGCTCCCAATTATCCATCCTTATCATGGACGGCGACATACCGGAGTGCATCAAGTGCCCCATTGGCGATTGCGGTCGAGACATGGAGATCATAGTCACCTTCAAGTGCTGCCACGAAAAGCATTGACCAGCCAATAAGGCCATCGAGCCCAACGCCTTCGTTTGGCTCTCCAGAATAAACACGGACTGCTCAGCTCAGTCGCGTTTTCACGTCGTTTCTTTCCCTTCCAGTTTGATGTGGCTTTCCGTTACGTGTGGTTGGATTATGTAACAAGGCTGTGCGTGTGGTGCGCACACCTCGATTTACCGCGCTTGCGGACAATGTGTGCAATGAATAAAAGATTTTTATCATTTGTAACGGGGTTGTCTGTGTAATGTGTAAAACTCGATGTACTCCGCATGCAAACACTATGCTACGAATAAAAGTTTTCATGATCTTATTAAGATTCATTATCAATTACAATCTCGTGATGTACAAAACAAGACTTTCATGTTATAATAGTTTGTTATCATAAAAGATGTGTCTCCTGATTAAGAGAAGATGTGAATCATTGTTAAGAGAATGTATAACTCTTGATTATGAAAGAGGTGACTCTTGGTCCTAAAAGAAAATTATCAGTAGTTATAAAAGAAAGTTATTCTTAACATGAAGAGTGGTGATGGTTAAAGATAAGGTTCCTATTCCAAAGAAATATATTGATTAGTTGTCTGTGAATAGAGACAATTAATATATTTTTACAATAATTACTACTGTTTATAAATGTTTCTTTTTTAGAATTTTCCATACAAGCAACTTTAACACATTTGATGTGAAATTCCAAAAGAGAAAACGAGTATTGCTAAAATCGTTTCCTGTGGCTTTGATGTATCTCCTAAACGTATATGTGTTCTAAACCTATGGCAATAATAGTAGGGCAAATAATACCTTAAGGACAATGATCGTCATCACGCATCGAAGCATCAATAATCTATTACTATTTCTCTATCTTTGTCAATAATCAAATTCCCCCAACAACCGCAACACCCAATTGGGAGATCTGTAGTGATCCGAGCCCAAATTGATTGCAAGGCTCTGCGTACCCAATTGGATGGATCATGTAGTGAGGCCCCAAACCCATGTGATCCAACGGATTGCGTGCAGTCAGCCTCTATGTTCCGTCAATGCAGCCAATAATTTACCATGCGAGAGAGGACAATTAGGGCGTTAGAGCTCTGTACTCTCTCTAGTATTCTGGAAGTGTCAAACGTTTACTAAATAGAAGACCTTTCTTAAGTTTACGTGTGTTGATTATCGATTTAGCGCTCATCTTCTTTTTAGTGTGTAATAATGTGCCATTCTATGGAGAGGTTTCTATTAGAGTCGCAAAAGAAAATGTGAGCCGTCTAATTTCATCCTTCCCATTTTATAGTATTTCAATAAACAGCACTTGGAGTAGGTCCCGATCCGATGGAGCTAGGACGGACTCCCTTAGCGAACAGTTGATACTTCATTGACACCCTAAACAGATCATTCTAACGGTGAGGTAAGGTTCTAACCCCATGCAATCCCTTTTCTATACTACAAAACAAAAATTACATAGCTTCCAAAGGATTGTGAGACTCCATTTATATATGAAAAACAATTATTTTTTTCCGATGAATGCATAAAACTCTTTGAGCAACTAAGCAAACGTCAAAATTCTATATACAAGTCGGATTTGGACTTCCTCTCGTCTTCAATTCTCATATGGTGAAATTCAGATGGCTCCTGAGATGGCACGAGCGCTTCAAAACCCTAGCCTCTTCTTCTCCTCCACTTTCATCCTCAGATCTTCCTCAGATGGAATCTTGCCGCCGGCTCGGGACGTCATACACAACCAGGCCATTAACTCATCCTACGAACGGTAATAGGCAAAGGAAAGGCATTAGAAAAAAAGAGGAAAAAGAAGAGTCCTGTCCAACAATAATCCTCTTCATATTCCCAGCTCTTTCTCCTGTCAAGCATCTCATTTGCAATTTAATGGGCTAAAAAACGGTAGACGAGATCATCACAAACCCTGCCACTCTTATAACTACATAAAGAACACGAAGTACCCAGTAGAAAAAG
This sequence comes from Eucalyptus virginea, assembly GCA_014182375.1. NCBI lineage: Eukaryota > Viridiplantae > Streptophyta > Magnoliopsida > Myrtales > Myrtaceae > Eucalyptus > Eucalyptus virginea. The sequence goes on along the minus strand of CM024521.1, from coordinate 43,723,260 downwards.
CTTAGCATGCGAAACCATCATTTAGTTGTTGGACGTACCAGATGATTTAGCTACTACACAACCCGCAAGACCACCAACAAAACCAATAGTGAAATATTAAGCATAAAGCCTTGATATATTTAGATTGATGAGTCAATAACCATGACAATATCAAGAGTAAACCATTTTGCATCAAATAGAAAAAGGCTGGATGATAGTGTCGTCTGGTTTGTAACATCACTTGCCCCAAAAATAGGTCCTCTTCTAAAGCTCCCAAGAAACAGCATCGTCTTGAGTTTTCATCATTTAAAGAATTCATCCATGTCTTTCATAGGCTTTATACTCTGTTGATACAAGCCACTTCCGTAAAATGAAAATTCTGAAGGTTCACAGACTTCTCTCCTTAATTATGATTTCCCAATCAAATGATGATAACATATTTTGCCTGTTCCAGCCATTTATGTTCTTTTATGTAGACTGACCTTGTCCTCGAAGAAGTTGAGTCTTTACTACATTGCGACACTGTTATTAGTCCATGAATCACTCCTAGTCTAAATGGGGTCCCTTTTATTTATTCATTTTTTGTTTCTTCTATGTCTAAAGTGATCTCCTGTTGCCATGATATCACGTGCAAACATTTCTCGTTCTATACCTCCTGTTGCTAGATATATAAATTTGAAAAAAAAAAAAAAACACCTTCATGGTTGACCTTCAACAAATTAAAATGTCCGTCTCACTCAATTATAAATCATCAATATAACCATCTATAACTAGATTCATTTGTGTTATAGATACCCACGTAAAAAAACAATTTACCACACTAAAAGGCAACTGGAAAATCAATTGTCGGGTAATACTACTGCTGCCACAGAATGGATAAAACAGGATGCGAAACAACAGAAGTGGAGCAAAGTTCCAGAGTGGATTCAACATTGTCATGATGGATGCCTTCAAAACTCGTAAAATTCTGAGGAAGTTCCTCTGACGATTTATGCAAAATGAAAAGAAAAAGAGGAAGAAAAGAAAGCACCCCAAGGAAATTAGTGAAGGGGGAATGAGTTAAGTTATTACCTCAAGAAAATCATGGTTGGAGATGTATTGACTCTCAACAAGGCATTTGACTCCACCAATGTTCACAGAAATAGGATTTCTACCGGATGACTTATCTCCTTGCAATCCTGCACATTAAGTTCCAGATACCACAAACCTCCGGTAAGGATCCCAGATTAGGGTATTGATGGATTGGATGCATGCTGTCCCCTAATATAGTCCCATCTGCTGTCTCCAAGCACGAAAAAACACACGGCACCACACCGCCACACTTTAGTCTCACCCATGGTAGATCAAAAATCTCTCTCTCTCTCTCTCTCTACAAATACAAAGGCCCACTGCCAACCGGCTGTTGCCACGCTCCCCAAGACGAGTTCTCTCCACCCTATTTCTTAAAATCACTCGATTCGAGCTCGATGCCACCCTTGAGCTCGCTGCCAATGGCAGCACTTGACACGGCGTCGAGTTAAGCAACATCCACCGATGCCGAGCCATGGACACAGAGCTAAGCCTTGGCAATGAACAGAGCCTAAGCCTCAAGCTAAGCCTCGGCCATGGACACCAGAATCGAGCTAGGTTGCCTCTGTTTTTTCTGTTTGAGTTCGGTGTGAGCTATGCCATGGCCCTGGATGCCAAGCCCCCAGATCTCGAGGCATGCCTCTAGATCTTGCAGCGGCAGCAACTTGACCATGGCTGCAGGGTTTGACGGCAGTTGCACAGTGGCCTTAAAGTTCATAGGGAGAAAAGAGAATTTTTGGAGGTGCTACATGTCCTAATATGTGGCAGTAGCTGGTCTTGAGTGTAGCATTGGCAACTTCAGCTGTGGTGACAGCAGGCAGCGGTGCAGTAGATGGGCATGGAGGCGGTTGAGGGGCAGAGGAGGAGAAAGAGGAGAGAGAGAAAACTAGGGTTTTGTAGGATTTAGATTGGATGTGGTGAGGTCAAGAATTGAGTGGACGCATGTCACAATCTCAAAATGGAGACAGCAGATGGATTCACAACAGCCGACAGCTAATCGGCATCCAGATGCGGAAAATGTGCATTCAGAACATAACTTGGCCAGCATATATGAAATATAACAGATGAAAAGAGTGATTTTGAGTTGTACCAGTTATGCAAGCTACATAATAACCAGTTCCTCCAAGTCCTCCTTCCCACTTTCCAAGACGTAAGCGCAGAAAGAATCCATCGAGGTGCACCGGGGATGTCTGGGCACTCATCCACCTAAAATGCAAAGGACAGAGAAAGAGTTCCATCTAAGACCAACGAAGTCTCGATGAAAATCCCACAGAGAGTTCCCTTTACAAAGCACTGAAAAAACTCCCACAGAAAACCCTAAATCCATTCTCTAACTAAAAAAATTTGTCCTACTCTTTCATTTTCCTTGGGTTGACTCCCTCCCTCCCTACCCCCGCCCCCCCCCCCCAAAAAAAAAAAAAAAAAAGAAAAAGAAAAATAACACCCCAAAAGCTCGCAGTCTTCATCTTGAAGTTGTGACTATGGTCATCTTCATCGTTCCACTTCAGAGGATTAAAATAGACATCCCAAATAGAAAGGGATGATGTCAGACACTAAGAACCCATACATGTTTCTCTCTACTATAACTGCAACTTTATATGCTGCAAATTACAAGGAATGACAATAGAAAATAGTTTGATCGTAATTCTGCTCAAGTTTCAATAATATTTGATGATAATAACAAAACACGATCTGGCAAACCATCCAAGCAATTGGTTGTTTTGTTAGCAAATTTCACACTCTAAGAGGTCATTTTCTTGTCAGGCTCCCTTATGTTTACATAAATTTTCACATGGCATACAGAGTACTTGCTCTATTATGCAGTTTTCACTAAAAAATAGTTTTGCTGTAACCCTCAACTCTCACAGACATTCTAGGCATTGTCTTTGAAAATGTGATCTACCTGCAAAAGAGGTTTCACCAAAACCAAGAAACTGTAACCAACAGTAACCACCATACCTGATGATTGAACACGAACTAGTACTTTGCCAACTGCATCATTCAAAGAAATTATGAAGAAAAACGTTTTACTTACTTGAGGATACTGGTCCGAGACAGTCGAAGCATCTTTATCGAGTCAAAGATCGCTTTAGGCACATCTGATATATGCCAATCACTGAAATTTCCTGGCAGTGTGATTACATTCTCTTTCAGCCGATTTTGAATGGGGCTCAAAGCACTCCATTTCCTAATCCAGCTTGGGTTAGGAATATCTTTGTCAGAGCTTGATACTTCCTTCAATTTCAAGTTTCCATTAGAACTATCTATAAGGTTACTCTTTTGGTACATGTGTTTATTCTGAAGCAGTGATATATCAGAACAGCGGTGATTAACAACATAACTACAAGCCTCCGGCGGCATCGATTTTGAAACAACATTTGGACATGTAATAGCCCAATGATTGAGCTGATAACATCTAATGCATAAAGGAGTCATTTCCTCCACTGCTTGATATGATTTGGCAGTCCTCAGGAGGTCTTCTAGCTCAGCTTCTGCTATCTCTGAGCATTTGTGGAGACCATGACCCTTAATTCCACAAAAGAGACAAGTTGCACTACATCCAGCACCCACATCTAGTGAATTTGTTGGGATAATGTGCTTCAGGGCATCCAATCTTCGAGCAAACAATGATGCCATTTCCTCGGAACATTTTAGTCTCTGAGAAGGTGAAATGCAGTTCACTTTCTGTATTGTATGGTGATCATGACTATTCTGGAGCTTTCTGAAACCAAAGGAAGCTTCACTACCAGCAGCACAATCCTGTGGTTCTTTTCCAACACCAGATGGTTCTTCACTGTTACAATCCTTGACCTCTAGCTTCGTTGGATCTGGGTGACAACCAAAAGATTGCTTAGAATGAGCTGTAATTCTCATGAAATTCCCCGAATCCTCGATTGTTCCACCCATACTCTGGACACAGATATCCTGCTTTTGTATAGAGCAAGAGGTCCTTGATGAAAAACGAGTTATCCACAAGCTTCTTCGAGAATCATTTCTGCAGCCAAGATTACTAATCTTCTCTTCTGAAGAATAAGAATGATCCTTACCAGCTTTTAATGAGTTATGTTCCCCCAAGGAAGAGTTGGATGAATCTTTTGAGTTCTTATTACTTCCGTTATCCAAGTTGTCGAGATTCTTATTCTTTCTAGAGTGATTTTCACAATTCTCCTGAGAGACAGCAAATCTTGCATCCAAAACCTGAGTAATATTTGGACCACCTGTTCCAATTTCAGGAGCAGATTCATCCAACATTCTGCAATGCAGCAGCAGCTTCTTGCTTGGGTTGTCGTTCTCTGGTAGACATGCCAATGGGTGCACATCTTTAGCACATATCTTGTTAGCCAGCTCAATTTTTGTAGATCCCTCTCCTGCTGGACTAGGAAGCAGAAGTGCCCTCGATTCTTGAGCAGTTTTATTCGGACAATAGATAGATTGAAAAATGGATTTAAAACCCATATTCCCACAATTAGCATCCAGGTTTTGAAAGCCACCTACAAATGAACCATCCAGATGCTCATTTCCAGAACCAGGACCATTGAGAGCAAGTGAGGGAGAGCCTGCCACATCTTGATTTGTTTTGGAGAGGCCCTTCACCATGTTTGATATCCAATTCATGAAGGAGCTATCTTGTCCAGCAAAAGAGCTTGAAGCAGTTTGGTTTTGAACATACCTAGCTTGTTTATTTCCACCAATCAGATGCGATTCAACACTCCCTCTCTTCGTTCCAACTGAATATAAGCTCGCACTGTTACAGCTTTCAACACTCTCATGGCTGTTGTCATCCTCTTTTATCAATCGTTCACTAGTATCTCCATCGGATAATGCCTTTTCTTTACCTTCCTTATGACTTCCACAGATTCTTCTATTACTACAAACAAGTTTGCCTTTGTGTTGGATATCAGCATCCTGCATAGAGATGCTTTTGACTTCAGATTCTGCGGCCACAGCATCAGCTGCTGCATGGCAGATGTTCTCACTGTTAAGAGTCCTTACGTCATTCTCAGCTGTTGATTCTAGTTTCTCCAATAACGGAAGACCTGGGATACCGGTTTTCTTGCTTTCCTCTATTAAAAAGGAAGCTAGTTTGTCATCCTCTCCCCCTGGAGAGAAAGCCAGAGTAGCAGAAGCTCTCTGTTCATTCAGTGGGAGAGCTTCTGACACCATTGTAACTCCCGCTGCCAATCGCTCATAATTCATAGTGACATCTAGTCCTCTAAAGGCAGGATCTCCAGGAGAAACTTCATTCTGTGGAGGATTTCCATTTTTTTCACTATCCTGACCTGCCAAGGTAGATTCAGTAGACATGAGATATGGAGATGAAAAATCAAATGCAAGCTTATGTTGGAAGAAAGATTCTCACTGATCCAAAGGGTAAATTACGTAACCCACAGTTGCTTGTGTTAGAGAATAATGTCATTATTGCTTCATAAGGCGAAAGAACATGCAAAAAAGAAAAAAAAATTATACTTAAATAATTCAGAATTATGTAAATTGCTTAAATTTCATAGAATATCCGCATGTGAGGTCCTTAGTTGACTATGGGATCACATACCCAGGACATTTGGAAAGGCATTTTCCTTGCTCGTTGTTATTTCAGCCCTTTGCCCTACGAAGCCACAACAATCCTCTGGCTCCCCATATCTTGAGCCTTCAATTTCAAGATTTATATGAGAGACAGGCGCATCAGCCTCAGCATTCACATCATCCATGAGAACAACCTTTTCTGAAAGCAAACATTGTTTCAACTAAATCCACGAAATGAAGCATCAACTTGAGGGAACTTAAATTTTAATTGGTCTGTCTAACTGTCAATGAGATTATCCTTCTATAAGTTGACACATTACCTGATGCATATTTTGACCTTGCACCACATATAGGAGAGGGTTTCCCTTCTATGAAACTGCAGTCAGCACATTTAAGACTTAAGCCTCTGTGTGGAGACCAAACCAGCTCAGATAAGGGATTTGCAGCCACAAATTTCAAGCTCCCACTTGATCCTGCATTTGCACCTGCACTTGGATCATTGTTTGATGTTCTCTGATTGCACTGACTTGAATAGTCCAAAGCAAGTCCTAACTCGGTCACAGGTTCTATCTTTTGATTTTCCAAATTCATCTTTTGCTCAATAATCCTCTAAATTAACAAAAAGACCATACAACGGAGATCCTTCTCTTTCTTCATGCTAAATGTTTCTATTTCATATCCCAAGACTGTTGTTTAATCAGTAGCCACTTTAGACACATGAAGTTACCTGGGAAAGTATACAAAGGCAGGAATGATGTTATTTTACTCACACAACAAGTAGTTCGGACATGAATCCATGCAAAATAAAGGAGATACTCAATTCATAATGACATATCACATCAATACGGAACACCTAAATCTTTCAGAGCACTGGGTATTGGCAACTGTACGAAAGGACTCATACATTTTGACACTGCTAAAACAAGCAAAGTTTAGGTTCTTCTTATTGTTATATATTGCAAATTCAATCCTCCCATTTTGATAGTGCACTACCAGCTGGTTTCCTTAGTTCCAACACGTGTTGGACATGGAAGCTTCATTTCCGTGTTCTTATGTGGTGTAGCTGTCTGACATGATATTTATCACAAGATTTCGAACACAGTTATTAAGATTCTCGATTTTATTCAGCTGAAGGTAAGAGCTAAACTGTTCAATCTCATGGCCCAGAAACGGAGCATTAAATTCATCGCAACCCTCAGAGTCTTGGCCTACTATATTATAAATTCTAACTATCTGTTAGTGCCAATATGTTGCACTTCGTTCATCTGACAGATGCCTCAATAAAGACCCCAAGCACAGGCATGAAGGACCTCAAGACTGCATACTGCATTTGGCCACGGAGCAAAAAGACCTCTAAGACTGCATATTTTACTTTCTGCACCACAACCGAAAGCCAGCTAATACCATTCCTCAAGATGGCCACCAGACAACTTGGTTCGGAGCATGGCAACCCGAAGCACACGGTTTTCATCGATCGGTATACATCCCATATGCCAGACAACACCTCAGTCATCTCGAGGGTCGACCCCATCGTCCTCACTCGCCCATAATCCACCGCAACTCTTTCACCAGACACAGCAACTCTTCTCAAGCTTTTGCTTTCGTTCCCACAGTAACCATCCTATGTAGAACACCAAATACTCAACAGCCTTTACCTTAGACTAATCACTTGCAAGGAACCCGTAGGTCCAGCTGTATTAGGCTAACCGAATCGCACTCGAAACATGCAATCAATCATCAACTCAATTCAACGAAAACTCTCGTCGCCGCAGCTTCAACCCATCTCATACTGCATGTATTCTGCTGAGCTCCGTAGTTTAAACAACGGAATTCCTCAAAAGGAACACTCGAATCAGAACTCCGACACCGCCACTACACCTAGACCTGCGCTCTCCAGCCTAATTTACACACCAACGGCAACAGCAATCGGAATCACCGCATGATTCCGATGCGCATCCCCCCGGCCCCCGTACCACGTCGGTAGCACGTAGAAAAAATCGAACCCCGCCGCGCAGCATTGGAATGTCTCGAAACTCACGCCACGCGAAAGCGATACCAAAAAAGGAAAAAAGAAAAACAAAACAAAACAAAACAAAAAACAAAAAAAGAAAGAACACTCGTAAGGCGAGAAACGAGACGACTCCGGCCGCCGGACGCGCGCGACCGCGTCGCCGATCCCTTACCTCGTCGGAGCCTCCATTTCCGCCGACGCTCCACGCGGCTCCGGTCAACGAGTCGCGCCGGTCGCCGGAGCTGAAGCAGCCGAGAAGACGCCGCAGTGAAGAGAGAGAAAGGGAAGAGAGAGAAAATGGAAGACGCCTTGGGGAGGTTATGCCATGCGTCTAGCGTGCACACTGCACAGTAGTAGTCACAAAGGAGCTCCCTCTTTCTCTCTCCTCTCTCTCTCTCTCTCTCTCTCTAGAGCAGTTCCAGAGATTCTGGAGTGTGAGGTACAGGGAGCGCCACGTGGAGGCGGCTGACGCCATTACTCCAGGCGGGGCTCCCTTTTTTTAACCCCCCAAATTCTTTTACCGGTGAAAAAATAATGGGAAAAATTCGCGGCGTGACGTCACCGGGGCCGAAGGAGGGACGAAAAGCAAGTTGCGGGGCTGACGAGTAAGAATAAAAAAAATGGAAAGGACAGTGATTACGTGGATAATTAATGACGATTAAGACGTTAATTAAGCGGCACGTGCTGCCACTGCCATCGTGCCTTTTTAACTTTTTTGTATCGTCATTATGGCTCATTAATCCATGTGGCTCGGCACGTGCGCGTATCATCTTGGGGATATGATTAACTTTGCATCCCGCGTTAGTCAAAGATCCTCTCCACCTTTCCTTCTCTTCTTTTTTTATCTCTATTATTTGGGAAAGCACTTGCTTTGACTTTTTAAACCCCTGAGAATTTGGAAAGTCCCATCTATATTATTACTTCACTTCATGTCAGAGACAACGAGGGAAATTGCCTTGAGCTTTGTCTAATGTACGATACAATACATGAACTTTTGATTTTTTTACTATGATCATTAAATTTTTAGTATATATTTAATTTAATCACTGAATTATATAAAAATGTTCGATATTATCTCGGATTTTAAATTAGTAATAGGATAATGCCAAATATTTTTTTATATAATTCAGGAATTATATTAAGCATATGCCAAAAGTCTAATAATCACTTTCAATAAATCAAAAAAGTTCGATAGTAATATTGCACATTTCGTCAAAGTTCATGAACCATTTATCTCATTATCCTATTTATATTCTAATGCCATTGTAATTTGACTCTCACAAGCTTAAATCACTCTTTAATTTTCTTAAAATTAAGTATAAAATGTTCTAGAATACTTTAAAAGTATTTTACAAAGGCAAAACGAATTTCATTGTGTACCTAGCTAAACCTAATTTCATGCCATGTGATTGGGGACTTTAATGTTCCATATAATGATTAATTAGGTCCACAGTAGCAACATAACGAGAATGAATGTCTCGCACGTGTATATGAGTGCCGTGCACGTTTGGCATGAAAATACATGAGATAATAGGTGAAAATTTGGGTTGTTTGAACAGGCTTCAATATTGTGTTAAAGTCTTTTCACCGAAAACTTCAATTATAAAAAAGGTGTTATATGTGGAACGTCATGACCACACACCTAGCTATTAGGACTAACACTATGAAAAATCTTGAACTAATACACATGTGACAAATTTATCTAAACTAATTTTTTTATCACCAAAATCTCAAACCAGTATACTTGTGGGGTCACCTAAAACCCCAAATTAGTATACTCGTGATATTTATCCTCAGTTAATATGAAATTGTTAAGTTTGATAACACACGACAATAACTCAATTGATGTGGCAAGTCCACCTAGAAATCTATATTGGTTTGAAGGTATACCAATTTATGATTTTTTGTGACCTAAAAATTAATTTATGGTAAATTTATCACAGATATATCAATTTGGAGTTTTTAGTTACCCAAAAATTAGTTTATCACATGTGTAACTATTTGATATTTTTTGTGGTATTAACCTTAATTATTATGATATTAAGTGAAATTTTTATGACTATCATGGATCCGATGCGATGATCAAAATTTGTTAGAGTGCTAAAATGACAAGAAGGGTTATATTAGGAGATGCTCCTGCTTAACTTCCTAAGGAAAAAGCCTATAAAAAATCTCAAATTATATTTATTGATCAATTTACCTTGAACTTTGTTGGTAACATAAAAAAACCCAAAATTGTGTCCATCATAACACATTTACTTTAAACTTTTTATTGTGATATAAAAAACTCTAAGCTTGTAACCATGTAACATATTTATCCTCCGTCAAAATCCTATTAGATGATTTTACCATTTTTATTTCGGTTAAGTTACATCAACACGGTGTACTTTTAATGATACTCATTGACAGATGGTAAATGTGTTATTCAAGTATAAGTTTGGAATTTTTGACATCACAAAAAAAAGTTTAAGTTAAATGATTGGCATAGTTTAAGATTTTTAATGGATTTTCCAACTTCTTGAAATAATAGCATTAGCAAACTCTACATCTCTTTATACTGTAATAAATCAAACTCGAAAGAACCCTTAATATTTAACTTTCGTATGAAATTTTCACAAAATACCCATTATAAATAATGATTGGATTTTATTAAACAATAGATAAGATAGCAATTTAAAATGTGAACATAATTGTCATTTAAGTAACCTCCCAAATAAATTTCTTCTATATTTTAATTTTTGAGTAACATTTCTTATCCTACAATCGAACATATATGGGTGAAATCACATTTTTCTTTCCTCTGTGGCAATGTTTTTCCATAATTTGCACTCGCATAAGTATGTGCACACGTCACAACTAAACAACGAAAAAAAATAATAATCTAAAATGTGAACATAATCAAATTTTCAGAAACCTTCCACTAAATCTCTTCTATGTGGATTTCAAATTTAAATAACTTTTTATCCTAAAATTAAATCTTTTTCCTAGAATAGCTTGGATCGCATTTTATTACTTATCCTTCATTCTTTCCCCTTATCTCTATTGCAATTTTTACCATATTTTGCACGCACATAAGTGCACATGTCACATTATAGTGTATTAGTAAACAACGGACAAAATAGTAATCTAAAATGTGAACACAATCACCTTTTAACTAACCTTCCAATAAATCTCTTCTATGTGGATTTAATATTTAAATTACTTTTTTATCCTACAATTAATCTATTTCCTAAAATAAATTAAATCACCTTATTTTTCTTATCCTGCCTTTTTTTCCTTTCTTCCAATGCAATTTTTCCCATATTTTGTACACGCATAAATATGTGCACGTTCATATTATAATGTATAGAAACAACGGACAAAATAGTAATCTAAAAAGTTAACATAATTACATTTTCAGTAACCTTGCAGTAAATATCTTCTATGTAATTTAACTTACTTTCTTATCCTACAATTAATCTATTTCCTAAAATAAATTTACATTTTTTTCTTATTCTGCATTTTCCTCTCTTGCAATTTTTCCCACATTTTGCACACGTGTAAATATGTCTACGGTCATATTATAGTGGATTACTAAACAACGGACAAAATAGTAATCTAATATGTGGACATAATTACTTTTTTAAGTAACCTTACAATTAATCTCTTCTATGTGGATTTTAAATGGAAATTATTTTCATATCATACAATTAAATCTATTCATAAACTAACTTAAATCACATTTCTTTCTTATCTTGCATTTTTTTTTTTTTGCCGCCCCCTGTTGCAATTTTTTCCATATTTTGCAGATGCATAAGTACGTGCACATGTCTTATTACAGTGTATTCTTAAACAACGGAAAAAATAGTAATTTGAAATGTGAACATAAATACCTTTTACCTTCCAATAAATCTCTTCTATGTGGATTTAAAATTGAAATAGCTTTCTTATCCCACAAGTAAATCTATTTCCTAAAATTACTGAAACACATTTTCTTTTTCTTTCCTCTAGTGCAATCATTTCCATGTTTTGCACAAGCAGGTGAAAACATGTCATATATAGTATAGTGAGTGTTTGGTGATAGAATATAGGGAAAATTCCAAATAAATACCCAAAGTGAATCTATTTTCTCAAATAAGGACCCAAAGTGAATTTTGTGTCAAATAAGGACCCAAAGTGAACCTATTGTTTCAAATAATCACCCGAAGTGAATTATGTGTCAAATAAGGATCTGAAGTAATCAAGTTAATGGACCTTAACTCACCGGCAAACATTTTCTAGCGATTAAAATGGGGGCAATTTTGTCAGAAATTTGTGATCCGAAAAAAAATGGAAAGTACTAAATTAATTAAGTTTAGGTTATTTATTTAGATGTTTACATTTTCTTCTTTCTTCTTCCTCGCTACTTCTCAACCAAATCATTGCCTGGTCATCATTGCTACTCGATTCTTGTCACTCCTCGCCTTGCTCGACCGACGAAGAATTTGGGTCTTCGACTTTGCGGAGGATGGGTACAAGGAATGGGGAGAACTTCGGTCTTTGACTTTGCAGAGGATGGGTACAAGGAATGGGAAGACTGTAAAAAACCTAGGTTTTTTTTTTTTTTTAGGATTTGTTAATTTTCCTTATATTTTTTTTTTTTTAGATAAAATTGCTCAAACTCCGTCGTCGGAAATGTCACATGCTTGATATTGGCGAATATTTGGTGACTAGCAAGCTCAAGTCTTTATTTGGAATTAATTCAACCACTTCGGGTCTTTATTTAAGACAATAGGTCCACTTTAGGTTTTTATTTGACACAAAGTTAATTTCGGGTCCTTATTTGATAAAATTTGTCCACTTCGGATTTTTATTTGAAATTTTCCCTAGAATATATTGCTTTATGAAAAAGTGATGGCAAAGCATACCAGCCCTAGAGATGCTAGAGTGAGTAGGAAAAGACTTTGGTAAGTAAAATAGGTTATTGTCAGATAATTTGCTTTAAAAACTTAGCTCGAGAGACTACTTGATATACTGAAAAGTAATGCTTGATGTGTGCGTGTACATATATAAAAGTTAGTTTATGAGGTAATTTTTTAGTAAATAAGTTGAGAATTCCTATCCAATACCCACTCGTAATCACTCATATTATTAACACATCAATTTGTTTAACCTATTTTGTATACCTAAAACAGGTCAATGCAATAATACACATTAACTTCATGCCTAAAAAATGTGGGAAACAAACGCTCCGTTTATTTTGCAAAAAATGAATGATTTGGAATTTCTTTTTATAAAAAATGATCATTTGCAAAAATTAATGAACGAAACATATTTTTATCGCCCATGAATATGTGTAAGTATAAATTTTATCGATAATGAAAATATTTTTCATTAATAAATTATTTCAAGTAATACTTATAATTAATTTTAGAAAAATATTTTTTAAATTATTTATTTTTTGTAAAACAAACGTAACCCAGGTCAAGAAAAGACAGCTGGTGCATGGACTTTATTTCATTTGCCAGACTTATTACTTTCAATTAAAAAAATAAATTCACGACAAAAATGTGCAAAATCTCTTTTTGTGATGGCAGAAAAGATTAATATATTTGATAATTTCAGTCTCATGACAGCTCATGAGAAAGAAAAAATTATTTTTAATAATCTAAAATTTGGACAAGTTGGCATGAGATGATGCGACGGTGGTGGTGGTAGTGGGACATTTGACTGACGAAAATGAAATTTTAGAAAAAGCCCTCAGATAATACTTTGAAAAATTGGGGGGGCTCCCCTAGCTTCAAGGACATTAGATGTGATGTTGTTGGGTTGTAATGGCGTCCAATGGTCCAATCTCAATCCATCCAAGGATGATTCCCAAACAATCCAACACCACTTGTTGTCCATCACAGTTGCTGTAATTGTCCTTTTCACGCTCATCTTATCCATTTTGGCGACACATGAAGTTCGAACTAAAAACCATGTGAATTTCCTCCTTTTCTCTGTTTTATTTTTTTGCTAGAAAAAGAAAATGTGCCTTTCGCCATAAAGGCTTGACAAGATTGGTGATTGATAGGTGTTTGTTTGCTTGCGTGCCTCTTCATGATTCAGCTGGGGGATTGATTTTGGATTGCATGAGAGTAAAGGAAGAACACATCAAGAAATGGAGAGGGTTGCTCCACAGAAGATCGTGGGAGAAGCTAAATGCTTTTCGTACTATACTGGAAAGCCAACAAAAATAATTTAAGAGCGTGAAATCGACCTCAATAGGCTAAGATCATAGGATTCCGAAGTAACCCACTAGACCTAACTTTAAAAGTTGAATTCAGTCCTCTAGTTTGAAGCAAAATCAAAGACGACGAGAAATCCGTAATAATCCACCTTCAGATAGATAGATAATTCCCATCACCTAACGAAACATTCAATCGATCGGTACAGACCCGGCTTGCGCAGGACAAACTTGTAGACCATTGTTCAAGGAAAACACTGGATCTCTCGTGCTGATCGGGTACATGCGTGCGCCGATGAAACTCCTTCTCTATTGTCCTTTCTTTTTGGGCATTAATAGCCGACATGATGACCATCTAACCCGCGGAATTGGGTAGGAAATTTAATGCAAGTTCTCGACCTTGGCCCCAACAAATCGAATAGGGAATTATTGAGTGGATGCTGGTTTCGCAAATGTGGTATTATTGAGTAGGGCCGGGGCCGGCTTGGTGACTAACCGACGATGACCAAAATGGTGCTGTGGTTTCCCTCAGATGGGTCTACATCTACATCTTAGAGCGACTTCACGACTGTTTTTACCTCTTTGTGGACCCGCCATATGTTTAAATTTCTACAATTGACACAAATGTACTTTGGACATTAGTACCATGTTATTATCAACTTATATAAGAATTACTCAAAAAAGGATTATTGATGAGAGACGTTAAAGGACAGGTTTGATAATTTAACCCAGCAATAACCATACTAATCAGAATATTAGCAATGTTATGAATATTTTTTAGGTCTTGGGCCGAACCTTACTTTTCTATTTTGGGTTTACTCACTTTATATGACTCAATCATCCTCTAGATCCACATTGAACAGATACATTTACTGACATCGCTCCATACAATCCATCAATTCTTCGAGTCGTTGCTGCGGAGATTGACGCAACTGATTGAATCTAGATCACCAAAAGATAATCGACATGGGCGATCGCAGTTCAAGAAACAGTAGAGTCTCACTTGAAAGGACATGAACGGCACTAATTTCTAGAGGGTGATGAAATCTGGCCACCATGCCGCAAAATGTCTGGGCATTCTTTCTAACTTAAACAAGCTCGAAGTAATAGCATAAGACCTGTCGGCAGGCGCAACAGGTGAGATCCAGGTGCACCGTGAAAGTGAGAAAAAATTGATTCTCCAGAGTGGAGCATCAGTTGGTCAAATGTATTTACGATGAATGAATCAACGGGATAGAATAATATGGGTTATGAGGTTAGCTAAATCGATAAGGATCGATGCATTGTTAGGTATGACAGGATATAGTGATCTATAAGAACAAAGAAGTAAAAGCATATTTCTTTTCTATCTCCTCTCACCTCCGCGCAATCCTATTCCCCGCTCCAATAAACAATGCTTTACCTATGGCACCGGTATGCAGTCCAAATAGAACAGCCACAGTTCCTGCTACGGCAACCCACTTCCAATCGAGCCCATTATCTTGGCGCCTCTCGATTTCCATGCCGTGGTCTCTGTCCTCTTCACCAGAAACTGGTTCCATGGAATCAGAGTTTCCATCGAAAGAAATCTTCGTTGTGATTTTTGCCATCAATGCACTCCTCGACAAGGAAGCCTCGGTTTTCCGAGCGTTTTGGTATGCTCTCATGCCAGAGTGCAGTTTCTTCACTGTCCCCCACATCCCATGCCGGACTCCCAACTTAGCCACATCTTTGGGAATCCCCATATCCTCATAATGCACAAGAGTAACCTCGCATGCAGACAACTGTCCATCACCTTTACGAGATTCAACTGACAAATTATGAAAGCAAAAACAAATTAGTAGACAGTATTTTTATCCTTTATCCACAAAATTTAGTGGGGTACAGGTACATGGTTCTCTAGTAGTGCATACCAGCCTTGATAACCCAACTAGAAAAGTAGAGCTCAACGCGCCTTGGCTTGTCACGTTTCGGCAGGCCTGGGTATGGCACTCCCTGTAGGATTTTGTCAAACATCAGTCAGTGCCATGGCCAAATTGGGAAAAAGATAAGACATGCTATCCCACTTTTTTCACCAACCATTAGTTGATTGATTCATTGTTCATCCGCAGCAGGATACAAAAATAGGACTAGAGTCTTCATCATTCACTCACAAAGATCCAAGACTTACTGCCACTCGCAAAGCTATTCCAATGGTACCCAGACAAGCAGCAGATGCTAAAGCTATATAACTTGCCCATGTGAGAAATCACAATCAAATAAAGTTTAGGCAACTACTCCAACAAGACAAAACTCCAGTGACAGAATCATTTCAGTGGGGGCCAAACTGAAAGTCAGAAAACCTTTCAGAACAGAGATAACTTGGGTAAATTCAGCAAACCATGGGAAACGACAGAGGAAGGAATGTCATCACATATTGTGCAGATTGTTCCATGAAAATGTTTAATAACCAGTCCTTGACAGTTAAATTCCACAACATGAACGTATTTGATCCTACATACCTTTGTCACACAATAATACGTCTTGCCAGCCTCCCATATCCGCCGGCCAATGATATACTCACGATCACTGCAGAAGAAAGGAAACTGAAATAGAGAGGCAATTTTGTCATTCTATTGTATGGTATCTGGTAGAAGAAAGTAGGGAAAAAAAAAAAGCCCAACTGTGTGTGTATGTGTGCACTTGGCTTCCATTTAAAAGCTTGAAAAACCTTTTTTATCCAGTGAAGAATCATTATCCCTGTATGAGGGCATTCCTCCAAGGTCTTGAAGTATGCAAGCATAGGATCCCATTTTGGCCGGAACTCATCATCCCAAAAGAAATCTCTAACCACTTCCGCAGTTGCATCCTCAAATACAGTTCTGCTACGATAAATAATAGGGCTGGTCTGATAGACAAAATGCAAAACAGATAACAGAACAAGGGTTACTGATATACAAAATGCCAAATCAGATATGGAAACAAGGGTTCTATCAATGTTAAGAGCATTGAAAAGAAAAGCATCTATTGCATGACCATATATCTAAAATGCATCTGCATTTCCCGCTATACAGCGCCATCACTCTTGATAGCCATGCAGCATAAGTGCCAAAGCACAGTTTGTACATGGGAAAAAGCATCAGATTAAAATCCTAGTAGCTAGCACAACTCTAAATGTATAGACATGACCAGTGGTTGATTCCAACCACATGCTATACATTCATAAGTGATCAGAAAAACATCATGTGTGAATGCCAGATGGAAGAAACAAAATGCATAATGTCAGGATTTCTTCAGAAAAAGAAAATCTTGCCTTTTTTATTTTCAAATTAAGGAAAAGAATACTATGAAAAAGATTTATAAGTATCTACATGGTCAAAATTGCATTGCCCTAAACAAATAAAGAAATAGAGATTGAAGCAAAAAGTACTTTGGGTTCATGCCGCCAAGCTTGGTATGCCATGTTAGGCGTCTTGCGCTCCATCATACTTTGCCACTCCATATCTCCTTCCCTCCCTTCCAGAAGATGTAACAGATGCTCCAAGTCATTTTCTGTCACGATATCTGACTGTCCTCCAGCAAGCCTAGTTTGAAGACTGTCAAAGAATAATGTCATTAGCTGACTCAATCAAGAAACTGATCAAATACCACCAAAAATGAATGGAGTGACCAATTTCTACAAGGAAAGCAATGAATCGAGGAGTATGTGGTTAACCATGGACCCTAGGAGAATGAGAAGACTGATTCATACCAACAAGACAAGAATTTCTGACTGATGAGCTAAGAGAATATATTTTCCTGTTCCTTCATTGGCATGTTTATGGCCAATACACACTTATTTCAAAGCTAGATCACTCCCTGAGGTTCATCAATGACCATTAGTTATAGTCCAGTGTCCATGCTGCTATAACTCACAAGAACTAACATTACCACTCAAAGCTCATCAAGTGAACAACTTCATCATATTGAATCACATATTCCTATCAAGCTACTGAACAGAGAGACTCTTAAAAGCTTCAACTTCATGAATCTCTAAGTAAATACATGCCATTTCTCTATCCAAACTATTGGTGGGCAACAACTACAAATCAACAACTCTTTGTATCCAAATTTTTCAAAGTTTCCCAAAGATCAGAAAGGCATACCTTAAACTTTTCTAAGCAAAGATCTGTTGACTACTTCCTAATAGCAAAGAGCAACAACTACATCAAAGTTGAAACATATACATGGGAAGAAAACGTGGAAGAATGGAGCCTGTTCAACGCAATACCAGGATTGCCTCTCGAGAGCAATTTCTAGGTTCATGAAGTTTTTTGAGAATTTGAGAGCGAAAACCCCTTTTTTACTTGGTGTAACCACTTGAGCTGGATGAAAGGAAACTTTCACATCTGATTTTGAAGGGGGGAGATCCGATAGGATCCTATCCCAATTTTTCTTTTGCTAGGCCCAAAGCTTAAAAACCTACTCTTACGAGTAAAAGGGTTATTTAAATATGAAATCCAATATAGGAAATACAGCATAGGTTTATTGTTGGATGAACTGCAATGCTGACATTGACCCTAAAAAAGAAACGGTAGGTATAGCAAGTCCATGAACAGCCAACCATCACACTGTAAAAACTGGATAGGTTTGATCTATAGTCATTGGGTCCTCCTAAAAAGATATATCTACTAAATTCATCGAGAAAATGACCAATATGCTTGGCCAATTGCTAGATTTTGGCTCAAGCCAACCAAAAGAAGCAAAATGCATCTTAACACTCAGATTATCCCCCAGTGATCAACTGTGAGAATTGAGATTGATCAACCAATGTACCCCCTAGACATCCTAGCATATTTCTATGGAAGCTCCATATTCTCCTTGATTTTACCAGCTATAGCCTCTACTCACAATTGGAACAGTACCAAATTTGCAGCATTTCAAAGACGCACCAGATCTATCACTGAAAAGTAAACAGATCCTATACTTGCCACAAATAACTATTGTCCCTAGCACACTACAAAAAACCAAGCATTCTCATTCTGCATCATGGTCCGTAACATTTCATTTCTGCATAATCTCCACATACAACAGTCTTCTCACTTGCATGTGTCTGTTTTGGAGGAGAAAACAGAGGGAAAGGGCAGTGATGTCTGTCTAACTCTGCATCAAAAGAAGAAATGTCTAAAAACAAAGCCACAAGAGCTATATAACAATTTGACCTTCCAATGTGTTTCCCCAAGACGTCCAATTCCAAAGGAACAAAGTTCCACAGCATGTAGGATTCCCCAGGCATGATTGCTTGTTAATATAGAGGGAAGTGGTTTATGAGATTTTCCATTCTAAATTCCATAAAATCTTCATGTTCTTAGAAACAATAACTTGTAGACCTACTTCATTAGCATTTCATCCATATAACACTATATCCAGAAAAAGAATTGCAGGCCTATAAAACAAATGGTCAGAAAGAGACAACTGGATCACCTGGGTGCTAGTCAGTGCTTCAAAGCAATACTCATTAAATCAATGAATCTAAATTTGAGAACTACTGCAAAGTCC
Source organism: Eucalyptus virginea (assembly GCA_014182375.1). Classification (NCBI taxonomy): domain Eukaryota; kingdom Viridiplantae; phylum Streptophyta; class Magnoliopsida; order Myrtales; family Myrtaceae; genus Eucalyptus; species Eucalyptus virginea. Next base: position 43,703,995 of record CM024521.1, on the reverse strand, counting down.
CAATTCACGCACCTTCATCCCATTTTATCGTGCTTTCACTTCAAATTATCTTTGCATCTTATTCATGTAATATGATATATTATAAATGGAAGGTGCATTTACTCTTTATTTCGTTTCTTCTTCTTCTTCTTCTTCTTTTTAGGCCAAAGGGAGGCAGATTTATTCTTTCTCGGTATATTACAAATTCACATAAAGGTAAGGTAATGAATTGCTATAAATTTTGTTTCTCAACCTATCAATAAGAGCAATAGATCAAATAATACGCAGCTACATGGATTATTGCACTTCACTAATTTTGGATGGATCGATGAATAGATGTTCGATGATTTCAGGATTGTTCATGACGATTTTTCGCATTACCAGATATCCCAAAGATGAACAGATTATGCTAAATGACACTGGCAAGGTTCATGGTACAATAATAAATATTGAAAATGATTCTATTATCATATATCAGCCACGCTAATATTAAGAAAGCAGAAACAATATACCAATAAAGGAAATTGAGGGAAAATACTCGAAACCTTAGGGTAGGTAATATTCTAACCTAGACACAACGTTCACAAGAATTGAAATCATCAAAGTTGTGCAGTGACATGGATAACCATCAACTAAGATGCGTAAAATTCACACTGCGTGAGTCCAATTCAGGATTCCCCTCAATTATCGAAACAAAAAAAAATGCGATAATTCACTAAAAGTTGGGCCACTTGCTCTCAGGATGTTACTTCATGCCGGCATTGTTTCCACCACTCCCATTAGCATTGACTACAGCATTGTCATGCAACATCCACACCTCATTTCCACCAATATTGCCTACCAAATTTCCCAGGGGCACCATTGCCCTATATCCACCATCGCCTCCTTCAAAAGGCCCATTATCAATTGCTTTGTTGTTTCCATCGTCGATGGCAGCAAAATTTCCTTGATACAAGCCCTTCTCCCATTCGACATTGCCACTGCCAGCATTTGCAATAGTGGGCACTACCAAAGGAGGAACAACAATACCATATCTGTTGCTAACAATAAGATCTCCATAAGTCAACGGCATTTCATGTCCATTGGCGATGACTCCAGCGTTCCTGTGATTCACTCCTATCCCCCAACCACCATTACCAGCACCATCATCATTATTGGTAAGAGGAAGCACCACCCCATGACCATTAGTCATGGCTCCAGGATTCTCTTTGTCTTGCCTCATGCCATAACCAGTGTTGTTATGGACTCCATACATACCTCCTGGAGGAAACACCTCACTATTTCCACCACTGCTACCTCCAGCGTCCCACTGGTTAAACAGCCTCACTCCATATCCAGTTGCGCCATAGCCGCCACAGCCTCCAGCATCTCCATTAGGGCATATTATTCCAGATCCATTGCTCATGTCTCCTGCATACCCTTGATATGGTGTTGCAGCATTATTGCTGCACTACCTCCAACATGCCCATAAGTCACCAAATCACCTCTCCCCGGAATGACTCCACTAGGCCCTTGAGATGACACAATATTATTCCCCCTACTGCCTCCAGCATCTCCATTAACAGGACCTATCCTATTGGCCCAATTGCCACTTCCGATGCCATCATTCTCTTTTATAAAATTTAAGGCAATGGCTTCATTATATGTACTGGCACTACCTGTCAAACATGCCAAAGGATATAATTTGTCCTTTTTGCTACCACTGCCACTACCTGCGTTTCCAGTCTTCATCATATCTATGAACCATTGATCCAATGAAGAAGATGCATCACCTGTATTGTCTTCATTGGCGTTGCCAATGCCTCCTCCTTTAGCCTCTAGGATGATTTCCTCCTCAACGACTGGGCCATCGATTGCTGATGGAGCACTTCCAGATCGCGGTGCACCATCTGTTTGTTTGAGAAGTTCTATTCTTTTTTCAATTTCTTTATTCTTTTCATGTACATAGTAGAATAAACTGCACATCTCATCATTAGCAAATTCACTGGCAGTTTTACCATACAAACAAAGTTGTTGCATGAGGTAGGTGTTTTCTAACCCCTTGTTTTTCACCACAAGCTTGTTCTTCTGCCCGACTAACTTGTTGATCTGCTCCTTGAGGTAGCTTTCATGGTTCAGCATCTTTCGGCTTCTCACCAGTTCGGAGAAGCCTTGGTACTGCTCAAGGAGTTGCTCCACCTCTGGTCTAGATGGCCAAAAGACTGGCTCATTGCTGTCTGGAGAATAGACAATGGCACATGCGTTCACACCACACAAAGTGCTCAACTCGCTCACTTTTTTCATCAGCCCTTGCCTCCTTTTCTTGAGGCTAGCTTTCCTAGAAGTATCATTTTCTATGAAAGCAAGCTTAACCTTCCTTCTTGCCATGGTCAGTGGTTTGTTGAATTCTCTTTATTCTTGTGCTTTGAAATCCAAGGTGCACAAGTACAATTATAGAGTGGGGGGCGCAAAAGTTCCAAGTGAGATTCTCCAATTTCAAGCAACTTAATTAATTTCCCTTCTCATGGTAATTCAAATTCTTTCGATATTTGAGAATGAGATCTACATTTTTTGCACTTTAAAGGAAAGAATTTCATTGCTACGAAATGCCAGGATTTAAGGCCATATCTAGAGTATTGCAAAGCATTTTCCATTTGGGGGGTCAGTGGTAAAAGGAATAGTAAGGTATTAATGTTTGGAAGAGCTTTACTTAGCGCACTTACCTAGGGAGGGAGGACGACGACCTAAGATTCATCTACATGACAAGGAGTACAGATAGTTATGCTTTAATTGATGAATGATTAGGGACTAGATTTTTGAATAGATATGATCACCATTAAATATTTACGCCTTATGTAAGTTGGTTTCCATTGACTAGATTATTTCCTTTTAACAGCGAAGGCAATGCTATCATCAAATTTAGCCTCCTCAAACCCTATTTTGACCAGAGATAAGAATTACAGCTAATATCGTATAAAAATTGACCACTATGTTAAAAAAGAAAGGGCACAATCGATAGCTCATTCATGACAGCATAAATTGATGCAATGCCATAATAAGCTTTAAAGAATTGCTATCCAATGATATGCATACACAATCAAATTAAAAGAAGAGTCCCGCGCGCACTAAATTATTCTTATTGAAAAATATTTCAAAATACTTCTAGAAGTCTCTGCCATGAGCATTGCTTGGCTTTTATGCCCAAACCAATGTTATACCTTAGGTAAACCCTAATCAAAAGCAATATGGAAAATCCTCCATGCAGATTTATAACCAAATTCTAGTCTTTATCTAATGATAGCTTCTCCCCACTGTCAAATTAACTCATTCAATTAGTTTAAACCATCTTAAAACAAATTGATTCTAGAAAAGAGCTTAAAGTTATGCGGACAGAAAAGACAAATGAAAACATAGAGGCAAATCTCTTCCGTTGTTTTGTTAAAGAAAATTATTTCTGTTGAACTTTTATGTATCAAACAAAATATTTCAGTTTTCATGGTGTGTATTTTTACTCCTTATGTCTTAAGATGTTTTGTGGCCTTAAATATATTATTTTCTAGTCATACAAATGATCATAACTAATTGTGCATTATAAGAATTCAATTTGTTTCATTAATATTGAACAATACAGCATTTCATATGTGTGAAATAGAAACAAAAAAGAACGCACCATGTATAAACTTGATTTCCTGAATAACGTAAGGGGAGAAGATAGAAAAGATAGGTATAATCACCATGCATAATAATTCATGCTTCATAATTTGTCAACTACTGAATGAGAGATATCAATTTGGTGCATTTTTTATTTTTTTTTTTCAATTATAAGCAACTCACAATGACCCACAATTAGAATTCACATATCTAGATGTACAAGCCAACAGAAAAGGATAGCAACTTTTCAGCTTCAGACAAGTTAATGACCAGAAAGTCAGATAATCCATTCTTTTTTTCAGCACAAATGAGACAATGTCTTCATGCAAAAAATGTTAAGAAATAGAGATAATAGATGCAAGTTGTTAAACATAGATTTTGAAAGGGAAAAAAAAAGGCATTCTAAGGAAATAAATACTCTTGGGATTCTTTCAAAAAGAAGTGGGCGATACACTCTTCAAATTTGGTACATTCAGAAAGCAAAATCTCATACTGTGAGCTTGTGAAAATGATAGAAACAGTTTTTTGTTCTTAATTTGGTATATGGATGGCTCCTCCTCTTAAGTCTTTTTTCATAGGGGCGGTACACCTTGCTACCTTTTCTAATAGAATCTTGTTTGTCCTTCAAAAAAAAATAGATACATGTTGTGCTGATCAGGTTAAAAGTTATCCACAAATTTGCTCCTTTCTCTGCCAATTAACCAACTCAGTAAGTCAAAGTAGACATATCAATAAATCTAAGTTATTGGGCTCCTGAGATACAGAGAAGTAAATTTAATCAACTACTAGATTCAGGTCTGGTCCTCTGGTCAGTTTCAAAGATTGAAAAGGGGGGAACTAACAATGAAACCAAAATTGGTGTCACGCCTATTTCTCTGTATTCAAAACATGTGTTCAAAGAAACTTAGGGCAGAACTGATACATCACTAGCTCATAATCTTCTAATGATCAGGAAAGAAAGTGCAATTCACAAAGGGCAATTTGACTCATATCAAATAACTCCAAAAGGATAATTAACATCTAACATAAACCTCATTTTGTTGAAGAAAAATTAGTCATGTAAAACTATTAAGAGTGGCAAGACTATAATTTACCAAAACAACAGGGTTGAAGGAATGAGACACAAAGAATGCATTCGGTCAACCCCAATTATGCCTTCAATCAAGTTGACTTTTGATACGATCCGTAAATGCGCAGACTTGTTTTGCTAATGTAATTATTCAAAATAATCATCCAAGGACAATGGACAAACAAACACCTCCTCAGGTACCGTCTTATTGATAAACAAAACAATCAAACATCCAAACTCTAGTCTCTACAAGCGGATAACTCAACTCCAAAAACTTTCTTTTTAGAGACTATTTGAGACGCAATTTCGGTGATATTAACTCATTCCTGGCATAAGAGGGTCCGCTTTCGAACAAGCACCGCTCTGATTCGGTTCTCCGGGAATAACAGATCCATCTCGACTCCCCCAAAACTAATATAGACACCAATAAAAGACAAGTCGCAGCTCGACTAGAATGGCTATAGCCTTCTCGTCGCCATAACTAGTCCAAGCACTCAAATGCAGGCATGAAATCCAACTCTTCTACACAAACATACATCGGCCCAGCCGTAAAGCACCAAAATCAAGTCATCAACCAGCAAGGAAAAGCAAGCAAAAGATCGACCTCGAGTCCTCGACAGCCATTTAGAAATTAATACCGGCAGGGGAAAAAAAACACGAAATCATTGGAGGAATCGGATTTCGGAACTCACCTGACAGGGTCGCCGCTCCTATCCACGGAGCCGGGCCCCTCCGGCGAGGCCGCCTCCCCGGCGGACTTCCCCTTATTCCTGAAGTTGAACCAGATGGCGCGGAGGGCCGAGAACGCGGAGAGGGCGGTGAACGCGAGCCAGAGCCGCCGGGCGCCGAAGCCGGGCGGGGCGGTCCAGAGGAACCGGAACTTGCTGCGGAGGCCGAGGTAGACGAGGCCGGTCCAGCGGGGGCGCCAGGACCAGCCGATGAGGAGGCCGATCATGACGGCGAGCCAAATCGGGACCGCGCACAGCAGGACGTCGACGAGCGTCTCGGTCACCGACGGCTTCCTCAGGAAATCGGCGAGATCGAAGAAGGAGGCGTCCTCCATGGTCCCGTCGTCGCGGGCGGCGGCGGCTGCGGCGGCGATGCTGCCGGCGGCGATCGATGCGGTCTCCCACGTAGACGATCGGAGAGAGAGAGATAGAGAGAGAAAGAGATGGAAATCACGGAGATGGAGAGAAAATGGAAACGGCAAGGAGAGAGAGAGATTAGGGACGGTCGGGATGACGTGGAAGCGATCGGGGCCGTCGGATCTCGGTCGCGAGCACGTTTAAGAAATGCGATCGGATGGTACGGGGCATGTGACGGTTTGACTGGATTAGTCTTAGATAGAGAGATTCTTGTTCCATTGAGATATTCTCGTCAGGTGAGACAGGGAGAAAAGATCGGACCGGTTTGGGCACATGGTAGTTCGGTAGGTGGAAAAACGTGGTCCTGCCTAGACTAATTGGTTTCGGGATTGGTCGGATTTCGGGATCATGATTTCGAGCTAATTCATGTGTGCCGGTTTCGAAGATTTAGAACTGAACCATTTATATTTGAAACATTCCTAAAATCGAACTGAAATCAAATAGGACGGTTTCATTCTCGATTTCCAAATCAAATAATTGATAAAGTATATCGATTTTATAACTTGTGATTAGCAAAGTCTTGTTAGTCAAGTGGTCTTGTGCATCTATTTTGGATGGAGATCACGGGTTCCTTTTTCTCAGGTACACAACACTAGAGAAAAAGGCCGGTTTTAGGATTTCAAAAACGATAACTAAACCAGTTCTTTCCAAAATTGACTTGGAAATGATCAGTAAAATCAATTTGCTATAATTCTTAGGTTGAACCAATTTGATTGGTCGCTTTTAGTCTCACTTGTCATCTTTCTCATAGTCATTTTTTCCTTGAAGTCTAATACCCTTGAATGGGATGAAAATTTTCTACTCTGCACAATACTTCTCATCGTATCCCAAACACTTTTCAGCCATTAATGGATGTAAATGAAGTTAGGCCATATAACCAGTCTAGTTCTACCAAGAATTACATTGAACCATCCATAGAATCAAGTCCGATTCCCAATTGCAATAGAATTGGTCTGATTCTCAGTTTCAAATTTTTGCAACCGATATTATGTAAGTGGGTTTCAGGTTCTTTGGATGTTGACCATACCGATCCACTTGAGAAGCGATTTAAACTTATTTTATGAAGTTGGAAGGAGATGATTTATTGTTATTAGATGAGCTTCACTTCTATTACTTTATATTTCTATATGTTCTATACCAATATTTTACTTTAAGCCATTTTATTGTTCTTACTATTTTGTCACAATTATTAAGTCTTGGCTCTTTTTTTTTCCTTTTAAACAAAGAAAGAAAAAGGACACCAGCTTCCAAATAGACTTTACATTCAGATCGAACATATAGGATAAGTGCCAAGATAAGTTCTAGGTTCAAAAACTGAGAATCGATCTAGTAAGAAAGATTTTAGGTTTCAATTATGGAACCTATTCCCCTGGGAACAAACATTGACAATTAAAAAATGTTGAGACATCTGTGAGATGATAACGTTGTCAGGAGTGGAAGATTCGCATTTGTCAAATGGACAGCACAGGTTGTCGGACCTAACTAATTATCAAAATCCTTTAGTGACGAAAAAAGGACGCGCGCTCGTGTAGCCATCCTTGTCTCGCGCGAGAAGGACAGCGGTGGATGGGAAATTGGGCCGATTTGGAGATTTTTTACATGTACGATGAATAGTGCTAAGCATTGAAGTATGACTTAACACTTAAAGAAGTGAGAGTCATCTTCTTTTTAAAAAGTCACTTCCACCTCCACCAATTCTACTTATAAAAACTTGCCATTGACAGCTAGACGACCCGAGTTGATCCCATGGAATAATTGGTATTGCAGCTAGATGCAAGTTCACTTAAATCGAACTAAGATGTCATTGGATAAATGCGAATCTCTATCGACTCGATTAGGGTTGTCACTGGTGATAGAGCAAGCCCCAAAATTGAGTCTCTCTTGGCTAGAGCTAACACCCTATTTGGCAAGCTTGACCCTAGCCAAAGATGGGTTGTTAAATGCCATATCAAATGGTCCAAACAGCTAATTGTGACAATTCCTCGTGAGGAGGAATCCAACACTAACGTTAGCAAATAAAAGAGCATGTCTAGGATTTTACAATCGTGGAGACATCGTAACTTGCTTTAGATCTTTAGATCTGAGATGATGCAAATACTGGAGGTACTTTGATGAGAACCATCCTGAAGATGTTTTGTCATCGTCATCTGATGGTGATCTTTCACACCTCTCGTTGTGAATTATTGTACAGCTAAAGTAAAGGTGCCTACCCCTAAGTTATCTCATGGGGGCTTTGCAATATGTGAACTTCTTGTGATTGAAGGAAGGGTGAAGTGTGAAAGACATTGAAGACCGTGCTGCACGTGACTTTCGTTTCGAGTTTAAATGAGGATACTCCAGCATTACTCCAGGGTCATTGTTCTCATGCTAATCACTATTACGTACATGTCAATAAACACTAAGCCATAGATTATTGCTTGATTCCTCAAGAAAGGCGGGAAATGACAAATTTGCCCGTATAGATCAAAGAGACTTAGTATTTACACTTATATTATATCTCTAAATATATGTTGTAGGCAGCATGTTAGTATCATGTATTCACATGTTAGAAACTCAAACTCAAAATCTTAAACTATTAAACAGAGATTATAATTTATAGAGAGAGCGAAACTTTGAGATTATAATTTATAGAGAGAGCGAAACTTTCTTATTTTCTATATATTTTCGTGTCATCAAAACCCTTGAAATGCAAAAATTATGGCATAATCCTTAACCTAGGAGCTGAGATCTAAAACGCTTTGTACATCATATAACCCCCAGATGCTCTCTCTCTTGAGAAGCTTGCCTTTTCAACTTGAACTTGCGCATACAGATTGTGTCCTTGGACCTGCAATAAACACAAAGCACAATTGATTTTAAGATATATAAGTAAGATAACTCCATGCATACTTTTTCTTAGTATTTTTGTTTAGCAGTCGGTTAGGTCAAAATGAAGAAGCATGGATTACCTAAACCGGCGACCCGGAGCTCCTCATGAACCGTAGTCCCTTGCAAGATTCGACAAATATTCTGATATAGAGGAAAAACGAAAACGACTACTCAACATAAAATATCCAGAATATGAGAAGCAAAAAAATAAATAAAGAGAAACCCAGAAAATGACTGGAAACTCACTTCCTAGGCACATCTCCAGCCAGCATCCAGTCACACAATCTTTGCCTCATAAGCAGGCAAACATTTAACACCATTAGCTTGCAACAGTTTCTCAAGAACTCCATAAGAACTCATGTATATATAAAGTAATTAAATTATATCAATTTACTTCTCGATTATTGAATTAAAATAACTTACAGATGGAGAAGCGAGAGAAGAGCTTCTCAAGAGCAGTCAAAAGCTGTCGGTATCTGTCGTAAAAGCCTCCTATATATTAAGTACAATTAACAATCCTTACAATTTTTTGTTCTGTGCTTTATCTTCAAGAACCATATCACAATAATTTAAATATCAAGATTCAACATGTTCGTGTTGTCTCAAACTCGTGCTCGCACATCATTGTTTTTCCCCATCACTTTGATACTTGAATCATGCCACTGTTGCGCTGAATTGCAATTTATATGTAAATGGTGTTTTCTGCATGACTGGTATAAAGCTAAATGAGAATTAAAGCTAAACACTAATTGTTCAAGACGCGTCTGGATCAAACATCTTACTTCGCAGTGTGAGGTTCAGCTGTCGCGGAAACTTCGTCCTTCATCCATGCACCGACCATCGAAGAACTTTTGGCTTTGCCATTACCGGCAACTGATGCACTGAGATCGGGATTGAGATCATGGAAAATCCCCTTCCCGTTTCGTGCCCAACTTCCCCCGAGTCTCCTCCAAGCTCATGCCCGGATTGGCCTCTTGATGTGAATCGTTGCGGAAGGATCGTTCTACGAAGGCTTAGATGGTGCGAATTGCAAACCTCGACCTCCAATCAAACTTGTGATTGGCAACCTCGGTATGAACGTGACCTGTTGACGAACACGTGTCAACCAACCAACGTTATAGACGCCACGAGCGAAAGAATTCGCTATCTCGCTCGATAAGTCGAATTGACCGCCATAAGAGAATCTTGATTAGGTCAAGTCCTCAAAAGAACAGTAAAAAGAGAACCTCTCAATTCTTTTCCTCAAAAATAAAATATATCTGTCCCCAAAGAAATTTGGCAAATCCTTTATATAGGCTGCCACACAAACCCTAAAAACCAACCCTAAAAATCTAATGCGTTATATTCTAAAATATTCCTATTTTAGAATATTCTTAAACAAGAATATATATAAATTGACTTGGTCAATTATTTGGTGATAAGATAATTAAATTGCACCAAGATTTCCAAGATTCTTCAAGATTTGATCCAAGGTCATCTTCACGCCAAAGATCACGAACCATGACGCCAACAGCTTGCCTGAATTGTTTGGCCCGCGCTCGAGTAATCGAACCAAGTAGGAATAGACAATGGGTCCCTAGCACCTCCTCCTCGATATGACTCGATGTCCACATCATTCCCTCCCCGTGCAAAGGATTTGTCCTCAAATCATCACTAGCATCAAAAAGAGTCAAGTCGAAACATTAAATGTGGCACTAACGTCATACTTACCTGGAAGATCAAGCTTGTAAGCATTATTGTTAACTCTTTCCAAAACCATGAATGGTCCATCCCCTCGCGGTAATAACTTAGAATGTCGCTGCTCAGGAAATCTCTCTTTGCGCATATGAACCCAAACCCAATCGCCAGGTTCAAACACCACTTCCTTGCGCCCTTTGTTAGCTTGCCTTGCATATTGCTCAGTCTTGCGCTCAATATTTGTGCGCGTCTTCTCATGCAACGCCTTGACAAATTCAGCTTTCTTTGCTCCATCTAAATCCACACGCTTATCAACAGGTAAATGGGTTAAATCTAATGGAGTTAATGGATTAAAACCATAGACAACCTCAAATGGTGTAAATTTAGTAGCAGAATGCATGCTCCTATTATATGCAAATTCAACATGTGGCAAACAATCTTCCCAAGATTTTATGTTCTTTTTAATAATAGCACGCAACAATACCCCTAAAATTCTATTAACTACCTTGGTTTGACCATCGGTCTGTGAATGACAAGTAGTAGAAAATAACAACCGTGTTCCTAATTTTTCCACAATGTTTTCCAAAAGTAGCTAAGAAATTTAGAATCTCGATCTGAAACAATCGATCTAGGCATGCCATGCAAACGTACAACCTCCTTAAAGAACAAATTAGCAATATGAGATGCATCATCAGTTTTATGACAAGGTATAAAATGAGCCATCTTTGAAAACCGATCAACAACCACATAAATAGAATCTCTACCATACTTAGACCTAGGCAATCCTAACACAAAATCCATAGAAATATCAATCCAAGGATGCGTTGGAATAGGTAATGGTGTATACAAGCCATGTGGTTTTGTTGTAGACTTCGATTGCTTACAAGCAATGCATCTCTCACAAACACGTGTGACATCTCTCTTCATATGTGGCCAATAAAAATGTTCATACAGCACTTCATAAGTCTTATTAATACCAAAATGCCCCATTAAACCACCACTATGCGCTTCTCGCACCAACAATTCACGCAAAGAACACTTAGGCAAACATAGTTTGTTTTTCACGAAAAAGATAACCTTCATGCCTATAAAATTTATCAAATGCAGCGTGTTCACATGCTTCATAGACTCTCCCAAAGTCATCATCATCAATATATAAGCCCTTGATATGCTCAAAACCTAGACACTTTGCTTCTAAAATAGTTAGAATCGCATACCTTCGAGAAAGTGCATCGGCTACCACATTTTCCTTACCTTTCTTGTACTTGATCACATATGGAAAAGTCTCAATGAACTCCATCCATTTGGCATGCCTTTTATTCAACTTTTGCTGTCCTTTCAAGTACTTCAAGGTCTCATGGTCGGTGTGGATCACAAACTCCTTTGGCCATAAATAATGTTGCCAAGTTTCCAAAGCTCGCACTAAAGCATACATCTCCTTATCATAGGTAGGATAATTCAATGTTGCTCCACTCAATTTTTCGCTGAAATAAGCTATGGGACGCCCTCCTTGCATCAACACTCGTACCAGAAGCATCGCACTCTATCTCAAAAGTAGCACTGAAATTCGGCAAAGATAATAAAGGAGCATTAGTTAACTTATCTTTTAGCAGATTAAATGCTTTCTCTTGCTCTTCTCCCCACGTGAAACCCACGTGCTTCTTGATTACCTCAGTTAATGGTGCGGCAATAGTGCTAAAATTTCTCACAAATCGTCGATAAAAACTCGCCAATCCATGAAAGCTACGCACCTCTCCTATGGTCTTAGGCGTTGGCCATTCACGGATTGCTTTAACCTTTTCTTCATCAACCTGTATACCATTAGCACTAACAACAAATCCTAGAAATACTAATTTGTTGGTAACAAAAGAGCACTTCTTTAGATTAGCGTATAATTGCTCGGCCCTTAAAACCTGCAAGACAACTCGCACATGCTCAATATGGTCATCAGGACTTCGGCTATAAATTAAAATGTCATCGAAATAGACAACTACAAATCGACCAATAAAAGCACGCAAAACATGATTCATAAGTCGCATAAATGTGCTCGGTGCATTAGTTAATCCAAATGGCATTACTAACCACTCATATAATCCATACTTGGTCTTAAATGCAGTTTTCCATTCATCACCTTCTTTCATCCTAATTTGATGATAGCCACTTTTCAAATCAATCTTAGTGAAAACGCAAGAACCATGCAACTCATCCAACATGTCATCTAACCTAGGAATAGGATGTCGATACTTTACCGTAATATTATTGATTGCTCGGCAATCGACACACATTCGCCAAGTTCCATCCTTCTTTGGCACTAACAAAACAGGGACGGCGCATGGGCTAAGACTCTCTCTCACATACCCCCGTTCCAATAGTTCGCTAACTTGCCGCTGAAGTTCCTTTGTCTCCTCGGGATTGCTTCGATATGCGGAATCAAGTCAATTTGATGTTCTATGCCTCGAATTGGTGGTATCCCTCCAGGAAGTTCATCAGGAAAGACATATTCAAATTCCTGCAATAAAAATACAACAGGACTAGGCAAACTTGGGTCAAGATCGTTAGTAGAAAATAAAACCTCCTTGTACACAAGTACAAGTATTGGTCGATCTAGAACTAAAGCTCTCCTCACTTCACTTGATTTTGCATAAAAATTATTTTGCCTCTTTTCTTTCATCTGTTCTTTTCCCTCGGTTTTTACCACAATCTTTCTCTCGGCCTCTCCTTTTCCTTGCGTCTCAGACACACCACGCAAGCCCTCAAATTTCTCACCTTTTCTCTCTCTCTCGGCTTCTCGTTGTAACTTTAGTTGATCTTGATACACCTCACTAGGTGTCATTGGTACCAAGGTATAAGTCTTTTGATTCATCATCAATGAATAACGATTAGTATACCCATCATGATGTACCTTTCGATCATATTGCCATGGTCTTCCAAGTAAGATATGACCCGCTTGCATAGGTACAACATCACACTTTACCTCGTCCTTATATCTCCCTATCTCAAATGGAATTCGAACTTGCTTCGATACTTTCACCTCACCACTATCATTTAACCATTGAAGCCTATAAGGCCTAGGGTGCTTTGTTGTCTTCAAGCCTAACTTATCCACCATAATACAACTTGCCACATTCGCACAACTACCTCCATCAATTATCATACTACATATCTTACCATTCACCACACACCTTGTATGAAACAAATTATCTCTTTGTTGGTGATGCTCCTCCTCCTTTACTTGCACACTCAAAGAACGCCTAACCACCAATAAGTCTCCTTTTATAGCCACTTCTCCATCACTACAATCCTCCAATGGTGGCATCTCATCATCATCTTCTTCCCTTTCACTTTCGGACTCAATAACACCATGTCCAGTCATGATCATCACCCTCCTATTAGGGCATTGATTCGCCATATGACCCCTGCCCAAACACTTAAAACATTTAATTTCACGAGTTCTAGTGTTAGGATTTTCGGTTTTACCTGAAACCGGATTCGTTCCAACTTTACCGTCCCTCTCCTTCTCCTTTGAAGTTTCAGTTTTGGTGTTGTTTCCTCTCCAATTTGGCTTCTCATCTCTCTTCCAATTGGATCTCCAATTCTGATTTGAACCTCCTCCACTCTTGTGATTTCGGTCCAACTTCAATTGCCGCTCTACTTTGATGGCTTTGTCCACCAATTCTTCTAATTCAACATAGTGTTGCAGCTCTACCACCCTTGCTATGTCTCGGCTCAAACCACTCAAAAATCTTGACATTGTGGCCTCACGATCCTCCATCACATTAGCACGAATCATGGCAATCTCCATCTCCTTGTGATACTCTTCCACGCTCTTATTGCCTTGTGTGAGATTTTGTAACTTTTGAAACAAATCTCGATGGTAATGACTTGGCACAAAACGCCTCCTCATCACCGCTTTCATCTCATCCCACGTCTCTATCGGTCTTTCACCATTGCGCCTCCTACTAGTCACAAGTTGATCCCACCAAATTATAGCATAATCAGTAAATTCAACAGCTGCAATTTTTACCTTTTTGAGCTCGGAGTATCGTTGGCAATCAAATACCATCTCCATGCGTTTCTCCCACTCTAGATACACATCGGGATCATTCTTCCCTTGGAAGGAAGGAATCTTCATCTTGATGTTGCCAAGTTCATCATCTCCTCGGTGTCTAAACCTTCGGCCTCCATTCCACCTTTCAAATCGAGCATCTCGATCATCCTCCATGTCGGCCTCATCATCATCATATTGCCGTTGCCTTCTATGTTGTGTTCTAGAGGCATCTCGCTGATGTTGCGGCCTTCCTCGGGGTATCTCTCGGTCACCATCAACCCTCATGCCATTCCCCATCATTCGGCCACTAAGCTCCTCCACTACGACCCTCAATTGTTGGATGCTTTCCACAAGCGCTTCATCCCTTCGTATGGAGTCAACCTCCCGTTGATTCACGCTTTCTTCGCGCGACATATTTTAGACCTGCAAGTAAACGTTAGTAAAAAAAAAAAATCCTCACCAATCGCTCCCTCACGTGTTTCTCTCAAGATGTTTGTCACTCCTCTCGTGTTTAACTCAAGTCTAGGCTTTTTTTTACCCTCAATTAAGCTTACACACTCTTGCCTTTTTCCTCTCGTATTCTCTTTTCACAAGCTCTTTATTGGACTCAAAACCTGTCTCTCAACCCCCTCACGACAATCAATCAAACTAATCAAACAAGATTAGGTCACTATTGATTTTGTTTCAGCAAGTAACAATTTCAAACCAACAAGTACAACTTTCGAAATTCCAACTGAAACGCAACTCACTACTGATTTTGTTTCAATTTGGTCTATTAACAAACGAGTCGCCTTCTTGATTTTTTTTTTGTTCGGCTAATTTTTCTTTTTGCCGAATCTGTTTTTTTTTTTTTCTCTTGCACACTTTTTTTTTGTGCGTTTTCTTTCTCTTCCTTTTTTTTTTTTTTTTTGACGAACTCAGATACAATTTAAGATGCTAGAAAAGAAAATTTAAAACTAACAGCAAACAACTACGTATGGAAGCACAAAAGCAATCGGATCCCTAAATTAACTAGAACCGAAACCCTAACTCAATAAATCTCAAATTGCTGAATATCAACAGAAAATTAAAGATAAATAGACCTTGTAGAATCTGGCTCTGATACCAAACCGATGTGAATCGTTGCGGAAGAATCGTTCTACGAAGGCTTAGATGGTGCGAATTGCAAACCTCGACCTCCAAGCAAACCTGTGATTGGCAACCTCGGTATGAACGTGACCTGTTGACGAACACGTGTCAACCAACCAATGTTATAGACGCCACGAGCGAAAGAATTCGCTATCTCGCTCGATAAGTCGAATTGACCGCCATAAGAGAATCTTGATTAGGTCAAGTCCTCAAAAAAAACAGTAAAAAGAGAACCTCTCAATTCTTTTCCTCAAAAATAAAATATATCTGTCCCCAAAGAAATTTGGCAAATCCTTTATATAGGCTGCCACACAAACCCTAAAAACCAACCCTAAAAATCTAATGCGTTATATTCTAAAATATTCCTATTTTAGAATATTCTTAAACAAGAATATATATAAATTGACTTGGTCAATTATTTGGTGATAAGATAATTAAATTGCACCAAGATTTCCAAGATTCTTCAAGATTTGATCCAAGGTCATCTTCACGCCAAAGATCACGAACCATGACGCCAACAGCTTGCCTGAATTGTTTGGCCCGCGCTCGAGTAATCGAACCAGTAGGAATAGACAATGGGTCCCTAGCACCTCCTCCTCGATATGACTCGATGTCCACATCACCTCTACTTCCAGCGACTTCTTCGCCTTCTCCGAGGACTACTCAAGAATGACATTCCACTATTGTTACCACCAAAAGCTTATGCAGAGACTCCATGTGGGCCACTGCGTTCTCTACTTCCGAAGAGGAATTACTCATACTTCATCATTGAGTGGATTGCTTGTTGAAACTTGTTCAGTGCACTCCTGATTGTAATAGAATGACAGACAGATAGACCGATGCACGAATACTCACTCTTTAGTAGATATCACTTCCCCCGTCAGCTTTCTTCTTCCTTTTGATGGTTTAGGTAGTGGAGACACTTCGTTTTCCCATGCAATTTCTCTGCGAAGCTTCGTGGGTACCATTTTCCCTTCCACCGTCGCCTTCATCGCCCCCTCCCTCCCCTTTGCCTTCTCGACACCTTCACTCACAAAGAAAGAGAACCGATCCTCTCACGGTGAAAACTCTCCAGCGCGAGAGGATATATATCAGCTTAGTTCGAGTGAGTGAGTTTACATTTGACATTGAGAATTAGACCCATATTCATCTAGATCCAAGAACTGTCTATTGGCTAATTCAATTTAGTTTTTTCTCACCCCTAATGGCCATTTGTTGAAAATTTAAAGGATTTGCAACTCCCACTAATTTAGTTTAGTTAAAATTCATCTTGCAAATCAATTAAAAAAAAAATCGATTTTAAAGATCAAGTCAAAATTCTCTATTGTGGATTGTTCTACCATGAGACGGTGCCATCTGCCATTGCTTTTTCTAGAACACGTCATGGACTTCGTGTGAAGAAAGGTGATTTCCTTAACTTCAGCCCAAACCAAATCTTTTGAAGGGTTGATCCCCAGACTGTTGATTGGACACTTTAAACTAGTCCGGACGATTTGGACTAAAGTTAAACAAAAATTTAAAGGTTTTTCCTAAATGATTTGAGCTGAGAAGCAAAATGGTGAATAAACCCCGCCCCCTCCTCAGTGGCACGTGTACTCTTTTTTCTTTAATACGTATGTAATGGGGTTTTCCCCATTTTCATCAATCAAACACACCATATAACGACGAATGCATGATCAACTGTGAACAAAAGTGAACTAATAATAATCGCCACAAAATGAACCATATTATTTCCTTTTTTAAGAATTTAAAATTTTGCACTTAAAAAGATTCTAAAGTGATATTTTTCGATACAATGCCTTGATCCACATGTTTGGGTTCGTGTCATATAATACTTTTGTCTTGACTACATATGCGGTGTGTGTATCCCCATTTTCATCAATCCAACATAGCATATAGGACGGGTGCGTGATTTACTTTGAACAAAAGTGAATTGATGATAGTGGCAATAAAACGTGCCATGGTATTCCCTTTCTAAGTGATTAAAGTCTGCACTCAAGAAGATTCTAGAGTAATATTTTTCAATGCAATGACTTGATCCACAAGTTTGGGTTCTTGTGTTATATGACGTTTTATCTTGACTACATATATAGTGGGTGTTTCCTCATTTTCGTCAATCCAACACAGCATATAACGATGGGTGCATGCTCAATTTTGGACAAAAGTGAACTAATAATAGCGACAACAAAACATGCCATGTTATTTACTTTTTGAGTAACTAAAGTCTACACTTGCATAAATGTAAAGTAATATTTTTCAATGCAATGACTTGGTCCACATGTTTGGATTTTTGCATCATATGACGTCTTTGTCTTTACTACGTATGTAGTGGGTGTTTCCCCATTTTCGTCAATCCAACATAGTATATGAGGACGGGTGCATGTTTAATGTTGGACAAAAGTAAACTGATAATAGTGGCGGCAAAGCATGTCATGTTACTCCCTTTTTGAGTAACTAAAGTATGCACTTACAAAGATTCTAAAGCAATAGTTTTCAATGCAATGACTTGGTCCACATGTTTGGATTTTTGTGTCATATGACGTTTTTGTCTTGACAACATATGTAGTGGGTGTATCCCCATTTTCATAAATCCAACACAACATATAATGAAAGTGTGCTCAAATTTGAACAAAAACGAATTGATAATAGTGGCAACAAAACGTGCCATGTTATTCCCTTTTAAAGTAATTAAAGTCCGCAATAAAAAGATTCTGAAGTATTTTTTTTCAATGCAATGACCTAATTCACATGTTTGAGTTTTCATGTCATATGACATTTTTGTCTTGACTACATATATAGGGGGTATATCCCCATTTTCATCAATCCAACATGGCATATAAGTTTTCATGTCATATGACATTTTTGTCTTGACTACATATATAGGGGGTACATCCCCATTTTCTTCAATCCAACATGGCATATAAGGACAGGTGCATGCTTAACTTTGAACAAAAGTGAATTGATAATAGTGACGGCAAAACATGCCATGTTATTTCATTTTTGAGTAACTAAAGTTTGTACTTGCAAAGATTATAAAGTAATAATTTTCAATGCAATGACTTGGTCCACATATTTGGATTCTTGTGCCATACGATGTTTTGGTCTTGACTATGTATGTAGTGGGGGTCTCCCCATTATCATCAATCTAACACAACATATAACGATGGGTGCATGCTCAACTTTGGACAAAAGTGAGCTAATAATAGTGGCAACAAAACATGCCATGTTATTCCCTTTTAGAGTAATTAAAGTCTGAACTCAAAAAAATTCTAAAGTAATATTTTTTAATGTAATGACCTAGTCCACACGTTCGGGTTCTTGTGTCATATGACGTTTCTGTCTCGATTACGTACATATGTAGTGGAAGTTTCCCCATTTTCATCATTCCAACGCAATGTATGAGGATGAATGCATGCTTAACTTCGGACAAAAGTAAACTGATAACCATGGCGGTAAAACATGTCATCTTATTCCCTTTTTGAGTAACTAAAATATGCACTTACAAATATTCTAAAGTAATATTTTTTAATGCAATGACCTAGCCCACATGTCTAGATTCTTGTGTCATATGATGGTTTTGTCTTGACTATATGTAGTGGGTGTTTCCCCATTTTCATGAATCCAACACAGCATATAGCCAAGTGCAACAATGAATTTTTTAATATTACTGTTATGATAGTATACGAAGAATTTCCAATTTACTTTACAAGTGAAAAATTTTACAAAAAGTGGATATTTTTACATTCACATTATTTTCATCTCATTATTAGCTCATGCCACCTCATTATCATAATGAATTGACTATATTATCCCTTACGAGCCCCATTCTTGATTTAAAATTATTTCTTTACTTTTTCTTCTTTTTCTTTTGTTTCGATTCTATTAAAAGACAAAACTACCCAAATACCTTTCAAACAACTTTTATGTTATTTTTTCACTATAGCCACTTCTTCTACAACCATTACATTTTAGCGTCCTTCATGCTTGTCTGCTTCTAAACTTATTTCTCCAATTATTAACTTTATTTCCCTAGATGATCCTTATGGTGGTGAATATTTTGGCTTCAATTTTCAGTACAAATTTATGAGAATTTACACAAAGATTGAATATTGTGGTTGATGAATGCATTAGATAATTTACTCATCTTGCATTGTACTGTTTTTATAGTGCAGTAATTATGGAAGACAATATTGAAGAGGACCCAAATTACTTTCTTTTTTTGGTCAAAACCCCAATTACTTAATATATCTATTGATGATGAAACTGCGAATGAAGATTAGCAATCAATCATGTGAACAAGTCATTTGGAACTTCTTGCACTATAACATTAAAAAGTATTCCTTGATATATGTTGTTTTAAGTGAGTAATGACTCTTATTATCTGACTAGGTAAAATATTTTTTTTTTCACGAAAGTAACATTTTTTAGGGGAGCCAAGTAGCTAAGCAGACAATATCTTTTGTGAAGTTGCATATGCAAAATGCTATTATTGTACTACATTTGTATTTTGAGGATAATTTTATATTCATTCATAATTTTGTGAATATTTTGTTGCATTTAGAATTGACAAATTTTTTTTTTCCAATGGTTTGAATGAGTTGTCTTATAATGCCATTATAATTGCCATAATTTCATGTCAGCGACTAATTATACCACGTAATCAAGACAGAGATAATAATGGATGTTTAGAATTTTTATGTACTCTTCTCATTGTTCTTGGAATGTTTATCTACTTAACTTTGTCATATTTTAATTTTTTCTAAGAATATCTTTTAAAACATCAAGCAATAATGGCATAAAAAATAATTAAAAATTGGACTATTTGATTCACTCAATAAATGAAAGTAGTGTAGTTAAAATATACTAACTACAACGTAATGACACATATATTATAATCATCAAATGTGTACTAAAACTGATAGATGATTTTTGTTATTCTTACTTATGTTTAGTTTATTTTGTAATAATAATTTCCTAGTGCAAAAAAAGAGAATATACAATTCATTAACATAATAATTAGTTAACTATATACTAAATGAACTATTTTTGGGAAAAGAATGACACCAAATTTGTTCCAAATGGAGAAGGAAAAAGGAAAAAAACCAAAAAAGAATAAAAGAAGCCAAGAATTATATCATAAGTAGGCTCCACATTTAACCTTAATAAATTTTTTGAGAGGACCATAGGTAATTTTGTCTTTAGCAAAATTGAAACAAAAGAAAAAGAAGACAAAAAAAAAAAAAAGGAAGAAATCATCCTAACTCAAGAATGAGACTTGTAATGGATAATATAGTCAACTCAATGTGATAGGGGTGTCAGGAACCAATAAAAGGATAGAAATAATGCGATTCTATTTTTACATACAATATGTGAATTTCCGACATTTGACTAAGTGGTATCATTCTTTATCTAAGTGACCTTGCTGTACTTCCTTAGGGAGTGAGTGTTGATCTGGCCGGCAAGAGAATGGTCGATTTTTAGGTGGATGGTCTCGTTTTGGATATGCGGGAATCCCCACTCCACCAAGTTCACCTGCTCTTTATGAAACATGGCGACGATAGCAGGCCTCGCACAAAGCAGAATGTTGGTGGACGGTGGACTTGATATCGCATTGAATGATTCACCAGGCGATGCCTTTGTGGGGGTAGCGCAAGCCCCAGGCTGCTC
This sequence comes from Eucalyptus virginea, assembly GCA_014182375.1. Classification (NCBI taxonomy): domain Eukaryota; kingdom Viridiplantae; phylum Streptophyta; class Magnoliopsida; order Myrtales; family Myrtaceae; genus Eucalyptus; species Eucalyptus virginea. Next base: position 43,682,784 of record CM024521.1, on the reverse strand, counting down.
CAGTGGCGATCTCGAGTCTCTCTGCTTCCAAGACAATGGCGGGAGATTTGAGTCGTACAGGTGAGCTCTTAAGCTCCCCTTTTCCATAAACAGATAGACAAGTATGGGCCTGCATGGTTGTGTTCCTTTTTATTTTATTTTTTATTTTTTTTTTTTTATTTTTTATTTTTTATTTATGTACAAAAATTCTGTTTTTTTGTTTTCGTGAATAAAAAAAGAAAGAAACGCGTTTGTTTACGTTTTTGTTCCAAATCTTTTTGTTCCGGGAACAAAAAAAGAATAGAAATAAAAAAAAAAAAAGTTATTTTTGTTCTAGAAACACCCCTGAAGAATTGAAAGAACAAAAACACAAGAAACACTTTCTTCTCTTTTTTTTCTTCTTCTTTTTTCTTTGGCCGGTCGCCGGCCTTGGCCATGGCCGGCGACCTCGCCGGTGCGGGCCGAGGCTCGGCGACCTCAGGTTCGCCTAGATCCGGCAAGGCCGAGCTCGCCTAGCCACCGGCGAGGCTTGGCCTTGCCAAGCCACCGCCGGGCGACGCCGACCTACCGGTGGTCCGGTGAGGCCGAGCCTCGCCGTGGCTGGGTGAGGCCGAGCCTCGCCGTGGTGGGTGAGGCCGTCGGCCCTCGTCGGCCGGTCATCGGCCATGGCCGAGGCCAACGACCGACCAAAAGAAGAAAAAAATAAAAAAGAAAAAAGGAAGAAAAAAAGGAAAAATATAATAAAAATTTAAAAATTTAAAAGAAATAAAAAAAAAGAACGCAAATTTACCAAATGTATTTCTATTTCTTTCCTTGGAATAATTTTTGAACAGAAACACAAACAAACGCACCCTATCATTTCGGCCTGATGAGCCCAAAAGCCCAATTAGGGACATGAGGTGGTGGCGGCGGATTTTGGATAAGACGGTGATCTCCATTTGGAAATTGAAGAAGCTTCATCCTGAACCCGGCTCATGCCTTTTCACATCAACTTCTGTGCCATCCCCAACAACGCCTCTGTAGCAATTACAGAACCCTTCCTATCAAAAGCTGTGGAGGCGAAAGAAAGGAAGTGGAGGTGCGAGATGTAAGTACCACTATCAGTCAAGTCGAACAAGTATGACCTCAGACTTTGAGAAACTCCCACTGTATCGTAAAGAGGCGAAAATGGAAAATGATTGATTGCTGGATTCTGCAGAACTGTTCTGTTTCGTGAGGTAGACAGAATCAGAGTAAACATCGCTGAGGAAGTTCCCGCTGGTGTCGCTGTCACCTGAACTGAAATTGATGAAGGGTTTGGTTTTGGATTGTGTAAGCTAAAGGAAAAGAGGAAAACAGAAGTGCATACTGCAGGAATGTGAAGATAAAAGCAAAGTCAAGGGCTAGCACACCATTAATGCGAAGCTCTGCCTGGGGAACCAGGAGATGGGAGTGAAATTTTTGCCAGAAGGATTGCTCTTTCTGTTGTTTTTTCTGCTGATGATTTGTAGATATAAAAAGAGTGCGAGACGGGTCTTATTTTTAGCTGTTGACTTAAAGACTGAATGACTGATGTTAGAATTTCATATGGAAAAGATTCTTAGCAGAAGATGACATATATGTTTAACGTTGAAGGGCACTCTTTTGATCATCAACAATGAATGCAGAATTTAGGAGGCAAGATATACTTTTCCCTTCAAGAAAAATTAATTGCCATCGCGAAATGGAGCAGAGGAGCAAGAAAAGCCCAGTGACATATCTATTTACTGCTCTTTTCTTTCTTTAAACCAGAAGAAAACTGCCGATACTTACAGAAATCACCAAGCCAGCAAAACATCTCAGGGCATACCAATAGCCCTTTGTCCTCGCATATCACATGAGTCTGAGGTACATGTGAAGAGCCTAAGAGCCCTAGGCCTCTTAAGGATCAGTCTCTCACCAGATGCCGCAGCTATGATTCACTGCTCTTTGAATAGCAGTTTATACAATCTTAAAGGAAGGAGAGAATCCATCTAATGGAGCAACTACCAAGAACATGAGGCACATTTACCACGGCAGCACATTTCAGTGTGAGCATGCAAGTACACTCTTTTTGACTAAAGTGTCGGAGGGTCACCTGTCGAGAAATGGGGTCGACCTCGAGTCCTCGACAGCCATTTAGAAATTAATACCGGCAAGGAAAAAAAAAACACAAAATCATTGGAGGAATCGGATTCGGGAACTCACTTGACGGGGTCGCCGCTCCTCTCCACGGAGCCGGGCCCCTCCGGCGAGGCCACCTCCCCGGAGGGCCGAGAACGTGGAGAGGGCGGTGAACGCGAGCCAGAGCCGCCGGGCGCCGAAGCCGGGCGGGGCGGTCCAGAGGAATCGGACTTGTTGCGGAGGCCGAGGTAGACGAGGTCGGTCCAGCAGGGGCGCCAGGACCAGCTGATGAGGAGGCCAATCATGACGGCAAGCCAAATTGGGACCGCGCACAGCAGGACGTCGACGAGCGTCTCGGTCACCGACGGCTTCCTCAGGAAATCGGCGAGATCGAAGAAGGAGGCGTCCTCCATGGTCCCGTCGCGGGCGACAAGGCAGCGGTGGGGCGGTGGCGGCGGCAATTGATGCCGTCTCCCACATACACGATAGGGGTGAGCATGGTTCGGGTTGGGCCGGTCCGCCCCTTAACCTTAGGACCAACTCGCATAGTGCTGGTCCTCAATTTTTGGGACCGAGGATTGTCCCTATTGAGCTTGAGACCGAGGACCAGACCGACCCAATGGGTTCGGTCCAGTTCCAGGGTCAACCCGGGACCAATCGATAATTTTTTATTTCATTTTTTGTACTCCTTAAAAAAGCGATTGAGGATCAAACTGACCCATTGGGTTTGGTCCGGTTTCAAGGTCAACACAAGACCAACCAATAATTTTTTATTTCATTTTTTGTACTCCTTAAAAAAGCGATTGAGGACCAAATTGACCTAATGAGTTCGGTTCGTTTTCAGAGTCAACCTAGGACCAACCAATAATTTTTTATTTCATTTTTTGTACTCCTTAAAAGGGCAACTGAGGACTATACCGATCCAATGGGTTCAATGATGAGCGCGGTCAGTTAAGAAAGACAAGCGGTGAGGGTTAAGTGGGGTGAGCATTGAACAAAATGAGCATCGAAAGTCGAGCGGGAAGCAACAAGCCAAGCGAGCATCGAGCGACAAGCGGCACAAGTGACCCAAAGTGAGCGAGGTGAGTGTCAAGTGGTGAGCGGAGAAGTTGTTTCTTTCGATTTTGGCAAATTGAAGACTAAAAGGACAAATAAGACAGAAGAGAACGAATACTAAATGATGATGCCATAAGGAGCTATTTATGTTTTTTTGGACGCCGTGAGGACTCCTCACAAAAATATTTTCCTCATTGGTAAATTATGACTATTGACACCGTAAAAGACATTAAAAATCTAAGTTATTAAAGAACAATATAAAATTACTTGAACTCCTTACTAAAAAGCTGTTTAATATTGTTGACGTCGTTTATTTTAAGGTTTTCTCTATATAAAAAAATTATAAGTAATAGATTATATATATATAGTTAGGGTGGGTCCGGGTTGGACCAACCTGGAACTCTCAGAGCCGAGGACCAACCCGTACAGTGCTAGTCTAGGAATTTTAGGACAAGGACCGACTCAATCTCCATGGGAACTGAACTAGGACCAACAGGGTTGGGCCGGTCCAGGGTTGGTCCAGGGTTGACCCTGGACCGATGCTCACCCCTAGTACACGATCAGAGAGAGAGAGAGGGATAGAGAGAGAAAGAGAGGAATTACGGAGGAGATGGAGAGAAAACGGCAATGGCAAGGATAGAGAGATTAGGGGTGGTCGGGATGACGTGGAAGTGATTGGGGCCGTCGGATCTCGGTCGCGAGCATGTTTAAGAAATGCCATCGGATTGTACGGGTCATGTGACGGTTTGACTCGATAAGTCTAGAGAGAGAGAGATTCTTTTCCATTGACATATTCTCATCAGGTGAGACGGAGAAAAAAATCAGATGGATTAAGGCACATGGTGGTTCGGTAGGTAGAAAAACATGGTCTTGCCTAGGATGATCGGTTTCAGGATTAGTCGGATTTTGAGATCATGATTTGACGCTAATCCATGTGTGCCGGTTTCAAAGATTTGGAACCGAATCGATTATATTCGGAACATTCTTGGGATCAAACTGGAATCGAACAGGACAGTTCCACTCTTGATTCTCAAATCAAATAGTTGATAGCGTATATCGATTTTGTAACTTGTGATTAGTGAAGTCTTGTTAGTCGAGTGACATTGTGCATCTAATTTGGATAGAGGTCGTGGGTTCCTTTCTCTCTAGTTCTATCCCATAATTTAAAAAAAAAAAGGTATATAACACTTATATAATCCCATTCGATCGGGAATATAGAATAGTTGATCGAGAAACATAAGAACTGGAAATTAAACAAGTTAAAGGTTAGTTCAGGATTTCAGAAGCGATAACTAGATCGGTTCTTTAAGATCGGTCTACTCTAGTTCTTAGATTGACCCAGTCTAATTGGTTGCTTTTAGTCTCACTTGTCATCTTTCTCATAGTTATTTTTTTCCTTGAAGTACGATACCCACAAATGGGGATGAAAATTTCCTACTTGGCATAATACTTCGATAGTCTCTCAATCACTTCTTAGCCATTAATAGATTTAAATGAGGTAAGACTGTGCAACTAGTCTAGTTCTACTAGAATTGGACTGAACCACACATAAAAACAAGTCAGGTTCCAGTTTCAATGGAATAGGTCCAGTTCTCAGTTCCAAAATTTTGAAACTGATATTGTACAAGTAGCTTTCAGGTTCTTTGGATGTTGAACCTACCCATCCACTTGAGAAGCGATTTGAACCTATTTTATAAAGTTGGAATGAGATGATTTATCATTCTTAAATGAGCTTAACTTCCCCATTACTTTATATTTCTATTTGTTTTGTACCACTTTTTATTTTGAGCCATTTTATTGTTCATTCTATTTTGCCGTATTTGCTATGTCTTTTTTTTTTTTAAATGAAGAAGAAAAAAAGGAAACTGATTTTCGGTAGACTCTATAGCCGGACTAGACAAATAGAGTAAGTTTCACGGTAGAATCTAGATTATAGAAACTGAGAATCAGTTCTAATAAGATACATTCCAAGTTTCGTGCTTAGAACTTACCCATCTAGGACCCAATCTTGCTTAAATTGAGACAAGTATTGACAATTGAGATATGTTGAGACACCTATGAGAATTTTGTATGGAGTGGAAGATTCGCATTTGTCAAACGGACAGCACGGGTTGTCCGACCTAACTAATTATCAAAATCCTTTAGGGACGGAAGAAGGACTGGCGCTCATGTAGCCATCCTTGTTTCGCGCAAGAAGGACAACGTGGATGGGAACCATCTCTCCTGCTTTTCCCGATGTTTGGTCATTGAATGAGGGAAATTGGGCCGATTTGGAGATTTTTTTAGACGTATGATGAATAGTGCTAAGCATTGAAGTATGACTTAACACCTAAAGAAGTGAAAGTCGTCTTCTTTTCAAAAGTCACTTCCACCTCCACCAATTCCACTTATAAAACCTCGCCATCGATAGCTGGACGACCCGAGTTGCTCTATGGAATAATTGGTACCACAGAGACACAAGATCCCATAATCGAACCAAGATGCCATTGATCAAACGTGGATCTGTCAGCTGGACTAGGGTTGTGCTTGGTGAGAGACCGCCCTGAAATTGAGTCCTTGTTGGCTAGAGCTAACACCGCATCGAGCAAGCTTGAAATCCTAGCCAAACATGGGTCGCTAAATGCCACATTGAATGGTCCAGACAGCTGACCGGAACTGATAATTCCTCGAGAGGAATCCGTTGCTGGTATTAGTAATCAAAGAGCATCTCCAGGATTTTGCTGTCAAAGAAAGGATGTAACTTGCTCTAGATCTAAAACGATGCAAATGCTATAGGTACTCCGATGGAACCATCATGAAAATGTTCCGTCATCTGACGGTGATCTTTCAAGCCACTCGTCGTGAATTATTGTACAACTAAAATAAAGGTGCCACCCCCAAGTCATCGCATGAGGGTTTTACAATATGCAAACTGTCTTGTGATTGAAGGGAAGCTGAAAGTGTGAAAGACATCGAAGGCTGTGCTACACATCACTTTTGCTTTGAGTTTAATCAAGGATACTCCAGCATCACTCCAAGGCCAATGTTGTCATGCTAATCACTGTTGCGCACACGTCAATAAACACTAAACCATAGATTATTGCTTGATTCCTCAAGAAAGGCGGGAAATGACAAATTTGCCCACATAGATCAAAGAGACTCTAGTATTTACACTTACATTATATCTCTAAATATATGTTGAAGGCGACCTATAATCACATGTTAAAAACTCCAACTCAATCACAAGCGAACGACGGACAATACGATTTCACGATGGCCCAAATACAATCACGATAAAAGCGTTTACATTTCACAGCGTTAATGCCGATTATTTTCTCAAATCAGTAATAGAATTACCTTTTGTTCTTTCTTCGATGATGGAGTGAGAGAGAGAAATGAAGAGCGTTCTTTTTTGAAATGTTCTCTTTGTCATCAGTCAATTATCTTCTAAAGTCATCATATTTATACTTTATTTAAAAGATAACTACTCATACCCCTTTAAAGGGTGCCTTCTCAATCACATCACACCAAGACGAACTGGTGCCTTAATCGCATTCGATCATAAACGTACCAACATAAATATAACATCTCACACTAGGACATGATGGACTTGATAATACTCTATTAAGAATATAAAGCATTCAACATTCACCTACTTTAGAAACAATTTATACTGGCAAGAAAGCTATGTGACCAGTGAGTAAACTTACACTTGAGATCTCAAATTATGTATTCTGTTAGGGATGATATAATGGCTATAACCCCAAAAAGAAATAAACAATTGATGTCTCATAGTGCCCTAGACATATTTTGCTACATCAATTCAAGTATACATATCCCTTAAAGACTGTCGTGACCCAACCTCGGATGCACCACCTAGGGTTTGGCTAATGGACTACTAAGTCTAAACTTAGCTTGGGCTCTCCCAAGTCCATACCAATTCGCGACTTAGGTTAAAGTATTTAGCATGCAAAAGATTATTAGCTAGGAGTCGCCACTAATCTATTTTTAGTGGGTCGATTAGGGCGCGCATGACAAAATTTCTGTTTCAGAAATTGATTTATGGCCAGAAATTGATTTTTCGATTTCTATTCCCCGGACAAGTTTCTGAGCAAAGAAACCCGTTTGATAACGATTCAAAATTTCTATTTCTGGAACAGAAATCTGTTTGATAACAGAATAAAATTTCTATTTCTAGGAATATAAATTGATTAGATAATAACATAGGAAATCCTCAAATACAAAATAATAGTCGAAATAATACTAAAACAACATAGGAAATCCTCAAATACAAAATAATAGTCGAAATAATACTAATACATTACAAAAGTTGAAAATACAATTTCATGGAATTTCCTATTACATGTGCTTACGTTTCCTATTACGTAATATTTTCTTTCGAAAAATAAACAACGTGGCAAAAAAAAAAAATCAATTGAAATTCAATTGCAGTGAATATGTCGTTATGTTTTTGCCAAAATTGATTTCACATTAATCAAATAGGTCTAATGATAGCCATGATTATAATAGTCTAATCTCCTAAAAAAAATCCTAACTTCAAGTCTAATTCCAATTTCTTTCCAAATTTTGTTAAAAAAATCCTCACCATGTTCAAAAATCGTCACCAGTTTTTTTCATAATTATCAACACTAGGATTATTTAAAAATTTATTATCAAAATCTATATTTTCATTAACACTCTTACAAGAACAACAAATTCCTTATTAGATGTCTTTTTACCCGTGTCTTGATAAGTGAGGACACCATATAAAAGAAAAATCGGATGAAACCCTAATGATTTGACACCTTTTTACCGCTTCAATATGAAGTTTAAGATTAAAAAAATAGTTCGCCAGATAGAGCCGTTGTCTGGCGTACTACGGAAGAGTAGGTGAAGAAAGACTCGTTAGATATGAATATGGCAAGTTGACTATTACCATGCGTGAAATCTCTTGCGTGCAACAAATGAAGCCTTGTTCATTCAATTCCCACCATTTGGCCCAATGGTTAAGATTTTTAATCAATATTGATTGAAATGATTATATTAAAAAATCTTTAAAATATTTTGGACTAAATTAACTAAATTGAAAAGTTGAAAAAAAAAAAGTTTCTATTTCAAAAACCGAGAAGCTAAAAATTCCAGCTTCGATTTCTTCAATTTCTCTATTTCTGGAATAGATTCTATTCAGAAATAGAGAAATCAAATGCGTTACCAAACAGATTGTTCCAAACCTCGTTAGGGGAACAGAGAAATAGAGAAATCGAGAAATAGAAATTTTATCATGCGCGCCCTTAGAAACCCAAGTAAAGTAACGGGAGATTTACTTTACTCCTACGAATTAGAGATTGTGAGTTCAGGGACTTGATTACGTTAGATTTCTCTAACGCCTTTTCGGTACCTTTCTCTTTTATTTAAAAAAAAATGTTTTGCAGACAGCTTAAATTGATTTTAATTTACTTCCCTAACATGTGAGGTGATCATGCGAATGCGCAAATCACCAATTTAACACCCAAGAAAGCAATGAATAAATTGCAGGACTTATCTCATAGCAACGAAAACATCTGTATTGTTAGATTAGAATTCACATCAACAATCTTAGATATGATTTCTAATTAACACGCAATCACTTAATTTTTGTTTTTACTTATTTAATAAGAATCATGCTTTATGCAATGTGTCACGTCCCGAAGCTCGAACGCGCGCACATCCTTCGGTGGTCGATTAAATTACGACGTTCCTAGGACGCGTTGCCGACCCAATCGATTATGCACATGCGGAAGCGAACTATAAACTCCAAATAACATACAAACATGGGATAGAAAAGCAGAACAACACATTTCTCATAAAACACACTTTATAAACAGTTTAGCCAAACCTAATGTTTATGTACATGAGGTCTATTTAAAAAAGAAACCACTAGGCCATCTACACCCTGGACCTTCAGTCTCGGGCTTTGAATCCTCCATGCTATGGCCCTAAAAATAGTAACTCAGGACGGGGTGAGATATAAATCTCAGCGAGTTCACGCCCTAAACCTCGATTAGGAAGATAATACACCTAGAGGCAGCCTATACACACATCACATAAGGCTTATCTCGCCTCAGTACCTCCCTGCACGTCAGTACCGTTCATATAGCAGACATATGCAGTAAATGCACTCATCAATTGGAAACGCTTCACTTTAAAACTCAATCAATCACAGGAGTTCTGATTATAAGGTCAAATCGTTATGACACATCCCATATCATGTCACACAATTTTGTCCCATAATCAGGCACGGCTATGTCACTCATTCAAGCGTGTTCCCAATTATTTATGGCCCAACGGCCATGGCTAACTTCCCAGTCAGCGATCATCCGAACTCCCGCCAGGCATCCGATAGAAATTGGGCATCATCCCGCCTCGTCGGGCACGACAACGTCTAGAACTCTCGCCTAGACGGTATCTGTGACATCTTGGATTTTTCAGTTCTGCTTTCAATTAAATTAATCGGGCCTTTCATCGACACGCCTATAGTGCTATTCTCAGAGCTGATTACTCGTGAGATAACTAGACTATCTGGGGAAGTCATTAGGAGATTTTAATGCATTAGACTTGAGAATTCGACAGGAATTGACTGCTCGACCGTGCTCATCTGCCGAGATCATTACGGCATAGTAAGATCGATTAAAAATCAGAGATAGGTTGGTTCGACTGAGATATATGGTTAAACATGGATGAATTCACTAAATTGCAAAATTCTCGTCGATCGGCACTAGATTGATTTTTCTATCGTTTTGGTACCCTGTGTCCGTACTTGAAACCTCGAGATTTTCATGACAACCGAGAGTCACCAATGTGTCGAATGGGTTCATTGTGGTTCAAAGAAAATTGACCATGAGTCATTTGCACTAAAAATTTCTGAAAGCTACCCGGTAGGTTAAGTCACACTAAAATCGCGTCTGATTGGAATTAACCGCGAATTTGAACCCGATTTCAGAAATTGAAAGTTCTGTCATATCACAGGTCATTTTAGAAATGTCGACTCATCTTTCGAGGAATTTTCAGAGAATTCGGGATTTTTACGGAAATTCGATTCAGACGATTCGGAAAACGAACGGAAATTCGGATTAGCCAATTTGAAGGGACTTTTGGTATCTAGTGTAATCGAATTGGTGACAGGAAATTTCATGGGCTTTTTCCTCAACGAATTGGACCTCAATCGGAGAAGTTTGTTCAGAAAATCGGATTCCGAGAAAAATGAAATAAAATTCGGAATTAAAGGAAATGACCGTTTTTGTTGCTCGAGACTTGTTGTTTAGGGGAAATTTGGTGCGAGAAAGCAAGTGAGGATCAAGTGCTTTTAGCATGGGAATTTTTGGGGATCAAATTGGACTAAACAAAAGCAAGTGGGACCAAGAATTTTCGATTATAGGATTTCTTTTAGTTTTTCTTTTTATTTTCTATTTTCCCCCTTGGCCGCACGCTCTCTCTCTCTCTCTCTCCCCCGTGCGAACCTCTCCCCCACTGACGTTCTCTCCTCTCTCTCTGCCGTGTCCAACTTTCCTCCCCTCATTTTTGACTATTCTTTAGTCATTCTTATCCTTTCTCACCCCTTTTCCCTGCTTGACTGACGCGCCCCCATCCCTTTTTCCCTTTCTTTTCTCTCGCCATTCCCCTGCAATTTCCCTTTCATTTGCTTCGGTTCTATGGAAGAACCCAGCAGCTTCGCCGACGCCTCCAATCTGCCCTTTTCTAGCCACGGATCCTTCACGCTAGCGTCCCCTCCGTTGGATTTTGTTGGCTGATTTCAACAACCTGTTCCCATCGACTCTCCTTGGCCGTGCCTCCAACAACCCGACCAACAAAGTTCAGCCATGCAACACCAAATCCAGCAGCCCCGTGAGCTTTGCGGGCCAAGTTTCGGGCCCGATTTGTGCCCCGTTGGTGTTGCCAATTTGGAGCTTTTCGTTACTCGTCGCATCCTCGTCGTTTTGATCCGAGCGGATCGTTAATCAGGTGAGTTTAACTCATTAATCCTCGCTTAGAGTAGTGTAGTTAGAGTCTAAACAAGCTCTAGAATTTATCTAGAGTAGTTTGAAAATTTTTTGGGCTCGTCTCGGCTTCCAATTAGGCTTTTTCGAGCCTAAGTCGCATTTTCAGTATTTATTTATTAATTTTCGTAATTATTTAATTAATTAATTTATTTCCGGAAATTAGACCGAAATAGTCGGTGATCGGAATTTTATGCTGATTACAATGGTGTAATCTATTTATTTAAGTGAGCTCTAATTTGTGCTGATTGTGCATGATTTGTATTTTTGGAATTTATTCTTAAATTCATTTAATTTCAGTAATTGAGTGGAAAATAACCGAGCGTCGGTTTACAACGCCAAAAAATATTTTGGTGGACTATATAAAATGGTGGGATTTATGGAAATGAAATTATTGTATTTTGGCTAAGACCAACCGTGTACCCACACACGAGTATTTTTATCAGGTATGATAAAAAAAATGGAGAAATGGTCAGATGGTTAGACCAATAATTGTGGCAGCTTCTGGTGAGCTATAATATACTATATGAGTATAATTGCGGCAGCTTCTGGTGAGCATAATAAATATATCAGATCAGTGGATCTGGCAACTTCTGGTGAGCATAATAAATATATCAAATCAGTTGATCTGGCAGCTTTTGGTGAGCATAATAAATATATTAGATCAGTGGATCTGGTAGCTTTTGGTGAGCTATACTATCTATTATTGGCTTATAATAAGCAGTCCTGGCTATGATCGGACTTATAGATAGTATTGATTGAGATGACCAGGGAATGGTCATGATGACATGGAATCGACTGAGTTGATTGATCGATGATTCGATCTGATTGAATGATTCGATGTGTTGACATGACTCGATGAGATTATGAATTGTATTGACGTGCAGGAAAGAACTAAGGCCAAGGTAAGCCCTTTGATTCGTGATTGTGCTTAGGCAGCCCTTTGGGCATATTTTCTTCCTAATCGGGTCTTAGGGGGTTGAACTTGTTGAGACATTGTCTCACTGGTTATTGTATAACCATTTTTAGGTCCCTAGTTGACAGCGGTGGAGGACCCAAGGCTCGAAATTTAGAAGGTGAAGCCCGAATAATTGAAAATCCTGTCTGACTAGTTAGTCATAGGACAATTCTCTTTTGATGGAAGTTGATTCCTTTTTGTAGACTTCGGTGTATAAACCTGTGTGTTTATAAAAATGTATTTTGTGAAAAATCGGCCTTACTTTTCTATCTCATCTTGTTGTTGTTTGGGGAGTTATTAATCATTTCCGCATGTGTATTAAAATGAATGGGTTGGTGATGCGTCCTAGGACATCGCTATTAATCGACCAAGAAGGGATGGGCACATGCTCGGAGGATCGGGACGTGATAGTATCCTAAAAAGGGACATCGGTCCGGCCTCTACCGCGATCGGCTTTTGAATTCCCGTCGGGCATCCGATAACTCGGGCGTCGTCCCCAAACTCTCGCTGGGTGACGGGTCCTGATAATGACCACACGCATATCCATAATTGGCAAATTTTCCTCGTATTAGAAATCATTGATAAAATAACTGTGCGTGGTCACACGTTCAATTTGAACCGTAAAACATGATACTCTCTTATTTCAACGTCCCACGACTTTATATAGTATATAAAATACTTTTGGCGTCAAAAATTGATACTCGATATTTTCTGATTAAATACCAAAAATCCAAGATTTTGAAATAATAACTGAAAATCAACAATCATCACTCAATTGCATAAATTATCATTCAATTGCATAAACTGATTACACCACGACAATCAGCACGAAATTCCGGCACCCGACTATCTCGGTATAAATTTCCGGAAATACATTACAAAATAATTAAATAAATGCAAAATAATTAAATTAAAACATTTACTTAAACTAATCTAAGCTAACTGGGCTAAATAACTAAACTAATTGAATTAACCTAACTAAACTAGCTACATAACCTATCAAGCTAACTAATCTAAGTAACTAACCACCTAACTATTAACTAACCTAACTAAACTATTCTAATTGATCTCTAAGAACTAATCTCACTAATCCTAATTAGCTTGACCAAGCCACTAATTAACCCCCTAATCCACCTATAAGCATAATTAACATCCTAATTAGAGTTTAGGACATAAACTCATCGGTTTAGCGCAAAAACCGGTTCACGGCGACGGTGGCGTGACGGTGGCCGAAACTCGAGTCTATGACGACGTCAAAGGGAGCTCAAACTGGGCTGAAAACGGTCCAACACGTCTCGGCCAAAGCTGAGATTCGGACTTGCTTCTGTGGAGGTGAAGACATGGGCGCGGCTTGGGCTGGTCTTGGCGGTCACGGGTGGTGGTGCGGGACTACGGTGTTGCGGAGGGAGTGGCGGTGCCATAGGGGAGTTGGCGTGGAGGAATGATGGAGAGGGACGGTGAAATGGACGCTGGACTCGCGCGAAAGTTGGCGGGGTGGATTGCTGCCGTGAAATGGCGAAGACGCAGGGGAAAGATGGACGTGGGGGGGCGTCGGTGGTAGCGAGAGAAAGGGAAAATGGGATGATGGTGTGGGTGAGTTGGCGTGGCAAGAATGAAGGAAAATGAAAAGGATGAAGTTGCAGGGGAAATGGGTAGAGGGGACGGTCGCTCGAAGTGGGAGCTCACGCAAGAAAGAAGAAAGAGAAGGAGAGGGAGGGAAAGGTGGACGACAGAGAGAGAAGAGGGAACAAAGCCTTGAAAGTCAAGAGAAAAAAAATCCAAACTCATCATTCTTGGTCCCCAAAAGTTTTCATGCCTATCCCCTTGGTCCCCCATTACTTTCTTGCACATAATTCCCACAAATAACTAATTTTGATGCCAAATGTTGCAGCCCCCACACAAGCCTACGAATTTCACCATTTGGACTTCAATTTCCTCATAAATCTCTCCAATTTGGTGACCAATTTTGCTGAGGAGGAAGCCCATACAAATTCCACAATTTCCTTTCACCAATTGGCTTCCTTTGGAGGCTAAAAATCCCCTCGAAAATGGCCAACCGAATTTCTTTTCTTTTCTGAATTGTCCAAAATTGATTTTCCGTAAAAATCTTGGGCTTGTCGAAAATTTCTAGAAGGATGAGTCAATGTCCCAAAAATAAATTGTGACACGCTGGAACTTTCGATTCCTGAAACCGGGTTCAATTTCGTGGTTAATTTCAATCGGACGCGATTTTAGCATGACTTAACCTACCGGATAGCTTTTAGGAATTTTTAACATGTTTGACCCGTGGTCGATTATTTTCGATCCATATTGTACATCTTCGACTCATCGGAGACTCTTGGTTGTCGTAAAAATCTCGAGGTTTCAAATACGGACACAAGGTACTAAAACGACAGAAAAATCGGTCTAGTGCCAATCGACAAGAATTTTGCAATTAGGTGGAATCACCCACACTTAATCACATGGCTCTGTCGAATCGACCTATCTTCGGTCTCTAATCGACTTTTAACTGTTGTCGTAATGACCCTTACAGATTGGCACGGTTGAGCAGTCGATTCTTGGTCGAATTCTCAAGTCAGCCGCATTTATATTCCTTAACGGCTTCACCTGATATATTAGTTATCTTGTGAGTGGCCAACTCAGAGAAAAAGACTATAGTCGCGTCGATGAAAAGCTCATTTCATATAATCAGTATAAGGTCAAAAATTAGGATGTCACATAATGCATGCTACTAATCTAACATGAAGTGATATGACGTAGCAACATGACCTAAACTATATGATGTAAGTATAATATTGTTTGTGTTTTCTTACTAAGTGTGCAATCTATCCTAAAAAATGAAATTAATTTATTCTAAGACAATTTTTTGGTATTTTTCATGAAAGTTCGAAATTAGAAAATTACAAAAAATTATCTATCAAAATTGTGATATCATCCAATTTATATTAGGAATTAGATTAGGCCAAACCCTAATTTAAACTAGAATGTTATCCTAATTTAGAAATCCCTAATGCAATCTATCTAAAAAAAAATCTAAACTTATAATAAATTAGAAAATATTATCTAGAATTAAATTACGTTCAATTTTATCCTAATGTGTAATGACTAAATTGTGAATGCTAGTACGAGCACCTAGAGGGGGTGAATAGGTGCGAAAACAAACTTTTAAGAAGTATAGTGTAAAACTTTACTTTTAACCTGAATCTATTTAACAATAGACTTTAAAATAGAAACGAGACTCTAACAATTAAATAAAGTTACGAGTAAAGTAAAAGAGTTTAGGGAAGAGAATAAGAACACAAGGTTTATAGTGGTTCGGCTTAATTCAAGTCTACGTCCACTTTCCCATACTGACAGCCCACCGGCTGGATTTCACTATGAATCAAAAGAGCCGTTACAACATCACGTCCTTGATTCTACAGTGTAGAGACTCTGCTACACTTCCTCAAGGTCTCACAAATGTATAAACTCTCTTTTGAGTACAGATTTACGCTCAACAATTGAATTGGCAAAGAACAAGGAGTTTCAGACTTTGGAATTTATCTATTGCGCACACACTCGAATAACTAGAACATCTTCCTAATATACTCCTCCATGCCTTCATAACCGTTGGCACTTTCTAAAGGAGCTCTTCCAATCTACCCGTTGGACAGAATCAATTAAGGAGATCTCGAGTTATATAAGGAATATGACGATAGCCCACCAATCCTGCTCGCCCATACAATCAGGATCTAAGTTTCCATAAGTAGAACTTTCCAAGTATGCTTCGCCAATCAACGGATCTAAATTACCCGAATCAAAACGAATAATAGATTCCGAGATGCTATATCCAGCCGAGAGATCTTCTTTAGTCGATAGAATCAAATCCTTAAAGAAATACTCATTCGGATAAGTCTTCTTCGACGGTCTAGAAACTGTCAATGAGGGTAGACTTTGAATCTTGAGTCTGGTGGTTCGGCGGTCTTCAGACTTTGACGAAAGAGTCTGCAAGTCTTCAGACTAAACTGATGGAAACGTTTTGTCAGCTTCAAAACAAATACGGAAGTTTTCTCCAACAATCTCCCCCTTTTTTATGGTGACAAAACTTTCCTGCAGATTTGGATATTTTTGATCTGCAAGACAATATTCAAGCAAACATGGATATCTCATAAAAGATAATTGGCTTAGTAAGGATAGCATTCAATCTGCATCCACAGGAAATAAGTTAGTCCTGTAAATAAACAACTATCTTTGCCATGAAATACTAACAGTGCTTAAGATACTACAGCAAACATTTAAACGATCAAACAATCCAAATCCAAATCCAGTCACAACCAAACATCCAAACAAAAGTAAAGTCAGTCAAAAGTAAAGTTAAAACAAGAGTCAAGTCTCAAATCTGCACCATCTCCCCCTTTTTGTCAGCATTAAAAAGGTAGAGACGAAAAGGGAATAAAATTTGGATTGCTTTGGAACGCGAATAAGTTGGAAATCTCCCATCGACTGGACAATCCCTTCCAGCTTTTTCAAATCCTCCTTCCATTGAGCCATTTCTTCACCCTTGGCATTTGCTTGAACTTGAAGAGCAAGGGCATGAATATGAGCATGTAAGGAAACTGAAGAGACTTGACCTGCATTCTGCAAGTTTTGAACTTCGCATCCTAGGGCATAAATTTGGCCTCGCATCTCCATAAGAATATCAAGTAGTCTTCAAAAGTTTGCTGAATTATCAGTCTAAGTGCTTGCTTCTGCATGATCAGTAGGAGTATTGGCAGATGATGGCAAGTCAGTATGAGCACCCAGATTTGGCGATGAAACCTCATGACCTTCCTCAGGAAATTGAGAGGCATAGATGTCTTCTAGATCTGCAGGTGAACGGCTAACATCTTCACTAGTAAAAGCAATTGAAGAGGTACCTCTTTTCTCACCAACTCCCCCTGTTTCATTGCCTTCAGGCGGTGAGAAGTACTCTTCATTCTCTTTTTCTTCTTGTTCACCTCTGCTCTCTTCTTCTTCTGCAGTCCTTTCTTCCTCTGCTTCTTTTCTCATCGATTCTCTCTCTCCACTCCTTTGCTCTTCTTCTTCTCTGTCTTGATCCTCTCTCTCCTCTGTATCTGGAATAGAACGTTGTAAGTTTCTTAATGCAAGAGCGGAAATGGTGATTTCATCTTCATCTTCTTCATCCTCCAAGATGAGTGCTCTTCTTTTGCTGGATGGAGCAGTCAATGGCTCTTTCCTTTTTCGTTTTGCAGCCGAAGAACCTTGGTGAGTCTTGCCAGGGGTTTTCTCCTTGAATTGCTCCAACGCTTTGTTCAGCTCCTTCAGACACATTTTGGAAACCATTTTCAGTCCCACCACCATTTGATCATAGGTACGAACACATAGAATCTTGGGAGGCTGAATATTCAAATGTTTGAATAACTTTGTAACAAGCACTGAGTAAGGAAGTTGGCCTTTGTCTTTCACCATCGTTCTATACATGTGAAACATGATTGTGTGAGGCAAAGAGAACTTTTTCCCAGCGTTAATAGCATACATCAGCTTTGCTTCTGAGTTGGAGACGTCGGTTTTTGAAGTCGATTTGGGTCTGAGGCAATTGATCACAATCTTGTGAAGCAAAATATTTGAGGCATTCATCCTCAAGTACGAAATTCTTCATTCAGCCATTCCATCTCGAACAAGCTCTACCGTCGCACGTCCAACAGACACACTAATTGATTGGAATGCCCCTCGCTCTACTCCAATCACATCCACCAATGTGTCCATATTAACGATATAATCCTGGTTTCGAACACTAAAAGAAAATCTATTCGCATCCAAGAAACTTAGATTAGAATAGAAGTACACAGTAAGTTCTGGATGAGCCACCGTTGATTCAGAGCAAAATTGTTCAAGTTGAAGAAGAGTGAATTTCTCTCGCAGCTTCACATTCAGAGAATCAAGGAAATCAAAGTCCACACTTCTTGGGTTGATCACCCCTCGCTTTAGCAACTTAGAATAAAGTCGCTTGTGTTCCTCCGAGCGAAATAAATTTGTTCTTTTGCTTCGAATATTCGCCGCAACACTCATTCTAGGCTTAAAATGAGTGTACATTTTGTCATCATCATTCCCATCAGGCTGACTAAGACCTCCAACACGTGGATCCCTTGGAATATTCGCAAATGCTCGTTCTGCCGACCCCGCAAGAGCAACTCCTAATCGTTCCATTGTTCGCAAAAAGTGGGTTTCATTTCGATATCCTTTCTCTTTCAAAAATTCATCAATATAGTTCAAGGAAGTGCCTCCCTTCTTCAAGGCAGAGTAAAGTTTAAAGATAAATGTGGGCTTTTGAGTTCTTATTGGTTCTGCGCCTTCAATGATTTCTTCCTCTGCTCTATGATCAATACCCTGAGGTCTAGCTTGAGGAGATTGACGCGGTTGAGAATGTTGTGGGCTCTGCTGCAGTCTTGGAGATTCTTCTTCCTCGGTGAGGTCAAAATGCGTAGGACCCTCACGCATGTGTTGTGGTCCCTTGTTCGCGATCCTTGAAGACTTTAGGAAGCCATTCTCACAGTTTTTGAGAGATTCCAAACTCGATTCGCGAGAAAGGTGAGAGCTTTGAAGATTAAACTAGAGAGTAAAAGTAAGAAAGTGATGTTATGTGCTTTTAGGGTTTGCGAGGAAGACGATTAGTATATAAGGCAGTCGAAAAGAGGTATACGGAATGACGTAAAAGGAAAAAATAAAAAATGCCTTTTCAAAAAATAACTACCTTTTTGAAAAAATAGATAACTATCATTTCAAAAGATAACTTCTTTTTCGAAAAGGAATGATTGCAATAATCACAAAAACTGGGGAAGATAACATCAATCAATTACAGATTAATAGATGATCGTACATTTTCGAGATTTTATCCGTGAGATAAATTTCTAAAACAGAAATAATCTACAGTCATAAATCTTGATCTTCTGAGTCTGAGTATCTTTAGACTTTTATCCCTCAGTTTGAACTTCTTCAGACTTTAAGATATTGAGTCTGGAACGAATAAGCTCGAATTGACTTTTCTCCAGAGGCTTTGTAAAAATGTTCGCTAGTTGATTCTTTGAGTCAATGAATTGAATCAGGACTTTTCCATTTTGAACATGGTCTCTAATAAAATGATGTCGAATCTCTATATGCTTTGCTCTTGAATGAAGAATTGGATTCTTGGTAAGATTAATCGCGCTTGTGTTGTCGCATTTGATCTCAGTGCATGAGTTTTCGATTCCAAAGTCTTTTAATTGTTGCTTTATCCACAAAATTTGTGAACAACAACTTCCAAGAGCCACATACTCTGCTTCTGCTGTTGAAAGAGCTACAGTACTTTGCTTTCTTGAAAACCAAGATATTGTCCTATTTCCAAGTAATTGACAAGTGCCCGAGGTACTCTTTCTATCAACTCTACATTCTGCTAGGTCTGCGTCTAAATATCCAAGGAGAGTAAAGTCTCCTTTTTTAGGATACCGGAGACCTAAATTAGAGGTTGATGCAACGTATTTGATGATGCGTTTTGCAACACTTAAATGAGATTATTTGGGATCTGATTGAAATCTGGCACAAATACAAACACTAAATAAAATGTCAGGTCTAGAAGCAGTAAGATAAAGAAGTGAACTAATGATACTCCTGTATAGCTTCTGGTCAACTTTCTTTCCTCCTTCATCTTTGTCCAGCTTCGAGGAGCTTGACATTGGTATATCAGTCTTTTTGCAATTCTTCAAGTCGAATTTTTTAACAAGTTCTTTAGCATATTTTTCTTAGTGAATGAAATTCTTTCCTTCAATTGTTTTACTTGAAGTCCGAGAAAGAAGGATAGTTCACCAATCATGCTCATTTCAAACTCATCCTGCATAGTCTTAGAGAATTTCTTGCACAGATTTTCGTTAGGTGATCCAAAAATAATGTCATCAACATAGATTTGAACAAGTAAAAAGTTTTTGCTTTCTCTTTTGATAAACAAGTAGTGTATACTTTACCTTTAATAAAGCCATTTTGAATTAAAAACTTACTTAACCTGTCGTACCAAGCTCGATGTGCTTGCTTTAAATCGTATAGCGCCTTTTTCAGTCTGAATACAGAGTCTGGTTTCCTTGGGTCTTCAAAATCGGGAGGTTGTTCCACATACACTTCTTCTTGGATAAATCCATTTAGGAAAGCGCTTTTAACGTCCATTTGGAATAACTTGAAATTCTTATAACAAGCAAAAGCAAGTAATAAACTAATTGCTTCTAACCTTGCTACTGGTGTGTAAGTTTCATCATAGTCTATCCCTTCTTCTTGTGTATATCCTTTGGCCACGAGTCTTGCTTTGTTTCTTATGACTTTTCCTTTCTCGTTCATCTTGTTCCTGAAAACCCATTTAGCTCCAATGATAGATTTACCTTTTGGTTTATGAGTCAATTCCCAGACATCGTTGATACTGAATTGCCTGAGTTCTTCTTGCATAGCTTCAATCCAGCTTTCATCGTTAAAGCTTCTTCTATGCTCTTGGGTTCTATTTCGAAATAAGAGCCACAAAGCACTAGACTCTTCACGCCTTTTGGATCTTGTACGAATTCCTTCATTAATGTCACCAATAATGAGTTCCTTGGGATGACTAGACTTGTGCTTCCAGTTGCTGGTTGGTTTGTCAGACTGTTGATCTTTTTCTTCATTTGATTCTTCAACGATCATTCGTTCTTTGGTCTTCCTCAAGTCTCGAGCCGCTTCGGAGATTTAGACTTTGTAAAGTCTGGAGCAGGTTCAAATTCTTCAAGTTGAGTCTGAATCGATTGATTTTGTATAAAGTCTTGAAATTTGACATTCATCGATTCCTCCACAGATTGAGTCTTTTTGTTGTATACTCTGTAAGCTTTGTTGGTAGTTGAATATCCAAGGAAGATGCATTCGTCTGATTTTTCTGTAAACTTATCAATTCGATCATTTGCATTTTTCAATATAAAACATTTGCATTCAAACACATGAAAATAGGAAACAATTGGCTTCTTTTCTTTGAACAACTCATAGGGAGTTTTCTCTAGAATAGGCTTTAAGAAGACTCTATTAATAATATAACACGCTGTAGAAACTGCTTCAGCACAAAAACGAGATGAAATGTTACTTTCAATTAATAATGTTCTAGCCATTTCTTGCAACGATCTATTATTCCTTTCCACAACTCCATTATGTTCTGGAGTGTATGGTAAGGAGAACACATGCTGAAAACCAAATTCATCACAGAATTTAGCAAAGTCTTGATTTTCAAACTCACCTTCATGGTCTGTCCGTATACTTGAAATAACATACCCTTTCTCATTTTGAACTTTCTTAGCAAATTTTATAAAGTAAGAAAATGTTTCAGACTTACTTGCTAGGAAATATACCCAAGTGAATCGTGAATAATCATCCACTATTACTAGGCAATATTTCTTACCTCCAATGCTCTGGGTTCTGGTTGGTCCAAAGAGATCCATATGCAAGAGCTGCAGCACACAATTAATGAAAACTTGATTTATTGATTTGAAAGAGTTTCTAACCTGTTTTCCCAATACACACGGTGTGCATAGTTCAGATTTTTGATATGTCAGGTTGGGTAGTCCACGAACAAGCTTCTTTGCAGAGATCTTGGCTATTTGCTTCATGTTGATGTGGCCAAGTTTTCTATGCCAGAGATTAGCTTCCTCTTGAATTGAAATTAGACATTGGGATTTTTCTGGTTTGATATCCAAGAGATATATATTCCCATGTCTTCATCCCGTGAATGTCTAAGAGGAGTCTTTACTGGTTCCTGAACATATTCCTTCTTGAAAGTTGATTTTGTAACCTGTGTCGCACAGTTGGCTGATATTCAGCAAGTTGTAGTTGAGTCCTTCCACTAAGGAAACGTTACTGATTGTGAGACTTTCAATCTTTATGGTTCCGTATCCCACAATTCGTGCCTTTGCTATTTCCTCCAAAAGAAACTTTTCCACCATTAACTTGCATAAGCTTTATAAAACAACTTGAGTCTCATGTCATATGTCTTGAGCATCCACTATCCAAGTACCATTTAACCTTTTTTTCTTGATAGTGACCTGCATTAAAAAGGAAACTCAAGCTTTCTTTGGTACCCATACTTTCTTGGGTCCAATGGAGTTAGTGCAATATACAGTCTTTGCCCAAACCTTCTTAACGGGTCTCCAAACCATAGGACATTCTTTCTCAAAATGTTCTGAGCTGTTGCACTTAGAACATTTGAGAGCACTGCGGCCTACAGGTTTTACAAAGACTTTTTGGAAATGATTTCTATAAAAATCTTTTGTAGGTCTTTGTTTAATTCTTTCATTTACTTTTGGAAAATCAATTAAAGGAATGGTTTCAACAGTCATTCCCAAGCCCGATTTGTTAAAGTAAGGTCTTTGTGCTTTGAAAGAATCTTTTCTAATTTCTCGAGAACCTATTGAAAACCTTTTGAAATACTTGAAATATCATTTTTCAAAAGTGCATTTTCTTTTGAAAGTGAGTCTGCATTTTCTTTCAAAGTAATAATACTTTTATCCAAATTTTCGACTTTTTCTTTCCAAACAATCTCCTATTGCTTCAGTGCAGAATTTTCTCTTTTTAGTTCGGAAATCCTCTTAAGAGAGGTTTTGAGACTAAGACACAATTCATCAATATATTTAGAGGCTTTAGTAGGAATTTTTAAATTACTTACCTCGATTTCATTGTCTGAGTCAGAGTCTGTCTCAGAGTCTGAATCTGATTCTGATTGTGCCATTAGACAAATATTGGCATAATCATCATCACTCTCTTCACACTCGGTATCACTCCAAGTTTATGCTTTGAGAGCTTTTATGTATTTCTCAGCTTTTCCTTTCTTTTTCTTCAGTAAGGGACAGTTGGGTCTGATGTGTCCCTTTTTCTTGCATTCAAAACAAATCACATCTTTATTGGATTCATCCTCCTCAGCTGATTTATTTTGAAACTTTTGAGAACTTTGTTTCTTCCAATTGAATCTTCTTCCCTTTTTGTTCAGTTTTCTGAACCTTCTTATCATGAGAGCAAGCTCTTCATCGTCCATATAGTCTTCTGAATCTGTAACATCATAATCATCATTAGATTTTAATGCAATAGATTTTTTACCTTTGGGATCCTCATCTTCATTGATTTGCTCCACTTCATAAGACTGAAGAGTGCCAACCAATTCGTCAACAAAGAGTGGCATGATCCTTTGTGTCTCCTTTATTGAGGTCTTTACGTGATTCCAATCTTTGGAAAGTCTGCGCAGTAACTTGTTAACCTTCATAGGTCCAGAGATTGGTTGACCTTGATACTTAAGACCATTCACAATTTCTGTAAAACGACTAAACATGTTAGTGATAGGTTCTTCTGATTTCATCCTGAATGCTTCATATTGACCGAGCAGAATATTGATTTTGGTTTCTTTCACTCGATCGGTTCCTTCATAAGTGATGTGCAATTTATCCCAGACTTCTTTAGCTATTTCACAAGAAAATATTCTGTTATATTCAGTAGGAGATAATGCACGATATAAAGAATAAATTGCTTTTGCATCAAGAGCTTGTCTCTTGGTTATCTCTTCTTGAGTCATCTTGCTAGACTCAACAGCTTCTTTTCCCCTTTCTAAGACTATTTTAGTTTTAGGAATAATTCCGTTGTCTACCACATCCCATTCAAGAGGGTCTTTCGATCTTAGGAATGCCTTCATTTTGTTTTTCCATATATTGTATTCCTTCCCATCAAAGTAAGGCGGTCTGGTGTTGCTTTGCCCTTCAACCAAGCCTGGAGCCAACATACTAGCCATGGATCGTTAACTCTGAAGTAAAAACACTTCAATTTAAATGAGTACACAGGCTCTGATACCAATTGTGAATGCTAGTACAAGCACCTAGAGGGGGTGAATAGGTGCAAAAACAAACTTTTGAAAAGTATAGTGTAAAAATTTACTTTTAACTTGAGTCTGTTTAACAGGAGACTTTAAAATAGAAACGAGACTCTAACAATTAAATAAAGTTACGAGTAAAGTAAAAGAGTTTAGGGAAGAGAATAAGAACACAATGTTTATAGTGGTTCGGCTTAATCCAAGCCTACGTCCACTCTCCCACACTGACAGCCCACCAGCTGGATTTCACTATGAATCAAAAAGTCGTTACAGCATCACGTCCTTGATTCCACAATGTAGAGACTCTGCTACACTTCCTCAAGGTCTCACAAATGTATAAACTCTCTTTTGAGTACAGATTTATGCTCAACAATTGAATTGGCAAAGAACAAGGAGTTTTAGACTTTGGAATTTATCTATCGCGCACACACTCGAATAACTAGAACATCTTCCTTATATACTCCTCCATGCCTTCATAACCGTTGGCACTTTCCAAAGGAGCTCTTCCAATCTACCCGTTGGACAAAATCAATTAAGGAGATCTCGAGTTATTTAAGGAATATGACGATAGCCTACCAATCCTGCTCGCCCATACAATCAGGATCTAAGTTTCCATAAGTAGAACCTTCCAAGTATGCTTCGCCAATCAACGGATCTAAATTACCCGAATCAAAACGAATAATAGATTCCGAGATGCTATATCCAGCTGAGAGATCTTCTTTAGTCGATAGAATCAAATCCTTAAAGAAATACTCAATTCTGGATAAGTTTTCTTCGACGATCTAGAAACTGTCAATGAGGGTAGACTTTGAATCTTGAGTCTGATGGTTCGGTGGTCTTCAGACTTTGACGAAAGACTTTGCAAGTCTTCAGACTAGACTGATGGAAACGTTTTGTCAGCTTTAAAACAAATACGGAAGTTTTCTCCAACATAAATGACGTGCAAAGAATGCCATAATTCTAGTTTTTTTTCTTTTTTTCTTTAAAATTCGAAATTAAAATTGACAAATAATTAGATGTGCAATTTAAATTAATGAAGAGAGAATCTAACATCCTAAATTCATGTTTTTGGTATTTTTATTTCAAAAATTTAGAATAAATAAAATGCTAGGTCTAAATATGCATATTACCCTAAAGCAGGCGATGAACCTAATCTAATTCAAACATATTTTGGGATAAACAGAGCAATCAAGACGAGACGAGCATCAAGCCATTCAGAATCATCAAAGATATCATACATCGTTCAGATCAAGGAATAATATCTAAATCAAATTTGATTATTTCGCTAATAAAATCGATAAATTGATCTGAAGCCTTAAAGATCAAGATATCAATTTAATTCCTGCGTGATTAATTATTTCATTTAAAGCCTTATAGATGGAATAAAAAATTGGTGTGCGGTTGCGAATTATGCAGTAAACCCTAATTGGGAAATGCGTCCATCACTTATAAATGTGCACATTAGATACAAATAGACATGTATTAGGCAGTGGATATATATTAGGCATGTGTCTCTTACCTAAATAATCTTTCCAAATTTAGGCCAAATGTGATCTCGCAAAAGATCGCAATGATTCACACTCAAAACTCCGGCGAGGAACAAAAGGGTAGCAAGGGCGTTGCAAATCATGGGCCGTCGGGTGGAAGCCGGCGACAGGAGTGCGATGGCTCGACGAAGGGGCTGCTGCTGCGGTGTTCGGGGTTGGCTACATGGGCAACGGCAAAGCAGAAGCAGTGGCGGTCGGCGTGGAGGGCGGCAGGCGGAGGCACGACGGAGGCTAGCTGCTGCAGGGGTTGCTCGGAGGTGCTGCAGGTGGCGGGCAGAGGCGCTGTAAGCGGTGATGTCAAAGCTTTGGGTAGAGGGCTGCTGGTGTCGGCGCGGTGGAGGCTCGGCATGTGACATCCGGAATTTCCAGTTCTGTTTTCAATTGAATGAATTGGGCTTTTCATTGACACACCTATAGTTCTATTCTCTGAGCTGATCACTCACGAGAAAACTAGTCTATTTGAGGAAGTCGTTAAGAGATTTTAACGCAATAGATTTGAGAATTCGACTAGAAATCGAGTGCTCGACCGTGCTAGTCTGCTAGGGTCATTATGGCACAGTTAAAAATCGAATAGAGATCGGAGATAGGTCGACTCGACTAAGATATGTGATTAAGTGTGGGTGATTCCACCTAATTCCAAAATTCTCGTCGATCGGCACTAGACCGATTTTTCTGTCGTTTTGGTACCCTTTGTCCGTATTTGAAATTTCGAGATTTTCACGACAACCGAGATTCGCCAATGTGTTGAAGATGTACAATGTGGCTCTAAAATAATTGACCACGGATCAATTGCACTAAAAATTTCTAAAAGCTATATGGTAGGCTAGGTGACGTTAAAATCGCACCAGATTGAAATTAACCGAGAATTTGAATCCGATTTTAGAAATTGAAAGTTCTGTCATGTCACGATTTATTTTAGGACCATCGACTCATCCTTCGAAGATTTCTCTGCAAATTGAGATTTTTGGCGAAAATTCAAAGTAGGGTAGTTTTTGACCAGAAAAATCAGATGACCATTTTTGATCGCGTCTTTAGGATGCAAGTTGGTTCTATTGGCGAGGAAAAATGTTAATTTGGTGGACACCTTGGTGGAATTTATGGGGACCGAATTGAATCCAATTGAAGGAGAATTGAACTCAATTTGGGAGAATTTGTCCCAAAATTCGTAGGCCATGGCCTCCACCACTTTTGGACTACTTCACTGGCTTGCTAGAGAAGATTGTTGGCTGCAATTTGGCTGAGGATAGGGCAGACATGGTGGGGGGCCATGTAATGATCAAGAGGGAGATATTTGTGGCCAAGGGGTCCCTCCATTGTGCAGCTGGCTTCTTCTTCTTCAACTAGACTTGCTTTCTCCATTTTTAGTCCCTTTTGAGCTCCAAAAATTGCAGAGAATCCGAGCCAAGCCCCCTACCGTCGCAAGCTGCCCGCCGAGCTCCCTGCCATCGTTGCTCGCCACTTGCAAGCCGTCGCACTCTCGCGCGAGCCCTCGCTCGTTCGTCATTGATTCAGCTCCAGCCGCGCCCAATCCCGTGTCCCCGAGCCTCCTTCATCGCCGTAGAGCTCAGTCGGAGCCCCGTCGACGCCGTTTAGCAGCCGCTGTCACCCATTGCAGCTCGTCCGCTTGTCCCTCGCCGTTTCCGCACCAACTGGTCTCCATTCCAACTCTTTCGGCCCAAGGACAGAGCCGAAAGCCCTCAACCCAGCCGTGAGCTTCAAGGTCCGTTTCGGACCTTTTCCAAGCCCCACTTGGCTTTGCCACCGGGAGGTTTGTCGCTCGTCTTCGCGTCGCCGTCACCGTGGACTCACCGGATCGCAAAACCGGTGAGTTTACTCGCTAAACTCAGCTTAGGGAGTTAATGATGCTTAATGGTTGATTAGTTTAGGCTAAGTATGATTTAGGTAGTTAGTTAGAACGGATTAGCAATTTAATTATTCGTTTATGCATGTTAGGTGGTTAGAACAGCTTAATTAGGGACTAGATAAGTTGTACTATTTATCTAGATATGTTCGGAAATTTTCCGGGCCCGTTTTGGTATATAATTAGGCATTTCCGGCCTAAGTTTCTATTTTTGGCATTTAATTGCATTTATTTAATTTTTTGGTATTTATTTAATTATTTATTATTTTCCGAAAATTATACCGGAATAGCCGGTGACCGGAACTTTGTGCTAATTGCAATGGTGTGCTTAGTTTATTTAATTGAATGCTAAATTGTGCAAATTGAGTGAAATTGGTGATTTTGGTTGTTTATTCCATAATTGTGGAATTTTGGTATTTTAATTAGAAAATACCGGGCGTCCGTTTTTAACGCCGAAAATATATTTATGGACTATATAAATAGTGAGATTTTCTAAAAGAAGTTATTGCACGTCAGCTTGTGAGAGCAGTATACTAAATCCGCCCATGTGCGCTTGATATGTCAGCTTTTGAGAGCAGTGTACTTTATCAGCTTGTGAGAGCCCTTTTGCACGTCAGCTTGTGAGAGCAGTATACTATATCAGCCTATGAGCTTGATATGTCAGCTTGTGAGAGTAGTATACCTTATCAACTTGTTTGAGCTATGATCATTTATCAGCTTGTGGGAGCACGATCTATATATCAGCTTGTGCGAGCTACTATCTATCTATATCAGCTTGTGCCACCTATTTCAGCTTGTGTGAGCAGTGGTTGTATTGAATTGATAGATAATATGGATCAGATTAAGTGTGTTGATTTGAGTGGATTGACTGAGCTGATTGATGATTTGGTTTGAATTGATTGGTTAAGTATATGAATTATACTAACTTGTAGGAAAGAATTGAGGTAAGGTAAGTCCTTTGTTTTGTGTGTGCATAGACTGCCTTTAGGCATATTTCCTTCCTAGTCGGAGTTTAAGGGGTGAACTTGCTGACACATTATCTAACCCTATCATGGGCTCAACCTTTTCAAGTCCTTAAATGGCAGTTCCTCCTGAGCGTTTTGGCCAGCCCAAGAGGGTCACTGAACAGGTCTCCCAGATTCCTCTTCCCGGGGGCCAAGGAGCCTAGGTCTATGAACTCGTGAGGACCATTATTTGGGTCGATGAGGGTCTACCTCGGAGGGTACCCCATCAAATCAGAGCGTGGTATCATCGCGGGCGAAATGGACCTAGAGAAGGTCCCCTACAAGAGTCTGAGATCCTAGTGTCGGTGTTAGAGAATGCTTTTAGCGAGGGTACAATTGACCCTTCTGATGGTGCAGTTGTGGACCCAAGTCCCAGGAGGCCCCGGAGTTTTCAGCTGGGGATTCGAACACCTAGAGGACTTGTAGACCTTTATGCTTTTGTAGACTTTTGTCTATAGACTGATATTGTATATAAACTAGTCAGCTGTGTATAAATGTGTGTCGTGGTTGTGAAATCGTGGTCTTGCTTTTCTATCCCATCTTTGTGCTGTCTGGGGATTTATTTATATGCTTCCGCATGCGCATTAAAATGAATGGGTTGGCGACACGTTATGGGACGTCGCAATTTAACCGACCACCGAGGGATGGGCACGCGCTGAGGATTGGGGCGTGACATCCTCGCCCGAAGTGGTATCAGAGCTGGTCGATAGCTGGAGTGATAAGGTGTGATAAATATATGGGATAGTTAGTAGGAATGACATTTATTTCATGCTGGTGCATGTCAGTGATAGCTGATTGGTAGATTGTTTTGTGGAGATCGCTCAACTTCTAATTTTGTGTGGAATTGGAAAGCAGATTTCTTTAAAGAATTTGCATAATGAGTGATCAGGAGCAGAGGACTCCTAGAAAGAGAACCATTGGACCTATTACTCGGGGTAGGACGTTGACGAGGGTCAGTACCCGAGAAGGTCATGGTCGAGCGCCGGCTCAGGCTAGCGCTAGTGGTGTAGCACCGCCTCCTATTGGTGCTGGGGTAGCAGCCCCTAGTGATCCAAGGTTCGACGGGATCATGCAGGCGCTAGAGACTCTCGGGAATGTGGTAGGGCAGCAGGCCCAGAATCAAGCTGCCACCGCCATTGCTTCAGCCACCGCTACAACCGCCGCTATTGCAGCCGACACTATTGCCGTTAATGCCGCCTCTGATGTTGCTGCTGCCACAGCCGTTGCCGCACTTGCTGTCGCACTTGCCGAAGTTCCAGCTGGGAACGTGGTTATGGATAGAGAGAGACCGATGCATAAGCTTGTTGAACAAATTTTGAAGTTAAACCCGCCGAGGTTTACCGGCGCAGGAGATCCCGAGGCCGCAACCCTCTGGATCCAGGGCTTATAGGGTGCGTTTGGTTCAGCATTTTGAAAACCCATTGGGAAAATGCAAAGTAGTTTAGCCTAAAGGACTTTAAGCAAATGCAAAGGCCGTTTGGTAAATTATGCTTTGAGAAGCAACTTTGAGAGAAATGCCATTTGGTAAAAAACACATTTGAAAAGCCATTTGGGTGATTAATATTAGTTTTATTTTAATTTTATTTGTTTAAAATTAAAAAAATAATGTATGCAACTTTTTAAATATAAATTTGGACAATAATACTAAAAAAAATCAAATACATACATAATTTTTTTTAAAAAAAAGACCAAACCCTTTATTTGAATTTTTTAATTTTTATTTGCTTAAAATTGAAAAAAATGATGTATGCAACTTTTAAAATACAAATTTTGACAATAATGCTAAAAAAATCAAATACATATATATTTTTAAAAAAGACCAAA
Source organism: Eucalyptus virginea (assembly GCA_014182375.1). Classification (NCBI taxonomy): domain Eukaryota; kingdom Viridiplantae; phylum Streptophyta; class Magnoliopsida; order Myrtales; family Myrtaceae; genus Eucalyptus; species Eucalyptus virginea. Next base: position 43,652,565 of record CM024521.1, on the reverse strand, counting down.
TCCTTCTTTGAAATTTTTTAATTTTTATTTGTTTAAATTGAAAAAAATAATGCATGCAACTTTTTAAATATAAATTTGAAAATAATGCTAAAAATCTAATACATATATATAATTTTTTAAAAAAAAAAAAAAAAAAAAACCAAACCCTTCATCAGAATTTTTTAATTTTTATTTGTTTAAAATTGAAAAAAATAATGTATGCAACTTTTTAAATATAAATTTTGACAATAATGCTAAAAAAAAATCAAATACATATATATATTTTTAAAAAAAGACCAAATCCTTCATTGAAATTTTTTAATTTTTATTTGTTTAAAATTGAAAAAATAATGTATGCAACTTTTTAAATATAAATTTGAAAATAATGCTAAAAAATCAATACATATATATATAATTTAAAAAAAAAAACCAAACCCTTCATCAGAATTTTTTAAATTTTATTTGTTTAAAATTGAAAAAAATAATGTATGCAACTTTTTAAATATAAATTTTGACAATAATGCTAAAAAAATCAAATACATATATATAATTTTAAAAAAGACAAAATCCTTCATCTTTTTTTTTTATTTGTTTAAAACTGAAAAAAAAATAATATATGCAACTTTTTAAATATAAATTTGAAAATAATGCAGAAAAATCAAAAATATATATATGATTTATGAAAAAAAAAAAGACAAAACTCTTCGTCGGAATTTTTTTAATTTTTAATTTGTTTAAAATTGAAAAAAATAATGTATGCAACTTTTTAAATATAAAGTTTCACAATAATGCTAAAAAAGCAAATATATAAATATTTTTTAAAAAGAACAAAATATAGTTAATTTTTTAGCATTTATATATATTTGATTTTTTTGGCATTATTTTGGCATTTAAAAATAATAACGAGGGCAAAATAAAGAATTTGAAAAATGAGTGAGGATAGTTTTGGAAGAAAATAATAAATTTCAGAATTTGGTCAAATGTTGAAAGCTCAAAGCTAATCCCTACTAGCATTGGGCTTTCAACCTTCCCAATGCTGACTTTCACTTGAAAGTTACTTCAAAATAGTTATCAAACAGTCCAGCATTTCCTCAGGGGGCTTTGGAGGCTGAAAGCCCCTTGGGAATGTTGAACCAAACGCACCGATGGCTGTGTTTGGTACCAGCTTTGGGAAGGGACTAGGGCGTCTAAGGATCTTTGGATCAATGTTTGGGTGTTTGGTAAAATTTTTCAAACCCACCTTGAAACAAAGTTTGCCTTTGAAAGGCTGAAAGCCCAAGGCAAGTCCTAGGCTGCCTTGGGCTTTGAGCCTTCTCGTTTGCCCTTGGTTGCCACTATTCATCTTCTTCTTCCTAAGGCGGGCTGGCGTGTTTGTTATGACTGCAAGGGTCTAGCCATGGGGTAAAGAGAGGTCGGCAACGTCGCCGGCGACCTAGGCGACCATCGCCAGCGGTTGCAACACCGTCGCCGGGGGGTTGCGCGACCTAGGTGAGTACTATTCGGGTCGCGTGACCCTCACGAGGCCAACTGAGGTCGCTCGATCTAGATAGCAAATGGCCCTTGGCGGTCGCACGACACCGGTGAGGGGCTGCTTGGCTTTGGGCGACCCAGCTGGCCCTCATCAAGGTCGAGCGACCTTCGCGAGGGTCACGTCGGTGAGGGCCTGGGTTTATGTGACCCACCTGGCCTTCGCCAGGGTCGAGCGAGCGCCACCCAGCTGGTTCTCACCGGAGTTGAGTGACTATGGCGAGGGGTTGCACGACCTAGCTACCCTTCGTCGAAGTTGAGCGACCTCTACGAGGGTTGCGTCGACAAGGGCTGCCTGGGTTTGCTTGACCCAAGCGACCCTTGTTGGGGTCGAACAACCTCCGCGAGGGGTTTCATGGGTCGCACAACCCTCACCAGGGGACGCCTAACCCCAGTCGACCTTTGCTAGTGGTCCTCAGGGGCAGACAATGGCCACCGACGATCCATCGATGACAGATCTGAATCGCCGATAGCCATTTGGTCTATAAGGGGCAATTTTTTTTTTTTTTTTTTGTATAACTAAAGTGCTTTGTATGAGTATAATTTTTTCAAACACAATTTAACTCAGAGGTATTTCACAATGAACTTTTAAATTACGATTTAACAAACACAATTTGCATTTTGAAAAACTTATTTAAGTTAAAGTCCTTTACATTTTGCCAAAGACTTTCCTCAAAAGTCCAACCAAACGCACCCGATATGTGTCACATTTGGGCCCACCTGTCACAAACCCCTACATCCTCTCTCTTTAATTATATGACACTCTCTCTCCTTTCTCTTTTGCATCTTTTGACAAAAAGAACAAAGCCCACTCTTTTTTTTATTAAAATGCTCTCTCGCTCCCAAGACCCCATCTTTGCCCATTTCTGCCTCAATCTTTGCCCACTTCTTCTCCAATCTCCAGCACTACTGTCTCTTGTCCAACTCCTCCTGCACCCTTTGTATTGACGCCCACTTCAGCTAGTAGCTCGAGGCCCTCTATTGTGTCAACAAATTGGTCGTAGATAATGCTGATATTGTATGCTGACATGCTTTGTTCTTGCATAAAATCTAGGATTCCTAGTCAAGAATATAGCACTTTGGCTATCACACTCAATCTTCACTTCTCCTTATGTAAAATCAAGTTCTTTACATAGTCTACGTAGCCAGATCACTTCCTTCGTAGCATGATTAAGGGCCATGTACTTTACCTCAGTAGTAGATAATGCAATCGTGCTCTGGTTCTTACTCATTCAACTCGCAGTTTCACTGAATAAAGAAACAACACAACTGCTAGTTGATCTCCTATTATCAATGTTCCCCCCTCCCCCCAATTAGCATCCACAAAACACTTTAGTTCTAATACTTGCTATCCCTTTAAGTTTCATAGCATAGATCAAGGTCAGATGTGCGCAAAGATAATGAAGTACTCACTTTGTTGCCATCTATTGCTCTCTCCCTAGATTGGACATGTATCTACTCAATACTCCCATTTCTTGGGCAATATTTAGATGGGTACAGACCATGGCATACATCAAGCTCCTAAATGCGCTTGCGCATCTCCTCAGCTTCTTCTTCGATCTTCGGACACTAGAGAGCTGATAATTTGGAACTTGTGGACAGGGGGTCATTACAGGTTTATAGTTGGCTATGTTGAATTTTTTTAGCATACTTTCAGCATATTTCCTCCAACTTAGTCACTACTTCCCATTCTTACGCTCTCTTTTAATTTGCATGCCCAAGAAAAAGTTTGATGGGCCTAGATCTTTCATCTCAAAGTATTTTGCCAACAGTCCTTTCGCAGTGCTAATCATTCACATACTATTCTCAACTAGCAACATATCATTACCATATAATGATAATATAATAAAGTAATCATCTAATCTTTTCACATAGACACAATGATCAACATCACAACAAACAAAGCTAAGCTTCAAAACATATAATTCGAATGTCTAGTACCACATCCTTGGAGATTGTTTCAGGCCATACAAAGACTTGTTCAATTTGCAGACAAATCTTTTTTTTTCTTTAACCACAAACTCTTCCAGTTGCTTTGTGTAAATAACCTCCTCCAAGTCATCATGGAGGAATGTTGTTTTCACATAAAGTTGCTATATCTCTAGATTGTATACAGCTACTACAGATAAGACAAGTCTTATAGAATTTAATTTAGCAATAGGAGAGAAATCTCACCATAATTAGCTTCTTCTATTTGCGAGTATCCATTTGCAATCAAATGAGCTTTATATCGTTCTAGATCTCCATTTACAAATATTTTCTTCTTGAACACCCACTTGCAACTGATTGTCGTTCGATCCATGGGTAGTTTTATTAGGTTCCACGTTCCATTTTTATCCAATGAGTCCATCTCATCTTTCATGATTTCTCCCACTATTTGGCATCTTCCGTATTTTTGCTTCCTTAACAGTACTTGGATCATCACTTGTAATAGTCGGAGTACAATTCTCATTACTAGCAAATAGGGTATACCTCTTAGGTTGTCTTCTCAGACCGGTGTAGGTGGTGCTCCTTCTTCATATTTAGTTTCGGAATCTACTATATCATCCACCCCATTAGGCTTGTCAGCTTTAAAATCTAATTTTCTATTCTAGCTTGTGTAACCTTTGTCACTTCCTTCAAACTGACATCTACCTTAATCGTCTGTGGTTTTTCATGAGTTTGTGGAACAATATGATTTGTCATAGACTCTTTCAATACCATACCCCTATTGTAGATGATACCTTTAGTATCAGGATTCCATAGCTTATATCCTTTGACACCATCCTTGTACCCAATGGATATGCATTTCTCTAACTTGCTTTCAAACTTGTTCCTCTCTTCCTTTGGCATGTGTACATACGTTTCACAGCCAAACATTTTAACATGGGATATGTTTGGCTTTTTCCTGAACAATGCCTCAAATGGTGTTTGATCCTTCAAAGCTGATGTAGGGGACCTATTCTTAAGATAACACGTGGTAGCCACTACTTTTGCTCAAAATTTAGCTGCTAAGCTTGTATCACTTAGCATACTCCTTGCCTATTTTTTTTTTTTAATGAGAAATCGATTAAGCCTCTCTGCCACCCCATTCTACTGAGGTGAATAAGGTATTGTTTTTTACCTTACAATGTCACCGGTTGCATAAAATTGATCAAATTTCACTGAATAAAATTCAGCTCCATTATCAGTCCACAATACTTTGATTTTTCTATCAAATTGATTTTACACCAAAGCTTTGAACTCCCAAATTTTTTCAAACACATCATCTTTCCATTGCAAGAAATGTGTTTATACATATATGGAATAATCATCAATAAAAAAAAGATAATACTTTGATTTTCCAAACGATGTTGTAGGTGTAGAACTAAAGACGTTACCATGGATCAAATCTAGAATTCTTTTAGCTCTCCCTCCCACGGATTCAAAAGATACCTGGTTTTGTTTCTCATGTAGGCAATGTTCACAAAATCCGAAACCCAAAGAAGAGCTTGGGATTCCATTCACCACCTTCTTCAAGGTAAGGGTCATCAACCCTTTCTCATCGATATGACCCAATCTTCGATGACATAGCATTGAAAGATCTTCTTCCACCTACTTTGAGATATAACTCTCACCACTGATCACTGTGCTTCTCAATAACTTCCATAGTTTTTCATACCATTTGCCTTTGGTGAACGGTATAGATCTATAGGTTAGCTTGCATGAATATTTGTCGCTAGTGAAAGTAATGCTAGTATCTGCTATAGTTCCCACAGAAGTAAGATTCCTAGTAAAACTAGGAATACGCATCAAATCCGGAAGATTCTTGATTGATCCATCTTTCATATTCAGCTTCACGTTTTCGTGACCAACAATATCAAGCGTCATGTCAGCTTCCATTCACATTGTAACTCCTTGATGTGGCTCATAATAGTGGAACCAATCTCTATGAGGCGTCATGTGAAAAGACGCTACAATAACAATTATCCATGCACTGTGGACACCTTATGATGAATTGCAAACAGGATACATGTCTCTCATGCTACTGTCATCATCATTCTTTGTACTAGAGGATGATGCCTCATTTTACTTCTCTAGACCCACATTTCCAATCAATCTCGGCTTTTAGATCTTCCTTTAGCCTTATTCCCATTGCTAAATCTAGATTTAGATCATTCACTATTTCTTCCTCTTACAAAAAGAGCCTCTTGTGTTGCACTATTAGAACATGCTCCCCTCATCTCCTCAGACAATAAAGCAGCTACAATGCCCTCAAAGGATAATGTATCAACATCAGCGGCAATTGAAACAATTATATATTCCCATGAATTCGACAGTGAACACAACAAAGTACATGCTTTATCTTCCTCATCTAGATTGACATAGATCAATTCAAGTTACCCATAGATAGTATTAGACTCGTTTAATTGTGTAAAAAGGGAATCACCTTCGCTCATCCGAAGGTTGTACAGTTACTTCCGTAGAAACATTCTGTCCATAAGTGACTTGCTCTCATAAATATTTTCTAATTCTTTCCAAAGATCTTTGGCCATCCTCTCAAAGGTCATGGCCACTAGGATGTTATCATTAAGGCATAGCCAGATCAGGCCTTGCACCCTCTGATCGCTACTGTTCCATGCCTTTAACTCATTAGACATAGACTTGGACTCCTTCGCTTTCTCATTGGAATTTTCCTTAGGTTTATCTTCTTTGATTACGTGCCATAGATCTCTATTCACGAGCAAATCTTCCATTGTGATATCCCGAAATTTGGCCCCTATTTTGAAATATATGAAATGGTTATTTCATCGATGCGCTTATGGTTATTTTACTCTAAATTGATCATTCACGAGTTCACTAATCTATTGGGTGAGGCCGTAAAGGGTTAAAACGCGAAAGACCAGAAAATTCGATTAGAAATCGACCACTCGATCATAAGGATTGACAAAGGTCAATGCTACGTTATTATAAGCCAATTAGCAAATGGATATAAATTGTTTCGACGGGAGTACGTAGTCGGTACGCAGGTGATTTCCTACGATTACAATATTCTCATCGAATGACGATAAACCGATTTTCTTTTATTGATATTGTACACAAGAAATTTAATTGAACCTTCACGATTACATAACAACCAAGGGTCGCCCATGATTCGAAGATGCACAAATGTGGATCAAGAATTCTTGACCACGGCCCAACCGCTCAAGAACCCCCAAAAGCCACCTGACAATTTAGGTCATACCAAAATTGCATTCAATCGATTTTTAATCATGAAATTTAATTCGATTTTGGGTATTGAACTTTCGAGGGTTTCAAAACTAATTTATTGGACGTCGCCTCATCATCTGTTGAATTATCGACAAGTTCGAAATTTTTGGAAAATGAATTATCAGACGACAAATTGGAACCGGAAAAGGAGGAAAATGAATTATCAGACGACAAATTGGAACCGGAAAAGGAAAAACTAACCCTAATGGCAAAATTGTGATTTATGGGCCAAGTTTTTGGCTTTAAAGATAAAGGGAAAACAAAAAGAAATTGAGGGGACAAAATACTAGGCTAAGAGGAAATTGAGGAAAAGTTGGTGTGAAGATTGATGGGATTTTAGAAGAAATTTTGGGGTAAATCCTTAAATATCTCTCTCTCTCTCTTCTTTTCCTTTCCCCCCACCCTTAGCCGAAGCTGCCCCATTTTCTTTCCTCCTCTAGCTGCTACCATTTCCCCCTCATTCTTCATTTCTTTCCCTCCAAAGCCAAACGTCCCCTCCCCAATTTGCTTTGATTTCCCTCACCTTCTTCATCCTTCAATTTTCTTCATCACCCCCATCCTTATGCACCAACTCCACCACCATCACCCGCCCCTCACTCATCATTCCACACCATCGCACCCGCACCATCAACTCCACCACCAAGTCGCCACTACTTAAGCCGCCCGTTCGTCAAGCTACACGCACCACCACCATCACCACCACTGGCACCCTTGGTGTCACGCCCCGACCCTCGAGCGCACGACATCTCTTGATCTCTTCGATCATGGAATTGCGACGTCCCGGGACGCGTCGCCGACCCATTCATTTTATCTTTTGATTATACGCAAGCGGAAGCAGAACAAACATCTCCCAACCATTAACAATACAATAGGGATAGTAAAAGGCATACATCAGAACATCAAACCAAATACTTCCTTTACAAATTTACTGTTAACCCTAGGAAGTTTAGTGATTACAAACCTTTACACCGGCAACTTCCAACCAACCAACAAAACCAACAGTGGGTCAAGGTTAACCTAAACTTCACTAATGCCAAGCCAAACTCTCGTCTCCAATGTAACCGAACATGACGGTTCTCCATACTACAGGGTGAGTTCGACAACTCAATAAGTAAATTACCTAAAACCCTAGATAGGCAGATGCCTCGTTTTGGAACATACGAACTCGACGCCCACTTGTCGATGGCAGATCAATAGCAAAACCTTTGCTTTGTCTTAACTATAAACATGAAGGAAAATCTCCCTCTACCTGAACATCCATCCTATCAAGAATCTACGATTTACTCATACTCATGAAATTTCTAAGCATGCCAATTAATGACTTTAACCACATACACAGGTTTCCTCGAGTCCTCCATAATAGCATAAAAATTCACACATGCTACATATCGTGCAATAAATAACCAATAATACTCCCATGTGTCAAATATCATTTTCTAAAATATCACCATAGCCTTTAAGTCTCAAACAATGACTTCCAAAACATTCAAATGCCTCTCTCATCCCAAATAACAATTATAACATGCATGTGCCTTTCAAGTCACTAAGTGACCCAATTCAAACATATGCTCAAATTGATACAAAGACTTAATAATACATATCAAAACAAACCCAGCTTTTGCAAGCATCACACATGTATAGACAGTGGCATCATTCTTATCATATGCATTCATGCACTCATGCACTTTTCACACAACCATGTCTAGATTATGGTCACTTAGGACCCAAGGCCAACCCGAAAGTTCACAGTCTTCCAGCTTAACTGAGCATCGTCCCGCATAATCATACGCATTAGGACGGATCCATCACCCCACATAATCATAAGCATTAGGGCATTTAAGTGATCACACGAGCATACAACACTCCAAACTTAATTAGGCATCGTCCCGCATAATCATACACATCAGGATGGCCATCACCCCTCATAATCATACACATTAGGGTATTTAGGTGATCATATTAGCATACCATCACACAACTCACGTCCATTGTTATCTTTCTCAGTAGCCAAGTATGAATGCCTCAATGGCGTGCCAGACGGAGTGTGTTCATGATCTATTGGAACTACATCAATAAGATATGCCGAGCACGAAACGAGAGTACATGGTTTGACCTGTTACGTTGAGCACCGACCTAAGTCCAATCCGGATCGGAAACGATAAGCTTTGATATCACCTCGAGACCAAGAGAGGACAAGTCCGTCGTGATATGATCACCGTCCTAGTACCAAACTTGGCTTGGGAACGATATGTCTTAATATCGCACCAAGACCAAGAAAGGACTGACCCATCGTGATATGATCACTGACCTAGTATCAAACTTGGCTCGGGAATGATATGCCTCGATATCATCGATCCAAGAGAGAGACTCGGCCCGACGTGCTTCCACAAACATCCAAGAACCATCACAAATCTCATCTCGGAGGCTCGGGGTTTTCTCACGCATCGACCATGGACTATGAACATATATAAATATAAGGACTACTTCCAATGAACACATGCAAAACATTGCCATTAATATTAAACAACATCATATAGAACAAGCACATCCAATAATATCAAAAGATCTCAAAATAACTCATCTTAAGTTATAACATAACAAGATTTCATATTAGAACAATGCTTTCTCAAACTCAAATTCAAGTATGAACATCAACAAGTCATTTCCAATAACAATATCAAATCAAGTAACCTTGGCAATAACTAAACTTTCCTTGTCAACCTCAAACCTCAAATCCAAGCAAACTCATGAGCAAACTATACAGAATTAACACATGGTTCTAACCTCTCTAGGATAGCTTGATCCTACTCCTAATATAGGTAAAAATCAACCTAAATCCAAGCAACGTAACACAACGGCCTAGCCAGCGTTTAGGGGATTCACTTACAAACAATTAAGACAAGGACGAGGGGTGGTTGGTGGTGCTGGACGGTGGACAGCAAGGTGGCGACGAGACGGCGCAAAGACGACGGTGCAACGGCGGTAGGACAGCAGCAAACCAAAGGGAAAGGGAGAAAGAAAGAGAGAGAGAGAGAGAGAGAGAGAGAGAGAGAGAGAGAGAGAGAGAGTGAGTGAGGGGGTCTGCAATGGGGAGAAAGGGAGAGAAGTGGGTCTTCAAAGCATCAAGTGCAAGGCTAATTTATAGAACTATGCTCATGATGGCTTCTTGGCTTGGAGAGCAACAGTGAATCTCCACCATACAATTGTCTAAACTTGGAGAGCACACAATTGACTAAGCTTGGGGAGCACACAATTGACTAGACTTGGGGAGCAATGAGCAATCTTGGCCATCCAGTAGTCTAAGCTTGGGGAGCAAGGGTTGATCTCAATTATGCAATTACCTAAGCTTGTCCTCCAAGCTTGAGCGTGTGGCCCTCCCCCTCCAATGTAAAGAACAGTTTCAAGTAATTTTGAAATAAATGTCATTACCTTATCAAACGGATTCGAAAAACTATAAAAGTTTAATATGTTGTAGAAAAGATCTTAAATAACATTTTCAATGAAAAAGTCAAGGCCAATTCGTTTTGTATAAAGAGCAGAAAATCACCAAAGACAACCCAACATTTCGTCCGTCGGACAGATTCAACGACCGCAGAAGAAAATTCATTTTGACATCCAAATATTCATAAAACACTTTGAAATTTTATTATGTTATAGATATGGATGTTCTCTACAACTTTTGTGAAGAAAGAATGTTCAGATTCCAAACGGAAAAGTTTATAACAAATCGAGAAGACAAACAGGTCACCACTTTTACTGCACTGGGCAATTTTCACATGGTAAAAGAATAGGCTTTCGTACCAATCATTTCATCTCAGAAAAATATGAAATTAAATTATATTATACATCAAGATGTTTTGAACAACTTTCATGAATAAACTTTCTCCAAATTCGAACAACAAGAAGCTCTATAAAATCGGAAAACAGTGAGGGTCTAGAAATTTCGAAAACTGCAATCAAAGTAGAATTTAAGAAACCAAAGGTGGCAAGTCTTCTTGCAAGACCAAAGTCTTGGTCTCTTGTAATCATTGCTTCTAGAGGTCATTAATGAACCAAGACTTTGAAGACAAGCCTAAAATTAGGCTTCTAGAGGCTAGGTTACTATTCACACGAATTACTATTCATGCACACAGGGCTTGGGTTTGGACTCGACAAACTTGGGTTTCCAATGGTTGGCCCACTTTTCCAAGACTAAAGATTCGGGGGCCAAAAACTATTCATGGGATTAAACATTGGTTAAACCGATTAAAGGCGTTTCCTAATTATCCACGAAGGACACCCGTAACTGGATCGAGGTTCATGGCTAAATTCGATTGGAAATGGCTTTAACGGGGCCTATATGATTTGGGGGGGGTCTCTTGGGGTATCGCTTGCACAACCCATGGTTGATTCCAAACCAATCCATGTTTGAGCCTAATCGATCCATGGATAATCCTCGGTTGTCATGTAATCGAGTGAGAATTGATTTACTTACTTCGGTTCACGGTCACTTAGAATTGATTTAGGGTCGTTCTGGATTAGTATAATAACCATGTGGGATCACCCGCAATCCGGCTATATATATACTTAGGCCGAATCGATCTATAATCATTCATTCATTGATCCGTGCCGGTGTAAGGTCGTCTCGCATCGATCCTTCTGGTCGAGCTATCATTTCATGGTCAAGTACTCTAGTTGAGTGCATTTCTCGATCCACAATTACCTCTCCCAATTAGATAGTTGACTTATAAATGATACTTAAATCAATCCATAGTCTATTCCCGTTAAGGGCGCATCGAAGCTTTAGACCATTCATCGAGTCTAGGACAGGGGTCAAATTTGAGGGTGTCACACTTGGCGCCATCGACGTCACCGCAAGCCTCCGTCCGCTTGAGCCACCACCACCGAACACCCAAGCTCAAGCTGTGAACTTGAGCCGATGCCATTGCCGTCGAGCCTTCATTCAAGCCACGAGCGTCACGTTTTCAACGCCGTCACCTTGCCTTCGCCGTGAGCTTGCCATTGCTGGGAAACCCGTGAGTTAACTTCCTAATCATGAATTAGGGTGTTAATTACATTTAGGGGGTAGATTAGTTTAGGGATAATGATGGTTAATATTAGTTAATTTTAGTTTAGCCTTAATTGTGATTAAGGACTGTTTAGATTAAATTTAAGTGCGATTAGTTTAAGTAAGTATGATTAGATTAATTAATCATGGTTAGATTAATTAATCGAGTTTAGTTTAATTAATCGTGATTTATTTGATTAATTGTGATTTGTTTTTGCTTAATTAATTGTAATTATTTTAATTAATGTCGATTAATTTTTAATTAATTATAGTTAGATTAATTAATCGAGTTTAGTTTAAGTAATCATAATTAGCCTAATTAATCATGATTAACTTAATTAATCACGATTAGTGGAATTAATGATGGATTAGTCATTAAGTAGAATTTTATGCCCATTTTTCTGGATGAGTTTATGCATAATTCCGATTGTTTGCACGTGTGATGCCATGTTATCGATTGCTTTATGATAAGTTTCATTTACTATTACAAAAGAAGGTTTTATAGGCAATAAAATGATAAAGTTTGAGGTGTCGAGTTTGGACGCCGAATTTTATGTGCTAAATAAAACAATAGGGTTTTAAAATGAAAGTGTGCAAAATTTGATGGGTTGATTTCAAATACGTGACCATGTACGAATATTTTACCGGGATTTTTTTAAATGTGAAAAAATTGCCAAAGTCGATAATTTGAAAAATGAATTCTTTTGTTATGAGCTAATTAATGGCAATAAAATTGGCTTGATTGATGGTGTGCTTGAGTGATCATTTAATTGAACCCGTCACCCAACAGGAGTTTGGGGACTATGCCCGATTTTTATCGGATGCCCGGGGGGTCCGGATGCCGAGTTGCGGTAGAGGCTGGACCGATACTCCTTTATGGAATGCCATCTAAGAAGGGTTCTAGACGATGCCGTACCCGATGGGGTGGGATGATACCCTGTCATGCCAAAAGACTGCCGACTCTTGTGTAGGCCGTGGCCCAAGGGGTCATAATAATTGAAACGTGTATGTTTGACAGAGCACTTGGCTATTGGGGATTGTGCTATGATTATTTTTTTATGAATGTTGCATTGACATTACGATATTTGAGGTACTAAGGTGTAGGGGTGTGCAAAGGGGAGGTAAGTTTGTATATCTTGCATGTTTAGGCTGCCTCCGAGACGAATTCGCGTCCTAGGCTTAGGTTGTTAATTTGCTGAGATTTTATCTCACGCCTCTATTGTTGAATCTTTTCAGGTCCTTAGTATGGAGTACCATCCCATACGTTTTGGGGTCCCCATGGACTATGATTTGTAGAGGACTGCGTTTCTTATTCCGAGGATCAGTCGCGTCCACGAGCTGGTGGTCACAACTATATGGGTAGACGAGGGGCTAGCTATTTAGGTGCCCCATAGGTTCAAGGCATGGTTTATTAGGGAGGCGAATGGTGATAGGACCGGTCCACTTCATGGTTTTGATGGACCATCGTCCGGAACGTGGGAAGGCATGTGGCATCCTAGAATTTCATAAAAATCCATAAATATGCCATGAGCCATGGATAGGCAATGGAAGTACTGATATTGTATTTTGTAGTCTTCTAATCCATGATTCGCGAATGAGATGTATGGTCAAGTTTTTAATGGATGGATTTTGGGAAAGGAAGTTTTATCTTTGGCCATATGTATGATAAATGGGAACTTATGGATTTATAATTTCAAGTGTATAGTTATCTTAATTTGCAATTTAGTATTTTAATTAAATAGGGATTTAATTAGTTTTGAAAAGGGTTAATTTTAGGTTAATTAAACTTGGGTCTTAGGGCCCAAGAGGGATGGGCCTAAGATGGGCCAAGTTGGCCGGCCCATGGAGCCCACGAAGGGCTGTCGACCGCATGAAGAGGGGAGGGGAAGAGACCGGTTGCATGCCCTCCTCCACTTGTCCATTGAAGTGTGCCAAGTGTCCTTCATGCATGCCTAATCATAGCTAATGATTGAGGGGAAGAAATTAGGGGATGATGGCTGGCTTAAGCGAGAGAGTGAGGGGTTCGTCTGAAGGGAGAGAGAGAGAGAGAGTTACCGAGAGAAATCGAGAGAGAAAGGAAGAGAGGAAAGGAGGAGAGCTGCCCGTCGACCGTCCGCCGTGCGTCCGTCGTTCGTCGTTGTGTCCAGTCACCGTGTGCCCGCTGTTTGCTCGGTTTAGAGGCAAGTTGGGATCCTTAATCTGCTCTTGCATGTTGTTTCTTGTATGTGTGCTTGAATGGTGATAGATTTCGGATGTTTAGGATGTTAAAAGTTGAAGTTCTAAGAGAAATGTTTGAGACTAGTAAACTGTTCTTGAGAAAACAGTTCGACCTTGGATGTTCTTTTGGTTTGCATGTGTTGTTTGAGTTGGATTTTGGCCGTGACTTATAAATGAAAGTTGTTAAGAACTTCTTGAAATAAAACATACTCAAATTTGGGACAAAACGAACAAGTATAAGTGGGTGAAATCTATAATTTTCGGAGAGACTGAATCTGGAGATTTCGGTAACTACCTTTGATGAATGCATGGACTGTAAGGTTATCTTTTTGTTGAAATTTCAATTCGATTTCTTGACAAAAGATGTAAAGGACATCCTGAGGTTTAACATATCAAAAATTTAGAGAAAACTAATAAGAATAGACAGGTGAAATTGTGGTTTTTCAGAAGTAGTCAGATCTGGAAATTACGGTATTGAAACAGAAGTTTTATTCGCCTATATTTAATCACCTGGAACGAATTTGACTTTGGTTTCTTCATGAAAAACCTATCTTAGGATCTTGACTACAACATAGTCAAATTTCATGAATTTTGAAGGTCATTAGGGTATTTAATCGAAAATATTTCTAAAGCCCTGTAATCTGACGCGTTCGGACTTAATCAGTTTCAATGCATGGGTCATATCATTTTTTATGAAGCTCTTTTGGCAAAGTGTTCTTCATGAAGTATTTTAATTTATGTCTTCCCTGCAACATACTCAAATTTTATAATTTTTTGAAGTTCATTTGCCTATTTAACTGAAATTGTTTCGAAAACTGTGCAAGTTAAATGGTTATGATAATGGTGCTGTGATGTTCGGTCTATACCGCCTGATATGAGGGTCTTTTGGTGCAGTTTCCTTTATGAAATATCTGCCATTATGTCTTGACTATCACATGTTCAAATTTCATAATTTTTAAAGGTCATTTGGGTATTTAATGGAAATATTTTCTAAAACTGTGCAAGCTGGATTGTGCGAATTTCAAATGCTGTAATTTATGATTATTCTGTTTTGGATGAGCCCCATGAATTATATTGATTGAGGTGATTGAATCTTGCTGAGCACGTGATGATATTTGGCATTGCATTTAGAATCAAATGCTGAATTTGACTTTGTTGCCATTACATCATGTGCCATGTTGATTGTGAGACATAAATTGGTGAATATGAATTATGATGAATGAGGAGACTGTTGGAGGTGGGTCGATAATGCCCTGGGAGTGTCAGGATGCCCGGAATGGGGGGTGCCAGATGCCCGGATGTCCTCGGGAGTTTCGAGATGCCCGGAATGGTTGGGTGCCGGAAGCCTCGGAGGTTTGTGCCCGGGGAATGCCTTGTGATGCCGGTTGGGATGCGAGATGCCTGGAATGTAGGGGTGCCGGATGCTCGGTGGTGTGTGCCGGAGGTTTCTCATGATGCTAGGTTGGGGTGCGAGCGATAAAATGTGGGATGCAATTACTGATCCCGGGAAGAAAGATGTGGTGATCAAATTGAAAGATAAAAAAAAATGGAAATTGAATCATGCATGGTATAGTGATATGTATGCATGGCTGTATGATATTGTGTATATGAGGCATGGTATACGTGTGGATGATTGATGACGAGTGCATGAGGATGTATGCACATATGGTATGATGACATATGCATGGCTGCAAGGTAAGTTATGCTTGGATGCATGGATGATATGTATCATGCTATGATGTTGTGATTGTATTGTGTGATACATTGAGTAGTTTATTGGATCTTTTACCTGCTGAGTGGCTGTACTCACCCCTTCGGGGACCGACATTTCAAATTAGGAAGATGCCGCTCTCTCCGGTCACGCAGGGTACCTTTTATGGCCTCCCATCTGACGTGGAGGTAGAGTGTTCGGAGATTGATTGCGTTATCATCCCTGGTCTGACGTTTGTGCGAGTTCGCGTGCTGGTCATGTACGATGTGGGCCTAGCTGAGGGCTTGGTCATTCAGGAGTTTTTGTCGGTCCACGTCCACCGAGATGGAGTGATTCGGGGGATGTTGCCGTCACCACCGCCCGACGCGCCAGGATGGGTGTGATGGCCGCGAGAGGAGTAGAGAGCTGACGTTTTTTGAGAGTAGCCGACACTTGTAGATGGGGGATGACACGCGATCGATATAGGGGTCGAGATACCTTTTGGGTTGTGGCCAAGTGTAGTTAAGAGTCTTGGCTTTTCTTTTTGGTTGTACCGACCTGAGAAACCCATCATGAATATATGTAAATAAAAGTGGTTCGGCCTTATCTTTTCTTATGGTGCGTAGTTGGTGTGCATTGCATTATGGTTATTGGAGGGAGAGATGGTGAGACTCAATTATGCTTCCGCTAGTAAGTTGCGCTGGGACCGCTTTAAAAAAAAAAAAAAAAAAAAAAATATATATTAAAAATATATATATATATATATATATCTAAGGACTTCGGTCATTCTTTAAAACCCTTTATATAAAAGTTAAGTAAAGGATATCTTATTGAGATAAAGCGATTGGCAGGCTATGGCGACCTCAGGTGTTCAGGGGTGCCACAAGGCAAGTGTGGGATCCCATAAATATCAACATCCCCGATGGTGTCATTTCAGACCCAGAATCCGATTCGAACTATGAGCCCATGGAGGAGTTCCCCTTTGACTACGAGCCCAACTTTCTGCCAGGACACTAAGGCCGGTGCCTAGAGTTAGCAAAGCTAAAGTTAACCTTAACCTTTCCGACCCTTTTTGTGACATCCTGATTTTCAACCCTGTTTTCGACTAAATGAAATGGGTTTTTCATCGATGCGCCTATAGTTTTTTTCTCTGAGCTGATCACTCACGGATAACTAATCTATCAGGTGAAGCTGTTAAGGAATCTAAACATGACTGATTTGAGAATTCGATCAGAAATCGACTACTTGACCGTGCTAATCTACAAGGGTCAATACGGCACCGTTAAAATTGATTAGAGACCGGCGATAGGTCGATTCAATAGAGGCAAGTAATTAAAGTGTGGGTGATTCCACCTAATTGCAAAATTTATGTCGAACGGCACTAAACCGATTTTTCTGTCGTTTCTGTACCCTATGCCTGTATTTGAAATCTTGAGATTTTTACGACAACCGAGAGTCGCCTATGAGTTGAAGATGCACATTGTGGATCGAAAATAATTGACCACGGGTCAAATGCGCTAAAAATTCATAAAAGCTACCCGGGAGATTAGATCACGCTAAATCGCGTTCGGTTGAAATTAACCATGAAATTGAACTCGATTTTGGAATCGAAAGTTCTGGTGTGTCACGATTTATTTTAGTAACATCGATTCATCCTTCGAAGAATTTTTGGTAAGCCCAGGTTTTCGGCGAAAAATGAAAATTTGGGCAATTTTAAACCGGTAAATTCGAATAGGCCAAATTGGGTGCACTTTTGGCCTTCAAGTTGAACCAATTGGCGAGGGGAATTATGGAATTTGGTCTGGGCATCCTCCTCATCAATTTGGTCATTGAATTGAGGTCAATTTGGGTGAATTTGAGTTGAAATGGGGAGAGAACACATGAAATTCGTAGGCCTTGGTGGGGTGCAACATTTGAGCTTCATCCTTGGCTTCTTGGAGAAGTTTTGGAGAGGAAATGGCTGAGGATCATGGCTGTGGACTTTGGGGGCCAAGTGATGATGAGTTTGGATATTTGTTGAAGACTTTGTGGCCCCTTTGTCCCCCTCAAACCAATATCAGTCCCTTCTTCTTCCTTCTTGCTTCTTTCTTCTCCATTGTTGCTGAAAACCTTTAATTCCAAACCAGAGAAACTAGCCAAGGCTAGCCACCTCCCACCGAAGCTAGCAGTAGCTCCTCACCACCGCTCGCACCGCCCGCCGAAGCCACAACAGCCGCCGGTGTCGTCGTCCGCCCGCTCGCAAGCCAAGCCAGCCCGCGCTACTCCAGCCACTCTACCGTCTCTCGCGCCTGCTCGCGTTCGCCTAGCCGCCACTATTCGCCATTCCAGCCGCCTGAGCCACTACCGTCTGCCCTTGCTCGCGCCGCTGTCCAGCTCCGCCCGTTCCCGCGCTAGCCAAGCCGCCATAGCCTTTGGTCTAGCAGCCCTCCATAACCAAAGTTCCAGCTTGGTGCTGAGACTTGGTGGGCCTTTTCCGAGCCTTTCCAAACCTCCCTTGGCATCGCTGTAGGCCCGAGTCTCGCTCGCCTCCGCGTCGCCGTTGCCGTGAACTCATCAGCTCGCTAATCTGGTGAGTTTACTTGCTGAACCTTACTTAGGAGGTTAATTATGCTTAGAGGATGATTAGTTTAGAAGAAGATTGGGTTAGGAGGATTGGTTAGTGTAATTAGTGGTTTAGTAGTTAATTAGGCTAATTAGGTGGTTAGATTAGTTTAGTTAGTGGTTAATTAGATGTTGTGATTTAATTAGCTTAGTACATTATTTATTTAAGTCTAATTAGGTGGTTAGATTAGTGTATATAGCTTAATTAGTCATTTATTTAATTATTTTGCATTTATTTAATTATTTTGTAATTTAATTAATTAATTAATTATTTCTGAAAATTATACCGAGATAGTCGGTCGTCGGAATTTCGTGCTAATTGTCGTGGTGTAATTGGTTTGTGCAATTGAATGTTAAATTGTGCAATTGAGTGATGATTATTGATTATTGATTTATTATTTCAAAATTATGGATTTTTGGTATTTAATTAGAAAAATACCGGGTGTCAATTTTTGACGCCAAAAATGTTTTTTAATACTATATCAAATAGTGAGATTTTTAAAAGTGAGAATATCGCATTTTATAGTTTAAGCCGACTGTGTACCCACACACGATTATTTTACCAGATGTTTTTAATATGAAAAAAATATGCCAAGTAAATTATTTAAATTGAGACATTTGAGTGCAAAGCATGATGTCCTTAGCCGGGATTGGATGTGCGTGTGATCGCTATAAGAAACCGTCATCCGATGAAAGTTGAGGAGGCGATGCTCCTATGTGAAATGCCTTTGATAACGGATGCTGGATCGCGGTAGAGGCCGGATCGATGCTCCTTCGGGATTGCTGTCTAGATGTAGACGTTGCCGTACTCGATGGGGTGAGACGAAGCCTGATTACGTCGGAAGACCACCGAACGTCGAGTAGGCCGTAATTAATTAGAACGCTTGTCTGAGTGAGATATAACTGCGCCTGATTATGGGACAAAATTGTGGCATGGAATGGGACGTGTTATAACGATTTGAGCTTATAATCAGGACCCCTGCAATTGATTGAATTATGAAAATGAAGCGTTTCAATTATTGAGTGCATTTATTGTATGCATTTGTTATGTGATCTGTACTGACGTGTAGGAGGGTGCTGAGGCGAGGTTGTGATGCGTGGTTAGGCTGCCTCTAGGCGTATTTCCTTCCTAATCGAGGTTTAGGGCGTGAACTCGCTGAGACATTGTCTCACCCCGTCGTGGTTTAATATTTTCAGGTCCTTAGATGGGAGCACGCCATGTACGTTATGGGGTTTCGAGGGAGGTAGACTTTCAGCACTCCTATTTCTCTATTCCTGGGACCAACTTGACCCGTGAGCTAGTTGGGTCCACCGTTTGGGTCGATGAGGGCCTACCCCACTTGGTACCTCATCATTTCAAAGTGTGGTACCTTCATAAGCTCGATAGGAGTCGAGAGGGTCCTTTGGGTGGTTTTGACGGGCCTTTCGTTGGGATCGGGGAGTGGAAAATAGGGCACCCTCTGGATATCGACACTCTTAATGGTGTCATGGAGGACTCGGAGCCTGAGATTGGAGAGTCTGGAGTTTAGGTGGCTCCGTAGCCCCTTTTTGATCTAGACTTCTATACATAAACCTTAGACCTTAGAGTTGGCCTCTATGTATAAACTAGTTTGTTTATAAAAGTGTGGTTTGTTTTATATGGTTGTCCTGCTTTTCTATTCCATGTTGATTGTTGTCTGGGGATTATTTATTTCGCTTCCGCATGTGCATGAATCGTTTGGGTCGGTGACGCATCCTGGGAATGTTGCAATTTGATCAACCACCGAGGGGTGCGTGCGCACTCGAGATTCGAGGCGTGACACTTTTTACTCATAGGTCGTGTAGGAGTTACCTTTTGTTGTAGCTCTGTACCTGTTAAACTCCTAAGGTTAACAAGTTGATAAATAAATCGCTGCTTTTGGAAAATCGTCTATTGTGCTTTAGTATCCTTGTTGTTTGTTGATTGACTGGGTGTTTATATAAGTCGGTTCCACATGCGTTTAATCAAAAGATAAAAAAAAGGGGTCGATGACGTATCCTGGGATGTTGCATTTTAATTGACCTTTGAAGGATGTACGTGCCTTCGAGGTTTGGTGCGTGACATCCCCGTTTAAGTGGTCTTAAAGCCTGGTCAATGTCTAAGGTGGTAAGATGCGATGAGTTTTGGGATAGTTAGCTAGGAAAAACATTTTCCATATGCTTATGCTTGTGATTGATTTATTGTTTTGTGCGGGTTGCTCAGATTTCTAATTCCTGGTTGGAATTGGAAAGCAGGTTTCTGTAAAGATCATGCAATATGAGGGATCCCAACCAGAAGGCTCCTCGAAGAAAGGCCATAACGACTTTGACCGGTGCTAGAGGAAGGGCATTGACTCAAGCTGGTACCAGAGGGAAGGCACCGAGGTAGGCTAGTGCTAGATGTAGGGTACTAGTTGATCCTAGGGTTGACGGGATCTTGCAAGCCCTAGAGACCTTGGGGAACATGGTTGGGCAGTAAGCTCATAATCAAGCTACTGCTATTGCTATTGCTGCCGCTGCCACTATTACCACCAATGTTACTGCTGCCTCTATCGTACTTGTGGAAGTCTCACTTGGGAATGAGAATGGTGAGCGGCCTATGCACAAGCTAGTGGAGCAGTTTTTGAAGCTGAAACCACCCAAATTGAAGAGGACCCTCGATTACTTTAATTTAGTCGCTAGAGGCAACTCGATTGTTGGATGTGGGTTGCCAAGATTATTTGGCAACTGTGGTTGATAAGTTAGTTGAGGAGCCAAGGATGGAGGACGTCACCGTAGTGCGAGAGTTTTATGATGTCTTTCTTGAGGAGTTGCCTGGTTTACCCTCGAAAGGGAGATCGAATTCGTGATTGAGTTGGCCCTTAGGATGGAGAATGAGTTGGCCCTTGGGACGGAGCTAATTTCTAAGGCACCGTACCGTATGGCGCTGTCAGAGTTAAATGAGCTAAAGGTGCAGATGCAGGAGTTGTTGGATGAAGGATTTACTCGTCCTAGTGCATTGCCTTGGGAAGCGCCAGTTTTGTTCGTAAGGAAAAAATATAGTTTGTTTCGTCTTTGCATCGACTATCAACAACTCAATCAAGTGAAGATGTCACGCCCTGATCCTCCGAGCACGTGCCCATCCCTCTGCGGTCGATTAAATAGCGACGTCCCAGGACACATCACCGACTCTTTCATTTTAATGCGCATGTGAAAGCGAACAAATAATCCCTAGACACAACAAGATGGGATAGAAAAGTAGGCCACAATTCAAAACAAAAACAAACCTTTTATAAACACACAGGTTTATATACAATACCAGACGGTTTACAAAAATATCGGCTCAACAATAAGGGAATTGTCCTATGACCCACTAGTCAGACACGTTCGCCGATTCTTTGGTCTCCACCTTCCCAGACTCCGGGGCTTCAGGTCCTTCATGATCGCCATCTAGGGATCTGAAAATGTTATCCCACAACGGGGTGAGACGACGTGTCAGCAAGTTCGCCTCCTAAAACCCGACTAGGAATGAAATACGTCCCAAGGGCTGCCTAAGCACAAGCACAAGTCAAAGGACTTACCTTTGCCTCGATACCTTCTTGCAAGTCAATATGATTCACAAAATCATCGAATCACATCAACAAATCAAATCATCACATCAGCTCGAGCCATCGATCAATCGACCTAGTCGATTCCATGTCATCACGACCATTACTTAGTCAATCCATTTAATACTATCTATAAAGTCCGATTATATCAAGGATTGCTCACTCTAAGCTGAAGATAGATAGTATAGCTCGCACTAAGCTGATAAAGTATACTCCCTCGCTAAGCTGACTTATCAAAACCCTCAAGCTGATATAGTATACTAGTATACTGCTCTCGCTAAGCTGACATATCAAAGTCCATAGGCTGATATAGTATACGCATGATGCTCACTCTAAGCTGATTAAGTATACTGTTCACGCTAAGTTGACATATCAAGGCCTGTAGGCTGATATAGTATACTGTTCTCACCATTTGAGAATGCCATCATTTTTCTTATCATTCCTGACAAAAATAATCGTGTGTGAGTACACGGTTGGCCTTAGTCAAATTACAATATTTTTCCTTTTGAAAATCCCACTAATTCCAATAGTCCATAAACACATTTTTGGCGTTGTAAACCAATATCCGGTATTTTCTAATTAATTACCGAAATTATTAAATTTTGAGATAAATTCCCAAAATCACAAGTCACACTTAAATTGCACAAAATAGCACTCAATTAATTAAACAAATCACACTATTGCGATCAGCATAAAATTCCGGTTACCGGCTATCCCGGTCTAATTTTCGGAAAACAATAATTAATTAAATAATTACGAAAATTAATTAATAATTACCAATAAATAGCAAAAAAGCAACCACCGCCTGCGGTGGCCCAGTTGGATAAGGCTCCCATGACTCTTTGCGAAGAGGGGAGGAGTTCGAATCCCGCTGGCCGCACGGGATCTTAAGCGTGACGTCGGGGTGGTGGGTCCTCCGCTAGCGTCACCCCGGGTTTACCTCGCCGGCTACCGGCTGTACGGGGGTTCCCGGGTTACAAAAAAAAAAAAAGCAAAAAAGCACACTTAGGCCAGAAAAGCCTAATTAAAAGCC
Organism: Eucalyptus virginea; assembly: GCA_014182375.1. Lineage (NCBI taxonomy): Eukaryota > Viridiplantae > Streptophyta > Magnoliopsida > Myrtales > Myrtaceae > Eucalyptus > Eucalyptus virginea. The sequence goes on along the minus strand of CM024521.1, from coordinate 43,629,658 downwards.
GAGACGGGTTCCGAAAATTTCTGAACCTATCTAGATAAATACTACAACTTATCTACTTGCTAATTGCACTACTCTAACCACCTAACATGCAATATCGAACGATTAAATTACTAATCCGTTCTAACTAACCACCTAAACCATACTTAGTCTAAAATAATCAACCCTTAAGCATAATTAACTTTCTTAAGTAGGGATTAGTGAGTAAACTCACTTGATTAACGATCAAATGGGACCACGACGACGGGGACGTGGAGATGGTCCACAAACTCCAAAGCGGGTGCACCTTTTGAGGTCCGGAAGGGCGCCAAAGCGTGTCAAACAGTGTGCTGTAGACCCAGAAAACTCAGTGCTGTTCGGTGGCCGAAGGGGCTGCTTGGGTCAATTGAAACGGCAAGGCTGGATCGGCGAAGCTGCTGTGGCTTGGACGGGCAACTCCGGTGGCTAAACGGCGGCGATCTGAGCCCTGGTGACCTCCACACGAGCTCAGGCAACCTGCTTGACAGTGAACGGGCGCAGCTTGCGCGGGACTCGTAGACGGCACGACGACGAGCGGCGGTGATGCTGAAGGCTCGAACGGGGCTAGCGACGGCTTGGGGAGCTGCTGGTCGGTCTCTGGTTTTTGCTGAGCTCAAAAACAACAAGTGAGAAGGAGGGGGAGGGGTTGATGGATGAGGACGAAGGAGAAGGGGGACAAAGAACCAACTTGGAGGGGGCCACTTGGTCTTCTTCTCTATCCCTTGGTTCCCTTGACTTGGCCCCACCAATTGGCTGTCATCCTCAGCCAATTTTGTGCACATTAAACCCCATATAACAAGTCCCAAATGGTCCATAAGGTTAGGGGTATGGGGGCTACGAATTTTGGTGTGATTTTTCCTCAATTTGGATTCAATTCCTTCTTGAATCAGTGCAATTCGGCCTCTATAAATTCCACCATCTCTTCCTCGATCAAATTGGTATTTTTTCCTCGCCAATAGAATCCACTTGCATCCCAATTTCGCGATAAAAAATGGTCCTCTGAACTTTTCGGTTGAAAACAGCCCTATGTCGACTTTTCGCCAAAAATCTCGATTTGCAAAAAAATCTTCGGAGGATGAGTCAACATTCCTAAAATAACTTATGACATGACAGAACTTTCAATTTCTGAAATCGGATTCAAATTCGTGATTAATTTCGATCTGGCGCGATTTTAGCGTGACCTAGGCTACCAAGTAGCTTTCAGAAATTTTTAGTGCAAATGACCCGTGGTGGATTTTCTTTGAGCCACAATAAACCTCTTCGACACATTGGCGACTCTCGATGGTTGTGAAAATCTCGAGATTTCAATTACGAACACAGGTACCAAAATGACAGAAAAATCAGTCTAGTGCCGATCGACGAGAAATTTTCAATTTGGTGGAATCACCCACGTTTAACCACATATCTTAGTCGAATCGACTTATCTTTGATCTCTAATCGACTTTTAACTGTGCCGTAATGATCTCTGCAGATGAGCACGGTTGAGTAGTCAATTTCTAGTCGAATTCTCAAGTCTATTGCATTAAAATCACTTAATGACTTCCCCAGATAGTCTAGTTATCTCAAGAGTGATCAGCTTTGAGATTAGCACTATAGGCGCGTCGATGAAAGGCCCGATTTATCTAATTGAAAACAGAATTGAAATTCCAGAATATCACAGAATATCAAGAACAAGTATATGTTGCCAAGGATAGATGACTTGTCTGATCAGCTGCAAAGAGCTTTGGTATTTTCCAAGATTGACCTGAGGACATGTTACCATTAGCTGGGGATTAAGGAAGAGGATATACTAAAGACGGCATTTCATACGCGTTATGGTCATTGTGAGTTCACCGTAATGCGGTTTGGATTAATTAATGCCCTAGTTGCTTTCATGGATTTGATGAATCGAGTGTTCAAGGAGTGCTTGGACCAATTTGTGATCGTGTTCATTGACGATATCTTATTGTATTCGAAGAGTCCAAAGGAGCATGAACAACACTTAAGGACGGTACTTCAAACCCTGCGAGAACATGAGTTGTATGCCAAGTTCAGTAAGTGTGAGTTTTGGCTAACTCGCGTAGCCTTTCTAGGTCACGTGATTTCTAGTGAAGGGATTTCCGTAGATCTGACTAAGATTGAAGCTATTATGAACTAGCCGAGACCAACAACGGTGACTAAGATTCGAAGTTTTTTGGGATTGGCAGACTATTATAGACAATTCATGGAAAGATTCTCCGCGATAGTCATGCCTCTAACGCGATTGCTGAAGAAGGAAGAAAAGTTTGAATGGACGGATAAGTGCGAGCGTAGTTTCCAAGAGCTTAAGCACAAGCTGACTACCGCACCTGTATTGACTATTCCGTCTAGTCCTGGAGGATATAAGATTTATAGCGATGCTTCGTATAAAGGACTGGGTTGTGTTTTGATGCAACATGGAAGAGTGGTTGCGTATGCATCCCATTAGCTAAGGTCTCATGAGTTGAATTATCTAACGCATGATTTGGAACTAGCAGCGATCATCTTTGCCCTAAAGATTTGGAGGCATTACTTGTATGGAAGATGGTTCTAGATTTTTACGGACCATCAAAGTCTCAAGTATTTGTTCTCTTAAAAGGAGTTGAACATGAGGCAGCGTCGTTGAATGGAGCTGCTTAAGGACTATGACTATGACATCTTATATCATCCTGGAAAAGCCAACAAGGTTGCAGATGCGCTAAGTAAAAAATCATCGATTGCGCAGATGATGGTTTAGGAGTGGATTCTGTTTGAAGGAGTTCGAGATTCGAATTTCAAGTTTGAGATATGCCGCCTTTCAAGTCTCATGGCTACCCTCATAATTGAACCAGAACTGTAGGCGAAGATTGAGACGCTACAATAAACAAACCCTGAAATTCAGAAAGTTCTACAAGAGGATGCGAAAAAGAGGAAAGATGATTTCCAAGTAACAGAGGACGGATTATTGAAGTTTCGTGGATGATTGTGCGTGTCCAATGATGTGGAGCTTAAAAGAGGAAATTTTGTCAGAAGCCCATTGTAGTAATTACAACATTCATCTAGACAACACAAAGATGTATTAGAATTTGTGCCAATACTATCGGTGAAATGGTATGTAGGCATATATCGCTAAGTACGTTGCTAAGTGTCTGACATACTAACAAGTAAAGGCCTAGCATTGCAAGCCTAGAGGATTTTTGCAACTCTTGGAGATTCCCAAGTGGAAATAAGAACATATCATAATAGATTTTGTGATGGGATTGTCAAGGAGTCAGTGGGGTAACGATTCCATTTGGGTTGTGGTTGACAGGTTGATGAAATCTACTCACTTCATTGCCATACAAAAGGACTTTGCATTAGACAGATATGTTGAATTGTACATGCGATAGATAGTTCGTCTTCATGGAGTGCTAGTGACGATTACGTCAGATCGAGATCCAAAGTTTACAGCAACTTTTTTGAAAAGTTTACAAACTGCCTTGGGAATGAAACTACAGTACTGCACAACCTATAATCCGTAGACAGATGGCCAATCTAAAAGGACTATTCAGATGCTCAAGGATATGCTGTGAGCTTGCGTGTTTGATTTCAAAGGAAGCTGAGAGGAACAACTTCATTTGGTTGAATTCGCCTACAATAACAGCTATTAGCAGAGCATCAAAATGATGCCATTTGAAGCGTTATATGGTAGGGCCTGCAGAACTCCTGTCCGTTGGGATGAAGTGGGAGAATGTAAGATTACGGGCCCTGAATTAATTCAACAGTCAGTAGACATTGTCAAGGTCATTCAAGAAAGGCTTAAGACCGCATAGAGTCGTCAGAAAAGCTATGCACATAAACGGCGTAGGCCTTTAGAGTTTCAAGTGGGTGAGCACATATTCCTTAGGGTGTCACCGATGCGAGGTACTTTGCGTTTTGGCAAGAAAGGGAAGCTAAGCCCGAGGTATGTTGGTCCCTTCGAGATTTTGGAGCGAATTGGGACTTTGGCATATCGTCTCGCGTTGCCACCGAGACTTGCTCAAGTGTATGACATCTTTCACGTGTTGATGCTAAGGAAATATGAACTTGATCTGACCCACGTGCTGAATTTCAAGGAAATAGATGTGGACTATAAGGTGTCATACATGGAAAGACTAGTTTGGATAGTGGATCGAAAGGAGCAAGTGCTACGCAACAAGACGATTCCCTTAGTCAAAGTGGTTCGGCAACACTATGGAACAGAGGGAGCCACGTGAGAAAGCAAAGAGTCAATGAGGCATCAACACCCTCACCTTTTTGTTGAAGAGTCGTAATAGGTCAAATTTCAAGACGAAATTTTTGTAAAAGGGGAAAAGTTGTGATATTCCGAAATTTGGCTCTTATTTCGAAATATATAAAATTGTTATTTCATCGATGTGTTTACGGTTACTTTACTTTGAACTAATTATTCATGAATTCATTAATCTATTGGGTGAGGTCGTAAAGGGTTAAAACACAAAAGATTAGAGAATTTGATCAGAAATCGACCGCTCGATCATAAGATTGACAAGAGTCAATGCTACGCTATTATAAGTTAGTTAGTGAACGGATATAAATCGATTCGACGGGAGTACATAGTCAGTTTGCGAGTGATTCCGCATGATTACGATATTTGTGTCAAGCGATGATAAACAGATTTTCTATTGATATTATATACAGAGTATGTAATTAAACCTTCACGATTACATGACAACTGAGAGTCGCCTATGATTAAAAGAGGCACAAACGTGGATCGAGAATTATTGACCACAGGTCAACCGCACGAGAACCCTTAAAAGCCGCTCGATAATTTAGGTCGTATCAAAGTCACATTCGATTGATTTTTAATCATGAAATTTAATTCAATTTTGGGTATCGAACTTTTGAGGGTTTCAAAACTAATTTATTGGACGTCGCATCATCATCCGTTGAATTATCGGTAAGTTCAAAATTTTTAGAAAATGAATTATCAGACGAAAAATTGAAACCGGAAAAGGAAAAACTGACCCAAGTTTTTGGAAAACAAAAAGAAATTGAGGGGACAAAATACTAGCCTAATAGGAAATTGAGGAAGAGTTCGTGTGAAGATTGATGAGATTTTGGAAGAAATTTTGGAGAAAATCATAAAATATATCTCTCTCTCTCTTCTTTTTCTTTCCCCCCATCTTTAGAAGCTGCCCCATTTTCTTTCCTCCTCCAGCTGCTGCCATTTCCCCTCCTTCTTAATTTCTTTCTCTCTAAAGCCGAATGTCCCCTCCCCCATTTGCTTCGATTTCCCTCACCTTATTCATCCTTCATTTTTCTTCATCACCCCACCATCCTCACGCACCAACTCCACCACCATCACCCGCCCCTCACTCAACATCTCGCACCACCGCAACCGCAACACCAACTCCATCGCCAAGCTCCCAAGTTGCCACCACTCGAACCGCCCTTCCGTCGAGCCACACGTGCCACTGCCATCACCACCACCGGCACCCTTGGCACCATCGACGTTGTCGCAAGCCGCCATCTGCTCGAGCAGCCACCACTGAACACCCAAGCTCAAGCTGTGAGGTTGAGCCGCCATTGAGCAACTTCGTTCGAGCCGTGAGCGTCACGTTCCTGAAGCCATCGCGCCACCATTGTTGCGAGCTCGCCGTCGTTGGAAAACTGTGAGTTAACTTCCTAATCGTGGATTAGGGTGTTAATTACATTTAAGGGGTAGATTAGTTTAGGAATAATGACAGTTAGTATTAGTTAATTTTAGTTTAGCCTTAATTGTGATTAAGGATGGTTTAGATTAAATTTAAATTTAAGATTGTGGTTAGTTTAAGTTTAATTTAATTAATTGTGATTTATTTGATTAATTAATTTTTATAAAATATTAATGATTAATTATTTTAATTAACATCGACTAATTTTTAATTAATTATAGTTAGATTAATTAATTTAGTTTAGTTTAAATAATCATAATTAGCCTAATTAATCATGATTAGTGGAATTAATGATGGATTAGCCATTAAGTAGAATTTTATGTCTGTTTTTCAGGATGAGTTTATGCATAATTATGATTATTTGCACATGTGATGCCATGTTATCGATTGCTTTATGATAAGTTTCATTTACTATTCTAAAAGAAGGTTTTATAGGCAATAAAATGGTAAAGTTTGAGGTGTCAAGTTTGGATGTGGAATTTTACGTGCTAAATAAAATAATGGGGTTTTAAAATGAATTGGTGCAAAGTTTGACGGGTTGATTTCAAATATGTGACCACGTATGAATATTTTACTGGAATTTTTTTAAAATGTGAAAAAATTGCCAAAGTCAATTATGAAAACGAACTCTTTTGTTATGAGCTAATTAATGACAATAAAAATTGGCTTAATTGATGGTGTGCTTGAGTGGTCATTTAATCGAACCCGTCATCCAACGGGAGTTTGGGGATGATGCCCAATTTTTATCGGATGCCAGGCGGGGGTCCGGATGCTGAGTCTCTATTGAGACCGGACTGATGCTCCTTTATGGAATGCTATCTAGGCGAGAGTTCTAGATGATGCCATGTCTGATGGGGCAGGAGATGCTCGGTCATGTTGGACGACCACCAACTCTTGTGTTGACCGCAGCCCGAGGGGTCGTAATAATTGAAACTCATATGTTTGACAGTACACCTGGCTATTGGGGATTGTGTTCTGATTTTTTTTTTTTTTTTTTTGTATGAATGTTGCATTGACATTACAATATTTGAGGTACTAATGTGCAGAGGTGTGCAAAGGCGAGGTAAGTTTGTATATCCTGCATGTTTAGGCTAACTCCAAGACCAATTCACGTCTTAATTGAGGCTTAGGTTGTTAACTCGCTGAAATTTTATTTCACCCCTCTATTGTTGAATCTTTTCAGGTCCTTAGTATGGAGTACCGCCCCATGCGTTGTGGGGTCCCCATGGACTATGATTTGTATAGGACAGCATTTCCTATTCTGGGGATCGGTCGCGTCCACGAGCTGGTGGCACGACCATATGGGTAGACGAGGGGCTAGCTGCTTGAGTGTCCCACAGGTTGCGAATGGCGATAGGACTCGAAATCCGATCCGAACTATGAGCCCGTGGAGGAGTTCCCCTCTGACTACAAGTCTAACTTTCCGCCGGGACACTAAGGCCGGTGCCTGGAGTTAGTGAAGCTAAAGTTAACCTTGACCTTTCTAACCCTTTTTACTCATAGGTCGTATAGGAGTTATCTTTTGTTGTAGGCCTGTACCTATTAAACTCCTAGGGTTGACAAGTTGATAAATAAATCGTCACTTTTGAAAATTGTCTATTGTGCTTTCATCCCCGTTGTTTGTTGATTGATCTGATGTTTATTTAAGTCACTTCCACATGCGTTTAATCAAAAGATAAAAAGAATGGATCGGTGACGTGTCCTAGAACGTCACATTTTAATTGACCTTCAAGGGATGTAGGCCCGCTCGGGGTTTAGGGTGTGACTTCCATCTTCAATTTCCATAACTCAAACCCTTTCCTCTGAATTTCTCTACTTCAATCCATGATTGACCAATTGACATCTTTCCAATCTTTAATTTTTTGGATCTCTCGAAACCCTAACCTCAAACCAAGCTCTAATACCAGATGTTAGGATTCACCGCACCATCACAAAGAAAATATAGAGAGTAAAAGCAAGAAAGAGAATTTGAGATACAAGGTTTTATCCTGCTTCATCCTTAAACTAGGGCTACGTCTAGCTAAGGATTTCACTGTAATTAACATATCACACTTCTCCATTATATCCTTTAAATTTCAAAAGAAAGAGAATATATATATATATATATATATGTATATATATGTATATATATATATATATATATATATATATATATAGTAGCTATTCATGAGCAAAAAGCTAAAGCTACCAATAAAATATGAAATCAAATTATAAAAGCCCTCCAACGTCGCGGGGGCGCTGGCCTTACACAGTTGATGGGGAGTATGAACCATAACCCAACACGTGCAAAGTAATGTCAAATACACCTGATTTGTCTCTTTGATCACCTGAAAGATCTTTTTGTGCGTACATATGTTAAAACTTGCTTGGACAATATGCATGGAAGTCTTCTTTCTGCATTTGAGTGTTCAACCATTAATTATTGACTATGAAAACAAATACACGACCTGCTGAAGCACTTATTACAAAAGTTGTGACGTCGGGATCAATCCCATCATAGTTGAGGGAGGGTGAAGACTCATCCACTTGGAACAAAAGACACGCTGGACATGTTGCTTAAATGAGAACAGACGTGTAATCAATTGCTTTGGGTTGCGTTTGTTTTTGCAGACAAACTGTATCAATCATATATTTCCAGTCGAGATAGTATTTCCCCAGGAAGTGAATGAACTGCAGGTGAAGCAATACAAGCCTTTTGAGCAAATCATTCTTGTCAATAGTTTTCAGTCGGTGAGTGACCATGGAAAGAGAAATACAATTTGCTTCTCGAACTCTTGCTCTGCCCCACGAAAGAATCATGCATGAAAAGGTTTGTGGAAGAAGGAACGCATCGGCCAATCATGAAATTTAAAAAAGCTACTTGCAGTTCTTGCAGCACGGGCTCAAACCTGAGTTATACTGAATTACAGACAAGATTGACTTTCTCTTTATAAATAGTGGCGGGGATTGGGTCTATAATACTAACGTCGCATGCAAGCATGGAAGACGAAAAGAACTCCCACTGAAACCGACTCCAAGCGCTCCTGAGTTCGTATAACCTGGAAAAGATACGTAGATTCATTTATTCAGCAAAGTTAATATTTTTCTGCTAGAAGCTTACTCTTAATTAAGCTACATAAATATCTTAAATCCATCGTAATTTAGTGCAACTCCGAATGCATCTGCCGAATATTTTTTAGGATGGAGGTTTGTGATTAGCCTGTCAACTGCTTTGATCACGAGAATTTCCTCATGTTGCCCTTAGAGTTTTAACTGTGATTTTTATAGAATGAATCTCTATATTAGTCCTGTGCATTCATGTGATTCCACTGATAATGCATGCATTTTTAATTCACAAGAGAATAGAAATTTGAGGAATCATGTGTGCATTTGTGAGTTTATTCACGCAATCAGGCACATGAACGCATGCTTATCGGTGCATGATCTGTTCGTCGGAGGGAAAATAAAAAGCAAAAAAGCCATGGATCTTATATATTACCTATCCTTGTAAACCAGCTGCATGAAGTTTATTCCTGATAAAATGCAGCTGACCTGCGACTTCCGCAATGTTCGTCCGCTCTTTGCGTGCTTCGATTGAGCAAGCAACCCCGATTCTATAGATCATCTCCAAACATTCGCAAGCTGCATCACCACTACCAATGCCTATATGGCTCTCCATTTCTTGAAGTAGAAGAGGATCGGTAATCTCCAGAAGTTGTTCAGGCAAGGCTTTGTTGACGAACTTATGAAGGTTAACATTTTCTTTGAACATTTCGTTTGTTGGACGTAGGCCCGTGAACATCTCGAGCAAGAGAATGCCATAACTATAAACATCACCTTCTCTTGAAACCATGCTTTCTATTCCATATTCTGCGCTTAATTCAAATTGCAAATAAAAGATAAATAATAGTAGCAGAACTAGTTGAGGCAGAAGGAAACAGCATGCGAACACTTACTGCATTTTTGTTCAATGAAATTTGTCGGTTTGCCTTCAGGGGACAACGGAGAGGAGACTTACCTGGAGCAGCATAGCCAACAGTTCCTCTTACACCAACGGAGCTCATTTTCGCTTTAGTGTCATCAACGGATTCAATCATGACCTTCGCCAAACCAAAGTCTCCAACATGTCCAACCATTTCAACATCCAGCAGGATGTTGCTTGGCTTCAGATCACAATGGATAACCGGGCTTTGTAGGTGATTATGGAGATAATCCAATGCTGAAGCAACATCGATGGAAATATTTATCCTCTGGATGAAACTCAATTTCTGTGCATTCCTATCCACATTAGCTGATGATGGACTTGGATGTAGCCAATCTTCTAGGCTGCCATTGACCATGAACTCATAAACCAAGGCCTTAAACTCATTGCCTTTATAATCAATGCTTGAGCATACTGTTAGGACTTTCAAAAGATTACGGTGTCGAACATTCCTTAAAGCCTCACACTCGTATATGAAGCTCTTCATAGCTCCATGAAGCATCATGTTAAGTACCTTCACAGCAACGACAGTTCCATTCTCATCAAGGATTCCCTTGTAAACAGATCCAAAACCACCGACCCCAATCAAGTTAGTTGAAGAAAACCCATTGGTTGCTTTAAAGAGAATTCCATAAGATAGATTCGGTAATGAATCATCTTTAGAACTTGAATTCGGTTCTTTTCTTTTCTTCTTCAACCAACAAAAGCACATAAGAGCAAGAACAAGAGCTATTCCAGAAACCCCAAAAAAAATTGAGATGGCGAGCTTCCCTTTAGGAATTAGTCTCCAACCAGAGTTTCTAGAGCTACATTTCTGGAGATGAAATTCGAGCATTCCTGAGCAAAGCTTATCATTTCCGAAGACAAAAGTAGCGCTGGCGTTATTAAAGATTCCTTTAGTGGGTAATATGCCTTCAAAGTTATTGTATGACAAATTCAGGATCTCCAAGGAGTGAAGTTCCTCAAAAAACTCAGGAATTTGACCAGATAAATTATTGTGTGAAAGATCTAGATTCTTGACATTCCTCAACTTACTAATAGATGAAGGAATGGAGCCTTGGAAAGAGTTCTCCTGCATTTTGAGCACTTCCAACCCAACACAACTGCCAAGACTTGCGGGAATGTCGCCATCTAATATGTTTCTAGAGACATCCAATTGAGCCAAAAGATTCAATTTCCCAACTTCCTCGGGTAGGGCACCGGTGAGATGGTTCCAAGATAAGTTCAAAAGTATAGATAGTGATGAGAGACCTATAAATTCTGGAGGTATACTACCATTCAAGTTGTTACTAGAAAGATCAAGTACCACCAAACTTTGGCACTTTGATAGACGTGAAGGAATGTAGCCATGAAAGTTATTATGATCAAGATAGAGTTGTACCAGGCTTACTAGGCTTCCTAATGAAGAAGGAATTGCTCCGGAAAACTTATTATTCGATAATCTCAGCTCCACTAGGTTATGAAGATTTTCCAAAGTCGGGAGGACGGTACCTGAAAGCCTGTTGCCATCCAGAAACAACCTTTGCAAGTTGACGAGATTCCCAACTACTTTAGGAATCGTGCCAGACAATATATTCAAGCCTAGCTTCAATTGGGAGAGACTAATGGAGAAATTACCGATGCACTTGGGCAACGTCCCGCCAAAACTGTTGTTCTCTATGGACAAAAACAGTAGAGTGGTGGTGTTAGCCAAAGAGCAAAAGAAGCTCAAATCACCATATCCTCCGCTTCCAAGATAATTAGAACCGATGTTCAATGCTCGGAGCTTGTTTAAGTGGTCCAAAGGAGACATGCTCCCTGAGAGTTTGTTGCCGTTGAATTGTAACAACTCTAAAGTGGTTGCATTGGAAATTGACTGAGGAATCACTCCAGTCAATTGGTTAGAGCTAATGCTGAAAATCTCAATGTTTGAAAGAGCCAAGCCTATGTTAGTAGGAAGATTCCCTCGTAGTTGGTTTCCACCGATGTCGAACAACGTCATAGAAGAAATATTGAAGATAGATGGAGGAATCGTGCCAGACAACCTATTTTGTCCTAATGCAAGTATTTTAAGTTTGGTTAACTTCCCCAAAGCTTGGGGTATCTTCCCACCTAACTGATTGATAGCCAGACTAAGAACCTCTAACAATGACATGTTTCCAATGTATGAGGGAACAGTACCTGTTAGATAGTTCCCAGGTAAAGCAAAATACTGAAGCTCCAGCAAAGAATGGAGCTCGATGGGAATTTCTCCAACCAGACGATTGTAACCTAGACGGAGGTGTGTAAGGCGAGCACAACCTGACAGGTTTCTCGGGATATCGCCTTCCAATGTGTTGTAAAATAATTGCAAGATACGTAAATTGTGCAAATAGCCAACTTGTTGCGGGATTTCGTGATGGAAACTATTATTGTTGAGCATCAAGACTCTCAAGAAACTCAAGTTTCCAATTTGAGGGGAGATGGATCCCAAAAGCTTCAGGTCTTCTAGGTCAAGTCTTGTTACTCTACGGTGTAGGCGATCACATGTGACACCGTGCCACCGACAGTGGTCAGTTGTATGGTTCCATGAATTCAATGCCCCAGAAGGGTCCTCAGTTATGGCGGCCTTGAATGCAAGCAATGCGAGCTTGTCTGTTTGGTTGTTAGCCGAAGAGACTAGGCTAATGCATGGCAAAAGCACTATGCATGTGAAAAAGAGATGGCATGATGACCGGAACTCAAGGAAAGACAAGTTGTGAGGCTCCATGTCACTTGAGGTGAAATCTTAATGGATATCTGAGAAGCTTGATGGGAAGGAAGTTTCAGGAGGATGAACAGGTTTTGTTGCAATATGTATAGAGATGCTTCGATGGAGAAGATATTTGTTTAGGAGCTCTTTGAAGTCAAATCTCAGCCATGCACGCCGAAGTTAATGAGCCATCCTGCCCCATATATCACGGCAATTTGTAGTAACATGACTTGTTTTGTTCTCTAGCGAATGAGTAGCCTTTGTGCAATTAATTGACATTGGCTACGGAATAGACTTTCACGATAAAAATCCAAAGAAGAAGAAGAAGAAGAAAACTCATAATGAACGGTTCCCTTTTAACTTTGAACAATCATATAATACCATCTTATGTAACTATTCAACCAGATCCGACCCGATTCATTTTGGACAATGTGGAGTTGGGATAAAACTTTTGTGGGGTTGAATGATTAAAAAGTAGAATTTTTTTTGTCAAAAAAACATTTCTTCATTTCCACTTATATACAATAGAGCAACGCAGTCCAACTCCAAATAAGAAGATAAATCATCATAACAAGGTTAGGGATCACATGCTCAGAGAGCATATTTGTGACTTATTCAAATCAAAATCGGCGGCTGATCACCAAATCCGTCTTAGGTAATGAGTACACACCAAGATTTTCACATGTTGCCACAATTTTGCCTTTCGACAGTGCACGCATAAGTTTGGCGTCCTCAACACCATTGTCATTTAGAGTAACAATGTTGAATGTGCACAAATCTAACACATGTAAAAGCGTAGGAATTTACTAATGTCAATATTTAATTGTTTCAATGTAGAATATCAATTGGCAAATCTAGTTATAAATGGTGCAATATGTCGTAAAATTCAGTGCGCATGTAAGATCAATTTAGGCAGTAAATTGCAAAGAAGTTGATCCGCTAATGTTTAACCGATGTTTATGTCTGGAAGGAATTTAAAATAGGGCCTTACAAACGAATCCAAAGAGTGTGTACATTTTCCTTGCACATGGTGTGTAGATTTCATCACGCCATGGAGGTCCGAAGGTGGAATTCTTGTCACAGATCGGAATTCTCCTTCCCTTTAAAGTAATTTAAAATACAAGACAGTCCTGAGAATAGTCAACACCCGTGCAGGGTGTTTCGACCCATTGTCACTTAATAGGTTATGTGAAAAAAAAAAATCACCAAAATATCACGGAAAATTAAATCAGATACCATTAATGCTTAAGCATACTGTAGGTACGCGATAAATCAAACAGTCTCATCCAAGAAATGAAGAAAAATTAGTACATGAGTAAAGCCGTAAATAAATTATGAAGTCATCCTTTAAAATCAACTAGTATTCTATTATTCACCAAAACAGAATTCTAAAGTCGCGATGTATACATTAAGTATTCATCAAAGGAAATTAAAGTACCTAAAAAATTTGGAGGATTCCTTATGTCTAGTCAAAACTCTAGCGGATGAATATGTCTATTCCAACTGGTCGGATTTGGAGTGGGGGAAACTTGATTAGAAAGCTCATGGAAATGAAATAATTTGATTAAACTAATTAAAAGTTTAAATATTCGATTTGGAATTTGCGTTAGTTCAAGGATTATAAACGAAATTTTATATAAATCTTATATTTACCCACGCAGGCTGAGAATTTGACCCTATTTCCTTCCCTAATTATAAACTCGCGTCATTTTACTGGGGCCCGCATGCTGTAGTTTTCAAACTAGTCAATGCCGGTGCGTGACGGGAAAGTAGAATTTGGACAAAATATTCTCCAGTTTGATGCCGCGAAGCGAACCAAAAGAGGAGTCATTGATTGTCATGTCGACTATCATTGACGGACCTTGGCTCCGAATCTGGAACTGGAAGGCCTCTGTTCCCCAATTCGCACGGCCATACAAACTCGTGTCAATTTTACTGGGCGCCGCATGCTGTAGTTTTCTAACTAGTCAATACCGGTGCGTGACGGGAAAGTAGAATTTGGACAAAATATTCTCCAGTTTGATGCCGCGAAGCGAACCAAAAGAAGAGTCATCGATTGTCATGTCGACTATCATTTGACGGACCTTGACTCCGAGTCTGGAAGGCCTCTGGTCCCCAATTCGCACGGCATACAAACTCACGTCAATTTTACTGGGGCCCGCATGCTGTAGTTTTCAAACTAGTCAATGCCCGTGCATGACGGGAAAGTAGAATTCGTACAAAATATTGTCCAATTAGATGCGCGAAGCGAACCAAAAGAAGAGTCATTGATGTCATGTCGACTATCATTGACGGACCTTGACTCCGCGTCTGGAAGGCCTCGGGTCCCCAATTTGCACGGCCATTTTTTGAGCGAATACTTTCATGGATCTAATTCAAAATAAATCGACTCAATCACAATTGTTGATAAAATATTTCCTTCTCATTCATTTAAGAGGGGCACACGCATGTGTGCAATATGTTACTAGTACAAGAATGGCGGGGAAGTGAACTGCACCCAACGACAATGAAGGAGTGATGCGAACTTACCGAGCAGGACATGCAAAAACAAATAAGGGTCACCACCCACGGTAGTTCAATGTGTGGCTTTGATTAGATCTCTAGAAAATCCAACAACTATAGCTGCACTGGGTTCATAAACCTTGGTTCAAGCGAGAATTTCTCCATTTTCTTATGCCTATCAGATGACCAATTGACCCCTAATTTTCTTGTTTCTTTTACCTTTCACTCTAGACTAAGGCCCCAACTTTCATATGTTCTCAGTTTTCTAGTTTCAGTTTCATTTGAAACAAAAGCATTAGAGAGAAAAAGGCACCTGTTAAGATTTTGAAAATTACTTTCAGATAATAAAAGAAAAATGAAAAGAAAATTTCTTATAACTGTTTTCTCTAATGAAAACATAGATCGAGAATGAAAACAAGGGTTTCATAAGAAAAAGTTCGGTCTTTAACACCACAATCCCTATCTTTTCAATATGACTATTTCTATTTTTGACATTGGAAACAAGAAAAGACTTAGAGCACGGGTGGAAGGGAATTGTCATGCTTCGAACCCTGGGCACATGCACTGTCACACCCCAAACCCCGGGCATGTGCACATCTCTCGGCGGTCGACTAAATTGCGACTTTCCCAGGACGCGTCGCCAACCCTTTTCTTTTTATGCATATGCGGAAGTGAAATTTAAACATATACCCAGACAACAACAAACATGGGATAGAAAAACAAGACAACCGAATTTCACCAAACACACTTTAAATACAAGCCAAGTTAGTCCTACAAGATTGTACACTAAAGGTTTGCCCCAAAAGAACTACCAGACAACCTATACTCAGGATCCCTTCGACTCTGGCCCGGGTTCCTCCACGACACTTTCCGGTATCTCCAGACTAAGGACCTGAAAAATTGTAAACCATAACGAGATGAGAATAAATCTCAATGAGTCAATACCCTAAATTCCGATTAGGATAAGAATTCACTCAGGGTCGTCATAAACATACACCACTCAGAACTTACCTCACCTCAGCACCTTCCTGCATATTAGTGCATCACATAAAACATATGCATATAGTAAATGCATTCAATGACTAGAACACATCATATCACTCATCAAATATTTACAGAGGTCCCGATTATAGGACCAAATTGTTATAACACGTCTCATTCCATGCCACACAATTTCGTTCCATAATCAGATGCGGATAACTCATATCGGTGGTTCACTCCACACCCATTATTCACTCTCAATATTCAAAATCCATATTCAAACTCAAGGCTTTAGAGGTGGGCCACACGTTACATTATCGTGTGGCACTTAACCATTGACCACTAAGGCAATAGTATAAGGCTCTAGAGGTGACTCACACGAAATTTCATTATCCTGTAGCACTTAGCCCTTAACCACATAAAGTAATAGCTTAAGGCTCTAGAGGTGACTCACACGCAGTTTCCTTGTCGCGTAGCTCTTAGTCCTTTTCCACATATAACAACAGTACAAGATTCTAGAGGTGGCTCCCATGAAATCATGATATCGTGTAGCACTTAACCCTCGACTATGCAAGACAGTAGTGTAAAGCTCTAGAGGCGGCTCCCATGTGACTCAATTCACCATATAACACTTAGCCCTTGACTATAATAAGCAATGGTATAAGGTTCTAGAGGTGGCTCAAATGAAGCTTCGTTATTGTGCAGCACTTAGTCCTTTACTTGCTCACCACCCATTCGGTTTCCTTAGCACAACACATATCACCCTTCAATAGCCATCATTTGCCATGACCATAAACCATCACCATAGCACAACCATTCGCATCTCACCACGCACAAGTTCCAAGCATATCACAAGTCAACCCCATCACCAAATATGCAATTTCTAGCAAACAAAGCATCAAGAACAATCACAAATTACTACCGGTCCTAACCGGCAGAAACGGTCCACTTGTGCGGCCCCAAGTTTAAATCCATAAACCCCTTTTAAAATCCCATTATTTTATATAATATATAAAACTATTTTCGGTGTCGAAACCCGACACCCAAGATTTTCTGAATAAATATCGAAATCTTATAAATTTTGGAATAAATAACCAAAATTCCAATCAGCACTCAATTTGCACGAATTAACACTCAATTGCATAAACTAAGTATACCATTGCAATCAGCACGAAATTCCGGTCACCGGCTATCTCGGTCTAATTTATGAAAAATATTAAATAATTAAATAATTACCAAAATTAATTAAATACTTCAATTTAAATACCAAAAATGCTATATTAGGCCGAAAATGCTTGATTAACAGCCTAAACGGGCCGGAAAAATTCCCGAACCTATCTAGATAAATTATACATCCCATCTAATCCTTAATTAATCTAATCTAACCACCTAACATGCATTATTGAATAATTAAATCACTAATCTAATCTAACTAACCACATAATCCCTAATTAACTTAAATTAAACACCCATTAAGCATAATTAACCTCCTAAGCAAGGTTTAGCAAGTAAAACTCACCGATTTTGAAATCCGATGAGTTCACGGTGATAGCAATGTGGAGACGGGCAACAAACTCCGAAGCGGCTATACCCGACAAGGCCCGGAAAGGCCCGAAAAAGCCGCACGAAGCCTCGTTAGGGCTGAGCTCTTTGGCTTCTGCTCTTGAACTGCAGGGGCTGAACCAACAGTTGGTTGGGGCCGAAACAGCAAGGAGGCAGACGGCAGTAATAGTGCTACGGTGGCTTAGGGGCGGCAAACGACGGTGGTGGCGAGGCTGGACGACTAGAGATGGTGACGAACACAGGCTCGGGACACGAGGACGGCCAGGAACACGTAGGCTGGAGCAGCACAGGCGAGCGGCTGGCGAACGGGCACGCGACGACACTAGACAGCAGCAGCGAGCTTGGATGGGCGTGCAACAGAGGAGGGGGCTGCTAGCTCGGTTTCTCTGCAATTCCAAGATCTCCAAATGCTCTCTAATGGAGAAAGACATAGCAAGGGATGAAAAAGGTGGCTGCTGGTAAAAGGGGGGCCACCAAAATATCTAAATACTCGAGTTCATAGCCCTACCAAGCTTGGCTGTATTTCTCAGCCATTTGTAGCTGCCAAAGCTTCCTTGGCAAGCCTCCCAAGAGTCCAAAAGTTGCTCACCATGGGGGGCTACGAATTTGTACATTGTCCACTCAATTTGGATTCAATTGCCCACCAATTCTCCTTCAAATTAACTCAACTCGAAGTCCATAAATCTAACCAAGATGCCATCATCCCTCTTAGGATTTTTCCTCGTCAATTGAACCAACTTGAATCCCGAAAATGCGGTCAAAAACGGTCCTCTGATTTTCCTAATAAAAAACGGCCTTACTTTAAAGTTTTGCCAAAAATCCCAGTTTGCAGAAAAATCTTCGGAAGACAAGTCAACGTTCATAAAATGATCATGACATGACCGAACTTTCAATTTCTAAAATCAGATTTAAATTCGCGGTTAATTTCAATCTGGCACGATTTTAACATGACCTAGCCTATCGGGTAGCTTTTAGGAATTTTTAGCGCATTTGACCCATGATCGATTATTTTTGAACCACCTTGTATGTCTTCGACACATTGGCGACTCTCAATTGTTGTGAAAATCTCAAGGTTTCAAATGCGGACACAAGGTACCAAAATGACAAAAAAAATCGATCTAGTGCCGTTCGACGAGAATTTTGCAATTAGATGGGATCACCCACACACTAATCACATATCTCCGTCAAATTGACCTCTCTCCGATCTCTGATTGATTTTGACGGTACCATAATGACCCTTACAGATTAGCACAGTCGAGCAATCGTTTCCTAGTCGAATTCTCAAGTCTATTGCATTAAAATCCCTTAACGGCTTCACCTGATAATCTAGTTATCTCGTGAGTGATCAGCTCAGAGAATAGAACTATAGGTGTGTCGATGAAAAGCTCGATTCATTCAATTGAAAATAGAACTGGAATTTCAAGATGTCACAACTCTTCCCTTCTTACAAAAATTCCGTCCTCAAAATTTAAACCATTACAAATCTTTAAACAAAAAGGTGGGGGTACAATCGTCTCATCAATTATTCACCTTCCCAGGTTGCTCCTTCTGTACCATGGTGTTGCCAGACCACTTTAACCAACTGGATTGTCTTAGTGCACAGAACCTGTTCCTTACGATCTACGATCTGAACCGGTCTTTCCACGTATGACACCCTGCCGTCCACGTCTAACTCTTCAAAGTTTAGCACATGGGTCGGATCAGGTTCATACTTTCTCAACATCAATACGTGAAAGACGTCATACACTTGCGCCAACCTCGGCGGTAATGCAAGATGATATGCTAGAATCTCGATTCTCTCTAAAACTCGAAGGGACCCACCTACCTCCAACTTAGTTTCCTTTTCTTACCAAAAGCGCGAAGTACCCCTTATTGGTGACACCTTTAGAAAGACGTGCTCACCTACTTGGAATTCCAATGGTCTTTGGCACTTATCTGCGTAGCTTTTCTAACGGCTCTAAGCAATCTTTAATCTATCTCTGATAACGGCAACTGCATCCACTGACTACTAAACTAACTCTGGGCCTATGATCTTTCGTTCTCCAACCTCATTCCAACAAACTAGTGTTCTACACGCTCTGTCATACAACGCTTCAAAAGGAGCCATCTGAATGCTTTGCTGGTAGCTGTTGTTGTAAGCAAACTCGATAAGATGAAGCTGTTCCTCCCAACTTCCCTTAAAATCCAACACGTAAGCTCACAGCATGTCTTTAAGGGTTTGAATTGTCCTCTTAGACTGGCCATCCATCTAAGGATGATAGGCCGTACTGTACTACAGCTTCGTTCCTAAAGCGATTTGTAAACTGTTCGAAAACGCAGCTGTCAATCTCGGGTCTCGATCTGAAGTAATCGTCACCGGCACTCCATGCAGCCAAACAATCTAACACACGTACAACTCTGCATGACTGTCCAAATCAAGGTCTTTCTGTACTGCGATGAAGTGAGCTAACTTAGTCAATCTATTGACCACTACCTAAATGGAATCATTACCCCTCTGACTCCTTAGTAAGCTTGTCACAAAGTCCATCGTGATGAGCTCCCATTTCCACTCAAGAATCTCAAGAGGTTGCAAAAGTCCTCCCAGCTTACAATGCTGAGCCTTCACTTGCTGATACGTCAGACACTTGGCGACATGCTTGGCAATGTCCGCCTTCATACCAAACCACCAATAGTGTTGACGCAAATTTCATTATATCTTCATACTACCAGGATGAATGCTATAACTGCTACGATGAGTTTCTAATAAAATTTCCTATTTAAGCTCTGTATCGTCAGGTACACACAATCGTCCTCGAAATTTCAGCGTTCCATCTTCAGAAATCTGAAAATCAACATTTCTCTTATCGGTATCCTCTTACAGGATTTTCTAAACATCCGGGTCAATCAGGTGAAATTCTTGATTCTGATTTACACTTCCGGGTCAATTATGAGGGTGGCCATAAAGTTCGAAAGGTGACCTATCTCAAATTTGAAAACCAAATCTCAAGCTCTCTCAAGTAAAACCCATTCCTTAACCATTATCTAAGCAACTGAAGACTTTCGACTCAAGGCATCTGCGACCTTGTTCGTCTTCCCAGGGTGATACGAAATATCTCAATCATAGTCCTTTAGAAGTTCCATCCATCGACGCTGTCTCATATTCAACTCCTTCTGAGAGAATAGGTACTTGAGACTTTGATGGTCAGTGAAGATATGGAATCTCTCTCCACACAAATAATGTCTCCAAATTTTCAAAGTGAAAATGATTGCTACGAGTTCTAAGTCATGCATCGGGTAATTCAGCTCATGAGGCCTCAACTGACGGGACGCATATGCAACAATCCTATCATGTTGCATCAAAAAGCAACCCGGTCCTCTAAACAACACATCATTATAGATCTCGTATCCTCCAGGTTCAGATGGTATGGTCAGCACAAGTGTGGTAATCAGCTTCTGCTTAAGCTCTTGAAAACTACACTTGCACTTGTCTGTCCACACGAACTTCTCTTCCTTCTTCAGTAGTCGAGTTAACGGCGACGCTAAAGTTGAAAATCCTTCTACGAACCTTCTGTAGTAACCTATTAAACCCAAGAAACTTCTAATCTCTGTCACTGTCGTCGGTCTTGGCCAATTGATCACTGCTTCAATCTTGGACGGGTCCATGGAGATTCCTACTATACTTAAGTGCCTTCCGTGCTCCTCATCACTTCTCAAATACACCAGAATATCGTCAATGAATATGATCACAAACCAATCCAGATATTCTTTAAAAACTCGATTCATCAAATCCATAAAAGCAGCTGGGGCGTTCATCAAACCAAATGGCATTACAGTGAACTCATAATGGCCGTATCAAGTACAAAACGCTGACTTCGGTATGTCCTCATTTCTAATCCTCAACTAATGATACCCTGTTCTCAAGTCGATTTTTGAAAATATCGACGCTCCTTACAGCTAGTCATATAAGTCATCGATCCTCGGGAGTGGATACTTGTTCTTGGTCATCACCTGATTGAGTTGACAATAGTCGATGTACAAACGCAACGAACCATCTTTCTTCTTCACGAAGAGAACTAATGCTCCCCAAGGTGATGCACTAGGACGTAGAATCCCTTATCCAACAATTCCTACCTCTGCACCTTTAGTTCTTTCAACTTAGACAACACCATCTGGTAAGGAGCCTTAGAGATTAGCTTTGTCCCAAGTGCTAGCTCGATCACAAACTTTATCTCTCTCTCTCTCTCTCTCTCTCTCTCTGGCGGCAAACCTGGCAATTCTTTTGGAAACACGTCTGGAAACTCTTAAACTACTGTTATATCTTCTATCTTCAGCTCCTCAACTGTCGTATCCACAATAGTTACTAGGTAACCTTGACAACCCCCACCTAACAAACAGGTTGTCTCAAGCAACGAGATTAAAGTAATCGAGGGTCCTCATCGACTCCCAATAAACTCAAAACTTTCACCCTCTATCGGGTTAAACTGAATCACTTTACAATAGCAGTCCATCTTAGCTTGTTACTTGGTGAGCCAGTCCTTGCCAATTATCACATCAAAATCATACATGGAGGACTATCAAGTCTATCTTCCCTTCTTGCTCACCAATCATTAACTTGCAATCAACACAGCCCACTGAAGCTAATACCTTATCCTTTAACGATGTAGATATGCTAACCACTGACTCCAATAACTCAAGAATCAATCTTACCAACTTAACATACTGCTCAGCTATAAATGAATGAGTAGCTCTAAGGTCAAATAAAGCATAAGCAACGTGGTCGTTCAACAAGACCATACCTGTGATCACATTAGGTGAGTCCTTAGCATGTCCTCTAGTGATAGCACACATCCTTCCTTGAGCTGGCGGTCTATTCTGTCCACCTTGTTGTGCGATCTGCAGCGCAAATCCTTAGTTCTGACCCATTGGTGGCAATGGCGATAACTGCTACGACGGTCCCATCGGTCTTCTGGAATAGTTTCTAGCTATGTGACCCTGCTGGCCACACTCATAACACGTACCCATCCTAAAATGGCACGAGGCTGATCCGTGTCGTTTTCCACAGAAATGACACACACCATTCTATCTTAATGTCAACTTTCCTATTCCACCCTTCCTATTGGGCGGAATGGGATACCTTCCTCCAGACATAGGTTTCTTCCCAAACCTATTTCCATCCTTATTCGAACCAAACCGCAACCCAGATGCAGTGGCTTGTTCATTCTGGTCTCTCTCTATCAGCTACACCCATTCATACAGGTCATTGTAGTTCTTCAAGTTGAGTGGTACCAGCGAACTCCTCAGTTTCGGTCTGAGTCCATCTCTAAACCTTCTAGCTCGGTCTATCGAATCCTCGATCAGTCTGGGGGTTTACTGCGATAGCTTAGCGAACTTTGCTTCGTACTAATCTACTGTCATTGTACCTTGGCGAAGGCGCTGGAATTCCGCCATCTTCAGTTCTCTAGCACTCTTAGAAAAGTACTTGACATTGAAGACTTCAACAAAGGCATTCTACTCGGGATTACACCTTTAGGGAACACTATTCCTCTGGTGGCCCTCCACCAAGTGCTTGCAATTCCTTGCAACTGATAGGCTACAAGGACGACCTTCTCTTCCTCGGTGCACATCAGCAGTGCAAAGGCCTTCTCCAAATCCTGAATCCATAGGGCTGTAGCTTCAAGATCTCCTGCACCAGTGAACCTAGGCGGGTTCAATTTTAAAAACTGCTCCACTAGCTTATGCATCGGCCTCACAGCAATCACGTTCCCAAGGGGAACTTCAACAAGTGCGGCGACAGATGCGGCAAAGGCTGCGGCGGCAGCAAAAGCAGCATTGGTAGCAACAATAGCGGTAGCTGTAGCGATAGTGGTAATGGCGGCGACTTGATTATGGGCCTATTGCCCCATCAGCATTCCCAAGGCCTCTAGCGCCTGCATGATCCCGACAATTCTTGGATCACCAGGTACTGCTACACCAACATCGACTGGAGGTGGTACTACTCCACTTGCACTAGCCTCAGCCTACACTCTAACATGACCACCTCGGGTACCGACCCTTGTCGATGTCCTACCCTGAGTCACAGGGCCTACTGCCCTCTTCCTAGGAGTCATCTGCTCCTGATCACTCATCTTGTAGACTTTCTACAGGACCTGCTCCCAATTCCACACAGAATTAGAAACGGAGTGATCCTCATAAATAATTTACTAATCAGCTATCAATCACATGCATCAACATAAATTAAAGGCCTTTCCTACTAACTATCCCATACACCATCACACCTTATCGCTCCAAATACTTACCAGCTCTGATACCACTTCGGGCGGAGATGTCACGCCCCAATCCTCGAGCGTGTGCCCATCCCTCGGTGGTCGATAAAATTTGCGACGTCCTAGGACGAGTCGCTGACCCATTCATTTTATTACACATGCGGAAGTGAATTAAACACCCTTGACAACAAATAGCATGGGATAGAAAAGCAGGACAAGAGATTCACCAACCAAACATGTTTTTATAATCAAGCTGAGTTTACAAACAGAGGTCTTATAAAGATCGGCTTTAAAAAATGAACTGCCCTACGACTTACTAGTCGGGCACGTTCATTGAACCTTCAGATTCCACCTTTACAACTCCGGGGGCTTCGGGTCCTCCCTTTAAGGACTTGAAAAGTTAAGCCCACGACGGGGTGAGATAATGTCTCAACAAGTTCACCCCATAAACCCTTATTAGGAAGGAAATATGCCTAAGGGCATCCTAGCCACACAACCACTCAATCATGGAGGACTTATCTCGCCTCAGTTTCTTCCTACACGTCAGCATAGTTCATATCACAACCAAAAGCATGAATCATACTCAACCAGCCACAGGGGTCCCAATTATAGAGCCAAATCGTTATGACACGTCTCATTCCATGCCACACAATTTCGTCCC
Organism: Eucalyptus virginea; assembly: GCA_014182375.1. Classification (NCBI taxonomy): domain Eukaryota; kingdom Viridiplantae; phylum Streptophyta; class Magnoliopsida; order Myrtales; family Myrtaceae; genus Eucalyptus; species Eucalyptus virginea. The sequence continues at coordinate 43,605,354 of CM024521.1, read as the reverse complement.
ATAATCCGCACATCTATCTTAATCAATCATGCGTTCCAATTGTTTACTACCCGCATAGGTAGTTTTACCCGACACACATCGGTCCTCTGGTGTAGCCAGGCCCCGTCTCAATCCTTTGAGCATGGCAACATCCTCCGACACACACCAAGGACAATATTCCATTCGGCATTCCCGAAGGAGCTTCGGTCCAGAATCTACTGTGACCGACTTCCTTTGACCAGGGGCGTCCCATATAGAGGTAACGTCCTACGGACACACACCGAGGACGGGTTCTTTTAACCAGCACATGATCATTCAATCTTAGCCCAAGCTACCATGCATTGCACTCAAATACCTCAATTAAAATAGTGAACCTGGCCTATTTTCTTCGTATTAGAAACACTGTGAGAATAATCGTGCGTGGGTATACGGTCAGATTGAACCTTAAAAATTGGTATCCTTCCCTTTTAAAATTCCATTATTTTATATAATATATAAAATCATTTTCGGTGTCGAAACCCGACACCCGGGATTTTCTAGATAAATATCGAAATTCATAAATTTTGGAATAAATAACCAAAATTCCAATCAGCACTCAATTTGCATGAATTAACACCAAATTGCAGAAACTAAACATACCATTGCAATCAGTATGAAATTCCGGTCACCGGCTATCCCGATCTAATTTCCGAAAAATATTAAATAATTAAATAATTAAATAATTACCAAAATTAACTAAATAATTCAATTTAAATACCAAAAATGCTATCTTAGGCCGAAAATACTTAATTAACCACCTAAACGGACCGAAAAATTCCCGAACCTATCTAGATAAATAATACATCATGTCTAATCCTTAATTAATCTAATCTAACCACCTAACATGCATTATTGAATAATTAAATCACTAATCTAATCTAACTAACCACCTAATCCATAATTAACTTAAACTAAAAACCCCTCAAACATAATTAACCTCCTAAGCAAGGTTTAGCAAGTAAACTCACCGGTTTAGAAATCTGATGAGTTCACGGTAACGGCAACATGGAGATGGGCGATAAACTCCGAAGCAGCTACACTCAACAAGGCCCGGAAAGGCCCAAAAAAGCCACACGAAGTCTCAGCTGGGTTGAGCTCTTTGGCTTCTACTCTTGAACTGCAGAGGCTGAACCGGCAGCTAGTTGGGGCCGAAACAGCAAGGATAGGAGGAGGACGGTAGTAGCGGTGCTACGGCGGCTTGGGGGCGGCAAACGACGGTGGTGGTGAGGTTGGACGACTAGAGACAGTGACGGACAAGGGCTCGGGACGCGCGGACGGCCAAGAATGCGCAAGCTAGAGTAGCACGGGTGAGCGGCTGGCGAGCAGGCGCGCGACGACACTGGACAGCAGCGATGAGCTCGAACAAGCGTGTGACGGAGGAGGGGGCTATTGGCTCGGTTTCTCTACAATTCCAAGCTCTCCAAATGCTCTCTAATGGAGAAAGACAAAGCAAGGGATGAAGAAAGTGGCTGTTGGTCAAACGGGGCCACCAAAATATCTAAATACTCAAGTTCATGGCCCTACCAAACTTGTTTGTCTTCCTCAGCCATTTGCAGCTGCCAAAGCTTCCTTGGCAAGCCTCCCAAGGGTCCAAAAATTGCACACCATGGAGGGCTACGAATTTGTGCATTGTCCACTCAATTTGGATTCAATTCCCCACCAATTCTCCTTCAAATTAACTCAATCCAAAGTCTATAAATTCAACCAAGATGCCATCGTCTCTCTTAGGATTTTTCCTCGTCAATTGAACCAACTTGAATCCCAAAAATGCGGCCAAAAATGATCCTCTAATTTTTCCAGTCAAAAACGGCCTTACTTTGAATTTTTGCCAAAAATCCCGTTTTGCAGAAAAATCTTTGGAAGACGAGTCGACGTTCCTAAAATGAATCGTGACATGACAGAACTTTCAATTTCTGAAATCGGATTCAAATTCGCGGTTAATTTCAATCTGGCACGATTTTAACGTGACATAGCCTACCAAATAGCTTTTAGAAATTTTTAGTGCAATTGACTCATGGTCGATTATTTTCGAACCACCTTGTACATCTTCGACACATTGGCGACTCTTAGTTATCATGAAAACCTCAAGGTTTCAAATGCGTACACAGGGTACCAAAATAACAAAAAAATCAGTCTAGTGCCGTTCGACGAGAATTTTGCAATTAGGTGGGATCACCCACACACGAATCACATATCTCTATCGAATCGGCCTATCTCTAGTCTCTGATCGATTTTGACGGTGTCATAATGACCCTTGCAGATTAGCACGGTCGAGCAGTCGTTTCCTGGTCAAATTCTCAAGTCTATTACATTAAAATCCCTTAATGGCTTCACCTAATAATCTAGTTATCTCATAAGTGATCAACTTAGAGAATAGAGCTATTGACGTGGCGTGTCAATGAAAAGCCCGATTCATTCCATTGAAAACAGAACTGGAATTTCAGGATGTCACACAATTACTCAACCAATGAAAAACCTTAGCAAAATATCAAGCCCATCATTGCAAATCCCCTAAAGTCTTCATGCCAAATAAGTCTTGTGGCCATCCAATGAGAAAATTGCTCCTATTTCTCACATATAACCCATTTGGGCAGCCAAAAATCCCTTTTAATTAGCCCCTCCCAATTTCCATTATTCTTCTTTTTGTCCGAAATCGATTTTTCCACAAAATTCCAAACTCGACGAAAATTCGCCGAAAGATGAGACAACATCCTAAAAATGAATTGTGACACACTCGAACGTCTGATTCCCGAAACCGAATTCAATTTCGTGGTTAAAATCGACCGAACGCAATTTTAATACAACCTAACCTATCGAGTAGCTTTTAGGGATTTTAGTGTGTTTGACCGGTGGTCGATAATTTTCGATCCACGTTTGTGCATCTCCAACTCGTAGGCGACTCTCGGTTGTCGTAAAAATCCTAAAATTTCAATTACGTATCCCAAGTATAATTTCGATAGAAAATCAAGTTAGTGTCATTCGATGCGAATTTCGCAATCATGTGGAATTACTCGCGATTCAATTACGTGATTTCATCGAATCGACTTATATTCGATCGCAATTCGATTATAACAGTGTCGTATTGACCCTTGCTGATTATTATGGTCAAGCAGTTGATTTTTGATCGAATTCTCTAGTCTACCGCGTTTATATCTCTTGATGGCCTCACCTAATAGATTAGTTAACTCGTGAGGGGCCAGCTCAAAGTAAAATGACCATAGGCGCATTGACGAAATATCCATTTCATATATTCGAGACGGGGTCGAATTTTAGGATGTCACAGATATAGCGAATGAAGAACAGCAATCAATCATGTCAACAAGTCATTTTGAACTTCTCGCACTATAACCTTAGAAATTATTCCAATAAATCAATCATATATATATATATATATATATATATATATATATATTGTTTTAAGTGAATAACGACTCTTATTATATGATCAGGTAAAATATTCTTTTCACGAAAGTAACATTTTTTAGGGGAGCCAAGTAGCTAAACGGACAATATCTTTTGTGAAGTTGCATATGCAAAATGTATTATTGTACTACATTTGTATTTTGAGGATACTTTTCTATTCATTGATAATTCTATGAAAATTCTGATGCAATTAAATTTGACAAAAAAAAAAATCTTTGGAAATGGTTTGAATGACTTGTCTTATAATGCCACTATAATTGCTATAATTTCTTGTCAGTGGCTAATTATACCACGCAACCAAGGCAAAGATAGTATTATGCTTAATAATATTTTAGGGAGCATTTTCTTTTGCAATTGCATGATAATAATAGATGTTTTTTGCAAATGGTTTGAATGAGTTGTCTTATAATGCCACTATAATTGCTATAATTTCTTGTTAGCGGCTAATTATTGTTGGAGAAATCTTTCTAGAATATTTTGAAGCTGACAAAACGTTTCTATCAGTCTAGTCTGAAGATTTGCAAGACTCTACCATTTAAAGTCTGAAGACCTCCGGACTACCAGACTCAAGACTCAAAGTTTATTCTCATTGACAATTTCTAATCTGTTGAAGAAAGGCTATCTAGAACTGAGTGCTTTATTGAGGATTTGGCCTTATCGACTGGAGAAGATCTCTTGGCTGGATATGACATAACGGATTTTTTTATTCGAATCAAGATTGATTAAGGATCCGATGATTGACAAAGTATTCTTGGAAGGTTCTACTTATGGAAACCAAGATCCTGATTGTATGGGCGAGTAGGATTGATGGGCTATCGACATGTTCCTTTAATAGCTCGAATGATCTTCGTAATTGATTTGTCCAACGGGAAGATTGGAAGAATTCCTTTGGTAAGTGCCAACGGGTATGATGGCATAAAGGAGTATAAAAAGAAGACGTTCCAGTTGTTCAAGGGGTGCACGATAGAAGAATTCCAAAGTCTGAAGCTCTTTGATTCTTAGTCAATTCATTTACTGAGCGAAATCTTATACACAAAAGAGAGTCTATATTTCGTGTTACCTTGAGGAAGTGTGGTAGAATATCTACACTGTGGAATCAAGGGAAAGCATTGCTGTAACATCTCTTTTGTTCATAGTGAAATCCAGCCAATGGGCTGTCAGTGCAGAAGAGTGGGCGTAGGCTTGAAATAAGCCGAACCACTATAATCCTTGTGTTCAATTCTCTCTTCCCTACTCTCTGTTTTACTTTGATCATAGTTCGTTTTGTTAACAAAAGGAGAGCTTTCTTTCTATTGTCTGTCTAGTATTGCTTTCATATCTCAAGAAATTATTTTTACACCTATTCACCCCCTCTAGGTGCTTATACTAGTTATATCAATTGGTATCAGAGCCTGTGTACTCACTTTGTTTGAAGTGTTTTACTTCAGAGTTAAAGATCCATGGCTAGTATGCTAGCTCCAAGGCTGGTGGAAGGGCAAAGCAATACCAGACCACCTTACTTTGATGGAAAGGATTACAACATCTGGAAAAACAAGATGAAAGCGTTCCTTCGATCAAAGGATCCTCTGGAATCGGACGTTGTAGAAAAAGGAATCATTCCTAAAGCTGCATCTGTCTCAGAGAGAGGAAAAGAAACTGTTGAGTCAAGTGAAATGACTCAGGAAGAGATAATCAAGAGACAAGCTCTTGATGCAATAGCAATTTATTCTTTATATTGTGCTTTGTCACCTACTGAATATAACAGAATATCTTCTTGTGTTACAGCAAAAGAAGTCTGGGATAGATTACATATCACCTATGAAGGAACTGATCGAGTGAAAGAGACCAGAATCAACATTCTTCTCGGTCAATATGAAGCTTTCAAAATGAAATCAGGAGAATCTATAACTGACATGTTTAGCCGTTTTACAGAAATCGTGAATGGTCTTGAAAATCAAGGTCAACCAATTTCTGATCCCATGAAGGTAAACAAGCTACTGCGTGAAAACTCCAAGGATTGGAATCACATAAAGACCTCAATAAGAGAGACACAAAGAATCATGCCACTATCTATCGATGAGTTGGTTGGAACTCTTCAGTCTTATGAAGTGGAGCGAATCAATGAAGATGAAGATCCTAAAGGTAAGAAATCCATTGCATTAAAATCCAATGATGACTCTGATGTTACAGATTCTGAAGACGATATGGACGATGAGGAGCTTGCTCTCATGATAAGAAGATTCAAAAAGCTGAACAGAAAAGGAAGAAGATTCAATCCAAAGAAACAGAGTTTTCAAAAGCAACAGACCAAGTCTGTTGATGATGATGAATCAAACAAGGATGTAGTCTGCTTTGAATGTAAGAAAAAGGGACACATCAGACCCAACTGTCCTCTTCTGAGGAAGAAGAAAGGAAAAGCTGAAAAGTATCGAAAGGCTCTTAAAGTAGAAACCTAGAGTGATACAAAGTGTGAAGAAAGTGATGATGATTATGCCAATATATGTCTGATGGCACAATCAGATTTAGACTCAAACTCTGAAACAAACTCAGACAGTGAATTTGAGGTAAGTAACTTTAAAATCCCTGTCAAAGTTTCTAAATACCTTGATGAGCTGTGTTTTAGTCTTAAGACTTCTCTTAAAAGGATTTCCGAACTTAAAAAGGAAAACTCTGCACTAAAACAACAGGAAAATGTTTTGAAAGAAAGAGTTAAATGTTTAGACATGAATGTTTCCACTCTTAAAGAAAGCGAAGATAATCTTTTAAAAGAAAATGCTTTTTTAAAAGTTGACTCATCAAATATTTCAAAGAAATTTTCAATAGGATCTGAGAAACTTGAGAAAATTCTTTCAGCACAAAGACCTTATTTCAATAAATCTGGTTTAAGAATGACAGCAGAAACCATTCCTTTAATTGATTTTCCTAAAGTGAAGGAAAGAATTAAGCAAAGACCCACAAGAGATGCTTACAAAAATCATTTCAAAAGGTTTTTGTAAAACCAAAGAGGTCAAAATGTTCTCGGATGTTCAAAGTGCAATAGTGCGGATCATTTTGAAAAATAGTGTCCTATGGTTTGGAAACTGTTAAGAAAATATGGGCAAATACCGCATATCATACTAACACCAATGGACCCAAGAAAATATGGGTACCAAAGAAAGCTTGAGTCTTTTTTAAATGCAGGTCACTATCAAGAAAAAGGTAAAATGGTATCTAGATAGTGGATGCTCAAGACATATGACAGGAGATTCAAATTGCTTCATAAAGCTCGTTTAAGTAAATGGTGGAAAAGTCTCATTTGGAGGAAACAGCAAAGGAAGAATTGTGGGATTTGGAACTGTAAAGATTGGAAACCTCACAATAAGCAATGTTTCCTAGTGGAGGGACTCAATTACAATCTGCTCAGTATCAGCCAGCTGTGTGATACTGGTTTCAAAATCTACTTTCAAGAGGGAATATGTTCAGGAACCAATAAAGATTCTACTCAGTCATTCATGGGTCGAAGACATGGAAATATCTACCTCTTGGATGTGAAACAAGATGAATCGCAATGTCTAATCTCAATTCAAGACGAAGCAAGCTTATGGCATAGAAAGCTTGGGCACATCAATATGAAGCAAATAGCCAAAATTTCAGCAAAGAAGCTTGTTCGTGGTCTACCCAATTTAACATACCAAAAGTCTAATCTATGCACACCATGCGTATTGGGAAAGCGGTAAGAAATTCATTTAAACCAATAAATCAAGTTTCCACTAATCGTGTACCTCTTGCGGCTTCGCATATGGATCTCTTCGGTCCAACCAGAACTTAGAGCATTGGAGGTAAGAAATATTGCCTAGTAATTGTGGATGACTACTCTCGATTTACTTGGGTATATTTCCTGGCAAGTAAGTCTGAAACCTTCTCTTATTTTGAAAAATTTGCTAAAAAGGTTCAAAATGAAAAAGGGTGTGTTATCTCAAGTATAAGAACAGACCATGGAGGTGAATTTGAAAATCAAGATTTTACAAAATTTTGTGATGAATCTGGTTTTCAGCATGTGTTCTCCTCTCCATATACTCCAGAGCAAAATGGAGTTGTGGAAAGAAAGAATAGATCTCTTCAAGAAATGGCTAGAACTCTTTTAATTGAAAGTAACATCTCTTCACGATTTTGGGTGGAAGCAAGTTTCAACAAAGCATGTTATATTATCAATAGAGTTTTTCTAAGGCCTATTCTGGAAAAAAAAAAAAAAACCCCCCTATGAGTTATTCAAAGGAAAGAAGCCTATTGTTTCATATTTTCATGTGTTCGGATGCAAATACTTTATATTGAAAAATGCAAATGATCGAGTTGGTAAGTTTGAAGAAAAATCAGACGAAGGCATCTTCCTTGGATATTCTACCTCAAGCAAAGCCTACAGAGTCTATAACAAGAAGAGTCAATGTGGAAGAATCAATGAATGTCAAATTCCAGGATTCTATGCAAAATGAATCTATTCGAGACTCATCTTGAAGAATCGAACCGCTCCAAGACTCTACAAAGTCTAAAACTCAAGAAGCGGCTCGGACTACGAAAGACCAAAGCAACAAGTGGTTATTGAAGATTCAAATGAAGGAAGTGATCATCAACCCGACAAATCAACCAAGAATCGGAAGCATAAGTCCGGTCATCCCAAAGATCTCATTATTGGCGACATTAATGAAGGAATTCGCACAAGATCCAAAAGGCGCGAAGAGTCTAGTGCCTTTGTGGCTCTTATTTCGAAATAGAACCAAAAAGCATAGAAGAAGCTTTATCGATGAAAGCTGGATTGAAGCTATGCAAGAAGAACTCAGACAATTCAGCATTAATGATGTCTGGGAGTTGACTTCTAAACCAAAAGGTAAATCTATTATTGGAGCTAAATGGGTTTTCAGGAACAAGATGAACGAGAAAGGAAAAGTCGTAAGAAACAAAGCAAGACTCGTGGCCAAGGGATATACGCAAGAAGAAGGGATAGACTATGATGAGACTTACGCACCAGTAGCAAGGTTAGAAGCAATTCGATTATTACTTGCTTTTGCTTGTTATAAGAATTTCAGGTTATTCCAAATGGACGTCAAAAGTGCTTTCCTAAATGGATTTATCCATGAGGAAGTCTATGTGGAACAACCACCTGGGTTTGAAGACCCAAGGAAGCCAGACTCAGTATTCAGACTGAAAAAGGCCTTGTATGGTTTAAAGCAAGCACCTCGAGCTTGGTACGACAGGCTAAGTAAGTTTTTAATACAAAATGGCTTTGTCAAAGGTAAAGTAGATACTACTCTGTTTATCAAAAGAGAAAGCAAAAGTTTTTTACTTGTTCAAATATATGTTGATGATATTATTTTTGGATCCTCTAATGAAAGTTTGTGCAAGAAATTCTCTAAGTCTATGCAGGATGAATTTGAAATGAGCATGATGGGAGAACTAACCTTCTTTCTTGGTCTTCAAGTGAAACAATTGAAGGAAGGGACTTTTATTCATCAAGAAAAATATGCTAATGATCTTGTCAAAAAGTTTGGACTGGAAAATTGCAAAAAGACTGATATACCTATGTCAAGTTCCTTGAAAATAGACAAAGATGAAGGAGGAAAGAAAGTTGACCAGAAGCTATACAGGAGTATCATCGGTTCACTTATTTATCTTACTGCTTCTAGACCTGACATCTTGTTTAGTGTTTGCATTTGTGCTAGATTTCAAGCAGATTCTAGAGAATCTCATCTAAGTGTTGCAAAGCGTATCATCAAATACATTGCTTCAACTACAAGCATCGGTCTTTGGTATTACTCTTCTTGGATACTCAGATGCAGATCTAGCCGGTTGCAGAGTTGATAGAAAGAGCACCTCGGGTACCTGTCAGTTACTTGGAAGCAGGACAGTGTCTTGGTTTTCAAGGAAGCAAAATACAGTAGCTCTTTCTACAACAGAGGCAGAGTATGTAGCTCTCGGAAGTTGTTGTTCACAAATTTTGTGGATAAAACAACAGCTAAGAGACTTTGGAATTGAAGATTCATGCACGGAGATTAATTGTGACAACACCAGTGCAATCAATTTTACCAAAAATCCAATTCTTCACTCAAGAGCAAAGCATATAGAGATTCGACATCACTTCATTAGAGATCATGTTCAAAATGGAGAAATTTCGATTCAGTTTGTTGATTCAAAGAACCAACTGGCAGATATATTTACAAAGCCTTTGGAGAAAAATCAATTTGATATCATCCGTTCCAGACTCAACATCTTGAAGCTTGAAGAAGTTAAAGTCTAGAGACTCTCAGACTCAGACAATCATGGTTCTTGACTGTAAGTTATTTTATTTTCTCTTATATTAAATCTCAAAAAGGTACGATCATTTATCTATTTATAATTGATTTATGCTATCTTCAATTTCCGTGAAAAGTGCAATTTTACCTTTTCAAAAATAGTTAATTTCTCTTTAAAATGGCAGTTATTTATTTTTTGAAAAAGGCAGTTATTGTTAAAAGAGGCATCTTTTCACTTTCCCTTACGACGTTTGGTTTTTCCCTCTTTCGACTGGGCTATATATAGTCGGTTTTTATTCGCTTAACTCCAAAACCCTAAAAAGCATCCATCTTCCACTCCCGTCTCGTTTCCTTGTTTAATCTTCGAAAAAGTTGTCATCTTTCTTGGGAAAGTGAAGCAAGGAATCTTTCAAAGACAAAGAAAGATGTCGTCTTCAAGAAAGTCTTCGAGAATCGCAAGTAGGGGACCACGGCGAATGAGTGAGGGGCCTACTCACTTTGATCTCACCGAGGAAGAGGAGTCACCAAGTCAGCAACAAAGCCCGCAACATTCTCAACAGCGTCATTCTCCACCATCTAGTCCACAAGGTGTGGGTCATCAACAAGAGGAAGAAATCGTTGAAGACGCAGATCCTGTAAGAATTCAAAAGCCCTCTTTTATTTACAAGCTTTACCGTGCTTTAAAGAGCACTGGTACTCCATTGAACTACGTAGATGATTTTCTTAAGGACAAGGGATATGGAAATGAGTATATCTTTTTGCGAAAAATGGAGCTTTTGGGAATTGCTCCTAAAGGGAAAGCAGAAGAAGCCCTTGCAAATATCCCAAGTGATCCGCGTGTTGGGGGATTTAATCCGACATATGGAAATGATGATGACAAATTGTACAGCGAATTTCAACCGAGAATGGGTGTTGCAGCGAAAATTCGAGGAAAAAGGACAGAGTTGTTTAGATTGAAGGAACAGAAGGATCTATACTCCAAATTGTTGAGACGTGGGGTGATAAACCCTAGGAATGTGGATTTTGATTTCCTGGATGCTGTGAATGTGAACTTGAGAGAGAAGTTCAGTTTTCTTCAACTTGAGCAGTTCTGTTCCGACACCACAGAAGCCTATGCTCAATTAACTGCATATTTCTATTCAAATCTTAGTTTCTTGGATGCGAATAGAATATCTTTTAGTGTCCGAGATCAGGACTTTGTGGTTGATGTGGATATGCTGGCAGATGTGATTGGGGTTGAGAGAGGAAGATATCAACCCATCAATGTTTCAATTGCTCGTGCCACATTGGAACTTGTTAAAGACAGAAGAACAGAGGAAATGATTACCTACTCAAGGATGCGTGCGAACAACATTCTGCTTCACAAGATTGTGATCAATTGCCTCAGACCGAAATCAACTTCCAAGACTGATGTTTCTAACTCAGAGGCAAAACTGATGTACGTCATCAATGCTGGGAAAAAGTTTTCCCTTCCTCACACTATTCTGTTCCACATGTATAGAGCAATGGTGAAAGACAAGGGCCAACTTCCATATCCAGGTCTTGTGTCAAAGATTTTCAGACATTTGAATATTCAGCCTCCATAAATTCTCTGTGTTCGACTGTGTGACCAAATGGTGGTAGGACTGAAAATGGTGACCAAAATGCGTCTGAAAGAACTTGACAAGGCGTTGGAGAAATTTAAGGAGAAAACACCTGTCAAAACTCATCAAGTCTCTTCTGCAGCGAAAAGAAAATGGAAGGAGCCCATGGTTGCTCCATCCAAAAAGAGAAGAGCTCTCCTCTTAGAGGATGAAGATGATGAGGATGATCTCACCATTTCGGCTATAGCATTGAAGAAGCTAAGTCGTTCCGTTCCAAAATCAATGGAACGACAGGAGAAAGAAGCTAGAGGAGAGAGAAGAAGAAGAGAAGGAAGAAGAAGAAAAAAAAGAAGAAGAAAAAGAAGCAGAGGAGAAAAGGTTTGAAGAAGAAGAAGGAGAGAGAGAAAATCAAGAGGAAGGAGAGCATGAAAATCACTCTTCTCCACCTGAAGCCATAGAAACAAGGGGAGATGGGGAGCAAAAAGGAACGACATCATATCTTGTTACCAGTGAAGGAGTAAGCCGCTCTCCAGCAGATCCAGAGAACATTCATGCCTCTCAATATCCTGAGGAAGGACATGATGTTTCATCACCAAATCTGCGTGATTATGCTGATATACCATCGTCTGCCTTTACACCATCAGATCATGCTGAAGCCAATACGCAGACTAATAATACAGCAGATTTTCGCAGAATACTTGATGTTCTCTTGGAAATGCGGGGTCAGATATATGCTTTGGAGTGCGAAATTCAGATCTTGAAGAATGCTGGACAAGCTTCTTCCGTTTCCTTGTCTGATCAGATCCAAGCCCTTGCTCTTCAAATTCAAGCCAATGCTAAAAGTGAAGAGGTGGCTCATCTAAGGGAAGACTTGAAAAAGCTGTAAGGCATCGTTCAATCTATGGGAGATTTCCAGCTTGTTCGCGTTCCCAAGCAAATTTGACTTCATTCTATTCCATCTCAACCTTTTTTATGATGACAAAAAGGGGGAGATGCAAGCTTTGAAACTTTGAACTTAACTTGTTGAAATTTTAGTTTGTTTTGATGTTTGTCTTGTGTGTCTGGATAAGGATTGGATTTGGATTTGACTGCTACTTTTATATTAAGTATTATTGAATGGCTTTTACTCTCATGAAAGACTAACCTATTTTCTGTGGTTGCAGATTCTAGTGTTATCATTAAGCTATTAATCTTTATGAGATATCCATATTGCTTGAGTAATGTTTTGCAGGTCAAAGTTGTTCAAATCTGCAGGAAAGTTTTGTCACCATCAAAAATGGGGAGATTGTTGGAGAAATCTTTCTAGAATATTTTGAAGCTGACAAAACATTTCTATCAGTCTAGTTTGAAGATTTGCAGACTCTACTATTTAAAGTCTGAAGACCTCCGGACTACCAGACTCAAGACTCAAAGTCTATTCTCATTGACAGTTTCTAATCTGTTGAAGAAAGGCTATCCAGAACTGAGTGCTTTATTGAGGATTTGGCCTTATCGACTGGAGAAGATCTCTTGGCTGGATGTGACATAACGGATTCTTTTATTCGAATCAAGATTGATTAAGGATCCGATGATTGACAAAGTATTCTTGGAAGGTTCTACTTATGGAAACCAAGATCCTGATTGTATGGGCGAGCAGGATTGATGGGCTATCGACATGTTCCTTTAATAGCTCGAATGATCTTCCTAATTGATTCTGTCCAACGGGAAGATTGGAAGAATTCCTTTGGTAAGTGCCAACGGGTATGATGGCATAAAGGAGTATAAAAAGAAGACGTTTTAGTTGTTCGAGAGTGTGCACGATAGAAGAATTCCAAAGTCTAAAGCTCCTTGATTCTTAGTCAATTCATTTACTGAGCGAAATCTTATACACAAAAGAGAGTCTATATTTCGTGATACCTTGAGGAAGTGTGGTAGAATATCTACACTGTGGAATCAAGGGAAAGCATTGCTGTAACATCTCTTTTGTTCATAGTGAAATCCAGCCAGTGGGCTGTCAGTGCAGAAGAGTGGACGTAGGCTTGAAATAAGCCGAACCACTATAATCCTTGTGTTCAATTCTCTCTTCCCTACTCTCTGTTTTACTTTGATCATAGTTCGTTTTGTTAACAAAAGGAGAGCTTTCTTTCTACTGTTTGTCTAGTATTGCTTTCATATCTCAAGAAATTATTTTTACACCTATTCACCCCCCTCTAGGTGCTTATACTAGTTATATCAATTATACCATGCAACCAAGGCAAAGATAGTATTATACGTAATAATATTTTAGGGAGCATTTTCTTTTGCATTTGCATGATAATAATAGATGTTTAGAATTTTTATGTAACCTTTTCATTGTTCTTGGAATGTTTATGTACTTAACTTTGTCATATTTTAATTTTTTTCTAGGAATATCTTTTAAAACATCATGTAATATTGGCATGAATAATAATTCAAAATTGAACTATTAGATTCACTTAATAAAATGAAAGTAATACAATTAAAATATACAAACTACAACATAATGACATATATTAAAGTTATACTCATCAAATGCATACTAAAACTGGTAGATTTTTTTGTTACTCTTACTTGTGCTTAGTTTATTTTGTAATAATAATTTCCTAGTGCAAAAACAGAGAATATATAATTCATTAACATAATAATTAGTTAGCTACATACTAAGGAAACTATTTTTCGGAAAACGACACCAAAATTTGTTCCAAATGGAGAAAGAAAAGGGAAAAAAGGGAAAAAGAATAAAAGAAGCCAAGAATTAAATCATAAGTAGGCCCCACATTTAACCTTAATAAATGTTTTGAGAGGATCATAGGTAATTTTGTCTTTAGCAAAATTGAAACAAAAGAAAAAGAAGACAAAAAAGGTAAGAAATCATCTTAAATCAAGAATGAGACTTGCAAAGGATAATATAATCAACTCAATGTGATATGGGTGTCAAGAGTCAATAAGAGGATGAAAATAGGGCGAGCATATTTTTACATATAATATGTGAATTTCCAACATTTGACTAAGTGGTATCGTTCTTTAAAAAAAAAAAAAAATGGACCAATATCCACCATCCAAAATTAGTAATCAATTCCTTATGAATTTCCCTTTCTTGATCATTAGGTTTGTTTCTTCAAATACCACCATACATGTGAAACAATAGGCAATTGATCAAGTCCAACATTCCAAATACAATCTGTGACATCCTGATTTTCAAACTCTGTTTTCGATTAAATAAATTGAGCTTTTTATTGACGCGCCTATAGTTCTTTTCTTTAAGCTGATCACTCACAAGATAACTAGTCTATCAGATGAAGCTATTAAGGAATCTAAGTGCAATAGACTTGAGAATTCGACCAGAAATCGACTGCTCAACCATACTAATCTGCAAGGGTCAATACAATACTGTCAAAATCGATTAGAGACCAAAGATAGGTTGATTTGACAAAGGTATGTGATTAGAGTGTGGGTGATTCCACCTAATTGCAAAATTTCTGTCGAACGGCACTAAACCGATATTTCTGTCATTTCTATACCTAGTGCCCATATTTGAAATTTTGAGATTTTCACGACAACCGAGAGTCATTAATGTGTCGAAGAGGTACAATGTGGCTCGAAAATAATCGACCATGCGTCCAATGCGCTAAAAATTCCTACAAGCTACCCGGTAGGTTAGGTCACGCTAAAATCGCATCCGGTTGAAATTAACCATGAAATTGAACCCAATTTCAAAAATTGAAAATTCTGTCATGTCACAATTTATTTTAGGAACGTCGACTCATCCTTCGAAGATTTTTCTGCAAACCCAAGTTTTCGGTGAAAATTCAAAGTTTAGTGTTTTTTGACCGGGAAAATTAAAAGACAGTTTTTTAATGCGCTTTTGGCCATCAAGTTGGTTCAATTGATGAGGAAAAATCATGGGATGGATGTGGACACCTTGGCTGAATTTATGGGCACCAATGTGGGTTGATTTGAGTTGGAATTGAATGAAATTGGAGGGGGAATGGACAAAATTTGTAGCCATGGAGGGGAGCAACATTTTTTGGACTATTTGAATGGCTTTTTGGGGAAGCTTTGGTGTGCAAATTGCTAAGGATTGAGGCAGCCACAAGTGGGGGCCAAGCAAATGAGTATTTGGGATATTTTGAGAAGACTTTGAGGCATTTCGGTGGTCCCCCTTTAGCTGTTGTCTTCTTCTTCTTCCTTAGACTTGCTTTATCTATTGTTGTGCTAGTTGAGTGCTCAAGAAAACCAAAGGAAGCCAGTCAAAAGCCCTTGCACCGTCGACCACTCCTCCACCCGCTGTTCAAGCACTGTCGCGCCGCCTAAGCTCCCGCACGCCAACCCGTGCACCCATCCACCCGTCTTCACTGTCCCAAGCCCACGTCCGACTAAGCTAGGCCCGCATCGCAGCCATCCCGAGCCGTCTCCGTCATCTAGGCCATCCGTCCATCCGTCCCCAGCCGCCAGAGCCACCGCCGTCGCCTACTTGGAGCTGCTATAGCCACAGCCACCCATCTCCTCACCGTTTTAACTATGAAGCCCTTCGGTTCAGCCTTAGACAGAAACCGAACCTCACAACCCAGCTGTGAGCTTCGTGGGCTTTTCCAAGCCCGTCCGAACCTCATTTGGTGTCACCGCAGGCTTGTGTCTTGCCCGTCCCGTGTCGTCGTCGCCGTGGACTCACCAGCTCGCTAATCCAATGAGTTTACTTGCTAAACTCTGCTTAGAAAGTTAATGACGTTTAATAGGTAATTCGATTAGGCTAAATATGGCTTAGGTGGTTAGTTAGTTTTGATTGGTGATTTAATTGCTGAATTATGATTGTTAGGTGGTTAGAATATATTAATTAAGGGCTAAATAGATTATACTATTTATGTGATTAGGTGTATTATTTTTCTAGGCCCGTTTAGGTTGTTAGATTAGCATTTCCGGCCTAAGTTTCCATTTATTGGATTAAATTGCATTTATTTAATTAATTTTGCTATTTATTTAATTATTTAATATTTTTCGAAAATTATACCAGGATAGCCCGTGACCGGATTTCGTGCTAATTGCAGTGGTATGCTTAGTTTATGCAATTGATGGTTATTTTGTGCAATTGAGTGGTGATTGTGATTTTTGAATATTTATTTCAAAATTGTGAAATTTTGGTATTTAATTAGAAAATACCGAGTGTCGGGTTTTGACACCGAAAATGCTTTTAAATACTATATCAAATAGTGGAATTTTAAAAGGAATGATATCAATTTTTCTGGTTCAATTTGACCATGTACCCACACACAATTATTTTCACCGAGTGTTTTTAATATGAAGAAAATAGGCCAAGTTCACTATTTTCATTGAGATATTTGAGTGCAATGCATGGTGTACTTGGCCGAGATTGAATGATCGTGTGATGGCTATGAGAATCTGTCATGAGCTGTTAAGCTGGACGATGCCCCTATATAGGATGCCCCAAGTCAACGGATGCTAGTCACAGTGGAGGCTAAATCGATGCTCCCTAGTGGAATGCCGTATAGGTGTAAACGTTGCCGTGCTCGATGGTGCGAGACGACGCCCAGCTACGCCGGAAGACCGCTGATTGTTGAGTCGACCGTGGCCGTTGGATCGTAATCAATTAGAAAGCATGATTGATTGAATTGACGCACCTAATTATAGGACAAAATTGTGTGGCACGGAATGAGACGTGTCATAACAATTTAGCCTTCTAATCGGGACCCCTGTAATTGTCGTGAGATAAGTTGAGACGTCCCGATTGATGAGTGCTTTTAATGCAATTATATGTGATATGAATTGTACTGACATACAGGAAAGAACTGAGGCGAGATAAGTCTTGTGTGATGTGTGGTTAGACTACCTCTATACGTATTTCCTTCCTAATCGGGGTTTAGGGAGTAGATTTGCTGAGACGTTGTCTCACCCCATCGTGGGCTTAACCTTTTCAAGTCCTTAGATGGCGATCCCTCCAGTTCGTTTTGGACAGCCTCAGGGGGTTATTGAGTGAAGCATAGATGTCCCTGTTCCCGGGAGTCACTAGGTCTATGAGCTCGTAATGACCACTGTCTGGGTCGATGAGGGCCTACCTCATAGGATACCTCATTGATTCAAGGTGTGGTTTCGCCATGGGCTCAATGGATATAAGGATGGTCCCCTTCAAGGTTTGGATATCCCTGCTGTTGTGATCAACGCCGCTCTGGGCGAGGGTGCAGCTGACCCTCCTGATGGGGTTGTGGAGGACCCGAAACCCC
Organism: Eucalyptus virginea; assembly: GCA_014182375.1. NCBI lineage: Eukaryota > Viridiplantae > Streptophyta > Magnoliopsida > Myrtales > Myrtaceae > Eucalyptus > Eucalyptus virginea. The sequence goes on along the minus strand of CM024521.1, from coordinate 43,587,855 downwards.
CAGAGCTTATCGAAGTGGAGTCTGAAGGATCGACGAATATGTCCGACTAATGGGTCGCAGAACAGCTTCTTTTTTAGAGCCGATCTTTTTGTAGACAGACTAGTTTGTTTATAAAGGCGTGTTTTGTTTGTGAATTTATTGTCCTGCTTTTCTATCCCATGTTATTTGCTGTCAAGGGTTTTTATTTCGCTTCCGCATGTGCCTTAAAATGAACAGGTCAACAACACGTTCTGGGACGTGCAATTTTATCAACCACCAAGGGATGTGCATGCGGTCAAGGTTCAGGGCGTGACACAATCCTTGAAAATCAATACGGTTTGCCCCAGTAACCACCCTATCCACATGAGAGTGAAGAGATGAGGGTTCAAATCCCCACATTCTCAAGGGTTCACGTGGGGACGATTAATTTTAAGCGTGGGTTTCGACTCTCACACCCTGCAAAGAGATAGGACAAAAGTCTGAGTTGAGGATTAAAGTAGGACTTACAAAAAAGAAAAATTCGGAAAGTACATGATCCATAACTGGAAGCACGTCACGCACTAGTCACACTCCTGTCCTCCCATGGGACAAAACTTGCATGTGTGGCGTCTCCAGGCTATCAATCTCCTCCCTCCCTGGTGGCATCATCCCATCTTCATCGACCGCTGCCATGCCAAATGCTGGCAACTTCCTTACGTTCTGAAAGAGCCAAAACCGACGAAGCATTGGTAGAGCTATCCACAAGCAACGTCCTTTTCACTGCAGATTGCTGAAGCTGCAATGCATGTTCCACATCCCAAAGCACATCTCCCATGCCAGCCCTCTCTTCATCCTCTTCTCTCAAACACTTCCGGTGACCTCGCTGTACTTCCTTAGGGAATGAGTGTTGATCTGACCGGCAAGAGAAGGGTCGATTATTAGGTGGATGGTCTCATTTTGGATGTGCGGGAATCCCCACTCCGCCAAGTTCACCTGCTCTTTATGAAACATGGCGATGATAGCAGGCCTCGCACAAAGCAAAATGTTGGTGGACTTGATATGGCACTGAATGATACATCAGGCGATGCCTTTGTGGGGGTAGCGCAAGCCCCAGGCTGCTCCAATGGCGATCTTGAGTCTCTCTGCTTCCAAGATAATGGCGGGAGATCTGAGTCGTATAGGTGAGCTCTTAAGCTCCCCTTTTCCATAAACAGATAGACAAGTATCATTTCGGCCTGATCAGCCCAATAGCCCAAATAGGGACATGAGGTGGTGGCGGCGGATTTTGGATAAGACGGGGATCTCCATTTGGAAATTGGAGAAGCCTCATCCTGAACCCGGCTCATGCCTTTTCACATCAACTTCTGTGGCATCCCCAACAACGCCTCTGTAGAAATTATAGAACCCTTTCCTATCAAATGCTTGCCGTCCAAGTTCCCCCGGTAGCGAAATTTATTTCAGCTGGGGCTATCTGCATTCCTCGCTGTTAACTTGGGACAGAAACCAACCAAAAAAAAAAAAAAACTTGGGACAGAAGAAGAAGCCACATTTTCAGTTCCTTTCAGCTTACTGCGCTGCCATGCCAAATCCAGCCGAAACAAAAATATGCAGAGAAATGTAATGCTTTCAGTGACTAACTCGGGGATGAGACCGACTTTTTTGTTCTTTGGGGATATGAGGTCAGGGACCAGGAAGAATTCTAGAGCATTGACGACTAAAGCAGAGCACAAACTTGGTGCTACTTATCTCAAGCAGGAACTCCTTTACCATGGGAGAGCTGCCAGTTTCAGGTGCTTGGACATCACTCAGGAGTGAGTCCTGAGAAAGAGACGTTGAAAACAGCCGCAGAGAAATTGGCTGCAGAGGCAATACAGAGGAAGTGGAGGCATGGGATGTAAGTACCTTTATCAATTGGTTGTGGAGGCGAAAGAAAGGAAGTGGAGGTGCAAGATGTAAGTACCATTATCAGTCAAGTCGAACAAGTATGACCTCAGACTTTGAGAAACTCCCACTGTACCGTAAAGAGGCGAAAATGGAAAATGATTGGTTGCTGGATTCTGCAGAACTGTTCTGTTTCGTGAAGTAGACAGAATCAGAGTAAACATCGCTGAGGAAGTTCCTGCTGGTGTAGCTTACGCTGTCACCTGAACTTAAATTGATGAAGCGTTTGGTTTTGGATTGTGTAAGCAAAAGGAAAAGAGGAAAACAGAAGTGGATACTGCAGGAATGTGAAGATAAAAGCAAAGTCAAGGGCTAGCACACCATTAATGCGAAGCTCTGCCTGGGGAACCAGGAGATAGAAGTGAAATTTTTGCCAGAAGGATTGCTCTTTCTGTTGTTTTTTCTGCTGATGATTTGTAGATATAAAAAGAGTGCGAGACGGGTCTTATTTTTAGCTGTTGACTTAAAGACTGAATGACTGACGTTAGAATTTCATATGGAAAAGATTCTTAGCAGAAGATGACATATATGTTAAACGTTGAAGAGCACTCTTTTGATCATCAACAGTGAATGCAGAATTTAGGAGGCAAGATAATCTTTTCCCTTCAAGAAAAATTAATTGCCATCGCGAAATGGAGCAGAGGAGCAAGAAAAGCCCAGTAACATATCTATTTACTGCTCTTTTCTTTCTTTAAACCAGAAGAAAACTGCCGATACTTACAGAAATCACCAAGCCAGCAAAACATCTCAGGGCATACCAATAGCCCTTTGTCCTCGCATATCACATGAGTCTGAGGTACATGTGAAGAGCCTAAGAGCCCTAGGCCTCTTAAGGATCAGTCTCTCACCAGATGCCGCAGCTATGATTCACTGCTCTTTGAATAGCAGTTTATACAATCTTAAAGGAAGGAGAGAATCCATCTAATGGAGCAACTACCAAGAACATGAGGCACATTTACCACGGCAGCACATTTCAGTGTGAGCATGCAAGTACACTCTTTTTGACTAAAGTGTCGGAGGGTCACCTGTCGAGAAATGGGGTACTTGTTCACCTAGTTGGTGCGCAGATTTTAGGCCAAGGAGCTGGCAATATCTGGTGAGCCAAATCTGTGCATCGAGACTCAACAGATTCCTTGTGAATCGATTCATCACAGTCGCAGCAGATATGATTATAAATATTCAAGCACCATTTCGGAGGCAAGACAAACAATTACTATCTCGACAAAAGTGCTCAGTACGATGGCACAATTTCTCATCATGACAGATGCCGAGCAACATCACCCTAGTCCTAATAACAAAAACACCTACTCCTGAACCTGAATTAATCATTCAACAAGCAAGTCTAAGGCAGAGAAATTTGGCGAAGAAAACAGATAAGATGAAAATTTTGTTCTTATCAGGAAATGGGAACTCCCTTTCTTAAGAAAATAACATTAATACATTTCATAAGTTACACAGGCCAATGCAAGAAATCCTCAAAGCCCAGCAATTAGAAGATGAGACACTCGGGGAAAGAAGGAAAATTGAAGACCCTTTCCTTCTTATAACTTAGATAACTTATCTACGGCTCAATCAACTCTCCTAAATTTCTCTTTTAGGAGAGTTCACACTGAAATTTATTCACACAAGGACCGTCACCAGTATACTCACTCCTTTCATTTGTTTTGTTTTCTTCCCATTGCTCAGATTCATAGAAATGTCCCTGAGCACGAATTTGCCTTACTCTCATCCTTCAGGAAAAAAACTGACATCACCGCAGCTCTTCCGGCGACCAAGTCTAGGAGATTTTGCACGTGTTGTTGGTATCTGCGATCCAATCGTGAAGGTTTAAAAGATGGAATTTGAGCTTGTTATGGACATTTGCAAAGATCACTATACTCAGGAAAAACGAAACCTCATTCATGGCAAGATCTCTTAGGCAGTGATCTATGATAAGCTCCAATTTCTGTGGTATATTACCTTTTTCAGTTCAACCTTAGGCGGAGGACCCTCATAATAGAAGCTCGGCATTGGGTTAGCCTTAAAAGTCAAGTTCTTTCTGAGTTGCTTGATAGTCGCCTCTTTCTCCTCCTATGAAGTTCCAAGACCGACAAAGAGACAGCGGCAATTACATTCATCAAATATTGCCTTTGTTAATCACTAAATATGTGCAGATTTAAGGAGCACACAAAAAAAGCTGGAAAAAAAGAGTTTGCACATGACATCCTTGAATGCAACTAACCATGTTCCTCGCATCAGCCTGGACCTTTTGTGCCTCCAGCGCTCGGTGTTTCTCATCCAACTTTGAATGAAACTAAGAAATATCAAGTGAGAGTGCAAAATTTTGATTAACAAAGCAGCTAATATAGGCATTATCTATGCATCAACCTGATGTATCGGTTCAAAAGGCGGAAGCGGTATAAAAAGTCTTCTGAAAGCTTTACCTCGCGCCTTTTCACCGCACGTTCGGTGCTTCTAAATACTGGAGCTGATGCAGGAGTTGTTCGGGATTTTACGCTTTGTTTGGATGCGATAGTGCTGCACACAATGGAGAAAACACAGTATATGAGTGGAGGGGAAGGAGTAGAAACTTAAGCTGTGGCAATCAGAGCATAATACCATGAAGAGACAGATAGATAGTCTTCCTCATCTGGACTCTTCTTGTTATATGGGAACAAGGCCTTTCTTGATACCAAATCCATTGACTGCTGCAGCCAAAAAGAATTAACTTGGACATCATCCCAGAACATAAAGTGTATGTTTGACAAGGTACAAAAGTGAATTGCCTGATAGATTTCACTAAAATTGTTCTAATGGTTGATTTGATTCCTAAATCAGCAGTGATCTATGCAGAGCAATGGGGCAGTTCTCTGGAATTAGTCTTTCATATAAGGATGAAGAACCAAAATCGTAAGTCCAGATCTCATGACTGTACTCAAATCTTTTTGTTATATTTCCATGTGCAACTTGCTACGAACATTACATATATAATCTAAGTGTTAAAGCAAATGTATATGATATTGCTCAATGTTACAAGTTTGAATTCAGACTCACTTGTCTTGGGGTCACCTGATTTGGCTGCACAGCACGAGAACGCTGCACTGGTTTACCATTGGATACCCTCGTAGTATCATCAGCAGGACGAGCTCCAAATGAAGCACGCTTTTCGGTTGCAAGGGAAAAAGGGTGTGGAACGGTGTATTTAGTTCGGTTATTATGCTGCACTGTCCTCTTTGATGAATCCTTAACAGATGATTTTGACTTTTTGCCCTCCTTTGCTCTCTCAGCATCTGATCTGGCCTCATTTTTTGAACTCAACACTCTTTGATCCTTCTCAATTTTTTCAGCGCCTTTTGCCTCGGAGGACGTCACAACGGAGCTTTCGTTTGTACATTCCTTCACTTCGTATTCCCTTGTTTCTGAGCTCTCTTCTGAACTTTGAAGTTCAGGATCTCCAGCAACATTGTCGTTTGAGTCTGAAGGATCGCACTGAATGGGAAGAGATTCAGCACTGGCATCTTGGTAATTGCCGTTCGAATATGCTACGACATACTCCAGCTCCTTATCCATGCATATCTCTGTGATCACTACCACCATTTCACTGAAGCATTGCACAGACTACAACGTAGGATCATATAGGTAAATTGAATCAGGCAGAGTCAGACCAAAAAAAAAAAAATCAGGCAGAGAATCAAGTGCAGTGCCAAAACATGAAAACAACATAAATCATTTGCTTCATTTCAACCTGCCCTTTATTTTATATTTCATCTTCTTTTAGTTTCGGATGTAGATCATATGGTCCGTCACTCATACAGAGCGTAATGAAGCTGACATCCACTACTTATCTGCACTCATTAATTTTAATAAAACATGTAATTGAAATCCATCATCCCTTATAGCTCATGAACGAAAAGAGAACCCCAGTTTCTCAAGAAAAAAAAAAGGGAAAATATCTCAAGTCTTTCTTTATCGTGAGGCACAAGTACCATATCATTCCTAGAATGAGCACTAAATGTGCAACGAGACATGAATTGAACAACAAGATTATAGCGCATCAATTCACATCTCTCCCACTCCCTCTCTGATTAGCAAACAAAAGAATATTGAAGCACACGGTATAAAAACCAATCAACCCCGAGAGTTCAATGAAACAACAAAGCAGATGAAGGAGGCCACGCACAGAAGAAGCGCTAAGAATGGTAACCTACTTAATGACTCCCGGGATAGAGACTATAACGAAAGGTTGCACACTAACAACATACGAAATGCGATTCGACCCTCATTCATGGCACAAAAGTAGAAGGCGTGATGACCAGATTCAGGAAATGAAGCTTAGAACAAGAACAAGAACACCAACAGCAGTAACACAGGCAGAATGTTGTAAAGAAACTCACTGCTTAAACTCTTCCTTTCTAACGCAGAAGGACTTGTCTAGCCGAGTTTCTCTGCGTTGTGAAACTTGAGTGTTTTCTATTTACTTCTTTAAATCCCGCAGTTTCTTGGTTAACGGCGTTAAGATGTCATTTTTTTTTTTCAGAATTTTATTTGACCATTTACGTGCCATTCTTTTCTTTGAAGGTTTATTAATTAATTTGCCTTTTACGGTCCTTGGATTCCCTTTGCCAATGAACATAACATGGATCCGGGCTGGTAAATATATGGAAGTTCTAGCAAGTTTGAAATGTTGTTGGTAACAAAAGAGTTAGCAGTAAATTGCTTATCAAATATTATCTATATTTATCTGATTGCTTATAAACTACCAATGGTTCCAATAAATTCTCAACTTTTATTCGCATAGCTTACTATCTTGTTGAAGTCACAAATTCATACATGAAATTGCTGATCTTAATCTGAGGGTGTTACAAACTTTTCCCAAAAATGAGTTATCGACAAGTTTTAGGTTACTTTTATTCAAACCACGCATCAACTTTTATTTTCATAGATTCCGAATTACCAACTTTTGTTGAAAACTCATGTATCAAAGTATGAGCTACATTTGAGTTATTTACCAACTGTTGTTTCTAATTTACCAAATTTATTCAAGTAACTATGTAACTCTACGGATTTAATTGATTCTGAAATACCCACTTTTCTAATAGCAAACTCACTTTACTAAAGTTATTTACCAGCTCTTACATCAAATTTAATCATTTTTAACAATGAAAATATCAATTTACTTTAAATTTTCAACTTTTATCTCAGTGTATTCGAGTTACCAACTCCTAAACGAAATTACCAATTTTATTATAGTTTCTTATTATTTCTTTCAAAGACTATTTACCAATGAAATTTGGATTAATAACTTTTTTTTGAACCACTTACAAATATCTCTTTGATTGGTACCGAAATACCAACTTTTCTAGTAATAGGTGTCCCTACGGCCGTGTGCTTTTCCACTTGTGTGAGAGAAATTAAACCTAAATATCAGATTCTAGACATGACGGAGTGAAGGGCACTAAGCTTCAGCTACACCATGTCCAATGAAGAAGTAACGTCCCATTCGATCCATCTAAGTGTTACCATTTTGCAAATTTGCAGAGATTTTCTTTTTTCCATGTGATTTAGCAAAGACAGCAAAAGTTTAGGCACGACGTCAAGATGCTTGCAAAAGTGGGGTCTCGTATGTGGTGTGGTTAAGACATTCATGTCTCTGATTAGTTCAAGAATAGGGTTGAGAGACAAAGCCTCGCCATCAAATCATTGCTTGTGGCCCCATGTTGATTGTGCTGCCCTAACCCTTTTGACAAAGCCCTCGCATCCTCTTTAATGATTGGGAACCGAGAGCCCGTTCGGCATACTTGTAACTTGAACTATAATCTTATCGTGTTGCAAAGTGACAAAAAGTATTGTAGTTTGCATGTTTGGTAATGTACGTCGAAAAACTATGCTTGTTTAAGTAATTCTCTTAGTTCAAGATTCGACCCAAGTTTCACATGCATTATATAGTTGTAAAAGAGACGGTGATGGAGGGAGTAGCGACAATACTTACTAAAAGAAAAAAGTTCTTGTGGCATACACATGAAGTGGATGCTGAGAGGGAGTGTTATAGAAGACAATGCCAGCCTCTCAAAAGAGCAACGCATTTTTCACATGGCGAATGGCCCCACGCATAGATAACTTAAATTACCAGCAAGGCTTTTTCATATGGTGAATGCTGCCTGATATTAGATCTGGTTCTATGGATCCGATACGGCCACGATCATTGGATTTGTCTGGGATCCATGCTGGACTCACATGGTAACAGTCATGGTGTATCCGAATCATGCTGGGCCAAGTCCAGGTGAGGAATTCTTACACTGACATTTTCTCATTTGGAGAAGTCTTAAACTATGAACAGTATAGGATGATATTAGGTTGCAGTCGGTAGGGATGGGGTGGTGCAACTATCGCCAGAGATGACCAGGAACTCATTGGCCTTCAAGCAGAGTTTCCATGTGCGTAACCTTTTCTTAAAGCAGCAAGGAGATCTTACCAGTCAAGCTCCATAAACAGAAACACTATCTTTTACTAATAGCAGAACATGCAGTACCTGTGTCTATCTGATTTTGTATTACATTCTCATTATTTCTAATCCACATGGTTCAATACTTCGAGGGGGTCGTGTTCTCCCAAGTTTTGAGAAAAAGAAAGAACGTTGGTCACAACCCTGAACAATTCTAAAAGCTCAAGAGGGCAGCGAAATTCATGTTCGAGCACCCTGATGAGAGATTCAATACAATGCCATGGGAGGAGAACATGAAAAACACTTGCATATATGAAGAACGAGTCATGGTTATTAACAATTTACATCGAAGAAAGGGGTGTCATTTGAGTGACAGCTTCGCAAGGGTCAAGGCTAGTACCTTAACCCCATTGGTTATGTCCTGAATGGAAGAATGCTCTTCAGGTTTGTGACTGTATCCTGCGCAACCAAAGCAGACATTGTTATCATTGCCAACAGCAATGTTCCTTTACTTGGTTGAAAATGAAGTGAAAGGACATTCAAAAGGTCAATATGTGCCTGACTTGCATCCTACAGGACAATACACATGGACCGACACCTACATTTTTCAAAATACTATGTGATGTTCCAACATATGCCATACTTCGCCAAAAACAGCACTTGATATGGTTCATACTACATATGATTAGAGCAGCAAGCCTGTGAAGCCTTCAAGTACGATTGCACAGTTCAATTAAGAGTAACTTGCTGTCCTGACAGTATGAATCAAACTTAACTGATGGACGCTGAGAAAACCTAATGTTTCAGAATAGGGTGAATATGGAGTATCATATTGACATGCCTCCATGACATACGACAAAGATTATGGAAAGGAAATTTGGGAGCTCAAACCTTTGTAGCAGGGAATAAATATCATGCCCATTGGAGAAACCCTGCAAAGCAATGACAAGGAAAATCAGTGGATGTGCCATCATGTTGGAGAAATATGGCATAAACATCATCTCATGACATTTGGCTGCAATTTTAGCATTACTTGAGATAATGCTACCGATTTTTGAATTGTAAAAAAAGGACTGAATTGTAAAGCTAAGCGAGGACCAGAGGTACGATTTCCTTTGTTATGTTGTCTTTTGCAGTAAGCAGGTGGACAGTAATGTTTAAATTCTCTCTTCCCCTCTCTCTCAACGAAGTAGGGATCTTCTCATTTTGCATGTATTACCTGGCCATAAACAGCGAATCATGATAAGCTCTACTGATCATTAACTTGTGAGATAGCTTCAGATCCTTTGATGCAGATTCCATTGCCCTAATTACCGATTCATCAGAAAGAGCTGGTGGATCCTGATTGACAATCTTAAACTCAGCAAGCTTGACACCACGGTCTTTGGCAATCCTAATAGCGGATTGATGTATCTTCTCCATCACAACATTTCTTCTTTCTTCATCAATGTCACGAGTATCTGCCAAATCATCAGGAACAAAATTACATGTTAGTGTACCAATCAAAAGGGCGATAACATCACTCAGTTCTGTGAGAATGCCCATGTGTGGTACATATCATTTGTTTGAAATATTCATTGCTAACAGTAAAGCACATTAAATAAATTCTATTATCGGAGACTATAATAGAACATGCTGGTATGACTAATCGGATACTCACTAAAAGTTCTCTGCAAACAAAAAGATTTACCTATTTCCAGGTGCGATTTGCTGGGGATGCTGTTGATTGCTCCGGGATGCAGTTGCAGGATACCTTGATGAAAAGACCGGACTGAATATGTATTTGACTTATAAATCTTTCGTTTTTAGATGTGAAAAACCAAAGAAGTCACATACCCACTGTCCCAACAGTATCTATGGATCCAGATTCTAAAACATGCTGTTCAACAGCTAGTGCCAGCTCTGCCGCGGCCAGTCCAGCATCATTTCTGCCAAGGAAATTAATCCACTTATTGTGGACTGAAAAGCAAGATGCTAAAAAGTGCCAATTTGACCATACAATAGAAAATCTTTAAGGCAAAGAAATGGATGGCTTACAGTACGAAAATGGAAAAAATAAATAAATAAATAAAACAAGGAAAAGATGGAGTAAAAGTTTTTCCAACAAAGAAATCCATCTTGCTAATCACATCCGAAAATCATAAATCACCCTAATGATAAAAAAACTAAAATTGGTTTAAACTTAGCTCTTAAAGAACTTCTTGATCAGGTGCACTAACCTGTACGGCATCAGCACAGCACCTGCATGTCCCCCACTTCCTTCAAAGTCTACTTTTATGCTTGCAGGAGCGGCAATAGCAGTTACTATGCCAATAGATACACCTGCGGAAAAAAGAATGCAGAATAAATAGATCATGTACGATGATTAAGAGATCGGCCTGAAGGTACAAAGGGGACCCAACCTTCCTCTTCAAGAATAGGGCCCTGCTCTATGTGCAACTCCACGAAACCAGCATAAGCTCCTTTCTTTAAAAATACGCTTGTTAAATCCACTGGATCTTGCACATAACCGGCAGATTTGGCGGCGTCTACAAAGGATATATTTTGACTGTCGATTGTTGTTTCCAGTGCCTTCAGGAGTGCCTCGCTCCCCGCCATTAAGCGGCTGCAAATTTAAGATACCCTGTAAAAACGCTTAGCCACTAAGAGGGATAAATATTACTACCAGCAGGCCATGTGTATTTGTAGAATCATGCACTCAAACAACTTGTGTTAAAGCACGATTAACATGAATAATAAATGTATGACTGCAAGTAATTTACTCCATGTAGTCCCAACCTTCCCAAACAACTGATTCCAAATCGTGTAGGTTCTTCTGAAGTGAACACTATAATCTCCAGTGATCTTTTCGGCTTGAAGCCTAACCTGGAAACATTAGCTAGTTTGAGAAGAAAAAATAATTGCAAATCTTAACAAGATGAAACACAGACAACTGAAGAAATCCAAAGATACACAGAATCCAATGCATAGCATACTTAGTCAAGGAACAAACTTGAGAACGTTGTTGTTTAGATCATTCAGTTCCTGGTGCAAGATGCTACTCCTAACAAATATTGTTCCTGGGGATCAATTTACTTCACAATTCACAAACAGCAAGCAGAGTCCAGCATTTGTTTTTATAATAAGGACAGAATCCTCAAGCCTAAGGTGCTCAATTGTTGCTCCTATACTGAAAAGCATGCATTAGAGAACTGAATCTAAAAAATGAGCCAGTTGCAAACCTTCTTAGTACGTTAATGGCCTCTATGGCTCCCAGAACACCAACAACTCCATCATACTTTCCGGAGTAAGGAATCGCATCCATGTGAGAACCTGTAGCGATGGCAGGAAGCTCTGGCTCAAGGCCTTCCCTGCAACATTCAGGGTAAAATGTTCATATACATGGCAATTTGCATAATTCAAGCTAAAATATGGGCCGTGAAAGATATGAGTACAGAAACATAAGAAAAGACCCCAATTTTGACAAGCAGATCCAAAGTAACCAAACAAAAGGCTTAAGTTTTGCAACACATATGACAACATTGGCTTGCAAATCTCTCAAATCTAAATCTCGGTACTATCAATTTAAGGCAACACAAAGTTATTCACTGAAAGTCTAAACAGACAGAAACTCACCATCGGCCGAATATGTTACCCACAGCATCCTCTCTAACAGACAGACCAGCAAGTCCCATCAAATTCTTGACGTACCTGAGATTAATAGTTCAAAAAGTGAAACAAAGAGGTCACAGGAACATACAAGCTGTGAAAGAAATTATATGTGAACTTCAGTGCAACAAATTCTCCATGAGCACTTCAAATGGCGAACTATATTGTTCTCAGGTCACAAGAAACATTCATATTTCAGAGTCAAGTCTTCCTCTCCTTTCAGTACTAGCATATTAAGGAGCACGGACCAATCATGATCAACATGGGCTTTGATTACAGCCTACACCAATAAGGTCCTGGGTAATATTGGGCAAGAAAGTCAGAACAAGGATGATGATCACATAGTTGGATGGTCAACACTAGCCATAAGGACTACATGCTTTTTGCATGATAGTTATGTCACTGTAGCTATGACCGGAAAAGGTCTATCAACAAGGCTACAACCCATCCAGTCTAACTTTGTTGCACTCTCTTAGCAATTCAAATGAGAAAGCTAAGTCATCAAAAATCAATGCAAAAGAAAGAGAAGAAAGGTCGCCATCAGGTTTAAAGCACAATGTATAAAAGAATCATCAATTCAATCATCAATACTCCAGGTTATAGGTAACAATGTTTTAACGCTCCCTTCCTACGTGTCTGGCCATGTCCTCTGCATGTGTCTATATATATATCCTCACAAGAGGGAGACAGCAATTCATGCACGTTCTGAGTAAACTTCCAAAAATATGAAACAGTTCTTTATCAATTATGTAACAAAATTTTGCATCAGCAACCTCACTGAAGGATTACCAGTTGGCAAGTACAAGGCTCATCAGCTACCTCTATTTATGCTAGAGAGCAAACATGAGATTCCACATTTTGAATGAAGGCAAGAAATGTCAATCTATCCATGATTAAGCATGACCAAATACAAGCTCACCTCATCGCCCACAAAGTTGCAAGTCTCTGGCAATCACAACCTTGTGAGATTGACATGGGACCTAAAACAGTAGACAAACCTCTTCTGTATTTAACCATTAAGCTTAAAAACAAAAAAAAAAAACAAAAAGGATCAACACAGCACCAGTTGACCGTGTTTATCCAGCCTTATATGCATATATCCAGCTCTACTTCAAATCTGTGAAATAAAAATCAAAGCTGAGTTTTAATTTCTTCGCGTTCCATTTGATGGATCATTCAGCATGTCAGTTCTCATCCGATTTACTCTTCAATCAACTCTCCACATGTCGTTTCAATCCAATTTACACTGAAGAAAAGGAAATGGATAACTTTCCTTTAATCCATATCACTAGTTTATAGCTTTATACTGGCTCCATAGACATATGTTGTTAGTTCAATACACAAATACCATCCTCCTAATAACCAAAAGATTGTTCGAGTCATAGAAATTCGAAACAAAATAACGAACATTATGCAGAGCAACCAAATTGAACATTTTGCGACGGCATCGATACCTGCGGGCCGTCACATCCTTGTCAGTGTAAAGGACCCTCGTCACCGATGGAGCCGGCGTATCGGAGAAACTCGCAAGCTCGTCAATCTGATCATCATAAAAAAGATCTCACAATTCTTATCAACGCTGACCACTAGCTGAAACAAACAAAGAACGAAACACGAGAGACACAGAGAAGGCATGAAAACGACCTGCTTTTGAAGACTTTCGCTTTCGACGGACAAGGAAGCGGAAGAATCCGCTTCCGCCCAGGAAGGCGATTCGCGAAACGGGTACCCCGAGAACTCCTCCATCGTTCTGATTGTCGGGTCGTCCTCCTCAGCGCGACCCAAGAACGCAGCGACCGAGGAGAGGAACAGCAGCAGCAGCAGCAGCACACACACGAGCGAGAGCGAAGGAGATGACCTCAGCAGACCCATCTCCGCCCCTTCTTTCCTCGCTTCCGGCTTCTGGGTTCGCCTTCAATCTGGAGATGAACTGGATAAGTTGACGTAGAGATCCAATGGGAACCTCTTCAGCCTCCGATGGAATGCACGCGTTCCAGTACCATGAAGGACAGAGGGAGTGCAGAGTGACACGAGCAGGGGGGCGTGGCGTTTTGGAGTTTAGTGCTGAAAAGCATCCGTGAAACGTGAACACGTGGGGGTGATCAGCATCCTTGATTCCTGCTGAGTGGGTATGGCCGATAAAATATTCCAAGCTACAATCAGGTTGGGTTGCGTGGAGAGAATGGATTGGAAAGGCGAATGTCGGGTTCCCGAGTTACCAACAACTCATTAGTAAAATGCTGGGCGAATCGCTCTCCTAGTGCATTTAAAAAGTTGGCTCTGGAATCGATCCACACGGCTCTATTCGCACGACACTGAGTCGAATTACGAATTATAAAGATAAAAACTCTTCTTCTTCTTTTTTTGGGTAAAATAAGCAATATATAAAAGGGGAGACCAAAAAGCACAAACGAATGGGCTTGAAAAATTTGCACTCAAGATGAACAGGCTCATTATGAGTGAAGGAAGTCGAGAAAAATGCCAAGCGGCAAGAGCAAGAAAAGAAAAGGAGGAGGTCCGGGCGGCATGAAGAACCGCCAAACAACCACAACGACACGAAGAGTCTAGAGACGGCTAATCACCCGAGAGGGAAACGCGTGAAGCAAAGATACTCGGATCCAAGTCCCAGCTGCGCTGTAGTCTTCTATTCCTGAAGGAATCTTCCACATCCCTGAAAGAGAGTGCCTTATCTTTGACCACTTTGAGGAGATGATTCTTCATGGCCAAAACGGAAAGCGGCTTGTCTTTTTTTTTTTTAAGAGAATATTGTTCGTATTCCTCCAAATGATATGATAGAGAGCGCCAAAAGAAAACCGCGCCATGCTTTTGAAGAAGTCCTTGCATACAAGAAAGGTTGTGGCCCAAAGTAGGTTTTCATCCCAAGATCGGTTCTGCCACGGAAGGTTACACCTAGTTTCAAAGATAAAAAAAAACTCTTAAGATCGACTCAATGCCATAATGATGGTTATGGCACGTTGACGAGATTCGATGGCCTAAGTCGAACTGATGGATTATGTACCCAACCAGTGAGATGCACTAGGCCGGTGCTCTTATGGCACCTAATGGAGAACATCGATCTCCGTTATCCCAACCATCATTGTGAAGCTCCTAAAGTAACACTTTAGAGGTCGCCAAATATGTTGGTCGTCACTTCCTATCCTTGTTACTAATATTAAGAAAACCAATCGCCTCACGAAAATTATACAAGAACTTGTATAGTTCAGCGAGACTTAGGTGTTTTTAATAATCACATTAAATACAGAAAATTAAACTTGTTAGCACTCAAAGTGTTGAAGTCTCAAAGTCATTAGTGCATTTGATAACATCTAACTACACATGACGTAGTTGATTATTTTAGGTAAAAAGAAAATTCACTTAATATGATAACTATAGAAGGATGACTTAATTGATTTTTTTTGTCGATTCTACTCTACTCCTAATCTACTCTCAAACTTTTGTCATAGTCAAAATCCACATATGAAACTAAATCGTCCCTATCTCAATCATCTTGAAAATGTGGGAATTTGAACCCCATCTCACCATTCTCATGTGGAAATGGTGACCATTGAGCAAATCCTAATGGTTTGATTGATTTGAATGATCATATATTCGATGGATTTTACAATCTTACCAATTATGTTATCAAAACCTTCCAATAATGGTCACTAATCCGTTTGGTAAGAAACTAATAAAATTTATTATGCAATTCTCATTTAGATAAGTTTTTATTTTCATCTTCAGTATTTAATGATATCAACAATTAATGTTCATTTTTAAAATTTTAGTATTTAATTTTTTAGCTTTTAGCAAACGAGCGTGTGGATCTAGCAATTTGTTGCTATTTAATTTATTTACCTTGATAGCCAGCTTTATTTGTCGGAGAATTGAAAAAAGCAAAATCAAATTAACAAGCCATTTTTGGTTACCATATATATATATATATATATATATATATATATATATATATATGTATGTATGTATGTATGTATGTATGTATGTGCATAAACAAGGGACAAAAGAAAATAGGTGAAGAAAACTAAGTTTTGCTTTTTGCAATTTAAGTGAATGGAGAGGAGGACAAAAATGTAAGCAATGGTAGTCTATTTAGAGAAAAACTATTTTCGAGAAAATATTTTCCGACTTTTTAATGTTCTAATGACGAAAATTTAATTGATCTACGGAAAAAAAAAATTGTGAATTGAGAATAACAAGTTTAGATTTGTGAAATACAACTTTCATTCTGGTGCAAGAAGAAAATCATATTTCATAAACCATCCAAAAAAATAAAAACCAACAATTGTTCTTGAAAATGATTTTCATGGAAAATATTTTCCTTTGTCATAAAATTTTCAATAAACAAATACATCCTAAGGCTTCATTTGTTTATGGGAAATGTTTTCTAAGAAGTTATCTTCAAGCAAAATGGCAATATTTTCTTATGTTTGATTGAAAGCTGAAAATGAATTTAAAAATATTTTCCATCTTTTGGTATGTAAAATCTAATTTGTTTTTCTTAAATAGACATACATTATTTTGGGGCACAATGATTTCCACATATGCAGTAGGGAAACCATATTCGAATTGGGGAGAGCAATTTCAAGTTTTGTACGGATTCCATTTGGAATCTAAAACTTACCTGTTGGAATATCTTTCATTTTTTGGAACTTAAAACATATCATGCATATTTTGGAACTTAGAATCTACCCTGTCATAGGATTTCAAGGTCTATCAAGTTCTATCTATATTACTAATTAAACGATTATAGTGAATTATAATATTTAATGACTACCACCTGCTACTATAATTCATTGACTATAACTTGTATTTAAACATCATAAAAATATGACATATTAACAAAATAAAAGTTCGGTGATAAAATGGAAGGTCAAACTAGTGGTTCCAAATTATTTACTTATCATTGAACGTTATGGAATACCGTAGGATCATGCAAAAATATAGACCAAGAAAAACATAAAAACTTATTCTAGATTCTAGATCACAGGTTCCGGGTTTCAAGTTGCACAAACCTAGAATTTGGAACCTCCCCATTGAAATAGTCCAATTTTTGGAATCTCAAACCTACCGTACATACTTTGGAGCCTAGGGCATGGAACTTAATAGGTTTCCATCAATTTGATCCTCAAGTTTTGGGTTCTACTCTAGAATCATGCTCAACCCTAGACACAAGCACCAAGGTCTTGGGTCCGGCCTCCATAAACCACAATCTAGGTGCTTAGGGACTTGATGGAATCGAGTGTCGATCCTAGGGCATGGGCTTTGAGGTCTTGATCCTAGCCTCAATGGACTTGAGCATGGGTGTTGGAGATTGGGCTTAGGCACCAATATCCAGACCTCAACGGACAGACCTCAATGGACCTCCATGTGAGTATCAAGGTCTCAAGCTTGGCCTTGATTGACCTAAGCTGGTGTCAACATCCCGAACTCAACCTTGATGGGCCTGAGTCCACGCATCGAGACCCCAAGCATGGGCATCGTAGTCCCAAGCCTAACCTCGAAGGACATAAGCATGAGTGCTAGGGACTCAAGCATTTGCACGTGATCATGGTCTCGGCCTTGATGGCCTGGTCCTTAGCATTGTGGATCTGAGCCTAGCCTTAATAGACCCGGTCCTAGGTGTTAGAGATCCAAGCACAAGCACCTATGTCTCAGGCCTAGCTTTTGTGGACCTAGGTTAGTGCCCTGAGGAGTGGGTAATGGTATTGAAGTCCTAGGCCCAACCACGGGTGTTGGTATCTTGAGCCCAACCTTTGTGGACTTGGGCCTCGGCATAGGGGTTTTGGGGTTGGTATTTTTGGACCTAGCCTAGCTAGGGCTACTATCAAGGGCTTGAAATAAGTGTTGGAGTTCTCACGCTCAAATGAAAAGTTTTGGTTCAAGCGTTGATGAATAATCTTATTATAGAAAATGATTTTCGATTTTTTAAAAATGAAATCATTTTTTTTTTTTAATTTAATTATAGATTTTCAATTAACACATTCTCCTAAGAGATCTAAACACCAAAAAATGAGAAAATTTTTCTTGAAAATTCATTTTCGCAAAACAAAAGGAGTGTAAGTGTTTTTATAAGCAAAATCTTACAAAAATAACTAATAATGGACTAGGTAGTTATGAAGTAAAGGTTCAACTCCAAGAGAGCTAAGTGGGCTTTATTGGCCCAGTGAAATGACACTGAGGTGCTTTAGGGTGCTTTTGACTTAAAACTTTTTATTTATACTTTTCTATTTTACCTTTTGAAAATTGATCATTATTTTAGTATTGGACAACTTAAATATTTGAATCTAGGTAAATGTTAGCATGTAAAATCAAAAAATAAAATTAAATGAAATTAACAAACTCAGTTTTTGGTTGCTTGACATTTTTTTTTTTGGGTGAATAAACAAAAAAGAAAAGAAATTTGGTGAACTAAAAGTAGAAGAGGACAAAGATATAAGTAAGGGTGCATTTAGTAACTATTCTATTCTTGGGAACAATTTTCATTTATAAATGATTTTTATTCATTTATTTTGTTCTTGAGAATAACTTCTAAGCATTTAAAGGCGTTTAATAACTACTCAAAATTTTTATTTCCAAAATATAAATGCATTTGGTAGGACTCTTGATTTTTTTTTGTTTCTTTTAATTTTTAGTACTTTTATAATATTTTTTAATTTTTCTCTTCTATCTTTTGTCTTTTTCTTTTTCCTTTTCTCTACTTCTTCCTCCTTATTTGTGGCCAGCCACCACTAGTAGTGGCCGATGACTGGCTGGGAGAAAGAAGAAGAGAAAATAAGAGAGAAGGAGAAAAGAAGAAAAGAAAAGAAATAAAAAAAAATAGGTTGGGCTTGATTCTAATATTATTCTCGGGAATAAAGAGTCAATTTTTTTAACTTCTTAATTCTTTTTTGTTCTAAAAACCAAATGAATAGAATCAATTACACAATGGGCAAGTTAACAAATAAATCCAAAGTGTATTTCTTGGTGAAAGCCTCTACAAGTAACAACCAAAGGGAGAAAAACTAGAATCTCAATGGTCTATCCACACAGAAAATTTCAGAATTGAAAGGCCGCTTGAATGCTAAAATGCCGAACGGAGTGTCTGGAATCAAGTGCCTAGAATGATAATGCATGATAATAAAAATAAATCAATTAATTATAATTAAAGTAAATAGACATCATACAGTTTCAATTCTAATTTCCACAATTTCTATTCTAATTTTATTCGAAGAAAACCCATAACTCGTCAAATGTTTATTATATCACAACATATGTATTGGAAAAAAAATTACATCACAATAGAAAAAATAGAAAAAAAAACCCAAGACAGCAAAGAACCAAGAGATGGATGGAACATCGTTCAAGCTTGCTTGGCCATCTTACATTAAGGTAAAGGCTAAAGTTAAAATATACAAACAATTCATACAACTCAAGCATATATTTCATTCAACACTAAGAAAATCAATGATCCAAACAAAATAATCATTAGACAATCAATGATCCGAGCTCCAAACAATGCATTGTTTAATCAAAATAAATTCATCAAATAAAAAAATTAATTAGGGAGAGAAACTATACAATGGTTTACTTAGAACACTAGGCATTTTTTTTTAGTTTAATCAAAATGAATTAATCAAACAAAAAAATTAATTAGGGAAAGAAACTAGAATCCCAATGGTGGACTTAGAACACTAGGCATGCTTATTTACAAAAGGAATTTCATAAAAAAAAAAAAAATTTCTTAACATACAAAAGCAACACAATTAAATCAAATCTACCCAACAAAAAATTCAAAAATTCATCACCAAAAAAAAAAAAAAAAAAAAAAACTTAGGGAGAAAAGCTAGAAGTCGAATGGTCTACCCACAAAAAATTCAGAATTGAGAGGCCGTTAGAATGCTAGAATGCCGAATGGAACGCTTGGAACTAAGTGCCTAGAATGATAATATGTCAAAATAAAGATAAATTAATTAATTGAAATTAAAATAAATAGGCATCACACAATTTCTATTCTATTTTTCATATTTCTATTTTAATTTCTATTCTAAGAAAACCCATCGGGTGTTTATTACATCACAATACATGTATTGGAAAAAATTACATCACAATGGATGAAAACAATAGAAAAAATCCAAGACAACAAAAATCCAAGAGATGGATGGGACATCATTCAAGATTGCTTGGCCATCTTACACTTAGGCTAAAGGTTAAAGGCTAAAGGTAAACTATGTAAACAATTCATTCAACTCTAGCGTACATTTCATTCAACGCCAAAACAATCAATGATCTAAACAAGACAATCATTAGACAATCAATGATCCAAGCTCCAAACAAGGCATTGTTTAATTAAAATAAATTCATCAAAGTTTGGAGTAAATTTATCACTTTGGGTAAAGTTTGGAGTTTTTGATAGTCTTTTCCCTTTTATTTTTTATTTGTACTTTTTTATCTTATCTTTTGAAATTTGATAGTTTTTTTTTTAAAATTACAACTTAAATCATTGAAACTATGTTTATATAAGCCTGTAAATCATTTATAAATGATGTAATTATTTTCATAATTTTCAAAATAAGATAATAATTTGCTTTAATGTCAAAATTGTTAATACTTTTCAAAATGCCAAATTTAGGCCTCAAATAAGAACAAAATTAGTAAAGTCCCGAACAATAAAATAAATCTACTCTATTATTTACGCATATTATGAAACTGTAGATCATACCAATCAAACTACTTTTTTTAAATGATATAATAACTATTATAAATGTAGCGAATTTTGAGCTGAACCATAAAGGACCAATGTCTTATTTTCTTTTTAAAATTGTAATGAAGTAATACTTGAGCTAATTTTCATGCCCTCTAGTTGGACAAAACGGACAATCCCACAATAGGTTTTGAATGGAAGATTGTAGACTATCACAAGTCTCAACCTCAGTGTATAAGAGTTTGGAATCGAATTTGAGTTAGAATTGGATACTTCTTCGATATGTAAGTATACCAACGATATTACGACGTGTAGTGGTAATTAACAATATAAAAGTCATCAAATGTGGTGGACCTGTTTAAATCATAACAAAAGAGATGATACGATGTATATAATTCATTATAGAAATTCTTGATGTGTACGAGAGACTAATTCCATAGGAAAAGCAAAGTTTTTTTCATTCTGTTCCTCTTCCTTGGCTTGGCCTACACAAGGGAAAACATACAATGTGAGAAGACCTCACTAGAGGCGGGAAGAAGAGTACATGGACGGTTTCAAGTTCCTTAAGGGCATCCCACGAACAATATTATGTGAAACCCCAAATCAAACTCGTCTCTCTCTCTCTCTCTTTCTGTGCCTGCTTCTCGCAGAAGTCGCGTCCTGAGCAAGCCAAGCGACAATGGAAACCCCAAGGCACAGTTGCCTAAAGCTCGTACTCCCGAACCCCAGCGAACCCAAGAAGACCGAGCCCATCTTCGTCAAGGCCACATGGTTCGATACCCACTTCGACCTCTCCATCACCGACGGCCTTGATGCTTGGGTTTGCCAAGGTAACGTCTTTGATGAAGACCCAGTTCTTGTTTCACGTGAATCACGTATCTTTGCAGGCAAATTTGCTTTCCTTGATGATTTTGGCATCAGGGTTTTGTATTTTTTTTTTTTTTTTAATAAATCCTCGTCGGTGCTGGTTTTCACGCAGACCCTATTTTCTGCATAGGAAAGTTCATTTGTTTTTAGGGAATTCGCTTTTTGTGATGATTTTGGTATCTGGGTTTTGATTCATTTTAGCTTTTTTTCCTTTCTTTCGATAGCATCTGAAGAGGAAGTGATAGAAAGAGCGGCTCAGTGGGACCAGCCCGTCTCCGAGTACATTGAATTGGCCGAGCGTTATTTGGGGTTTCAACAGCCTGGTTCGGTTTATAAGTTCACTGATGCTGGTGATGGGAATAGAAGAGTTGGTTCTTTCACTTACTCTGTCTTTTTGAAGTTTTGATTGGTTTAGTTTTGTCGTCTTTAGTTTACTGGAATTTGGTGGGAAAATGCGGATCTATAGGAAGGGACTTGGGGCATATGTGGTAATTGGGGAACCGTGCTTTTGTTAGTGGCATATGTGGTAATTGGGGACTTGGGGCATTCTCTATTGGAACTGCGGTTTATGTATTAATTTGGATTGTTGGATGGAGAATATTGAGATAATTACATGTAGTTGTGCAGGAAGCAAGTTGAAATCGAAACTGTTAATGTGAAATGTGTGATTAATTCTATCAGTGAAATAAGCTGGGGAATTGTGGTTTGATAGTTTTTTAGCAGGGAATAAGTATTGGATATGGCTAACAATCCGAGCTTAATGCTGTTTCCTGCTTATTCGGTAATGATAGATAGGATAATTGGAAATTTGCTTTGCTGGTATTGATCAAAGATGCTCGATCTATCTTTTGGTTGCTGTTCTACTATTCTGCTCCTGTTGGTTGATTGGCAAACTGAAATTGATTGTCACATATTATAAGATAAGGGATTCTGCAGTTATCATGGACGTTTGAGAAAGAAGGGACCAAACTAGAGTGGCGATGGAAATGTCGACCTTCACCAGACCGTAAGAGCACTACTTCAGGAATCTTGGACTTTCTTATGGATGCCAACATAAGATTAAGTGTAAGATTGCACATACTTGATACATTCTCCTAGGTTTACTTTGGTTATTTGTTTCTTGGTTAATTGGTAGATAGCCATAGTGACTTTATTAGAGCTGTGCTATCCATGTACTTTGAGTGCATTTTAAGGGTCAGCTTACATGAATATTACACGTCAAACAACTATATGGCCTGATAGTGCTTGAAGTGTTGGTTGATTTGCATAAAGTACATGGCTGGATACTGCAGTAAGTCATGGGTATCGATTAAAGCAATGTGAAGCGAACCCTCACGTCTCTTGTGACCCTGCTCACTCCAGGAATGTCTCATAAATATTTATCTGAATTCGGCCCCTTCAATCATTTATCAGGCTGAAATTTATTGTCGTCCTTGTCCTGGCAGTGCAGAGTCCCTTGAGTTATCTAGGTGTTGACTGCTCTACATGCATGCTTGTGCAGGAAGAAGTTGTGAGCAAAACTAAATCGTTTGACAGGATGAAAATGGAAGCCGAGAAATGTCTAGCACAAAGCGAGAGATTCAACAGTGAGAAGATGGAGTTTGAGTCTGCAATTTATGCAAAGGTACACTTTTGTACTAGATCCGGTGTCTTACCAGAATCGGTCCTATTGGAGTGGGTTTGCGTGCGTGCAAAGCTTAAAAGCTGAGCATACCATTGTCATCCTCTTTCTTCTAGTAGCTTTTTATCTAGAGATGTTTCTCTGGATTCTTTGGACCATGAAAAAATTGGGATGTATGCAGTAGATTTAGAGAACTTTGTTCTCTAGCATTTCTTTTGGTAGAATTTGTGACTTGGTATGCTTATACTCTGTTCCTTGTTTGACGGTCATCACGATATTGTGCATTCTAACGGTACCATTCACACAATTTTATCTGTGGATGTATTCTACCTGCTTGGAGAATGATCAACTCATGTTTTTTCTCCCTTTCTATGTACTAATGTCATTTGGTCAAGGGAGGATAAGTGAAAATTCTTTTATCAAAACCAGCAGCAGTCATTTTTGGTTTTCCTGGACAAGAAAAATAGGGTAATACTAAAACTGATAAAGCAGGGTAGGAATACCTGCTAAAGTAAATGAAGAAATTAATCCATTAGAATGTGGGACTGACTTAGCTTTTTTTTTTTACTTCTAGTTTCTTGGTGTCTTAAACACAAAGAAAGCAAAACTTAGAGAACTTCGCGATCAGCTCGCCAAGCAGGATGCCACTGGGAAATTTGCACAAGAAGATGAAGAGTCTGCAGAAAAGACAGAGACTTTTGATGAGGAAATGAGTGATGATGCAGAAAGCAAGGAAGAAACTGCGGATGCAGGAACATCAAAGGCTGTGCCAAGGAGCAATGCCCGAGGGAGGAAAAGGATTTCACGGAAGTAGTGTCCTGCAGGCCAAGTTAACCGACTCTTTGTGCCGTGACTTTGTTAGACAAATTATGGTTTCTGGTGACCTGCAGAGGTATTACAAAAACCTTGAATCATCCTCTATATAACCAGAAAAGAGAAACTAGGCCAATGGAAGTAATTATACCAGTTGTTAAGTTGTACATATTTCTACAGAGCATTAGGAAGTAACTCTAGGGATCATTTTCATTAGAAGTGTGGAGCTTTCGTCATTTCATTCAATTTTGTTGGTCCTTGACACTAAGATTGTATGGGTTGAAAGGTTTAATGATCTTTTCCTTAGGAAAAAAAAGCCTGCATCCACCTAAATTTGGACTTGGGCTGTCCCAAGCCTAACTCCTGACATGCTTCTTTTTTTCTTTACAAAAAGTTACTGTTCCTTTTTCTAAAATTCGACTTAACACACTATTGTGAATTACTTTCTTTGTTATTTTTCAGATGAGAAACATATATTTTTAATTATTCACAATTAGCATGAGCCAATATGTTTACATTCGCGTTTTGTTAGTAATGCGAAAGTAGAATATTATTTACCTTTAGATGTACATAAATACGTAACTTTAAATTAGTCTTTATTTCCTTTTGTCTCAGTTATAGCAATTGAAAGTAGTCCTCTATATATTACACAGAAATTTTAATGTGAAAGTGAGATACTCGTTTGAATTTTCAGGTTTGACTCAAACATGATCGCAGTTGACATAGTTTTATCACATTTTGATTGAATTTTCCATTTTGGGGAATATCTTCTTCTTCATTTCCCCATAAACTATAGTCTGTATTGACACTATTCTCTCTTATGCTCTGTTTCTTCCCTCTTTGGCCTCTTTCTTTAACCTTTACTTATTTTGATGATTATTACATGGGACGATGAGCTCTTTGGTCAAAGTTTTGACATTAGGATGAAATATCCGAATTTCCGATGTACTGATCACTCGTCCTCTCAAAGATCGTATCAGAAAACTGGAATTATCCGCTGTATAACTTGAATAGAACAGAGAAACTACTAATTTGGGTTAATTCGATTAATTAAGCAGGTCGTTGAACAAACTAAATGGGATCTTCTTGCAGACTCATAAACATTTTCAATAACATCTACATGCTTTTACGAAGCATTAGGAAGCGACTCAATGAATTCACGACATCTTGCATCGGCCACAACAAAATATAACGATCCCGAAACAACTGCATCGTTAGGCGAAAGTTTCCTTGCACGCATTTCCTGTAGAAGTTGCAATGCTTTATCCACTTGGTTGTCCTGCAAAAATGCTCGGTTGAGAATATTGTACGAAATGGAATCTGGGAAGCAACCCTTTTCCTGCACGCATATTCAAGAATAATTTATCGGCTTCTGTTATCATCCGTTCCTTGACGAGGCCATTGATTAAGCTGTTGTAGATTGGGAACCAAGCTCTTCTCTGACATGCTCTCGAACAAGCTGCTGCCTCAATTTTACCGGCTCTACATAACCTATTGATCAGAATGTTGAACACCTCGACCGACGGTTCAAGTCCAGCATTGCTGAGGGACTGATACAGATCCATTGCCTGGTCGATGTGTCCAGTTTTACAGAGACAATCCAGCACGACCTGGTAAGTAGACAGCTCTGTGCTGGAAAGCCACGGCTCAGCATTTGAGTGAAGAGTTCATTTGCTTCATCAATCCTGTTACGCTTCATGTACCCATTAATCATTATTTCGTAGGCGACAACATCATGATTCATGCCCTTATCTTCAATTAGACGGAAAATCTGGCTGCATCATCCAGCCTACCCGCCAAAGATAAACCATTTATGAGGATGCTGTAGGTGTATGTATTAGGTTCCACGCCTTTCCGTACTGCACCTGCTTCAGTTACTTTGCCAGTTTTGCACAGACCATCTATCAAGATGCTGAAAGTGACGACATCAGGCGAAATGCCATCCTCTGTCACTGGATGAAGCATTCTGTTGGCTTCAGTCCATGTCCAGCTTGGCAGAGTGCATGGATTAAAGAGCTGTACGTGATCAAATCAGCTGCCATACCATGCTCAACCATTTCACCAAAAATCTTGAGAGCTTGCCCCAATCGCTGTGATTTACACAACCCATTGATCACTGAATTGTAAAGCACGGCGTCAGGGTTGGTTCGTTGGATAATCTGGTCACAAAACAACTCCATGCATCGTCGATCAGCTCGGCTCTGCATGGAGCACTGACAATCATGGTACACGTCAGCGCATCAACCTGGATTTTCCTCTTCTTCATCCTCTTATGCAATTCGAGCACAAGGGCTACCTCGCGAGTTTTACAAAGTTCTCTAATGAGGGCACTATACAAAGATGACCCCTCGATCCCATCGAATCTTCTAAGAGCCAATTTGTCTCACACCTCAACTACATTAGTGGCTTTCCCCACGAGACACAAACCCTTCACTAGCGTGGTGAAAGTCACCTATCAGGCTTGAAATTGTTAGAGAAAACTCTTTTATTATTTTGAAGCTGACAAAACATTTCCAAAAGTCTAGTATGAAGACTTGCTTGAAATTGTTAGAGAAAACTCTTTTATTATTTTGAAGCTGACAAAATATTTCCAAAAGTCTAGTCTGAAGACTTGCAGACTCAAGTACTATAGTATGAAGAACTCCATACTCTACCGTCAAAGTCTGAAAACCGCTAGACTTTAATCTCAAAGTCTGCTCTCACTGACAGTTTTTAGACCGAGGAATGAGGACTTATTCAGATGCAGGATTATCTTCAAGGATTCGATCCGTATGGTTTTGGAAGTCCTTATAGCTGGATATAGCACATTATGATCAATTATCTTTATTGAAATCAATTCGGATAATCAAATCTTTTGAAAAGCGAAAATACTTGGAAGGTTTTACTTATGGAAACCAAGATTCTGATTGTATATGCAAGAAGGATTGACAGGCTTTCATCTCGATTTCATCTCGATCTTCAAACGACTCGAGATCTCCTTAATTGATTTTGTCTAACGGGTAGATTGGAAGAATTCTTTTGGAAAGTGCCAATGGTCGTGAAGGCACAAAGGAGTATTTAAGACAGACTCTCAATATTGTTTGAAGATGTGCATGAAAGAAAAATTTTAAAGTCTGAAACTTTCCAGTTCTTTGCTATTTCATTTGTCGAGCTTAATTTGTACTCAAAAGAGAGACCAAACACTTGTGAGACTTTGGAATAGTGTAGTAGAGTTTCTACACCGTAAAGTCAATGACGTGAGCTGTAAAATCTCTTTTGATTCATAGTGAAACTGTCAATGCGGGAGAGTGTACGTAGGCTTGATCTAAGTCGAACCACTATAAATTTTGTGTTTCTATTCTCTTCCCTGAACTCTTTTATTCATTCGTAAATTTATTTAATTCCTGAATTTGCTCTAGTCCATTACTTTGTAGATTCCCGTTTGAAAGAAAAAGTATTTATAAATGTTTCTGCAAAAATTTCTTTTAACACCTATTCACCCCCCTCTAGGTGTTCTAACTAGTCCTTTCAGAAACTGTGCTTCACGATTTCGAAGAATACTCCGAATCCCCAGTTCATCATCCCCAGGTGGCAACGACAATTGATCAAAATGTTCAGCGCCCACAAGTCAGGCTTGACCCCTACACAACTCATCTC
This sequence comes from Eucalyptus virginea, assembly GCA_014182375.1. Classification (NCBI taxonomy): domain Eukaryota; kingdom Viridiplantae; phylum Streptophyta; class Magnoliopsida; order Myrtales; family Myrtaceae; genus Eucalyptus; species Eucalyptus virginea. The sequence continues at coordinate 43,560,255 of CM024521.1, read as the reverse complement.
CTCGTGCATGGTGATCATGTCCAGAGTATATCTTGATCTTGGAATATGACCCCAATGTTGGAAAATATGGAGAAGAATAGAAAAAGTATTAGGGGGAAGAATACGACACATTACTTGATGTAACCAAAAAAAATTAATTTGAGAAAGTGATAAAAAAATAAAGAAAATTTGGAAGTGAGATATCTTAAGATGATTAGTTCCTACCAACGCTACTAAACTGCTTTACGAACTTCACATCCCAAGATATAACACTTTGAACTTGTTGGTATCAGCACTATACGAATAGACTCTATCAAATACTTCTTGAAACCACTACACTTAAAGAAACCTTAAGAGAGGAGATGTAGGTTTTTAGCTTCACCTTAGAATGAAGATTTTGAAGTAAGCGGTACACATGAACTATGAATTAAATAGATACAAGAATCTAGAAGATAAATGAATTAAATGGATACAAGAATCTAGGAGATACATTGACCATGAATTAAGTAGATACATAAAAGAAAACAACGCATCTCGTTTTGCTCACTTTCGTTGATCCATTAACCCACCATAAATACAACACTTAACACATGGTTAAATGTATTGATGGGCACAATGGGTTGGCACCAAACCAGCGTTTGAAAGTAGTCCGCGGCCTCATCAAGCGTGAGGGTACCCGATTTACAACATCGCCGCATGCGGCACTTGAACTAGGCAGGGCATGAGGGTCGGGTGGCGGTGTAGAGTTCTGAGGAGGGTGTCTGAATAAACAAGACAGCCAACATGGAGATTTCGTTTGGTCCCTGACAAGACCTTAAACTGTCACGTTTATCGGAATCAACCCCAAACGTAAAATGGGGTAATGATAAACCTCCGGGGGTCCTAACGGGGTTTCCTACCCTTCCCCTGGGCCTGATCCGGGCTCTACTTCCCCACCACTGGGTGGGCGCGCATCCTGGAAATGAAGGCAGCCGGGACACCCTGTGGAGATTTCGCGGTTTGGATTGCGGTTCTTGAAGAGCTGGCTCTTCCCAGTTGCATTGGTGATCAATTCTTCTTTGCTTGTATGGGACTTTTCCTAAAATTGGGTAGAAGAAAGAGAGCTTCTTCTATGTTTAATCAAATCTCTTTAAAAAAAACTATGTCAATAATTATATAATTTATGAGGGTATTGTAGGTGGGGAAAAGTGTTAAAAAAATCTTAAACCTTTTGCATTTGTGCCAATTTAGTCATAAACCTTTTTTTTTGTGTCAATTAAGTCCTAAATATTTTTATGTTATATCAATTCAATCTTTTTTGACTAATTTTGGTTGGATTTTGTTGACTAGACGCCAGCCGGCCGACATGGACAACTTTTAATAATATTTTAATATTTTTGAATTTTTTTCTTTATACTTTATTTTTTTTATTCTTATTATTTTTCTTTTTTCCTTCTCCTCATTCTTCCTCTAGCCAGTCGCCGGACCTCAGTGATCAGCTAGAGGCAATGGCCAGATCTAGCAAGGGTCGAGCCTTGCCCATGGTCGGCGAGGCTTGACCCTGGCAGATTCGGTGAGGGCAAGCCTTGCCCGCCTGGTACGAGGTCGCCCTTGAGGCTGGGTGATGAGGCTCGCCCTCGTCGGATCCGGGCGAGGGTCGACCCTCGCCCATGGTCGGCGAGGGCGAGCCCTGCCAGCTCAACGTGAGGTTGCCCTCACAGCCTAGGCGGCCTCGAGCTGGCCTTGCGCTGGGCTGGCGAGGCTCACCCTTACCGGCCATGGGTGAGGCTCGACCCTCGCTAGATCCGGCGAGGGCGAGCCTCGTCGCCCAGGTGGTCGTGAGGGCGGTCTTGCGTCGAGTTGGCGGGGCTCGCCCTTGTCGGCCATGGGCAAGGCTCGACCCTTGCAAATTCGGCGAGGGTGAGCCTCGCCGCCCAAGCCTCGAGGGCGGCCTCGTGCCGGGCGGGCAAGGCTTGCCCTCGCCGGATTTGGTGAGGTCGAGTCTCATCGGCCATGGGCGAGGCTCAATCCTTGCTAGATCCGATGAGGGCGAGCCTCGCCTGCTCGGCGCAAGGCCGCCCTCGCGGCCACTTCCTCGACCTCGCTGGCCGTCGCCTCTGGCTGGTCACCGAGGTCTAGTGATTGACGGGAGGAAGAAGGAGGAGAAGGAAAAAAGAAAAAGAAAAAAAATACTAAAATACTAAAATATTATTAAAAGTTATTCACGTCAGCTGGCCGGCGTCTAGTCAGTAAAATCCAACCAAAATTATCCAGAAATGACTAAATTGGCACAACGTAAAAATATTTAGGACTTAATTGGCATCAAAAAAAGATTTAGAATTTTTTTAACACTTTTCCCATCGTAGTGTGTGCATTAGGTCCTTGCCTCCCTGAATCATCAAAATTCAAATACCAGGCTTGTTTCGGTTACTTTTCCTGTTTTGCATAGACAATCTATCACGATGCTGAAAGTGATGACATCGGGGGAAATGTCTCTCTCTCTCATTAAATGAACCATTCTGTTGGCTTCAGTCCATAGTCCAGCTTGGCAGAAAGCACGGATTAAAGAGTTGTATGTGATCACAACAGCCGGGATACCGCGCTGTACCATATCGTCATAAATTTCTACAGCTTGTCCCAGTCGTCGCGATTTATGCAACCCATCTATCACCAGATTGTAAAGCAAAACATCAGGGTCTGTTGGTTGGCTAATCTGATCCCGAAACAGCTCCAATGCATCGTCGTCAGCTCAGCGAAGTTTACTCAAGCTGTCCTTCGCTTACCTTAAATAATAGACTTCGTTTAAACGGCAAGCATCTGGCCAACGATAGCATACGCAGCAATTCCATCACCCTTCGCCAATCCCATCTCTCTTTAGCAACGAGACCAAGTCAGAGAAATAGCTCATAGACAGAACGATAGCGCGCAAAGAAAATTAGGTTGACGAATTTCTTACCTGGGCAGACAGATGTGATTCTTTTGTTATGATCTGAAAAGGAGAAAGGGCTAAACAACCATTGTTGGATCTTGGCATTAATAAGACAAGTGCACTTCTAACCATATCCACCGGTAAACACAGTCTATTTCACAAACTGAACCCTAGCAACTAGCTTATAAACCACGTAAGAATTTTGGGGCGCAGAGCAGTAAACCAAGATTCTCATCTGCACGTGCTTCTAAGACGATGACATTTCTCCCAACCGTGGCCAAGGAAATTTACAAGTTACCCGTCAAACAAAGCCTCGACAATGGAGTTCGTCCCGACAATATCATGAGCTCACCCGAGTACTTATGGGGAACGACAAAACGCAAGAACCACGGACACGATCGAGGTTCTTTGGCGAGCTAACCTCGGTCAGATTACCAAGCCGAGAACTATGGACAGGGAAAATACCCAAAAAAGTCATAAACCTATTGCAATTGTGCCAATTCAGTCCTAAACTTATTTTTCTAACTAATTGAGTCCTAAATCTTTTATAATTATTCTCGATCAATCCATCTAGCTAAAATTAGTTAGCCAGTGCTGACGTGGCAGCCGGCTGGCGCCGATGCTAACGTGACAGTCGGCCAATGCCGGCGAGCTTTTTTAATAATATTTTATTTTTTTGAAATATTTTATTATTTTTTATCCTTTTTTTTTCCTCCCTTCTTCCTCTTCCTCCCTCCTCCCTCCTCCCTCCTCCCTCCTCCTTCCTTTGGCTCTGGCGACTGGCCAGGCTGGTTGGTCACCGGACTGAAGCGATCCAGCAGGCTCGCCTTGCGATTGCCGGGCGAGGCGAGCCCTCACCAAATCTGGCAAGGAGTCCTCGCCAGACGCGACAACAAGCCCCCTCACTTTGGATCTAGTGAGGGCTCGCCTCGCCCGGCGACCGCGAGGCGAGCTCATGCCCGGTGACAGCGGGGCAAGCCCCTACCGGATCCGGTGAGGGGGCTCGTTGTCGCGTCTAGCGAGGCCCTCCTCGCCGAGATCGGCGAGGGGGCTCGCCGTTGCGTCTAGCAAGGGCTCGCCTCACTCGGCGACTGCGAGGCAGCCCTCACCAGATTCGGTGGGGGCTCACCCCGCCGTCGCTACGGCAAGGCGAGCCCGCCGGTAGGGAGGAGGGAGGAGGGAAAAAAAGAAAAAAATTAATAAAATATTTCAAAAAAATATTAGTAAAAAAAGCTCGCCGGCGTCGGCCGGCCAATTTTAGCCAGATGGACTGATCAAGAATAATTATAAAAGGTTTAGGACTCAATTGGTAAAAAAAAAATAAGTTTAGGACTGAATTAGCATAATTACAATAGGTTTAGGACTTTTTTGGTAATTTTCCCCCACGGATACGATCTAAATGGACAATTGATGAGGTGAAGATCAAAGTCACGAAAATCCCCAGTCAGAATTCATTTTGGAGTTATGGGTTTTTTAAAATTTTAATCATTTCTTACTAGTTGCAAATTCTGGACAAAATTGTCCTTGCAAAGTCGTTGGAAAAAGCTAGCTATTGAATTCGGCTCTAATTTGAGATTAATTTAGTCGCTTCAAATCTTTTTTTTTTTTTTTTTTTGGTGATACCCAGGGAACCCGTACAGCCGGTAGCCGGCGGGTAAACCCTGGAGCGACGCTAGTGAAGGACCCACCATCCCGACGTCGCGCTTAAGATCCCGTGCGACCTGCGGGATTCGAACTCCTCCGTCCTGGGTAGACGTCAAATCTTTATTTCACATAGAATTTACTGAGCTTTCTTGTGAGAAAACAGTTCTATTTTAGGTCATTATTTAAAATTTTTCATATCTTAATTAGTCAAAATCTTATTATTTAGGTATTTGTTCTTTTTTAAAAAGGAAAAAAATTGAACCTATCACGATAATCACATTACCCAATGATGAGTAGTCAAGTCTCATCATTTAAAGATGAAAATAGACAACAACTTAATATTCCGTCACAATCTGGGCAATCCACGGATTTTGCCTCATACTATCCATTGCAAGAAGAAATGCAACTAGTCATATGTCTTTGTTGAGTTTTGCCAACATAACAATCTTTGGATTACCATGAAAATAATTGCTTGTTATGACCATAAATTTTTGAAGGAATGGATCCTATAACGATTTATAATTATTTATTATTTGTTTTTTATTATCTAAAATAGATTATTATTCTCACAGTAAATTAAAAACTCTCATCCAATCATTTCTCATTAAACAAATACTTTGCCTGATTTTTTTGGGTAAGCATTCTACCTGGTTTTATTCGCCGGCAATATGTTATTTGATTCCCGTCCTAGACCGTCTATCTTCAACCTTTCAAATACAAAGGCCAAGTCAAATAAACCAAGCAGAATAGATATCTTCTTCTTTTTCCACCAAGTCATGCCCTCACTTAGCCATTTGAACAAGCAAACCCCATGAAAACTTAAACAAAAACAATTAAAAATTACCCTCACATTCCATTCAATAACTTTTTAAAACCCAGGTCTTTGGAATCTTTTCTCCAATTATTCGCAACATTGACAACAAACCAACTCCAAACTCCAATTGAAGACACCAGGTCTCTCTTCAAACTCCCTCGTCGAACAGAGCAAGGCTCCACACAATGAACAGCTCCTCCAGATTAGTGATCCTTTCCTTCGTGCTCACGGCAATCCTGTCGTCTACGTGCGTGGCGGCCATGAGGCCTCTGCACGGGGAGCGACAGCCGGGAGAGCCTCTCGCGGCGATGGAGACGCTCCAGAGGGGCCCAACGCCGCCGTCCGGCAGCTCGTCTTGCACCAACATCCCAGGAGGGGGCGGCGGCAGGAACTGCCCGTGGAACGAGAGGAACTTCGCCGGCCGCGCAGCTCGTCACGCCCCTGCCGTGTTGCATCCTTGAGTCGTCTGACCGATGGACTGTGTAGTGAAGAAAAACAAAAGAGGGCCCAAGTTCCTGAACTTTGATGGAGAAACTGATGATGAGGAAGAAGGTTTTGGCCACCGCTAGCGACAACGATCAATCGGTTCACGGTAATTCATGAATATTAAACGCAGGAAGTTTACATCATGTCGGTCCCAAAGGCACATCTTGCAGTGGTGTTAGGATTTATTCATCATGAATATTTTGGTGTTTTTTTATCAGAATTAGGTTTTTGTTAGATTGATGGACACCGTATGCTTAGATTGCTGACGTGTTTGTTGTCCATGTCCCTGCCCTCGGCCATATCTTGGTACCAGCTTTGCATGAAGAGAAATCTTCAACAGGTTATTTTTTCGTTCATGAAGTAAATTTTCAGGATTAAGATTCTGTTTATTTGGAAAATATTTTTTCAAAGATGATCACTTATGTCGCTTACAAAAATAACTGAATTAAAAATATGTCGCTGTTTATATATAAATTATTATCGATAATAAAACTATTTTCATTGATTAATTATTTCAAACAATATAAATGATTATTTTTAAGAAAATATTTGTTATATCATCTGTTTTTCACTAAACGAGCAGAACCTAAGTCGATCATGCAACTCCAGATGTTTAGGGATCGCATGTGTGACGATCAACATTCCGACGGGCAACGGATCTCATCTAAATTACCCTATTTATACACCCTAAGTTTTTTTTAAAAAAAATTCCAGCACCATTAAAACATGCTCATTAATTCTCACGTGCATTTGAATTATATTAGCGCGTGGAAATTCCACCTTCTCCATATCCAAACACACATATAAAATCATCGACTTAACAACGCTCGTGCAAAAATTGGACCATCGACTGATATGGACCAACTCGAATTCGTTAAGTCTATGCTTAGTTAGCGAAACCGTCAATAAACTAATTAAGAGCGTTTCCTCTTTTCTTTTTCTTGTTCTTCTTTTTCTTTTTCTTTTTCTCATGATTGATGTAAAACTAACTAAGCAGCGTCGGCATTCCAACACCCAACAGCGGTATGCGACCAAAAGCTTAATTATATATTAATTTTATTAGATTGGAATTGACTCAGGGGAAAAAAACCAATTTTTTTTATGGGTTTGAAATTGACAAATGTGGTCAAAGAAAGGTTGCGTACTAGAACGTACTTGGTGACGCAATCTGTGATTTTTCGTGAATTGACAGTCGTAGCTATGCATGAACCATGTCAAATGGTTCTCAACTTCGACACGTAATTAAGTTATAATAGTTACAAAAAATAAAAAATCAAGATTAGTGCTGCGTCAATGTCCACCGAAGGGAGCTTAACTTGCATGCGCAAGTGAACGGCGCAGACTTTTTTCATATCAGCTGAATCCATTTCATTTTTCTTCTTATCTTGTTTTACCTTTTTTTGTTATTATTATTATTATTTATTTTTTTGGCAAGTTCCAATACTGTTAGAATACCTTGGTCGCCACTAGGTGATGATTGAAATGCCCATCAATTTGATTTGTATGTCATTCCATTCGGATTGTTATCGTCACTTTGAATGTACGCGATTTTTGGGCCATCTTATACGTACAAGTTTCTTTCTTTTGATTTTCGAATTGCCCTCTTCGAAGCTCACCTGGCAAAACCCCATGGAGTCGGCCTAATGATCAAGGGAGGAGCTCGTCCGTATATTAGTAAAGCTCGACACACAGTACAAGCTTGACCTTATCCATGAAATTGACTAGGGAGATTGCTAAAGGAGAGTCCATATTTGAACTTGTCGACATATCTAATTGGACTTACATTCGTTCAAAAATTTGAACCAACGAGTTATGAATAAATGAAGCTCTACACTATGTCATTTTTCCGATGGGGGAACTTGGACTTTTATAACAAAACTCGCAAGCGCATTTCAACAAGATTAGTGACACCTTTCATGGATTCGAAATTTACAATTCATTATACGTCAGCTTCCTAGTCATTTCGGTGCATATTTTTCAAGTCAAAGAGGTTCCAATTCCACTTTTTACAGCTACTACAGTGAAATAAAATAAAAAAACAATCTCAATCGTTGAATAAAGGAAACGAGTATGCTTGTGTGGGCAAAACTCCATACTTGGTTTCCAAATGTCCGTGCTGAACAAGCGACGCTGTCGACGGGAATAAAATTCAGCTCAAAATAATGAATGGACGAGATCTATTAATTTATTGAATAAATTTCCCAATGAAAGATGTACAATAGAGAATACTGTTTACAGACTACACGACATAACACCCATTCAACGAATTGAAAACATGGCTCCCTTGAACATCTATATACATAAATAAATAAATAACGAAATTTCAAAAAGAAAAAAATAACAAATGAATGTGTACAAGTGTAAACTGCTTAGCCGGCAACTAGCAAATGCTAACAATTAAGAAACGAAACGGAACGAAAGAAGTCTGCTTGTTTCTCGATTAATCGCTCGATCAATCGCTTCATCTGCCTGGTACGAGACGCAGGTAACCCGCCGCCCCGAAGCGAAGCTCGTCTAGCCAAGCGGACAGCTCGTGCTGCCGTCACTGCCAGGGATGTTGGTGCAGCTCGAGGCGCCGGAGGAGGGGACGGCACCCCTCTGAAGAGACTGCAGAAGGAGCCCCTCTTCTATCGGGAGTTGGCCATTCTCATGCAGCATTCTGGTTGCTTGTGAGAACTGGACATGGGAGGCAAACAGAATAAGAATCGATGCAAAGATAACGACAACGTTGAAAAGCTTCATGATAGGCCAGACAATGATTCTTAATGCATATGATGTTGTGTCATTAAACTTATTTATACTGATGATTATCGAATGGAGGTAGAATTGGATTTGACTTTTCACTCTTTGGTTTCGGTTGAAAGATTTTGAACGTTGACTGCTACATTAAGATAATGCTTATATCCAAATCTAAGAATTTGAGATCGATTAAAAAGGGTGGGAACTTTGGAACTTTGATACATAGATTTTGAATTTTTTTGGGCTTTGTCCTATTCGAAAGTTAATTGCGTGGACGCTTTTGCTTTTGTCCGTGTTTCTTGTGCGAGGAAGTTTCATGATCTGTCCAAGATTAGTATTGTAGCAATTGGCTAAAGTTGGCTATGGACCTAAACTTTTTGAATGGTGGTTGTTCCTGCCAGTCGCAGTCGCGTCATCCTTGAGGCTGCAAGGATATAATAATATCCCTCCTTCTCCTTCACCTTTTGATACGGTTATGTGAATTCATTTTGCTTTCTCCATCCAGGTTAATTAGATTTGATAGATGCCGGGAATTTTATGGCCAGGTTTCATTGAGACTTTGATTCTTCTACGAAAAAATGAATGATTTGAAAATGATTTGAAAAGCATATTTTTGAAGACGATCGCTTGTATCGCTTACGAAAACGAATGAATCAAAAGTATTTTCATCGCACACGAAAATGTTTAGATGTAAATTGCTATTGATAATGAAAATGATTTCCAACGAATAATTATATCAAGCAATACCAATAATTATTCTTGAAAAAATATTTTCTAGATTATTCATTTTTCGTGAGACGAATAGAACCTCACAAGTTATACTAAAAATTCTGTGGAACACATTCCCTTCTAAATGGGTTCAAATTGGTGATAAATGGGCTTTTAGAGACATCATCCAGGTGGCAGTTGTGCATATCTCATAGACTTATTAAAGTTGGATTGTTAACCCAGTTTTGGAAGCATGTGCAAGAAAATTTCGAGGATAATTTCAACGGAATCTAGGGGCGAAGGGTCTCAGATGATTCGTTTCACTAGATCTCTAACGGGTTTTCCTCGATTTAGAAGTATTCCTTTTCGCTACTATTTATGCAGCTGTATGTACGTTTACTATACAAGACAGGAACGCAGATAACTAGGAATTAGAGCAAAAGAGGGTGTTCTAGGACCGAAAAATAGCCGGCACCAAGGGAGAACCACCTTCCCGAAGGTTAAAAGGACAAGGGCAAGAGAGCCAAATTCGCATGTCTGAATATCGACGAGCACCTAGAATTGTCTCGACAGAAATTTATATGGCCGCCTAGCATCGGCGCCAATGGAGGGAACAGCAGGCCAATTGAGAAAAGCAGTTACTAGAAAATCATATACCATGAGGCTCGCTAAAAACTATGCTTTAAGAAAACCCCATAATACACGAGAAACCATCGATCCGCAAGAAGGAAGGAAGCAAACAAGTTAACTCCCTCCTCAGAATGTTTTTCTTCTTTTTTCTAATGAAAGGACTACAACCTCAATCCAGATCTAACACCCAGTTTCTCCTTCCAGGTACATATATGTAACGGATAGCAGCCCAGTGATTTCGGGGCCACTCCGTTTCATTCATTTCCATTTCAATGACCATTCGGGGGCCGAAATGCCTTATAACCATTGACACCACATGCCAAATTTGAATAATCCGAAGCATAAAATGGGTATCCATCATGCTCTGGATTCTTCATTCCCAGCATGGATAAATCAGATCCAGCCATATGCCACTGGTTCGGTATCAACCCATCAATCTGCCCATTTGCATGAGGAAGCGAACTAACCTGAGGAATAAATCCAGTCGAGTCAAAACTTCCTGGAAAGGAGCCAAACGCCGGTTGAATCCCATTTTCACGATAACTCCGCACTCGTTCAAAGCTGCATGAGCTGGCAGCTGACTCCACATCCCCTGAAATCCCCAGATCATGGGGGAAAGAAAACTGGCGATTTAATGAGAGGGACCGACTGCCGAGAGACTGGAAACCCAGGCCTGATCTAGTGACCTTCCCAACAGCTTGCTCATCGTCCAGTAAGTCATTTATAATATCGAGGTGCGGAAAATCATCTGCTGGCAAACCTTGCGTTTGACGCCCAGATGTGCAGGCCTGGAGATCAGGGAAGTGATCTCGTGATCTGCTATGCGAAGACCTGTAATACTCCATATTCCGAACATCACCCTGCAAAGGAGGATCACTCCGTGCACTTCGGCCATCCAGATTCTCCAACCACTGGGGTCCATTTGACATCACATCCCGATTCATTGTGCCAAAAGGGAAGCCTAATTTGGGTGCACCATAGTCCATACTGTCAGTGCTAGGGTTCAAGAACATTGGTGAAGACGCTAAGGTGGGCGACGGCATATATGCTGACACTTTAACTACAGAGCTTGGCGAACATTGGTTTGTAAAAACGGCTGAAGTCGAAGCAGAGGAATTGCCAATTATAGCATTTCGATACGACAAAGGAACATAGCCGGGAGATGCTGAGGTAGACTCAGGAGCCAAACGGCCGACTGCACTCACAGAACGTGCTAGCAGTGGAGCTGTATGGACAGGGGATGCAGCAGGAGCATTTGGCCTATTACCAGGTCCTAGTGGAGCACTAGAAGGCCTTGACATTACAGGAACTTGCGGAATGGGTTTTTCAGCCGTTTTAGGAATTACATCCCTCTGAGTCTCAGACCTCGACAAAGTTGCTGTTTGGGAGGAGACTGTTGGAAGTACTGTCTTATCATTCTCTTGCTTGCCATTTAAAGATGTCTTCCTCATTGATGAAGGATCCCCAAGAGGAATAATTTTCTGTGCTGTTTCCGACCGGGCAATGGAGATGTTATTTCTAGGAGGGCTGCTGGAAGAGGATTCTGCAGCAATTGACTTCTCTTTAGATGGCTTTTCTTCATCAACTTGCTTGATGCATGATTCCCTCTGCAGGAGAACAGCTTCTCCCTGTTATAATAAAAAATCAAACACCATCAACTTAGACTCCATTGAAAATAAAACCGAAAAAATTGCGAGAAGTAATCCATGATGATGAAGATTTCCCTAACATGGTATTGACTGTAAGTATATTTCCCTGACAAACCTAACAACTGAAAATTATCCCATTCTAGCTCCTGCTGTATCTGTAAAATGGCTATCCAGGATTCCCTATGACGTAGGATGGCTCTTTGCCAATGCACAGAACTTTACAAAAACATACCTAATCTACCTAATCTAATTTTCTTTCAATAAAATCTCTTGGAAAATCTCTCCTCCTCTACAGAAATGCAAGGAGTTGAAGAATGATTGGGAGAACCAATATAAGCAGAAACCTATGTTGCTAATGTCATTTGCTTAGCAAACACGAACACAAGTCGGAACCTCAGAGGCATGATTCAAACACAGGATATGATACAATTTCAATGTGTCTCCTTAAGTCAGAAGAAACAAAAGGTAAAACAACATCAAATACGGATCCAAAAAATAATATAGAGGAAAATTAGTTAGTCTGCTGAGAAGCATCCTTTATTTTGTCATCAAAGCTCCACTGAGATTTTAAGGCCCTAATACTCAATTCATGCCTAGTCAGAAGAAATAATGATCTGACTTAATCCGTATTGTTAATTGTATAAATGAAAAAATCCTGCATATAATAGACAATTTACCATTCTTCACATATGGTATTTAAGAGTACATTCTTCCATATTATCTCTTGACATTACTATATCCAGTACAGTAACAACTGAAAATATGAGGCAGCAACGCAAGTCTCCTATCAATTAGAAATGGAGAGGACACACCTCAGTTATTCAATAAGCCATAACTTTAAGGGGAAAATAGGAAGGATAAATTTCCTTCAAATTAAAAAGTAAAGATTTTAAGGAGGCTATCTGACAACAAAATCCGAATATCCGCCTTCACCATATGAGTGTCATTAAAGTTCTAAGCTTAACAAGGAAAAACGATGGTCCAAAAAGCCTCTCTCCCTTCGATATGTGCAAGTGTTGAGTGGACAATATCACCATGTGGCAGAATCAATGAATAGTGCAGACAGAAGAATGTGACCTCAACCACCATGTCAATGAGAAGTTAGGCTTGAATGACAGCACATTCTACCCAAATGGAACCCCAAAAGGTTGGATTATTACCAAACAAATGCACTATGTTAAAAACAAGGACGGAGGACACAAAAATATGTTGCTTAGTCATGAAAGTGTCCTTAATTCTTGATATGCTTTTCTTAACAACTATCAGACAATGACTTCACCAATTTTGAACAAGTAATAAATGAATTCTTGCAATTCTGATCAAGTAAATCCCACCTTTTTAACCACATCATGCTCAGACTGTCTTACTTGACTCCGGAAGGAGAGAGCATCAACCTCAACCTCAGTGTCAGCTACCTTGATACTCGGGAAATTACAAGACTCTCCCGCATCAACTGCAGGTTCAGCAGACTCATTCTCTGTTTTGTTGGTCCGGCAACTCCAATCACGTGCTTCCTTACCTTTCTGACTCTTTCCCCTGTAGAAACACATGCTGAAGTGCATCAACACCATGCAATTCAACTTTAGCAAAGAACTAGTGTCATTTCTATTTTACCTGCTAGGTGATCTCTGATGTCTATGGTTAGATGAAAATGAGTTCCCCTTGTATGGTCCACTAACTCCAACTGAGGGGACTGAATCAGTAGAACAAGTTGAGGAGCTATCATCCATCATAGATGGGCTTCTTTTCTCTACTATTCCATTTTGCACAGGAGATAGTCCACTAACCCCACTGCTACTGGCTTCTGTAGGAGGATGAACTTCAGAAGCATCAGTGTCCCAATTTACAGGACTTGCATCTATCTCATCCGAATCAGGTTGGATTACTTCACTGACACCATCAGCCAAATCTGATGTGTCCGAAACATCTTCCAGTACATCAGGCTTTTCAAGTGCAGGGCTTACATCCTCCGGGGTGAAGTCTTCTTTTTCATCAACAGTGTTTTCTTCCTCATGCTTGTCCTGCTCTGTGGCACCATGTCTTTCGTCTCTCTCCTTATCTTTTGCTTTGCGATTGAGGCGCTTCTGCTTAGCCTGCAGTCCAGAAAGTTGTGCCTCTCAGAAAGCAAGAGAAACTATAGAGAACAAAAGTGGACATGTATCCACACGTCAATATAGGATGACAAATCAGCATCCCCTGAGTCCAACATGACCAGTCTTATAAACAATAAAGAGTAACTTAAAAGGCCATCTGAACAAGATAGTATTTTATGTAACGGATCTACCACTGCATGATGATAGTGTTTCAGACCAATCACCGTTGCCCGCATACCAATCATCTCGTGACAGTGATAACAGGGTGTAAATTGACCAATCACCATTGCTCGTGTACCATGTGAGCATGCATCACTTTTGACAGGTTGGTTACACCATGCGTCACTGCCACATGGTGTGTCCATCATATAAAATACCTCCTCTGTCTAAATAAAAACTCCATTCTCCAAACCAAGATAAAAGTTCCTCTCCATGAACTCTCCTACTGCTGGTCAACAGTCATGATAAGGATATCCATAACTCCTAATTAGCAATCAAATTGCTTATGCAAAAACGGTAAAGTAATGACAAATAGAGGGCAGACCTCCAATTGTCCCGGACCACCCCCCACCCAGGAAAAAAAAACCGAGTTTTATCAATTTTGGATCACAGTATACAGGATGGCTAGGCCTGCATTAATTTGCCTCGTGACCCTTGAAATCCATAAGCACATACCCCAGCCAATATTGGTACAAAGTAATAATAGCCAAGAACATCCAACCTGCTTCTTCTTTGAAGAAGACCTCTTTTCCTTAAGACTAGCTCCACGTCTCGCCTTCTGCTCGCCTTCTTCTTCTTCACGAATGAGCTCTTCTTGCCGCTTCAGAGCAACAGCCTCTTGGTAGGCAACTTCAATTTTGTTACTACAAAAGACAGTAATGCAAAGAGCAAATGATACATACATTTGATGTCAAACATCCTAAAGACAACATAAGAATTTACACAATATACATAATCCATTTTACAAGATGAAAGCATATTATGAGAAGGATAAGTGATTGGAATAACCGCCACATCAAAGAGCGCCATAAAACATTGATCTAAGTCCACTTCACAAAGCTGCAGATTTGACTTTCTACTAACAAATCCAATCACAAAGAAGCATTCCACGGCCACTGATAATAAAACTTCTTTTAGGTCAACCACTGTGTGCTCCCAACAATGATGTCAGCAGCCCAGTAACATCGGGGACAAGTAGAAAGAAAGGTTTCCCATATTTGCAAAGAGAAGCTAACCTAATTGTCAAGAGAAAAGAGTTGGAGGGCTGTGTAGCAAGCAAAGAAAAGAGTAACTTCAGATAGGGAGAAAACAATGGTGTTTTAACCATGGTAAAGAATCTGAACTGGCCCTCATCACCATGTATTTACAAGTGAAGTTAAATATCTTTTAATAGACCTTTGCCACACTGGCTAAAGCCTCCGCAAACATCATCAATTATCCTCAGTGAATGTCTAGGGGTGGGCTCTTCCCAACCAAGAGATCAAGCGATTCCAGGAAAGTTTTCCAGGTGCAGTCAAATGGTCAGAATATGTTTGAAGTATGTAAGCTTCAACTTGACCATTTCTCCACATTCAAAATCCACTGCAACATCTAATGGATATATAACATAAATTGAAGAGGAATTTGGGCAAAGATTCATTATAGGAAAGCTATCAAGCTATCCACATAGACATGTAAGAGTGAACTAGACAAAGCTAAGTGATTGCAAGTAATATAACATCATTCTTACGTTTGCAAAAGATGAGTCATATCAATTAAATGCACAAGCAATCCCTGAAAGATGAAAACTAGGTCCATTCACAGAAATCTGTCTGTTTCATGGCAAACAAACCATAAAGACAACTATAAGAAGAAAGGACCTAAAATCCTCCACGAGGAAATACCTGAAAATATGTGCAAGTACAAAAATCTCCACCGTTCTTCGACCCAATTCTGTCAGCCGCCTTTCATCACGCTCAATGGAATCCTTATTGAAGTCCTCACCAGAATTGCCATCCTAAAGTTTCATTGAACAGTCACAGAGCCATGACTTAGGTGAAGACCCAAAACAATTATGTAATTAATGAAATACAATGAAATAAGCAAATAGTAGAACAGGAAGGAAAACCGAAAAGTGAAACAAAGACCAGTATGAAATGAAGGTAAACAAAACAAAGCAAAAGAAATTCGATTTCTATGTGCATACACTGCAGGCCAGTACATAGTTAATCATGCACATATAGATCTGCCCATAGTATAAACTTATATATATATGCGCACACATTAGAGCAAACCTATTATGCACAAGTGTAAGGATTTCACACCATTCAATTTCATCTGACAGCTTGACTGTCTTCTTATCAAAACTGCCTATGCTCACCAAAACAACCAATGATAATCCCAGCTTGGACTTCCCATACTAATAAAAGCAGCCTCTCATTCAAAGAAGGGAGAAAGTAAACACCTCACCCAACATGTCTTATTCAAGTAAATGTCACCTTCCTAACTGTCATGTCATGATAAGGACATGATGGATCTAGAAAAGCCAGGCAAGACTCAGGATGCATAAACCAACAAGATCCAACAAGAGACGGGAGTTAGAGAATGAGTCGTTCTGTATCAAAGCTGCTCACCATTGGACCAACAACATATAAAGAGAAGCACTTTTGGCAAACAAAATGCAGTTAAAGTCCAATTCATAGAAAACTAAATGCCGCCATCTCATTCAAACTCTAACACTCTGCAGGTTTAGACCATTCTTTGTGGTTCCCCATACCATATCAGCATAACAAACTAGAAATAGACTTGACAGCACACCTTCGTTCGATTTTGAGGACCCTTCTCATCTTTTGGAGGCAGAGGTTCCATGGCAGCCCTTTCAAGCAGTATTAATACGTCATCCACCAAAACAAACATATCTTTCTCCACTGAAACAATGGGAGCTGGCATTTCATCAGGATCCAATACTTTTGCCCTCCCTTTCTTACATTTGCTTTGCCCTTCGAGAGCCTTCAAGCCACTGTACAAGGAATCCATAACCAAAGTCGAGGTAACTTCTTTTTCTATGAAAAAGTGTTTCACCACAACTTTGAGAATCACATGCATTTTCTCTTTTGACATACGGCGTCTAGCATTTTGGTCGATTCCCAACCAGAAAGCACGGAAGCTGCAAAATCATGTATCTTGCAATTAAAATAGGCCAATAACCTCACAAATCAGATTTCAATATACAAACTACCATTTAATGAAAGCAAAAAAAGAAAGGATTTGAATAATTAACAATGGCTCCAGCAAGTCCTCAACTGAACACTTCAAAACTCAGAAGATAGTGACAAGAACAATATCCTACTTGAAAAATAGTACTAACAACAGTATACCTTGACCATCTAGGCTTGTCCTCGATCAGCTCCCCAAGCTTGGCCCTTCTGTCTTCAACAAAACGTCGGCATATTTGCTCTACATTAGTCAAGTATACACGAACAAGTTCTCTCCTATATTGAGAATCCAGGCAACGGAATGGTCGATCTGCTTTCTCCCTGACAATGATCAAGCAAGGTCGATCAAACGATAAAAATGAGTGTTCGCTGAGCAAATTGAAGCTACATTTCCGTAAGTAAGAGTAGGACACGCAAGTTGAAGAAAAATAGCAGAAATCACTTCAATATTAAGATAACAGCATCTAGATCTCGGTGACCCACCAGACCATTGGATTGCAAAAAAAGGCATTAGGCTCTCATAAGCAAATTGGAAGGTTTCTCAACTAATTACTCCTAAAGAATTTCTAAAAGCACAACTTGTCATGACATATACAATATTACCAAAGTACTATTTTTTTCATACCTTTCAAAGACAAGACTAACTGGGTATAGATAGATAAGTCCAACTTGCCAACAATAAATTTTAACCGAGAAGAATAATATTATCATTTGAGAACTTCGCAATGTGGATAAACTAACCAATTATCATGATCTAACATAATAATTGGTTACGTGTGTGTGTGTGTGTGTGTGTGTGTGTGTAAGAAATATTAGCTATTGTCTTATATATAAAAGAGAAAAGAAAATCTACAAGCAGAAATCAATCCTCCATCCACTTAAAGAACTGGCCTGAAAGTGACATGTCTCAAGGAATTTAATTTAGAAAAATATATATTTAAAAAGGAAAGACTTTAAGTGAATTGCTCACGATCGTTTTTAAGCAGACGAAATTGCAAATTGCCCACCTTGAAAAAATTAAACTGCACATAGATTATACAGGAGAATCAACAGATACAAGCGAAAACCAAGCAAAATTAAATTGCGCTATATACTTCACTGCAAAATTTGTATTATAAAAAACGATGCAAGTGCAATCTGTTTCTAAGGGAGGTTTAGAGACTTGAATGTTAAAGGAAGGAGCAAAGAGAGAAAAGAGGAGGGGGGCGGAAGAGAAACAAGAAGAGGCAGCTATGAACAGTGCTATGAACAGTAGACATTATGACATTAAATCAACTGTTTAGGTCCATCATGTGACATAGGGAATGTCAACATGCATCCACTGATTAAGACTCACACTCAAGTACATACGGAACCAAATACTGGCACTTTAACAGGGACAGATAAACTTAATCCAGTTCCATGACCAGTAGTAAAAAGTTTATTATTAGACGACTTGAAAAATTGATTATAAAATATTTCAAGCTTCAAATAGATTCAGAATCACCCTTAACTACATCTCTACAAAACAATTCTCCGCATGAACAAGTAGCTTAACTTTGCAAAACAATGTGATACTGAAGTGTCACACATGAAAAGGGAAGAGAAATTTTGTTTCCAAATGTGACTAAAATGCACCTATGCAGAAACATCTCTTAAATGAAGAATACCATAAATGAACCCATTATATAAAAGAGAAAAATGAAAAAAATACCTTATGACTTGGACTTGAGCCTTTATGATGAGGGTGTCAGCATCAATAAACCCATCAAACACTTTTGACAATTCCATAAACTTTTTCCATCCCCAATCATGCTCCTTCTTCCAAAATCGATGTAATGTATCTGCAAAAGTTGAACCAAGCCACTTATTGACCTTGGTAGGGTAAAAACTTCAGTAAACTCAACCAAATTAATGTAAATTGACCTACCTGAATATTTTGATTTCTTTGGATCTTTATTCACCACAGCTATTGTAAATTGTGCAAAATGACTCCACCCTGTGCAAAGTAAAAATATAATTCTTATGCAAAATGAAATCTCAACTGCACCACAATGAGATATAGAAAAACCATCATCAAATACATTTGAAACTTGAAAAAGTATTGAACCTGGAAGAAGTTTGTCATGATTGGCAACACAGAGAAACAAAGAGAGATGGTTGCAGACATCACAACCTTGGGGATATATTAAAATATACCTGCATCGCAAAGGCAAATTATCAAGCAACACGACCAGATCATTAAAACTTATCTGCCTTTATTAAGTCCAAGCATATAATTTGGTATACAACCAAAATACATGCAGCCTATTATGATCTCAAACTTATTTTGAATGTTTTTGTTCAAGTGCACCTAGAACAAGATACTTCAAGCAACTAGGAAAAGTTTAACTATCCTTATAGTAGGGACTCAGATAATCCAAATCAAATTATACAACTTCATCATCAAAGGGAACTAGGGGACTACATGGAAACAAAGGCCTTCATATCCTTCACATTACATACAGAACAAACTACTAGTTCACAGAAAAAACGTAAGGGTGTCTTATCAGATTTTTCCTTTTTGCTTCTTGACTAATATAAATCTAAAATTCGGACACATTTTACCTTTTGCTTAGCCCAAAGCACTTGAAACTTTCACAATATACAAATGTCAACATGTACATTCACATATAGTTTCGTGAAATTTGTAAAATTTGTTAGATTTAAGGGCAAAAGCAAAAGGTTGCTTTTTGCTTTTCTTAAAAACACAAACAAACTGGCCCAGGACCTAAAATGTGGAAGTTCAGCTATGCTATGATAAAGCATTGAATGCAGAGAAAAGCATTTTAGAGGACATAAGGAATTGGAAGGCTAAAAAGACAAATGGATAACATAGGAATTCTCATCAACTATCACTAACTCAATCCTATTGTCAAAACCGCACATAGGAGAAGAGAGAGCGAAAAAAAAAAAAAAAAAAAAAAAAAAAAAGTCCATAAATATGACAGAATATTTACCTTAAAAAAGGTTGTTATATGGAAGAAAAGTTAACTGCGGTATATTACTAGTCACAATAATATTCATAATAAAGTAGGCAAAATAAGGATGTCAGGAACCATTCCTATCTCGCAACACAAGATAGATGGCATGACTTACATTTACCACTGGCAATTAGTTTCCCAAAAAGTCATTGATTGATATATGATAAAGAAACAATCTGATTTCTTCTCATTCCCCAAGAGAAAGAATACTAGGTTATAGTGTCATGCAATTGCAGATGGTAACACTTGTCTGTGTGGAATCCCTGCCCCAAACGCCACCCCCAAAAAAAAAAAAAAAAAAAAAAAAACCTATCTTTGATTCATGAAGTAGGTATCCCCATCAGACCTGAAACGTTCATCCCCCACTTTTCAGTAGACTGGAACCAAACAGTTCCCCATGGAAGCAAGAAGACTGAATTTCACAACATTGACCAAGACCAACATGGCATTCGAAAGAAGGAATATCATGCCATCTAGTAGAAATGACTAGATTTTTTATTACAACAGCTGCAACCAAATCCTTCCAACTAATCGCGTAGGTATCGCAGATGTTCATCCTCCATTGTGTCCCATTAAGTATCAAGATTTCAGTAAAACCTAAGTCGTTAGTGGCTCAATCTCTCCGATAGAATACAAAAATCACATCTCGTGCAGGATTAGTTCAAGAAGATGAACGCAATCACAGCCAACTTCCATCTACTACAAAGAGTCGTACCATTTATAGCCGCCAGCATCAAACACAGTACTACGAAGTTCCCTTTTATTGATCTGTGAAAATTTGTCTATCTTCCATGTATGTTTTCCATATAACTCGGAAGGTTTTGGCCCTACAAGGAACAGAAAATAGAGAGAGTTCTTCAATGAAAGCAACTATAACAAGTATAAGTACCCAAAACAAAGAGCAAGATGAGACTACATCCCCTAAGAAAGTGCCCCATCATCACAATTAATATGAAAAAACTGTTGGGAGACAAAGTAGAGAGAGACAATCATCAAACCAAGTGGAAGAGGGAAGGAGCTACAGCATTTATCTAGTATATATCATTAAAAGCTGCTGACCAACTAATCAAAGCTGTTCAAATTTCGGACTTATTGAGAAAAGAACCTTTCAGATTTATTTAAATAAAACTCACTTTTTTGGAAGTCAAAAGTCCTAATTTCACAGCCAAACAGGAAGAATGTGATTGAGAGCATCACGAATAATCATCTATATTGGCATCAAATCCTATTTCAAGGAACTCCAGATGTGATAATATGACTTCATAGAAAAATGGGTAATTATGACTTCATAGGATGGATTATCCTATGTGCAGATACATACAAAGATTCAACACAACAGATCACTCCAGTCATCACAAAACTTGAACTGAATGAAAGAAGTCTCTTCCAAGATCGCAAGCCCCTTTACCACCCAGCATGCACTATCAAGCAGTATTCTCATCAAGAATTGATTCAGCACATTTGTAAATGGCAGCTTTTGACAATCTCAAAATCACAGGAAGCCAGGTAAAGAAAAAATGGAGTAAAAGGAATGAAAGCTGAAGAAGTAAGCACACCACCATCGTCATCGTCATCGTCGTCGTCGGTATCCCAGTACGGAGGCGAAGTCGAAGTAATTCCCTTTTCCACCTGGTCTGAAGATCGCCATTCCGCCAATGCTTCCCCAGATTGAGAGCTCTGAGAACTCAAAATCCCCTCGTCAGACCTTCCCACTCCAGACTCCTCCGTCGCTACACCAGCCATTTCTCGCAATCAAACTCCTCTTCCACACGAGCTCCACTCCTAAAGCTACAAAAGAAATTCCAGTAATCAAACAAAAAGAACATTCAAAGCAAAGCTTCGAAGCGACACTTTCTACATTGCAGAAACCAGTTTCACCATCCACACACACATTCTTCCAGATGACAAAATAACTCCCAGCGTTAGAAATCCAGTGTCTAATAAATCGGACGGCGCAAATGTCGACCAAAACCCTTTTAAGGATCGCCAACACATAATGCACGCAAAAGAGAAAAAAATTTGGAATCCCAAAACAACAGCCACTCGATCCAACACCCATTTCTGGGCACGCACTCCGTCACGACTCCGTTTCCGCGAAAACCCTGGCGGCGAAACCCCCGAATCCAAACGCCAGAGGACCCTAATCCCAACGGAGACACCATTCCAACAATCTTGCAGGCGCCCCACGAAAACCCTAATCAAAAAAAAAAATCGGGCGCAAAAAACGAAAAAACCGCCGCCGGACGAGGAATCGAAATCGCCCCCCCGATTGACCCAAATTGCATGATACCTAAACCCGGCGGCATCTCATCCCGCCCACAAGAACCAGGCCGACCCCGGAGACGACGCGGAGATCGACGGGCCCGGGAAAGGCCGCCCTCGAGACCCAATCCGAATCGGAATCGCAGCCTTCCGAAAGAGGTCGCGGGAAAGGTGGGGGGGCGATTTGCTAAACCCATGGAAAGCGAAAACGGAAACGGAAGAACGACCGCGGCGCGATTCTATCTCGCTCGCACGGGCGGGCGGGCCGCGGCGGCGGAGGCGGCGGCGGCAGCGCGTGGATTTGAAGGGCGGAGACGTGCTCACCTCAGGCGGGGGGGGCGGGGGCGCGCTTGCGAGGGGGAGAGACGACGCAAATGGAAGTCGCTCGGGGAGGAGGTTTAAGTGAGAGAAAGAGAGGTCGTAGAAGCTGCGCACAAGGAGAGAGAGAGAGAGAAAGAAGGGAGGCGGAACCAGAAAGGAAAATTTTTATTCTGGGTGGGTGCTCTGCCCTTTTTTCCTTTTTTGTTAATTAATTTTCTCATTTTTGTTATCCCTCTTCTTTTTTCTTCTGTTGGATTTGATTAATTCGGTCCGGACCGTTTCTGATTATTCGTAAAACACGATGACAGGGTTGTTTTGGGGTTTTGATTTTTTAAGAAGGCATAAATAGAGAAATGGAAAAAGAAGAAGAAAGGACAGAATAAATCGGACATTATATATTTCACTAGATATATGTTTATTCATGACAAATCGCGATCAATTGAGATTATATCAAAGATCCGTCTCGTCTCGTTTCATCTTGATTAATGGTCCCACAAGCAGAGATTTCATGTGGGGGAAAATATGAAAATTGAACCAAGAAAAGTGGGGATCGGATTGAGGAGGTGGTTTTATTTTATTTATTTTTAGGGTTGGTGATAAATGTGGAGTTTTTTTTTTTTTTTTTGGGGGGGGTGTCATGAGGAAAGGGTGACCTTTGCAAGTTGGTCCTCTCAGGGGTTCTCAATTTTGGAAGCTGGGCTTGACCCTTCTGGCCCTGGGTTTTGCATCAAGATCCTGGGGGTGATTCGGCCATGCACTTCGTGGGGCCCACCGGCCTCTTCTTTTGTTTTTGGTTCCCACCCGATTAGGGTTCGCGTCGATTTTTGGCATCGTGCTCCTTTTTTATTTTCTCTTGGGGGAAACCCATTATTTTCTCTAATCCATCCTCGATTAGTTCATTTATAATTCATAAATATATTTGATCTCCCTGGTGTATCATGATTTTAATGTTTGAATGCGCTCTATTTTACAAATAACATTCGAAAGTTCCAAATGGTTTAAGATATGTCTTTCCATAAAAAAAAAACATATATATAGTTAGAGAACGACATAATAGTAATATTAGGGTGAGTGCTTTTTTATGCGTTCTAACCTAAGTAATATTTTGATTGGTTATTCAAAATATATATATGCATGTGGTTATCATTCATTTATCTTATAAAAGAGATGAATGTGATTGAAAATGTAAGTTTGAGATCGAGAGTTTGATTTGGTTTATTTTATCATATGAAGGGACATATCAATCTTTCACTTTCTTTACTTGTAGTCTCATGAGTGCGCTTGCCATATTTCAAAAGTTTTGCTTCCAATTTTACTTATTATTATGCTGTTACGTTAGAATAATAATGAAATTGGGATGATGTAGCATTTATAGATAATGTATATTATAAAATGTACAAATTCAGTAACTAAAATGAGCTAATAAATACCTTAATTCTTCATATCAATGTATGTAAACCAGAGATTTCTTAGTAAGCTTTGTAGATATCTTCATGATGTCATTAATGATTTTTCCTATGAAAATTACTGCAAAATGGGTAATAATTCGTACCTTTGAATATACATTCGTGCAAAACTCGTCAAGTACAATGGAGTGGAGAAGAAACAAATTGTGGAATCCTATTACAAAAGCAAGCACGTCAAAGTCCAACGTGGATTAACTTCCAAGATTTGATTAGATGGTCAAAATACTTGGTTTGAATTAGGTAGATTGTGTGTCTGAATCATGGAATTCCTCGTACAAACCAACCTCGACCATCGTCGTCGCTATAACGTGGATACAACGTGACAAGATTCATGCGGACGGATGATGATTTGCGTACATTAGAGAATTGAGGTGGCCCGAAGTTGACAAGTGCAGTCCATTGCATTCGTGTTTCATGCTTTTCAAAAGGAAAGGAAAAAGGAGCAGCTTGAAGCTCGTTTCATCATGGAAATGGTGAAGGTGATGGCGCTAGATCTCGGTGCGTTTGGTTAGATTTTTGGGGAAAGTCATTGTAAAAATGCAAATGATTTTAAGTCAAATGAGTTTTTCAAAATAGAAATTGCGTTTGGTAAATTATAATCAATTATAATCTTAAAGTGTATTGTGAAATATCCTTGGGCAAAATAGTGTTTGGAGAAATTTACATTCACAGAGGATTTTTATGATAAAAAGAAAGGAAAAAGATAGTTGGTCGACGAAAGGTAAGCAGTCGCCACGACATCTCAAGTTGCAAGACTTCAAGCGGCCACCGGACACCACCGACAAGGGTCGCTTGAGGTCGGCGACCCCCAGCGACCACCAGCGAGGGCCACTTGGTCACGCGATCTCAGGTGGCCCTTTACGACGATCGCAGTGTGGGTCGTCGAAGGTCATGGCGACCGACCTCGCCACAACCCAAGTGAGGTCATGGGTCGCCTAAGTCGCAACGATCTCCGACGACATCCATGACCCAAATCTAGGTCGTGACGAGGTTGCGAAGGTTGCGCGCCACAACCTAGGCGACCTCTGCGACCTAGATCTAGGTCGCGGCGAGGTTGTGGGTCGCCTGAGGTCACGGTGACCAATCTCATCGCAACCCAAATCGATCTCGCCACAACCTAGATTTGGGTCGCTCGACTAGTCGACGACAGTCACCGGGGTGTTGCGACCATGCCGGCCTCTCTTCAGCCCATTGCTGAGCCATTGCAACCTCGCCGATCGACATCTAAGAATCTGACGAAGAAGAAGATGAACAGTGCATCGATCATTCCGAAAATGCTGAAAGTTCAAGGTAGCCTAGAACCTGCCTTGAGCTTTCAATCTTTGGAAGGCTAGCATTTTTTCAATGTGAGTTTAAAAAATGTTCCCAAACACCCAATATTTGCTCAAATAGGCTTTGGACACCCAAAGATACTTGGGAAAGCTGGTCCCAAACGCAGCCTTAGTTGATCAGGTTGAGCAAGGTATTGTATTTGGAGGGGATTGTAATAGGTCGATGGTACTAACCGGCACCGATGGAAGCCGCGAGTAAATGAGCCGTTCACGAGCAAGGCGTTGACATGATTAGGGGCTAAGTCGTGCACAAGACGGAGAGGGCTGACTTTATCCAAGGCCAGGCAAAGTG
This sequence comes from Eucalyptus virginea, assembly GCA_014182375.1. NCBI lineage: Eukaryota > Viridiplantae > Streptophyta > Magnoliopsida > Myrtales > Myrtaceae > Eucalyptus > Eucalyptus virginea. The sequence goes on along the minus strand of CM024521.1, from coordinate 43,534,737 downwards.
TATGCTAAATGGAGCAGGGACGTGCATCGGCGCTTCATGTTTGGACTGGTACACAGGTGATCTGATGGACGCGTTGTACTGGGTATTACTGTGAGCGGGTCGTGTCATGCAGGAAAGGGTGCATTCACGAGTGAAACTTGTATAGATGATTATCTAGTGCATAAGCGTGATGTAAGAGCGTAACTGCATGGAGCCGGCGCCATCGTGATGTGAAAAGCACGCTTCATGGGCTGACCGAGAAAGGCCTGGCTGGAACATGCACTACTTTCGCTTGCAGATAAGGTAGAGACGTAAGCAAAGAGGGCAATGCACACGCAGGTTACCAAACCAAGAGCCACGGTGCGCGACGAGCAGGCCAGCACATGAGCTAGTCAGTGGCGCGACGGGCCCAGCCTACAATGGCGGTGCCAGACCGGGTCAAGACCACATCGTCGGAGCCAAACTGCTGGAAGAACGTTGCTAGGGTTTGTTGGGATATTGGTCACTAGTAGTCGGCAGCGATTGAAGATTTGGATAAAGTAGGACTTTCGCTGGAATTGGTTTATTGCAATTGCTTGACTAATTGTAAGTACGTGTATTCCTTGTTCTAAAGTACAAAATTTGGAAATGTTCTAACATTGACTTCTGCATATGATCAAACACGTGGCGTGCGTCCTTAAGTTCCTTGTTCGTGAGTCACGACAGCACGAGGGATCTCGTTCTTTATGGGTTGACTAGTCCTCATGCATGCAAACTGTCCACATCCGCATGCATAAATAAGGCTCGCCCGAGAGGCGGTGGGTGTGGTTCGCATACTTATTTTTAGGGGTAGACATTATAATAATTTAGGTGAGGAAGAATCTAATTTTCATCGCTGTACTCTTATGCTCTTTCTTAATCAAATCCTCGGGCTCTCAATTCGTCTAATCAAGTCTTTGAACTTTCGCAATTTTCTATCTGAGCCTCTCTGGTATTGACTATGAATTAACATACATAAGATGGCCGTCGAACGACATAACCGTGGTATCGCTTGGATAGAATTTGATGATGTAAATGCTATCTATATAATGAATGGGTGGGAACGCCAGAAGAGTCGTGAGCTCTCCCTCCCCCTCACGATCGCGACACAACCAATCGAAGAGTGTGGCTTCATCTTTAGCTCCGAGGAAGAGCCACGGGGAACAACCGCTTCAAATCGAGCCATCTAAAATAAGACCGCGGCATTCATTATCTAAGCTAGATGTTGCATGCCTGTAGAATCCTAATCATGCTGCACTCCAATGCCGTCCGTCGGCAAGGTTGTGGAATCAGGTCGAATCTGGTGCCAAATAGAATTGGTTAGAAACATTATGCAAATACAAGGCCTTGATTGGACAAATCAAAAGTATGAGAACTTCATTAGAAAAAGCGTGAAAGTATATGAACAAAATGGTACAAAGGTTTCCTTTGATAAAAAATCCGCCACATTGAAAACATGCACTTAACCATTCAACCAATCTCTCGGGACGTGGATAATAACAATTTTATTTCTATTTCATAACTATTTTTTTTTTTTTGTTTCAAACTTATTTCTGAAGGTTTAGAATAGAAATAAGAAGTAAAAATGTTCCACTTCTCTATTTCTAAAATAGAAATGAGAAATAAAAACTATTATCATCGCTCGTCTTCGTTACTAGCCGACCACCCACCCGCCATTGTTTCCTACCATCTACCACCGCCCACTCGCTAGCTGCTATCTACTACCGGTTGCTGCCACCCTCAGTTGGCCACCGTCGCCCGCCGCCGATCACTGCCTTTGACTGCCCCTCGCCGTCCATTGTTGCCGCTGATCACCGCCCATCGCCCGTTGTTAGTCACCACTAACCGTCTATTGCTCCTTGAGAGGAAGAAATTTTATATCGTTATCAAACGAATTTTTATTTTGGAAATAGAATTTTTTTTGTCATTGTCAAATGCATATATTTTCTCAAAAACTCATCTAAGAATATAAATAAAAAAATTTATCTCTGTTCTTGAAATCAATTTTTTGTCAAAATGTTTTCATTTGCACCCTTAGAGAATATAGTGTGCGAGCCACTATAGTCGTGTGCAACTCTCAAACCATGATTAGAGAGTGTTGTGCCCATGGAAAGTGCATGAATTATCTACTTTCTTTAAGCATAGGGTTTTAGAGCCAATGTGCAAACTACCTCCCAAATTGATTATGGCCCCGTTTGGTTAAGCTTTCGCTATGGGTTTTGAGCTTCTAAAGCTCCTGAGAAAAATATAAGGTGTTTGGCAAGTATTTTTAAGATCCCATTGGCCAAATGACGACATTGAAAATGCTAAAAGCCCAAAGTAGGTAGGGATCTATTTTGGCATTTCAGGACTTGTTTTGGGCTTTTAGTATTTTCGGAATATTATTTTGAAGGTTTAATGACATTTTTTCTTTCTAATATTACCCTCGCTGATAATTATGTCTTCCACTTGTGCCCTCAAAAAATCACCGTTCATCTTCTTCCTTAGGTTTGTTGGTTTGTCGTTGAGGTGAGGTCTAGGTCAAGGTCGCCATCATCGAGGTTGAGGTCAGGGGTTGTGCATGTCGTCAAGCCGCTCACCAAAGCTGCTATCTTTTATGGAGCTGCTATGGTTTGAGGTCAAGGTTGAAGGTCGAGCAACTCAAATCTGGCTTTTGACCTCAACCATGGTCATGTGACCTCGGTGTAGCGTGTCCTTGGCATTGGCATCCTCGACGATTGTCGCCTAGGTTATGGACAATCAAAGGGCTCGGATGGTCTATAGGATTGATCGTCACTGAAGCTTCGACATTGCAACATCCAAATTAGAAACCCTAAAATCAATGAGATTGGTCGCCGGTGAAGCCTCTGCAACTTGCTAGGTCGTGAAAAACCAAGGGTTGCCTCGCTTGGGTTCACGCAACCTCGCCCGATAATTGCTCCCGATCGTCATTGATGCTTGCCTTAGGTCAACGCTAGCAAAGCTCGCCCGATCCCAGCCTCTGCCCATGCTCGCCTCTCTTTGTTTTTCTCTTCTTCTTTTTTTCCCTTTTTCTTTTCACCTCAAAGATGCTTTACAAAATATACATCAAAATGAGTATCCAAATGCTATTATTTTCATCAAATGCCCTTTCATTCAAAAATACTTGGGGGAATGCATTTCCTCAAAGTTAAAACAAACAAGATTTGTATATTGATCGAATTACTAGAGAGAAAGGTGCCACTGACATGGAGAAACTGCCCCCATCAAGTTCAGTAATTTCAAGAAGAGATGCAATATTTTTTACTTCAATAATACCATGATCATAATATTATCGGTCATAAGTCCGCTTAAGTCAATGACAATTGATTTAAGAACTTAATTTTTCAAGAAAACTAAAGACATCATTTATAAAGGCAGATTTGAAGTATGTTCACTCTGATGGTTGATTTTGCTATTACAGAACAATCGGATGACCCCTTTGAAAAGTTTAATTGGCAAGTACTCTGGAAGGAAAAAGAAAAACAAATCTATTTGGCTTCGACATGTGGTTGAAATAGTGTATGATTGCACAAGGATTTGCCCACGATCATCATTACTCAGCCTTTGGAAAGGTCCCAATCTTCTCAAGCCACGAGATTTGAGAAGGATAGCATCAAGAATCGATTAAATCCACTCCGAAACTTGTTTAAAATAATAGGATCTAATTTTGATTAGACTACTAGTGTTGAGAGGTGCACTACAGATGTGCGTGATCACGGGGGGATTTTGTTCCAAATAAATGAATTATTTTTTGGAAGAAAACGAATCAATTGATGCATAATTGGTAGTAATTAAATATGTGCGAATTAGGTGTTCTTTTTTTTTTTCCTCAAAAATTTCTTCTCATTTCATATAGATGAAGATGAAGAAAAATCCAAACAAACTTAAGAACAAAAAATATCCGAAAGAGATTGTGGAAGACTAGAAACCTAATTTAGAGGGAGAGATATGTAGAATTGGGCTTTAACGACCTAATCCGCAATCTTATTTAATTCTCTAGAGCAATGGGCCACCTAAAGGTCTGGTATAGGAGAAAGAAAGGTCCGGCCCTCTATGATAAGTGCTACAGGAGCGAGTAATTTGAACTTTAAGAAAAAGTGAGAGGGATGGCACCTTTGGCTTAATTATATGGATGAATTACCTTAATTAATTTAATTATTTTTGAATATCTAGATTGGAGGAGATATTTCCTTGATGGAGAAAATCTGGTCAAAACGATTTATGATTGTGTTTTCTATACCAGGTCCTAATTATGTCATTTTTCTTTCAAGCTTCATCTTTAAGGAAAAAAAAATTCATCTCCGATTTGAAAGTCAACAAAAATTATAACTTACGAATTCTTAATAAAAGTTGCTTCTTCAGAACATTTATATATCAATGCCTATATTTATATGTCTTCTATATTATTAATGAAAAATGGTGCTTTTGGTCTCTGTTTTTTTTTTTTTTTAGTGACATTCCCAAAACAAATTAGAAGGTTTTTAGACCTTTCCAAATTGTGTTACACTGATTAATATCCTCCCAGTTATCCACTTCATTTATTCCTTCACTAAATACTCTTTCTCGTTTCCTTATATTACAACTTGTAACTCTATGCACACATTCAAGTTAAAAAAAAAGAAAAAGAAAAAGAAAAGAGAAAACACTCCATAGTAATTACACCACATAATAATGACATATTTTGTGGTAAACCAATCAAAAGTGAAGTAAACACAAATGACGTGAAGTAGGATGAGATTTCAAATAATGATGGTTGGTCGTTTACATTACATTATCACTACCATGTGGTGTAATTGTCATATAAAATTTTTCTTGTGTTTGACAATAGTTTAATATATTGTATAGTAAAGCTGATAATTGAGCAAGCCAAGGTCGAGCCACTTTCGAACATCAATCTTACAATATTGTCCAAACACACCCACAACATGAACTTTACATAAAAATATTGGACTCAAGTGGGGACGGGCTTAAAAAAAGAAAAGATCGCGCGTTTAAATTTTCTCATGTAACCACATCATCTATTGTTGGAATGGCTGCGGATTTGATCAAATGGTTAATAGAGGCAACTCGAGCATTAAGGCAAGGCATAGATAGGGATTCCCATCAATTTTCATCTGCCCAATTTCATCTCACAAGCATAAAGCTATAATCGATTCTGGGGAAATTTCTTACTAACCTCCAGATCGGACGTCTTTTTGCACAAGACCTCGGAGAAGGACTTGGAGCGCCTCACCGATCCGCTGGCCCCTATCTTGCCGTGGGATACATTTCAAGGGTTTTCCGAAGAAAGGCAGTATTACTTTCAAAATAAAAAAATTCAAGGAGGTGGAAAGTGAAAAGAAATCGCAATATCAAAAAAGAATTCGTCCTATGGTTTTCGACCTATAGTCTTCCCCAACCCTAGGTTGGGGAGCGCCACCACGATTTAAATCTTAGGAGTCTAGCAATCATATATAGGTCGATTGAGAACCTAAAAATCCTAGGCATTATGGAAACGTCAACTAATCATCAGGGGATAATTGATCTACGACAGCTAAGGGCGCGCGAGATGACAACCATTCTGTTGAAATAGTTTAATGTAAATGATTTTTCTATTTATATTTTTAGAAGAGTTTTAAGCAAAAATAACCGTTTGATAACGACACAAAATTTCTACTCTAAAAATAGAAATTCGTTTGATAACGACACAAAATTTCTTCCTTTCGGACGGCGGCGGCGACGACCGACGACCTTTAATATAAAAAAATAAAAATAAAAATGATTTAGTAACAAAAAAAATAATGAATAAAATAAAATAAAATAAAATAAATTATAAAAAAATAAAATAAAAATATCATTTTATTTTAAAATAAAAATATAAAAATAAAATTATTTTATTTATTCTATTTTATTTTATTTTAAGAATAAATTTATTTTTAAATGAATAAAAATAAAAAATAAAAATAATTTTATTTGGCAAAACACTCAAGGCAAATAAAAATAAATTTATTAAATTTATTTTTAATAAATTATTTTTATTTATCATAAATACATTATTTTTAATAAATTTAATAAATTTATTTTTAATAAAATAAAAATAAAATGATAAATAAAAATAATTTATTTATTTTAATAAATTTATTTTTATTTTTAAATGAATAAAATGAATATATTTATTTTTATTTTTAATAAAATGAGGAGAGGCGGAGGAAGAGGAGGAGGCAAAGACGTAGAGGAGATGAGGGAGGACTCACCGAAATTAGGGTTTAGTGAGAGAAATTATTTCTGATTTCTTTTCTAGAAATCGAAATGAAAATTTTAACTTCGATTTTTCTTCCAAACCTATTTTCGGAATGAAATCTATTTGAAATAGAAAAAACCGAATAGGTTTATCAAACGGATTTCTCTTAAAAAGCAGTGGAACGGAAAAAACTATTTCTGGAACAGAAATTTTGGGTTGTCATGCACCCCCTAAATACCTAGGACCAAGGGTTTGGTTGCACGCGAGTCCCACATCGCCCATTTGGTAACCACAAGTGCATATTGGTTTCTTTCTTGAAAACCATTATGACGAAGTTTCCTTCGTATTTGGAAAACAGGAAAAATTCCCTGCCTACCCTCAGGTAGGCAGAACACGAAAATAGAATGATACTAGTCTTACCTCGCGTATGTTCTAAATTCTAAATCGGTACAGCAAGGACAAATCCAACCTAAACCATTCAAAATCAAACAGGTTACTAGAATTTGGTACAACAAGTAAACAAAAAACACATCTCATACAGGGGTGTGCATGGTCCGGGTGGGCGGTTCCCGGCTTAGAACTGGAAATCGCCCGTTAAGGACTGGTTCCAAAAAATTGGAACCGGGAATCACCCGTTAGTTGCATGGATCCACCCGAGAACCGAACCACCGGTCCGGTCCGGTTCCTAGGTGGATCCATGGAACCGGTTTCACCAATAATAATATCGTTTTCCAAATCCCACCGTGAGTACTTTTCATATCGAGTAATATTTTTCTTTAAATCGAACTGGCTTAATTAAGGTTATCATTTTTCTTTATTTTATTGGAAAACACTACGAAAGAAGAGAAATAGGTTTTTTTTTTTTTCCTGTTTTTGAATCATTTCAGTTGAAATCTAAAATATTCTTTAAGTTCAAGGCTCTGGATGATTGTCATATGTAGATCGCATTTTCCTTTATCCCCTAACAATGCTCAATCTCTTATAACATTTGTTTTACTGAATTCTTTTTGTAGAAACAATTCCACCGGTATTCCACATTTTCTTGAACACAATGTCTTATGTGAGTTCCAAAAGTATCATTTGAATGAGCCATTTGTTGAGTTGCTGAGAAGCAGCTTACACACTTTACTAAATTCTTATAAAAGCATGGAAATCATGAGAGGAGATGGAGCCCTAAAATTTAAGTTTGCTAATTAGTAATTTCAAAATTTATTTTAATATGAAAAATCAATATATTATTATAATATAATCGGTCCGGTCCGGGTGGGCAGATCCGCCCATGTAATCGAGAATCGGACCGGTACTCATCGATTCCCATAAATTGGAATCGGGAACCGGACTGGTTCCCTCAAGAACCACCGGTTCTAGGCGGTTCCAGTCCGGTTCCGAGCAGTCTGGGCGTGATCCGGACGGGTCCCGATTCTTTTGCACACCCCTAATTTCATGTATCAAATTTACAAATCAAAACAACAGAAATAAATCCGATCCCCTTTAAGCAAAGGATATAATCAAATGGGCATGGATCCTATGTCACTTTTACACAACGTGTGCTAATAATTAATAAGGACAAATCCAATCCATCATTCAATTTTAGTATCAGCCTGCATTATATGCAATCCACAACGGGGTACAATGATGTCATATTAGCACACACACTCCTGATCTTATTGTAGGACCTTAATTTACATTTCGTGAGAATTCTACCAAAACGGCGAGCAATTAGGAGTCATCATGCAATTTCAAGGCAACAAGCGATTCTGAATATCATGCATCGTTCATTTTAACGTACTTGTTCATGCTTATGGCCTTTTTTTTTTGGTGACCAATAAAACACCGAAGACCCCTTACGGGTTCACACCGCCCTCCGATGCCCGGTGGCACTGTCGGACGTCGTTGCAAGTCACTATTTAGACGTAAAACCTCGGGGGAGATTAGGCCAGCAACCCACCGCTAGGGCCCCCCACTTAAATCGTGTTAACAACAAGGGGATTCGAACTCTCGACCGCAGCATTGCAGGAGAGAGCGAATACCACCTGCGCTACCCACGGGTGCGTCTTGTGGCCTAATTTTATCATTAACGTGCACAAACATTCAAGATATTATTCATCATCATTCCATTATAATGTGATGCCCCCTGACGGCCCCCAATCTGTTAGGGTTGCCACACTTCTTTCCTTGTCCTAGATGTCCTTCTTTTTATAATCAATGGACTTCAGAGAAATCATGGGGTTCTATTATATACATGATTGGTCCCTGTGCAATGTATATGGCAGAAGCGTATCCAACAACTCCCCTTTCCCTACACACATAAATGATGCACACACTAAACACGTTTTTAGATAATAGCTAGGCACTTTTATTTACATATATACTAGATGGACATCGTTTGTCAGTACATCAAAAGCCCAAGTTTCCTATACTTGGCTATATCCAATAACTAGACCAACATTTTCCATCACCTATTCCCATGGCGTCCATCAGCTAGTGCCAGCGTCTAAAAATTTTGCTGCTGACCTCATGTCTACGGTCACTCTATTCCGCTCGATCCCCTATCATCGTCCTCTAGCAGCGGTGGCATATTCAATACTCTGTAATATGTTAGTCCCCACGAGAGGTGAGTACAACCACTCAGCAGCTAAAGATCTACTAAACTATATTATGCAGGACCATCATCATCTGATTTCATGCAAAAATACACAAAACATATAATTTGGAAGAATAGGTATGCATTAAATTAGTAGAGCTTTTTCAACAAAATAGCAAGCGCAGTTTAAAAATCGGAACACATCATTTTAATCACATGAATCCTGATTATAAGGTCAAATTGTTATGACACGTCCACCATACCACACAATTTTATCCCATAATTAAGCGCAACTATCAAAATGGCGTAACTTAGCAGAATAATCAGCTTTAAAATTCAAAAGATTTTTCTCTCGAAGGACTAGTGTTTGCGTCCCTCCAGGCATTCGCACCCAACCTGGCATCACAAAAGCCTCCGGTTCCATATTTCAGTCATCGGGCATCTAGAGCATGTCATGTCTCACCTTCAGGCATCTCGCACCTAATCTAGCATTACGAGGAATCGACAGGGCTCACTATGTTACTAGTGTCCCCTACCCTCCGAAATGTGTATCGTCATACGTCCAGGCATCTCAACTCTCCCGGGGAACCTCTAGGGCTCACCGGTCCCCAGGCATCTAGAGCGTGTCATGTCTCACCTCCAGGCAACTTGACTCTCGAGGCATCATTGACCCGAGAGTCCAATGGCGGCAATAACACACCAACTATGGTGTAATAATTAAATCATTTCAATGCCAAAACGTTTTTGAATACGGAAATCCCTTGGATTTTTCCCCAAAAGTCCCACTTTCACAAATACTTTTCCAATCATTTTCAAATCCGTATAAAGAAACTTGAATGGAAATTACCCTTCCCGGCTTGGAACAAAATAATTTATCGAAATCTATAAATACATTTGAAATCAGCGCGTCTATAAATTCAAATCTCAATCCCGCTCCAATGGTTTGGAATGTTTTCTATAAAGAGTTTATAAGTCTTTAAAATATAAAACATTTCTTAAAACATTTGAGTAAGGTGCCACGGGACCCATAAATTTTGATGCAAATCAAGAGATTTTCTAAAATGATTTGTGAATAAAAGTCCCAAGGTGCTACCACCTCAACATTTGGTGTAAAAATCAAAGGCCTAAACCGAGGTACTCACAAAAAATTCTCAATTTTCTAGTCTCAAATTGATTCGGTCATTCTAGAAGTTAATATCCAATATCAGCATTTAAACCATTTCAATCTAATAGCATTTCCTCAAACAACAACAACTCTACACTATATAGGTTCGTAGACTCTAACTTGCCTTAGGTTCGGTGGTGTTGACAGTGAGCGGACCGCAAGTTACTAGCTACGGTTGAGGCGAAGAGAAGAGGTGACGGCAACAACAGCGTGCGCAAGGGAAAGGCAAAGAACCGGCAACAAGGCACGAGCAAGGCGAGGTGAATCCGGGAGCTCGCGGACTTGGTTGAGGCGAGTTGCGAAGTGACGCAACGGTGGATGCAATGTGGCTGGTGTAGGTGGTTGGCAGTGAGGAGGTGGCACGGTGGTGCGGTCGGCGGCAGTGATCGGTAGCCGGGCTTGGGTGAAACGGTGCCTGAATTTGGACTGAGAATTCTCTGGATTTGGACGGAGGAAGTGGTCGAGGGTGGCAAGAATGCCGAGGGAGAAGATGACTTCTCTTCAGCTAGTTTACATGTTGACTATTTCAGTCAACAAACACAGATTTGGTGGCAGCGAGAGGAGGGGACGAGTGGAGGAAGCGTGGCCTTCATTCAAGCCTCCCATCGCCGGTGCAAGAAGCCGTTTGATGCGTGGCTTCAGCTGGTCGAGACCCTTGGCGCGGCTATTCCAACCGAAGAGAAGCCAGGCTTCGGGCAAAGGCACATGCCAGCTCGCCCTCTTCATGCAATGGACGTGGCAGCCGGGTCAACCCCCTACATTTGTTGACCCGTGCAATGGAGAGACGTGCACGAGAGATGGGTGGTCTACGGTCCTCATGCATTGAAGTTATTAAATTATGTCTCGAGTTTGAGTATTTACAAGACGTGATTTGCTGGACTCTTGAAGCTGCACAAAAGAAGAAATAAAATAGAATATATATATATATATAATGAAGGGGCAGCAAAGTTTTTCTTTCCGTTGCAGAGGAGGCCGAATAAAGTTGTCATGCAGGTGGGGCCCAAATGGGCACACACGCACGCACGCAGTTCTTCACGCGAATTCCCTTTGCTCGGCCAAGAAAACAAAAGTAAGAAAGCCTGCACGTGGATGGTGGGCCCAAGTCAAGAATTTGACTTTTGGGGCACACGCATAAAAGGAAAAAAAACCCCTACATATGAAGTAGCTGTTCAATGTCCACTGAAGCCCTACATACAACGATCTGCGAGAAGCCGCACGCCGCCGAGAGAGAGGAGATGCACGACAAAGCTTGAGATCTTTTCTTTTTGGCGTACGACTTGAACGCACGGTAATTTGTGCCGTGAATTTATATCCAAGTGAGTTGTTTATTTATAAACATTTTGAATTTTTGGTTAAATCTAAGTGTGGAAAATACTTGAATGTTTTGAGCGATTGTAAACTCTGATTCTTCGATTATAGTGGATTATTTACTGCCGGCTCTCTCCGTGGACTAGGTACCGATACTCGGATTAAATTACGTAAATTTCTAGTGTCCTTATTTTTCTCGTTTATTTTTTTGGTGATTTCATGTTAACGTAAATTGCAAGATCATGTCATTTTCGCGTATTATATCCCAACAGAAGTGAATGGGCGGTTCGGAAATGCTGTTGGAGGTAGGAATCGCGAAGTGCTGAGAGCGAGGAAAGTTTTCTTGAAGCTTGCGATGGTGGGCTTACGTGTTCGACAATCCAAAGAATTCGTGGCGCTCGCTGGACGAAGGAAGGCTAAAGCTTTCTCGTCGTTGACTTTCGCGGTCGACAATTGAAGTCCCTCGGTGGCCCTTCGAGCGAGCAGCAAGCTGGTGAAGACGTGGCCCTTCCACGGAATATCCATCGCCACGTATCTCTTCCGTGCAATGAGCGTGGCCGCTGCATGCCTCAAGTCAAAGAAGAAGAAAAAGTCACGGTGGCGGCTGGCGACGGTTCCGAAGGCTGCTCATGCAAGGGGACACCTTGCATGCAGCCACGTTCTTTTGGACGTCCATTTGATGGTCGATTAAAGAGGAAGTGTTGACCGAAGGAGCAGCCACGTAGAATTCTCCTCCATGCACGTCCGGTTGAAGACCGTTGACTTCCGTTCCTGCAGCCTATGTAGCACCGACACGCAACACGATACGAGTATCTGACACAACACGACACGTCGACACATCATTTCCAAAAAATTGAGAATTCCGACACGTTGCGACACGTTGTATATTCAATTAATATTTTTATTTTTAATTAATTTAATTCAATATCATAAATAATTAATTAATTAAAAAAGAGCCTATAATAAATTTACACTAATAATATTAACAAATCAATTTATTTGAAATTCGGAAGATATATTCATAGTTAATGCGATTTTTTTTTTTTAATTTTAACAAAAGTTATCGATGAAACTAATAATTAATAAGAAATTAAGAAATTATAATCAATTTATTTAAATAAATCCATAATTTTCTACAATGACCAAAATTTATCATTATTCAAAATTCAAAATTTTTATTTTTTGAAATTATTTTTTAATTTCATTTATTTAATTTCCGATTAAAAAACAATCCCCAAAATCCACCCCCTTCTTTTGTTCGTCCTTTCCCTCCACCCTAAGTTTATTTTACTTTTTCCCTCCCCCACCACTCGACAGTGACAGGTAAGCTGTCACTTCCCCTCCTCCTCACGCCATCAGATCTCCTTTCTTATTTTTTTTGGGTTTCTTATGAAAAACCCTAGCGAGCCGCCGAGCCCTCCTTTTCCTATTCCTCCTTGCCGCTCGCTGCACGACCCCCTTCCCTCCTCTCCTCGCCGATCCATCGCAACAGTGGCAGCCCTCGCCGCTCTCTTTGACCGTCTCTCACCGTCGCGGTGGTCCGTTCGTGGCTTCGTCTTGCCGGCGCTCGTGGCCTCTGCTCCCTCGCCCTCCCTCGCCTCCACCCTCCATCAGTCTTTCGGACACGCGTCGACACGCGTGTCGAGAAAAGTTGACCGCTTTGTCGAAAAATTCGACATGCATTGACCGCGTGTCCAATCGTGTCCAAGCATGTCGACGTGTCCGACATGCTCCGACACGTGTTTGACACGACACGGAAGCATGGTCATAGGTTGCAGCCACGCTTCCCTCTCTTGGAAGACTCGAGCAACGGCCACGTCTTCCTTCTCTCCTTCGTGGCTGACCCGTACAAACCCATGCATGCCTGCTCCTTCGGTCAACACTTCCTCTTTAATTGACCATCAAATGGACGTCCAAAAGAACGTGGCTGCATGGGTCAAACAATTCTTCATCGTTGACCACCCCAAAGACGTGAACGTGGGCCATTATTTGCTGCATGGAGGGAAGTGGTTCCACGTAATTGCATGGCTGAACATGGCAAGTCAATAGTCTTCATTTCTGCATGGAGAAGGGTTGCTCGACAAGGCTGCATGGGAGAGTTCCTCGATCGCGTAAAGGAGGGGTACCTTGGTGGGGCCGCAACTTCTGGAGTCGACGTCTCCGTGTGCATGAAAAGCTCACTTGGTAAGGTATCAATGCCGAAGATGTTAGCCTTGCGAGCAACGTCACGCGGAAATTTCTAGATGAGGTAATATCGCGAGAACGTGACGGTATGTAATGTCTCGACACGGTGAGGATGGTGATGAAATAGCATCCACAAGTGGTGCCAACGACGTAGTCCGATGATAAATTTGTCGACCCGTCTCGGACAGTTATATATTCAAGGTCCGGCGAAATCCGGATGTCACATGTAATAGGCATTTAAAATTGAACCTAATCATATTCAGTTAGTGTGCAAAGCAGCTAACGCACAAGAAAAACAATTTGTAAATTTCTAACTCGTGGCATTATTTCTAAGTATGAGTGCAATATTTAGTGGTTTAGTACCATCACATCATCATTATATGTGACATGTATTTTTTCACTCATATCCATTGATATATTGATGCGTGTCGACCAATCCATGTCAACAGTTAACTTATAATCTAGGTAAAATATTTAAAAATTTTCTCTTCTCTTTGACTTTGAGTTCTCTCTCTTCCTCCTCCTCCATTGACAGCCACTTGACCTCTGCTCCTCCTCATTGTCAACACCAATGGAGTTGCCTGATGCTGTGACCAACTATGAAGCACTGACACTCTCCAAAAGCTTTCGTGTTGTGTTAGACACTTCGACACATGTTCGACACTCTTCAATACTCTTGAACACTCTTCAATACTCAGTCAACACATGTCGAAAAATCTGACACCTGATCAACTTTCTCAACACTCTTCGACACTCGAGTGAGAATTCTGACGTATGAGTTTCCTACACATGATTCCAATATTGAGGTCTTACTCCTTTCCTATGGCAGAATCTCTGATGCGGACTGTGCCTTCTGCTCTTGTTGACCCGATTCCGTTGACCACCTCTTTTTTGGGTGTTCTACTACGGGTGTTCTAACTAATTTCTGGGCTTCTAGATGTAACTTTGCATGGCGGAATAAATCATGGCTGGATAACCTGCAATGGGCCATCAAGTTTCTATCCAGAGATTCCTTCCACATTGTACTCTCTCATTTCACTTTTGCTGCCCTTTGCTACACTATTTGGAAAGAATGGAATAACTTCCTTTTCCGTGCACGAATTCCCTCCTTGTTGGCTATGAAAAATTGGCTTCAAAGGGTTGTCAAGGACAAGGCCCCGTCCTTCCGCTGGAGGGTGCCCGACACCCCTTCTAATAGGAAAATGCAGCGGTTTTGGAACTTAAGCCCCTCCATCTTCACAAATTAAACGTTGCCTGGTTTCCTTTCCACCTTTGCTAAAGGTGCCCTGCGTTGTAGGGGGTTTGAACCTTCTCTCTTCTCCTCGGAGGTTCTTCTTCCTACGGTGAAATGGATTTGGTGAAGTTATGGTCCATTCGCTGGAGCTGTCCTTGTTGCGGTGAACTCGACCTGGGCAATCCAACGTCTTCTGTTTTGTAGTTGTTGTTGTTGCCTGTTTTGAGTCAGGCTTCCCCGTGATCGTTTGTGGGTCGCTGATGTTTGGCTCCCCCCCTCCCCCTCCCCCTTCCCCTTCCTTTTCTGTTTTCTTTCCTCAGCACCCTTCCACTCGATTAGACTTGTTTGTCTTCTTGAGTGCAAGTTTTATTGGTGCCAAGTCTCTTTTGATGTATAGCGTTGTTGGTTTAAAATCAATATATCTCTTACCTTTACCAAAAAAAAAAAAAAAAAAAAATATATATATATATATATATATGTGAAAAAATAAACACAATAATAAAAATAATAAATAGGAAAAAAAAAAAAACCTAGTCTTCTCTTCTCTTCTGACTCCCACTTCCCGTGATATACAATTCACCATTTAAGTTTTTTTCTCCTCTTCCAACATATCTAACATGTGAGTCCAGAATATGGATTGCTTGTTTTTTCTCCAAGTTTTATGAATTATTGAAATAGAGTTGAATTTGTCAAATTAAAACAATAAATGATATTAATAAATGGTGAATTAATGTTTTTAGTGCATATTCATTCTATGCTTATTTATTTATAAATTTGATTCAAATTAATTTGATTGAAATAATCATAAAAATGATAATTTATTATGTATATATAAAAATATATATTTAATATACAACATGTCAGAATTCTCTGTTTTTAGATAAATGACGTGTCGACGTGTCATGTTGTGTTGTGTTGCATGTCGTGTGTCAGTGTTGATGCTACTTAGGTGACCAAGCCTCCCATCGCTGCATCCAAACAAATATGACCCAGCTTCCTCTATTTTTTCTTCTTGATATTTGAACTTTGCCCATGGACGAGGCAGTAACGGCTAGATCTAAAGGGCATGGCTTCAGATTTGGAAGCTCAACGTTGAGATCTTGACCTTGCCCATCGCAGCCATGAATGAGCTTGTCATTAGGATCTCGACCTCACTTGTGATGGCCATGGACGTTTTAGTTGTGGCGCGATCTAAAGCGGCCATGAATGAGCTAGTTTTCGAGATCTTGACCTTGCCTGTTGTGCCCATGGACGAGCCAATTGTGGCCATATCTGAAGCTTTAGATTTGGAAATTCGCTAGACCTGGACGACCTCGCCCTTCGCAGCCATGAATGAATCGGTCATGGCTAGTTGAGAAGAAGGTATGGTCAGATCTGAGGCCAGTTCACTAGATTTGAAGGCACGACGAAATTTACGATCTCAAGCTCACCCATCGCGCCCATTAGGGGTGTGCAACCGGACCAGGTTTACCCGGTTCCCGGTCCGGCCCACCCGGAAAACAGGGTCGGGAACCGGTTCCGGTTAAAACCGGGCCGGGAACCGGTTCCCAAAACGCAGACCCTGTTTAAACCGGTTCGGGAACCGGTTCGACCGGACCGGTTTGGGAACCGGTTGGAGAACCGGTTTTTATGCCTAAAGCGAAACCCTAATTTTATTTCTTTCTTTACCTGCAGAGGCACAGACGCAGAGAACTAGTGCTCGACCCCTTCCTCTCGCGCTCCTCTCCCGGTTCCCCTCGTGCTCGCACCACCGCTGCCAAGCTCCTCCTCCTCCCCCCACCGTCACCGTCGTCGTCACCCCCGACAACCTCCACCTGCTCGACCCCTTCCTCGCCTCCTCCTCCTCGCTCCAGCCTCTTGTCTTGCCGCGCCACACCCGCCGCGGGTGCACTTCGTCGCCAAAGTCCGCGCCCTCCGCGACCTCCACCTCCCACTCCTCTCCCGGTGGTTCGAGTCCCACCCCTCCCCGCCCTGCGCGGTCGTCTCCGACTTCTTCCTCGGGTGGACCCACCGCTTCGCCCGCGACCGCGGCGTCCCGCGAGTCGTCTTCTCGCCGTCCGACGCGTTCGGGCTCTCCATCGCCTTCGCCCTGTGGCGGGACCTCCTCCGGCCCGACGAGGAGTCGACGGTCTCACCGCGCGCTGTTTCCCGAGCTCCCTTGCTGCCGATCTACCGCCGCCCCCCCTTCGCGAAGCTGCCGCTACCTCGCTGCTCCGCCCGAGCCCCATTGCCGACGTCTGCTGGTTCGCTCACCACCTCTGGGCGCCACCGCCGCTGCGACCAGACGCCAAAAGCCGCCGTTCCTGCCACGATTCCGTCCTCAGCCCGTCCGTCCGAGCCCCCTGCACCACCACCTCCCTGCTGCTGGGTCCTTCTCTGCTCGACGCCCGACATATTTGCTCCGCTCGTATCCTGGTGAGCTCCCCCGACCACCCCTGCTTCTTTCTTTCTTTCTTTTCTCTCTTTTTTTTTTTTTTTTTTTTTTTGGGTTTGGCAGAATGTCTTTGTTACTCCTTCTTCTGCAATTTGATTGTCTTTATCTAGTTAATCAGTTGAGGAGGAATGTCGATTCAGTTACTAGCGCTAGGATGAGAGCAAATGCGTTTAAATTGCTCTTCGACGTGTTAGAACGGCCTTAGCAAGTTTCAAGGTAGAATGAAAGCAAATGCATTGGAATTCTTCTTTTAGTCTACTATGACTCAATGTATGGTTTTTGTTTGCTCCTGACGAACTACGTGGATCTCTGTCACGCTTATGGATCATCTCGCAAAAGGTTCAGATGGAATGTTCAGAGAGAAAAAAATTGTTCAGTAATTGTAAGTAAGAATTGGGAAGCCTCTCTCTCCCTCTCTGATGTAGGATCTTATAGATTTGATTAGGTTGGAACGTTTGGAAAATCGCATGACATATTTCATATGGTTTTTAGGGTCAGAACAATTTGGACATGACCTGCTCTTGGCATGCTCTTCATGACGTTATCTATTTGACATTAGTACATGACATTGAATTCCATAATCTGGTCATCCAAGGTTACCAAAATTTAAATAAATTTAAATAGAAATCCCTGAAAATGTGACTGATCTTCTCAAGCAATTATGGGCCACCCATTTCTGGTCCAAAAGATATTTCCGACAAGCTGGACTTGCGGCTCCCAAGAAACGGCAAAATTCTCTACTTTCTAACTCTCAACTGTTGAGAAGTTAGTTTTGGTTTTTCCAAAGCGTGATAGAGATCCACGTAGTTCGTCAGGAGCCATGGAAATCCCCTGCTCTTCTGCATTTGTCCGTTTTAACATTGTGTTGTTGCTTCTAGTTTTTCTTTTTCCATAGAACATCCTGCTCCGGGAAGTTTTGATGATGAATATGTAGGTCAAACTATGAAAACTAATATGTTTTTGTGGAATCCTAATGTTATATATATATATATATATATATATATATATATATATATATATATATATATATATATATATATATATATATATATTTTTTTTTCAGTTTTTAGTCAATGGATCAAGACAGAAACATATCAATAGAAGTAGAGGGACATGATGAAATGAGTCCACTCATGGAATTGCCATTCCATGGAGCTGATGAAGTGGAATCTGCAACCATGGGCGCGACAAACAAGGTGAGGGTACCTAACTCTCATACTGCTTCGGGTAAAAAGCGAGCTAATCAATCAGATTGTTGGGATCATTTTTCGAGAATTATAGATGAGAAAACACAGAAAACAGTTAAGGTGAAATGCATTCATTGCGGGATGGATTATGTGTATAATGTTGATCATGGAACCTCTACTATGTGGAAGCACTTGAGAAAGTGCAAAAAGTATCCCCGCACAGATAAAAAGCAAATGTTGTTTGCATCACGTGACAAAAGTGTAGTTGGTGAGGTTGGAGAAAATACTACTAGTGATAGTGTCTTAACGACATGGAAGTTTGATCAAGAACGTTGTAGGCATATGCTTGCTCGAATGATTATCATTGATGAGCAGCCATTTTCCATAGTTGAGCGTGTTGGTTTTCGGGATTTTGTTACTGAATTGCAACCTCTTTTCCATCATCTTTCACGATTTACAATGGCAAGAGATTGTATGAAGTTATATCTGAGTGAAAGGACTTGTTTGAAAGCTTACTTTGGTAAGCTTAAATCTAGGATTGCACTCACAACGGATATGTGGAGTTCCATTCAAAACTTGAACTATTTGTGTCTTACTGCACATTATATTGATGAAAATTGGCAGTTGCAAAAAAGAATAATCAATTTTGTGATGATGCATAGTCACAAGGGTAAGGAGATTGGTAAAATGGTGGGGAAATGCATTTATGATTGGGGAATAGAAAGGAAGGTGTCCACAATAACAGTGGATAATGCAAGTTCAAATGATGTGGCTGTTAGTTATTTGAAAGAAAAATTTTCAGAAGAAGGATTTTTGATTTTGAATGGTGATGCTTTACATATGAGATGCACTGCTCATATACTTAACTTGATAGTAAGAGACGGATTGAATGAGGTGCGTGATTCTATTACACGAATCCGAAACATGGTTAGGTATGTGAGGAGTTCTCCGGCTAGAGCTAAAACATTCAAAGGTTGCATTGAGAGTGAGAGGATTGCATATAATGGTTCGGTCTGTCTTGATGTTGCCACTAGATGAAACTCCACTTACATGATGTTAGACACCGCCATAAAGTTCAAGAAAGCTTTTAAAAGAATGGAAGAAGAAGATTTATATTTCTTAAGGGAAATTGACAATGATCCTCCTGAATATGAAGATTGGGAAAATGCCATCATTCTTTCTAAATTTCTGAGACGGTTTTATGATGCAACCAAAAGGATGTCGGGTAGTTCATATGTCACTTCAAATCATTATTTTGAGGAGATAGCTAAGTTGTACAAGTATTTGAATAATGCGGCGAATTCTTTAGACCCAAAGCTTCAAGCTATGGGTTTAAAAATGAAAGAGAAGTTTGACAAGTATTATGGGAGTTTGGATAAAGTTAATATGATGGCATTGATTGCGGTTGCATTGGATCCTACAAAGAAGTTGAACTATGGTAAGTTCTGTTTTGAACAAATCTATGATGATGAAGCAAAAATTGATGAGATGCATGATAAGGTGAAGGTCGCCTTGGAGAATTTGTATAAATCTTATGAGCGATCTTTTGTTGGCTCTTCTAGTAAAGGAAAATTTGGTGATTCAAGTGTGAGTAATAGTAGTAGTGCTTCTAATGTTGATATTGATGACAATGATTGTGAATTCGATGCTTGGCACAAGAGCTTTCTCCATGCGAAGAGAAAAGTGTTGGATGAAAACAAATCTGAGCTTGATCGGTATCTTGAAGCTGAAAGTGAAGATATCCTTAATATTGATCTTTTGATGTGGTGGAAGACTACTGGGTCAAAGTATGAAATCGTATCTTTGATGGCTCGAGATGTTTTGTCTATTCCCGTGACTACCGTTGCTTCAGAGTCGGCTTTTAGTACATCGGGACGTGTACTTGATGGCTTTCGAAGTTCTTTGACTCCTAGAGTGGTGGAATGTTTAATTTGTACTCAAGATTGGTTGAGAGCTGTTCGCGTGCCAATTAATGTTGAAGAATGCATCGAGAATGCGGAACAATTTGAGGCGGGTAAGTTATATATATTTCTTTGTATTTTGTAATTCATTCGCATAACTATCTATTAAGTGCATGCCTTATTTAATCTCTCGTTTTTTCTTTTTTCTTGTTTATAGATTTGGATTGTCTTACCAAGGACATTATCATTGGAAAATAAACTTCATTTTGTCGAAACTCCAATTTTGTGGTAAGTAAATAGACTTTATTAAATCCTAGAGTATGGATTCTTGTTGATTTTTCTTTATATATGAATTTTAGGTTTTTGTCAGAGATTTTGTACCACGTGGAATGCAAGGCCGAAGAAAGAGAAGAAGATCGAGCACATGAAGGACAAGGTTGATATGTGATCAGCCAAAAATTGTATTACAACTAGTTAATTGGCTAAATTGCTAGCTTGTATATTACTGGAATATGAGAAACTCGATGTATTTTGTGGGATATGGGGATGCGAGATGGTCGAATTATATACTTGGTTGTTTTCTTCAAGGGGAGTCCAAATTTTATACATGTTTCATATGAGTTTGGTCGAAGGATGTGCTTGGTTCGGCCTTTTTGTTTCAGCAGATAACTCATCTAGACTTGCTTTTCTAAGGTTAATTTTTATGCAAAACAGGTTCCAATATAAACAGGGTCAACCCTGTTCCCGGACCGGAAAAACAGGGTGGGCTGGGAATAGGGTCCAATGAAAACAGGGTAGGGAACATGGTCCAAAAAAGGAGAACCGGTTATAACAGGGTAGGGAACAGGGTCCAGGTCTAGACCCTACCCACCCTGGACCCGCTCACCCCTAGCGCCCATGGACGAACTGGCCATCAAGATCTTGACCTCGCACATTACGGCCACGGACAACCTAGTTTTGGCCAGATCTAAAGGTGAAAGTTTGCTAGATCCAAAGGCCCGATGATAGTTGATTGTTGACACATAAATTTTAATTTCCATTTAGGCTCCGTTCGTTTCGCGGAAAATGGGCCATCTCCGGAAAACATTTTCCCAGAAGTCATTTTCTAGGAAAATGGCTATATTTTCCAGTGTTCGGCTGAAACTTAAATTTTGAGTGGAAAACATTTTCTACCGTTCGTTAACTAATTTAATTGTTTATGAAAAATTATCAAAAAATTGAATTTTAATATTCTTAATTGACCAAAAATATTTGTATTTTTAAAAATACAATTTTTTATTATTTTCCACCGTTCATTAGTTATATTTTTTTATATTTTTTAAAAATAAAATTTTAATTATTTATATTTTAAAAAAATTATTTTTTATTTTTTCCTTTTCTTTTCCTTCTCCTTCCTCCTTCCTCCTTCCTCCGCCGCCGCACGCTTGACGATGGCGATCGCCCGGCGGTCGACCAAGATCCGGTCGCGCGATCCGACGAGCTCGAGGCTCGGGCCGATCTCACCCGAGCTCGCCGGAGGTTCGTCGGGCTCGGCGAGCCGCGAGCTCGCCGGATCCGGCGGCGGAGCTCGGGCTCCCGATCCGGGTGAGCTCGAGCTCCGCCGCCAGATCCGGCGGGCTCGGGCAAGGCCCGAGCCCCGCCCAGCTCACCGGATCCGGCGAGGCCGAGCTCCGCCCCATCTTTGGCGAGGCCCGAGCTCGGCTTCCACAGATCGGGCTAGGTGGAGCCTCACCGGCCTGGGGCGGAGCTTGAGCTGGTTCGCGGCCGCGGCCGGTCGCCGGCCGCATTGTCGGGGGCCGGCCATCGGCCAAGCTAAGGAAGAAAGATGAAAAGGAAAGAAAGAAAAGAAAAGGAAAAAAAGAAAAAAAAAGCATAAAAATAAAACAAAAATATGTTGGTGAAAAGATATAAAATGAAAGAAGTTATGGAAAATGTTTTCCACTTTTCAAAAGTGGAAAACATTTTCCTTATCTTTGAAGATAGTTTTTACTATTGATGGAAAACATTTTCCTTGAGTAGTTGATTTTCTGTGAAACGAACATCGGAAAATCTGGAAAACATTTTCCTGAAAGTCATTTTCCGTGAAACAAATGGAGCATTAGTAATTTATTGCATAGAAAATTAGGGATTGATCCCAACCCCTAACAAAAATATCAAGTTAAATTGCATATAGACTTCAGGAACATTTATTATTTAGTTTATATTTTTTATTATTATATTTGCATTGGACTGGTAATAGATGGATTTGAATCGATGATTCCTAGCTTTAATTTAGGGAGTTGGACTAGGTCCAAAATGAGAGAATTTGGCCAAGCTCTGTATTCTTTAAATGGGCCGATTTTAATGCCAAGGTGGAAAATCGCTAAGCAAACTTGATTTTATCTTAAATTCAAATCTTAGGTAATACGAGGCAAACTCGAGAGGAAATATCAAGAAATCGTTTGGTCACCTGGCAAGCAATTGGTATAATTCTCGAGATATTTGCGTGTGCTTAAAAGGGCAAACGAGGGAGAACCGACTCTGTTAGTTGTGAATAAAAAAGGGAGAAAAAAAAATAATAAAAGAAGGAAAGTCATAATACGGGAATTCGGGCCGAGACAGATTAGCGTAAGGAATGTTGCACGCAAGGGGGTCGCCTCGCACTTAAGCGGTTAGCTTTCCCTACTCGGGTCGGGGGGCGAGGTAGCCCTTTTAGGCCCCTTGGCGGGCCCCCCCGTGGGAAGGTTTTTTATCGAGGACCTTCTGTCCTCTACCCAGTGTTTTACCTTGTATGGGCTTGGGGGATTATCTTATCATTTGAGCAACGCGTCTTTTTCTTCAAAGTAGGAAAGAAGGGCACGTTCTTCAATGAAAAACAAAAGAAAAAAAAAAGATAAACCTTTGGCGAGAAGGCATTCGGCCAATGAAGTTAAGAAGAGGAAAATAAAATATATATTTTTTGTTAGAAATATTATGAATTTTAGTAATATTAAAATATCTTTTAGAGATATTTAGAATGTTTTCTCTGATTTTCTAATATAGATTTGATTTGATTTACTTTGATTTCCTTTCTATAAATAGACTTTTCATATATCTTTTTCAACATATCTAAATATACCAAAATTTCTCAATACTCTTTTTCATTCTTATTTTCAACTTTTTTTAAAGCATCCACAAGAGGATATAAAATCTGCCTTCTTTCCTTGATGGCTTAAGACTCTTCCGCCTATAAGATTACCCTGCGCAGACGATTTTGAGGGTTTTCATCCTCGAGCGCGAACCACCATAGCCGCGCCTGGGTTCCCACCAACTTCACAGCTTAGCACTGCTTCTCCGCCGCTGTCCCGACTGCTTAAGTGTCACGCCCTCATCACATTCGCCACCCCCCATCCTCTGCCGTCCAGCCCCGACGATGCGACCCTACTGCTCCCTGCCGCGACGTCTTTGCTACTCGAGCTCGTGATCCCTCGCCACAAAGTCCAGCGATACTTTAGGATGCGCATGACAAAATTTCTGGAATAAAAATTGATTTTTTGTCAGTTTTAAAAATTGAGAAGTTAAAAATTTTAGTTTTTGATTTTTTTTTAAAGTTATTTTTTTAAAGTTATTTCTAGAATAGAAATCTGTTCCAGAAATAAAATAAAAAAAAATCAAATTGCGTTACCAAATGAATTTATGTTCCAAACCTGTTCTGGAAATATAGAGCGTCCCATTCTTCAATCTTAGTCATCGCTACAGCAACTTCCCCACGCGAGCCCGAGTCTTCTTCGCTGCCGATGGTGGTGTTGTTGCGGCTCGATAATCCTCGACTGGCTGTGAATCGGCCTTTGGTCGAGTTTGTTTCTCTTTTGCGGGGTCTTCTCGGAGTACCCAACAGAGGCGTCCACAAGACAAACCAGAAGGGAGAGGATGCATGCCTCCTCCTCCACTTCTCTGCAGCACCCAATTCATAAAATTCACACATGAAGACAGAGAAGAAAAATCGTGGCCATAAGATACTCTTGGTAGTCAACTTTGAGAGGGGATTGACCGTCCTTTTACGAAAATTGAAGACTAACCGGAGCACCCCCCGCACGACGATCTTCCTACGCCTGCCCCCGCTTCATATTGCTGAAGAGTTCCGACCGGGTCGAATCCTTTTTTGCGACACTTCCCCCCTTCTGTTTCTCAGGTTTCTAAAGCAAATCCCGAAGCTTCCTCGTTGATGAGCAGCCACGTCTCGATCCTGTTGACAAAGTCAACTCACCAAGCATCAGCCGCCGTCCCTTGCCATCGGTCCTCTTTTGAAAGCGAATCATCCGGACGGGTAATTTTTTTAATCAAATTTGGTCTCAATATTTTATTACCTAAATTTGATCACATGCTAATATTGATCTTGTTGAGATTTTAGAGATTATCTCATAGAAATTTGTTAACAAAAATCATTATAATTACTAATTTGATTTATAAGACTTCGGATCAATGTTTTTAATTATTTTGATTTTTCTTGAAAAAAATTGTTAATTTAATTCTTATAATTATAATTACGAATTGGATCCATAAGATTTCGGATTATTTTTTAATTATTTTGATTCCTCCCGCGTGTTGGTGTTGTTTAGGTTTAAAATAATTGTTTATTTAATCCTTTATTTGAAATCTTAATCGATATCTTGAGGTGGGATATAATGCTTATCTTGGATTCGGATGACTGCTTATTTTGAAAATACCAAAGAGACCAAATTGTGTGATAGATAGTTTCCTAAATATATTAGGATTGCATGTTTAAAATTTATCTAGTTAGATTTTATTTTAGATTAGATTGCATGTTAAGGTCAAATCTATTTATTGAGTCTCCGAATTAAAATATGATTTAATCTATATTATTTCCTAGTCTAAATAGGATAATTTATCAAGTTGGTAGTTAATTTTCATTAATTATTTATTTTGAATTTTAGTATGAAAATACCAAAATATTATATGCATGTCATATGAGTGTCACATAGTATGCATGTTAGGTTCTTATAATGTGAAATTGCTTGTCATATAGGCTAATTTTCATTCTATAATTAAAAGAACACCCCAAAAATCATTACTTGTTATGCCGTTTAATTTCCTACAATTTATTTATTTATTGAGTGTTATCTTTAATGTTTGCGCACTTGCGTCATCACTCCTTGCACATTAGTTATTTAGGCTAAAATCAATCTAGATTGCTCGCAAAATATTTTTGAAAATAAAAGAGGAAAGGTACCGGACTGGATTACGTTAGATTATCTAACATCATTTCGGTACATTTTCTCTTCTATTTTCAAAAATATTTTGCAGACAGTCTAGATTGATTTTAGCCTAAATAACTAATGTGCAATGAGTGATCACGTGAGTGTGCAAACATTAAAGATAACACTCAATAAATAAAGGGAATGAAACACCATAACAAGCAATTATTTTTGAGTTTTCTTTTTATTATGGAATTAAAACACGTAATTTGATTTAATTACATGACCTAGTCCTAATGACTTGCAATTTATGATTAAATGAACTAATATACTATATGACACATATATGACATAGCAATACTCGATGGCCTAAACTACATGACATGCATATGATATTTTGGGATTTTTATATTAAAATTCGAAATAAATAATTAATGAAAATTCACTACCAAACTTGAAAATTTATCCTATTTAAAGTAGGAAATAGTTTAGATTAAATTCTATTTTAATTTAGAAACTTATCTTAATTAAGTAGACTTTACCCTAACATGTAATCCAATCTAGAAGACAAATCTAACTAGATAAATTTTAAACATGCAATTCTAATCTCTTTGGGAAACTATTCTATCTACCACACAATATGGTCTTTATGGCGTTTTCAAAACGTGACAGTTATCCAAATCGAAGATCAAAATTATATCCAACCCATTTCAAGATATTCATCAAGATTTCGAATAAATAGTTAAGATAATTGAAAACAAATAATCCATCGTCTCATGGATTAAATCCATCATCACGAACGCGCAAGAAAAATCACAACTACTAAAAAAATTATCCGAAGTCTTACAGATGAAATTAGTAACTACAATGATGCAGATTAAAAATTATTTTAGAGGAAAAATCAAAATATTTAAAAAGGATAATCCGAAATCTTATGGATTAAACTAGTAAATATAGTGGTTTTTGTTAATAAATTCCCATCAAACGATGCCTAAAGTCTCAACAAAATCAATATTAAAATAAAGAGATCTAATTTGGGCAATAAAATAAATTTGGTTAAAAAAACTACCTAGTTTGGATGATTCCCTTCCAAAATAGGACCGGTGGCTAGGGACATATGAACGGCAGTTGGCGTCACGATGGGCTGAACGTAGCGGCACTTAGGGGTGATCGGGTCCAGGGTGGGTAGGTTTCAGACCTGGACCTGTATCCGACCCTGTTATAACTGATTCTCTTTTTTTGGACATTATATTCGATCTTATTTGTATTGGACTTTGTACCTAACCCATCCTGTTTTTTCGGTCTGGTTCCAGGATTAACCCTGTTTATATTGGAACCTATTTTGCAACCGCCCATCCTATACGACTTCGAATTTTATATTAAATAATTTTTTATGCTCTAACAATTTCAGTTGGACTGTTATCTTCGGTCTGGTTTATTTTATTATTGCACTAGACCTTGTGGAGCTAACCCCGGATTTGTCAGGCATGTCACAATATAGAAATTGTAGAGCCATCATGATGACAGCAACGATGCCCAATATCTCCTTTATACAATCTAATTGCGTTACAATCAACTTTCACCAGCATAAGCACTAATGACGATCAATGTGCTTGTAGTGAGACCCGATTTTTGTCAGCAGCATAATTTACCGTGTTAATGATGAAAATTTTAGGATGGCTATGATCTCCATCCCCCTAATGAGCATGGTGGTCACTGATGGATTAGCTATACACAAATTGTCAATTTAAATAAAAATTGCTATACAACAACCTCACACATCAATTTCTTGAAAATAAGTTCTCTCCTTTCTTGGCATGTCAGGTTCCTCGATTTCTTAACAGCTCAGACTCAAAGCTAATCAAAATCACATACTTAACCAATATCCTCTAATTGCGTTTATTTGTATAGCAATGAGCTAACCTGTGTCCATTATCCTCGCTTTGCACCAAAGATAAACTTATTCTCCAATTTTCCAGTCATCAACAATCAAATCACTCACTTTCAACAAACTGCGAGGACTAGCGATTAAAAACACTATCAATCGAAATGCTAATGACTCTCATTCTTATCCAAAAGTTCCTAGGTATCACCATGCACTCTTTCAAACCAGCAAAACAATCGATCTTAAAGAAAATAGAACTTCTCTAATCTCAAAACCGAAATACAAAGTGAATCCCAACCGAAAATCCGTCAACGATTTACACAAACAACTTCCATATTTCATTACCAATCGGTAAATTAGAAGTACAGTTACAACTACACGAACGAACGGAACTAGAGAAAAAGAGAGCGCGAGAGAGTGAGATGAATTTCAAATGAGCTTGAAAGGAAGAGGCCAAGGAGTGGACCTGGGGACCTCAACCTTGTCCTTGATGCGCTCGATCTTCTTCTCCATCTTTGGCCTCGCGTTCCTATACATCCTTTGAACCTCTTCCCTTTTTTCGTCATGAGCAACAATACTATATATAGAAGCTTTTCATTTTATCTAAAATGGTTAACAAATCTTTAGTGCAAGCATAACTTCTCCTCCAAAAATGAAATTAGGCGAGCCAATCCATGTGGTACAAAATCTCTGGCAAAAACCTAAAATTCATATATAAAGAAAAATCAACAAGAAACCATGCTCTAGAGACATATGCAAAAGTTATGATTTAATCAAATCTATTTACTTACCACAAAATCAGAGTTTCCACAAAATGAAGTTTATTTTCCAATGATAATGTCCTCAGTAAGATAATCCAAATAAAAGAGAGAGAGAGAGAGAGAGAGAGAGAGAGAGAGAAATTAAATAAGGCATTCACTTAATAGATAGTTATGCAAATGAATTAATTACAAGATAGAAAGAAATATATATATATAACTTACTCGCCTCAAACTTTTCCGCATTCTCGATGCACTCTTCAATATTAATTAGTACGCGAATAGCTTTCGATCAATCTTGAGTACAATCAAACCTTCCACCATTCTAGGGGTCAAAGAACTTCGAAAGCTATCAAATACATATCTCGATGCACTAAAAGCTGACTCTGAAGTAACGGTAGTCATGGGAATAGACAAATCATCTCGAGCCATCAAAGATAAGATTTTATACTTTGACCTAATACTCTTCCACCACATCAAAAGATCAGGATTAATGATATCTTCACTTTCAGCTTCAAGATACCGATTAAGCTCAGATTTGTTTTCATCCAACACTTTTTTCTTAGCGTGGAGAAAGCTTTTGTGCCAAACATGGATTTCACACTCATTGTCAATAATATCGACATTGGAAGCACTATTACTGTTACTCACACTTGAACTACCAAATTTTTCTTTACTCGAAGAGTCAACAAAAGATTGCTCATAAGATTTATGCAAATTCTCCAATGTAACCTTCATTTTATCATGTATCTCATCAATTTTCACTTCATCATCATAAATTTATTCAAAACAAAACTTTACATAATTCAATTTCTTTGTAGGATCCAATGCAACCACAATCAATGCCATCATATTAACTTTATCCAAACTTCCATAATACTTGTCAAACTTCTCTTTCATTTTTAAACCCATAATTTGAAGCTTTGGGTCTATAGAATTCGCCGCATTATTCAAATACTTATACAACATAGCTATCCCCTCAAAATAATTATTTAAAGTAACATATGAACTACTCGACATCCTTTTGGTTGCATCATAAAACTGTCTCAAAAATTTGGAAAGAATGATGTTATTTTCCCAATCTTTATCTTGAGGAGAATTTTATTGTCAATTTCCCTTAAGAAAAATAAATTATTTTAACTTTCTTGAACTTTATGGCGGTGTCTAACATCATGTAAGTGGAGTTCCATCTAGTGGCAACATCAAGACAGACCGAACCCTTATATGCAATCATCTCACTCTCAATGCAAGATTTGAATGTCTTAACTCTCGCCGGAGAACTTCTCAAATACCTAACTACATTTCGGATACATACAATAGAATCACGTACCTCATTCAATTTGTCTCTTACTATCAAGTTAAGTATATGAGCAGTACATCTTATATGTAAAGCATCGTCATTCAAAATTAAAAATCATTCTTTTGAAAATTTTTCATTCAAATAACCAACGACCACATCATTTGAATTGGCATTATCCACGGTTATTGTGGACACCTTTTTTTTTTTTTTTTTTTCTATTCCCCAGTCACAAATGCATTTCTCCACCACTTTCCCAATATCCCTACCCTTATGACTATGCATTACCACAAATTAATTATTCTTTCATATAACTACCAATTTTCATCAATATAATGTGTAGTAAGACATAAATAGTTCAAGTTTTGAATGGAACTCCACATATCCGTTGTGAGTGCAATCATAAATTTAAGCTTACCAAAGTAAGCTTTCAAACAAGTCCTTTCACTCAGATATAACTTCATACAATCTCTTGTCATTGTAAATCATGAAAGATGTTTGAAAAGAGGTTGCAATTCAGTAACAAAATCGCGAAAACCAACACGCTTAACTATGGAAAATGGTAAAAAAAAAAAAACCATGGAAAATGGTTGTTTATCAATAATAATCATTCGAGCAAGCATATGCCTACAATGTTCTTAATCAAACTTCAATGTCATTAAGACACTACCACCACTAGTCGTATTTTCCCCTATCTCGTCCGCCACATTTTTGTCACTTAATGCAAATAATATTTGTTTTTTATCTACATGAGGATACTTTTTGCACTTTTTCAAGTGCTTCCACATAGTAGAGGTTCCATGATCAACATTATACGCATAATCAATCTCCCAATGAATGCACTTCACCTTAACTATTTTCTATGTTTTCTCATCTATAATTCTCAAAAAATTATCCAAAGTCTCTGATTAATTAGCTCGCTTTTTACCCGAAGGAGGATAAGAGTTAGGTACCCTCATCTTGTTTGTCGCACCCATGGTCGTAGATTCCACTTCATCGACTCCATGGAATGGCAATTTCACGAGCAAACTCATTTCATTATGTCCCTCCACTTCCATTGATATGTTTTTGTCTTGATCTATTGATTGAAAATAAATTATATAACATTAGGATTCTACAAAAACAAATTAGTTTTCATAGTTATGATGGAAGGAGCTCCGAATTGTGTGGTTTGTAAAGGTCCATCCAGATGATTTACAAGCTTTATTTGATTCTTGATTTCCAATTGATAATTAAAACTGGGGACTACAGTTTACTTTTCATTTGCGGTTTATAATAAAACTTCTCAAGGACCCCATTTTTATTCTATTACCACATGGAAAGTCAATATACAAATATAAATAATCACGATTTGACTCTCTTACCTTGTGCAGATAAAATTTGATATCCCCAATGCTGATCACAATATCAGTTGCCAGCTCAGTTGCAACATACCTGTAAACAAAGATAGAGGCAGTTAACAAGAAGAATTTCACCGTTATATAGGTATGCAAGTATATAATTGATATATATATATAACAAGCAGGGTACGGAGAATAGAGGCACATGCTAAGCAACTTAGGCTAGCAATGTCATATCAAAGAAAAAAATTTAGAGTAGCATAATCAAAAGAACAAGTATTGGCCATCACACAGGTCGTGAACTAATGTGGGTAAATATATTTTCTGAAAGCATAAACATAATGAAAGAACCTCCTTTTTTCTTTTTCAAAGAAAGCTGATGTAACCAGAACCTCTTTATTGCAGAGGCAGATCTTGAACGCACTTACAAGGTGCTCTAGCGGTTAGGTTATTTTTGTAAATACAAATCTCAAAATCCAAACCGACAGGCAGATGCTTATTCATGTAAATCAAATCTCTCAATATAACTTTGGAGACAAAGAGTGCTTATGAAAGGGACAAAGTCAACCTGAGAACTAATGCTAAATTATGTATACTTATAGCCCAACATAGACCAAACATTGAGAAAAACTGAGAAGAACCCAACTTTAATTTGAAAGAAAATTCTAGAAAAACCGAGGAAATTTGCAAGCTTACAAATGAGGAAGCCGGCGATGGATGAAATAAAGCGACGGGGAGCTAGCGATGGAGCGACTGTGAGTCGACCAATGATGGATGGAAGTGAGCGAGGAAGACACACGAATGATGAAGGAAAATGTTTATTTCAGACCCTACTTAGTCCTCCCCAATCCAAGGCAAGCTTGAAGAAGAGGTCTTTTTTGTGTCTTTGTCCCTAACAGAAGTCTGAACAAGAACTTTCCCAAGAAGTTGGGAAATTTTTTACGGAACTTATGGGGCACGAAGAACTCTGGAGCTGGAGGGTCAGTTTGGTTTAGGAAGCAGATGAACGATGAAGGAAAACGCTGAAGTTTGTGAGTGCAAGAGGTAAAGAAAGAAACATGGGAACAAATTAGGATTTTGGACTTTTGGGTTGGGTTTACAAACTGGTTCTCAAACCGATTCCCGAATCGGTCCAATCGATCTAGTTCTTTGGTGGGTAATCACTCAGAACCGGTTCCCAAATCAGTTCAAACCGATTCTGAATTTTGAGAATCGGCTCTCGAACCGGTTTCAACAGAAACCGGTTCCCGACTCTATTTTCTGGGTGGGCTAGTCCCAAAACCGGGTATACCCGAACCGGCTGCACACCCTTGGCGGCACTTCTCGAGCAGTGGCATGATGCAACTAGACTCACTGGACAAAAAAGTAGCAGAGGGCAAATGACGAACTAGAAAGTAGCATTGTCATCAATTGACAAGCAGCAACGGTTCGGCTTGTCATCGAAGGCTTGTAGCAAGGACCGTTGCCAGAAGCCCACAGCTCGTCATGGTGTAGCAAAGAAGAGGGCTTCTGATTTGTTGGCCGTTGGCGTGGCGACGAACTCACAGCCAACACGAACGGCAGCTAGCTGTGGGGACTCTCTCGGTTTTGGCTATAGCTCGTGCAGAGTGAGGCCACGTGCAGGGGTATTACTTGAAGGCCTGCAAGAAAAATAACAAAAGTTCAATAGGCGTGGCTCACAATGGGCGTAGCTAGACGGAGTTGAGACGTGTCAATCAAAACATACCTAATAGTATCGAGTTCACACATTATAGGAATACTTTAAAGTGAGTATATGCAAATACATGAATATCAATGTGAGCATATAGGCCACAGTCAATGCAACAGATAACAGTCTTCCGGCATAACCAGACATCGCCTTGCACCATCGAGCACGGCAACGTCTACCTCTAGACGGCATTCCGATTAGGAGCATCAGTTCAGCATCCATTGCGACCGGCATCTGTTAACTTGGGCATTTTCGAAGGAGCATAGTTTGGCCCCAAAGGCTCGTGATGAATTCTCATGTCATGTATGCATTCACTAAATGCCACAGTTCAACGCTCAATTGCACAATTCATTCACAATATTAATTAAACAATTTTACAGCAAGAAACATCCCAAAATAGTTATAAACTTCTATTAACCAGAATTGACAGAAACTGCCAAATTGCGCATTTTCAGATTCAAGACTAGAAACCAACTCATATAAGTTTGAAAAATTCTAAAATTTGAACACGTGCTAAATGACATGTAAACAAACATTTTTCATGAGACACCAAAGCCCAGATCTCTCTAGATTCGGCCCAGTAATTCACGCAATCCAGTACTAAAATTGGGTCCGTTTCCAACGGTTCTGTTTTCCGAAATCAGCTTGGTTTGGGATTCGAAACAAGTCTGTTTGATTTGAAATTCGAGTATGTTAAAATATAAGACATAAAAAACAACTTTTGTGAAGGCATCGTTTGAAGATTCGAACTCTAAATGTCAGTAAAGACCCGTAGAATCCTTACCGGTCAAAATTTTCAGTGTAGTTTAACTTTCAGTTTAAAGCTAATGAAACTAAAATCGTCTTCTTTTTAATTTCTAAAAATCCTGAAAAAATTAAATGTTATACTTGAAGATGTGTAAAACATTTCTTCAAAAGGAATTTACTCCAAAATCACAACACATGTCAGTCTACAAAAATAGCAAATTGCTCACGTCCAAAAAATAGTTTTAAGAAACAACCTCTGTCTTTGGCCGAATCATCCTCTACGGTTCTTATCTTGTCATTTAAGCCACAACTAAGCCTCTCTATGGCTAATCTAACAATTCTAACTAACACCCATCCATATGTAATATCATCTACACCTTTCTTACTTGTATGAATTCCTAAATAGAGGTACACAACCCCTAATTCTGTTTTAGAAGACAACTCACCTATTTAAAGCTAAAGGCGGCTCTCGTTGGTGGCTGGACAGCAACACAGAGACAAGCCTTGGGTCTCTCGGTGATGGTGTTGAGTCGAAACAGCAAAAGAGTGTGTTGCGGTGCGATGGCAATAGCAACACATGGACTTACAAAATTTTCGGTAGAGAGAACTAAACGTGGTGTTTGGTTGGCTGTGTTGTTCTCCTACTAGTGAGGGGGGTTTTGTCCTCACTTGAACTCCAAGACCAAGAGATATAAAACATGGAAGGTAGCCTGGTCGAGCTCTTGGTGGTCCGCTGGTTTGCTGTGCCAAAAACCCGAACTCTTCTAATCCGGTTTACTTGCTGATCGGTTCAGCAAAAACTGGAGGAAGAGAAGCAAAACAGAGGTGCTCGAACACTTGAAGGGGAAAGCGACAGCAACTTTCACGATCAATGAAAGGAGAATAAAAAAAGAAAGAAAGGAAAAAGAAGGGGGAAGCAGCCAACGCCTGCTGTAGCTACTGTGGTTCACGCGCGGACAAGAGGGAAAATAAATGAGGAAAATACTAGGAAGGTTCCCTTTACACTTTCCACAAGGCCAAGAGGTCCTTTTTCCATGGAAATTTGCCCATCCATCACCATCAAGTGTCCCACTACTTTACAAAAGTCTATCTCTTCCAAATGAGATTCAAATTGAGGTGAAATTTTAAGCCTTAGGCCTTCCTACGAAATTACTTCATTTCTAGAAGCATTTCCTCTTTTCATTTTACCATCTTACCACTTTAGTTAATACGGTCAAGTCCCCATTCAAGTTCTTATAGCCCCTTTCCAAATGTCCCACATTAAAGGTCCAAAACCTATTTAAAATGCGGCATTTCCTTATTCTTTTAATTTTCTACTCTTGCCCCTTTTTCGCTAATAATTCCTGTTGTCCATAAACTTTGAAAAGATGCAACATTCCCCAGGATTAATTGTGACACGTGAAAGTTCTCAATTTTTGAAATCGACATCATTTCCTCGGTTAATTTCAGTCAAATGTGATTTTAGCACAACCTAAACTATCGGTTAGTTTTTGGGAATTTTCGGTGCAAATGACCCGTGGTTGATTATTCTCGAGCCACAATGTACATCTTCGATGCATTGGTGACTCTCAATTGTCGTGAAAAATCTTGAGGTTTCAATTATGAGCATAGGATACCAAAACGACACAAAAATCGGTTTAGTGCTGATCAATGCGAATTTTGTAATTATGTGGAATCACCCATGCCTAATTATATATATCATTCGAATCGACCTATTTTCGGTCTTTGATAGATTTTCAACTGTGCCGAAATGATTCTTGTAGATTAACACGGTCGAGTAGTCGATTCCTGGTTGAATTCTCAAGTCTATTGCATCTAAATCCTTTAATAACTTTCTCAACTAGTCTAGTTATCTCATGAGTGATCAGCTTAGAAAATAGCATTATAGGCACATCAACGAAAAGCCCGATTTATTTAATTGAAAACAGAAGTAGAAAATCAGACTGTCACATCGCCTACCACAAGCGAGGGTTGCCGCGCCCTTGCCTGTGGCTAGCGAGGGCGCAAAGGCTCTCGCCGGCCAATAAGCAAGGGTTTCGGCCCTCGCCTGGATTTGGGTGGGGGCCGACACCCTTGCTTGTGGCCGGTGAGGGTGCAGCGGCCCTCGCCAGTGGCCAACGAGGGCGCGGGACCCCTTGCCTTGACCAGCTTGTAGCCGACGATGGTCAGCCGGCCGGTGAGGATAAGGAGAAAAGAAAAAAAAAAAAAAAAAAAAAAAATAATTTTAAAAATCTGAAAAAAAAAAAAAAAAATATATATATATATATATATTATAAAATTTGTCCACGTGGCGCCACATAAGACCGCTAGCGGCCACGTTAGCAATTTCTAACTTAAATTAGTCAGATGGACTGAATTGGTACCATTGTAAAAATATTTAGGATTAAAATGATCAAATTAAAAAGTTTATGACTAAATTGGTACCAATACAAAAGATTTATGACTATTTTGGTACTTTTCCCCTATCAGAGGAGATGTATGATTTGACATTATATAAAGAATCTATTGCTTCCTATTGCTATAAGACTTGTGCTGCTAGATGTTTTTTGTCTTTATATTAGACTTGTGTAATATGGTGTTGGTTTGCTATTAATAAAACATCTCTTCTTCATGGAATGTTTTGATCATCTCTTTATCATTTAAATTTTCACTACGAGGCTGTCCTCATTAAATTTGTTCTTGTCATTATATGTCTTTTTTCTATTACAAAAATTGCACTAAGATGTTCAAGAATGGAAGGTGGCATTTGCAATCAAACTCAAGGAAAGAGAACCAAGAGAGACCGAAGTGTATGGTCAATGGATGAGAAACAGATATGCTTCTAGATGGTCTAGAAGGACTAGTTGCTAGGAGAATGAAAGCAGATAATGGCTTCAAAAATGGTCACATTAATATTGTTGAAAAGTGCTCCAAAGAAAGGTTCTCTAATTCTGACACTAGGGTAGTCCTCACGTCTAGCTAAAGATGAAGAACTTGAAAAACTTGTATAATCATGCACATGACTTAAAAGATCAAAGCGGTTTTCGGTAAGGTCATAAAAAAGTATAGTATTGATATTCATTCATTGGAAAGTTGCCAAAAAAGTTCCAAGGTTTGTGTCATGTTTTTTTTTTTTTACTCATTTCTTTTTCAAAAAATGTGCTTTCTTTGAAGACTTGTTTGGGTGCTTCTTTTTTTAAAGGGAAGCCCCACCCTCAATATGATCGAGTAGCAACCATATTTGGAAAGGATTGTGCTAATAAATTTTTTAGTGAAGACCCTTTAGAAATTCATGCGCCTTTACAATGAAGATGGTGACAAACATGATGATGAGGCTGCTAATGGTGCAAGTCAAAACTTACCGCCACTATCTTTATCCCTCATGTCTTTAAGAATAAAAAGGGCCAAAGCAAGTAATAAATGAATTGCTAGATTAGTTGAGATTGCAGGCTTTCAAAGCTAACGAGAAGATGGAAATGATTGCTAGTTGCATTTGACATGCTAAAAAGACAATGATAAGAAGAAAATCAACGAGAAGCTTCTTAAAACGTCTCTAAGTATTGTGGATAGAATAAAATTATGTAAAAAATTGTGAAATGTCCTTGATTTTAAAGGAGATGATAGGAAGAAATTTATGAAAATGCTTCACCAAGAGATGATAGATGAGAATGACTTTCCGTTCTAGGCTACAATATATACATCTTTGTTTAGAATTATTTTTGTCTATCTTTTGTGTAATTGTAACTTCGGTTATAGTTTTTAAGCTTGGTTAATGTGCCTATAAATATTAGGTCTCTTGGGTAGTCACTTTGTTGTTTTATAACATTGACCAACATTGAATCGTGTTTTTCTATGAAGTTATGAATTATGTAGTTGTCGATTTTGTTACTATTGCATGTTTGTATATTTAAACACCGTCACTATGTAAAAGGTGGTTCAGGGGAAGCTTTTGTCTCAACAAAGAGTTTATGTAGTAGTCAATGTAGCTAATAATTCCATTGATTGTCTTGAGTTTATATGCAAAATCTGTGTCACAATAGATGCTATTGATGAGTTTCCTTAGAGTTTAGATGTCTATTGGTGGTTTTGATGTATAGGAGAATGAAAGGATGATGAGACTAAAAGAACTTTGTTATTGTATGCTTCCAACTTCAATTAAAAGGCCCAAATTGCAATTGTCATGGCCTTAAGTTATCTGGTGTGCTTTTGATATGACCCAACAAGGCCCACATCTCCAAGCAGTTCTTTGCCTTTCCTTTGGGACAAAATGCAGTAACTTTTTCGAAGTGCATGATGATTTCTCGCCTTAAAACTGGCTATTATTAATTTGCTAGCACACCACTCTTCTTTTTTGCATTAACGTATGCTTTGGTTTCATAAACTGGTTCCACTTGCTCAATTTTCTGCTAACACAATTTATTTTCATCTTTATTTATTTACTTATTTTTCAATAAAGATTTTTTAAAAGTTAATAAGCAAATTTTCTAAAGTAATCAGATTTGGGAGATTTTTTTTTTATTTCATTTTCTTTTTTATTGGTTTTGAGAGTCAATGATGATAAAAATAGTACTTTTTCGCCAATAATACACTTGGATGTATATGTCATTTACACTGACGTACAGTTGCTATCAAATAATGGATAAGATATTTTATCTTAGATTCCATAGATACTCTAGAATATTCTTAGAGATGAAATTGAAAATATATACTTAGGCTGCGTTTAGTTATGTTTGATGACATTCTCCAAACCAAATAAACCTGGATACATTCAAATAAAATGTCGAATAAGAAATCCAGCGTAGGGGTGAGATAAACCCAAATTCGATATAAAATTCTAAAATTTAACTTAAGAATTCCCATGCATTCAAAAAACCTCACCTTAAGCAATATTCACTATTCTTGGTGTTTCTCAGTGGCAGCACCCCACCATCACTGCATCAGCCATCTATCCTCACTTCGGCGTCCTCAAGTATTCTTCCGATGCCTTTTCTTGTGGCTCATTTGGAAGGTTGGAGGCTTTGACTCTCCCACTCCAGTCGTTGCTTTTCTTTTTGTTACTTTGAAAGTAGCTGTTTCAGCTTCAGCCACTCGAATTTTCGATATTCCTTTTTATTTCTCATCAAACAAATGGCATCTTCTTCTAGAAATCCTAGCTATTCTTAGCATGATATTGGGGAATCTCATTGCTATTACTCAAACAAGCATGCAACGTATGCTTGCATATTTGCCCATAGGTCAAATTGGATATGTAATTATTGGAATAATTGTTGGAGACTCAAATGATGGTTATGCGAGCATGATAACTTATATGCTGTTCTATATCTCCATGAATCTAGGAACTTTTGCTTGCATTGTATTATTTGGTCTACGTACTGGAATTGATAACATTTGAGATTATTTGAGATTATGCAGGATTATATACGAAAGATCTTTTTTTTTGCTCTCTCTTTAGCCCTATGTCTCTTATCCCTAGGAGGTCTTCCTCCACTAGCAGGTTTTTTTTTTTCGGAAAACTCCATTTATTCTGGTGTGGATGGCAAGCAGGCCTATACTTCTTGGTTTCAATAGGACTCCTTACGAGCATCATTATTATTATTATTATTATTATTATTATTATTATTATTATTATTATTATTATTATTATTTGGTAAGTAATAGGGATCCTTACGAGCATTATTTCTATCTACTATTATCTAAAAATAATTAAGTTATTAATGATTGGACGAACCCAAGAAATAACACCTCACATGCAAAATTATAGATTTTCACTACCTCATGGCTCCCTCTCTTTCGGTGTTGGTTTTCTAGATTTTCCACCATTAATTTGTTTGTAAAACAAATAAAGTATGCTTTTCCTTATTTCACATAGGAAAGTAGGGAGGAGATAGGCCAATTAACAAGTGTGAGCCTTCTTTAGTATGTTTAAAGAAAATGTTGGGTGTTGGCTAGACTCCACAATACCAGCGTGTTGATGCACAAATAATTGCATGATTATTATGCGCACTTAGTATTTCGCACGTTTGTGCGCTTGTGGTTTAATTAGCACTAACCTATTTATTTTTATTTTATTTCATACGGTTATTTTGTTAAATTTATTAGTTGAAAGGTTGCTTTTTGTTTATTAAGTATTTTTGGAAATTATGAAAATTCAGAATTTCGAATTTTTATATACGTGTCATTTTAAGACAACCTTTGGAAATTGTACTCATTCCGTTTGCAACCTTTCTTGAAGGGTTGCATTTGTTCATTTTGCAACTTTTCGAAGGAATACATTTGTTTACTTTGTGACCTTTTGTGAAGAGTTGGCTACGTTCTTTATGACCTATATATATATTTTGGATGAATAAATATGAAATCATTTTCGAGTCTTTTTTCCAAAAGTATAATCATTTTTTTAATTGTTTCCTAGAGAGACCTAGACATACTAGAATTTCATTTGAGACTTTATTATATCCTGAAGGATATTTGCTGGTGAACATTAATAATATTATGGGACAAATAAATCATTAAATAAAGTGATATTGTGCCTCAAAATCAAACTCGATTGCTCTATTGATTAAAAATCAGATCTTTTCAACATTACCCAATTATCTCTTGATTACCCAATTATCTCTTGATTGCTCTCTCTACTCATTTTTGACTTACATTATTCCATAGTCTCTCTCTTGGTCAATTTTGAATTAGGCATTCATCAAGTGTTTGATGAAATGTCATAAAGAGATTCTTCTCGCTTTAAGTTTAGAATTTTTGCTTAATGGAAAAGATTATGTCGGTTGAAAATTGTCAAGCTTCTAGAGACTTTGTTGACCACAATGATCGAGAAAGTTTGAGTTGTTGTATACACGAGCCATTAGAGATGAAATATTCAAAAGATTTCAAACGATAAGAATTTTAAAAGATATTCAATTCTCTTTTAGATTACAAATTTTCAAAAACTTCAAATCTTATCTTATGTTGTATCAAAGATGTGATACTTCTACTATTTGGGAATATTTAGAAGATTTCAAATCTCTTTATCTTATCTTAATTCGAACAACTAAACGTAACTTTATTTTCTAGAGAATTTCAGGAATCAGTGAGATATATCAGAAGATTGAATTTCCACCATTAGGTTACGAGTAAATCACCGGTTGTAATGAGAGATATTTACATATAAATTAGGGCCTCTCCACAAATGCCATTCTCATCCTCCGACCGGTGTCCCTCGTCTCGTATGATCGCCATCTCAAAATTCGGCTCCTGACACGTGCACACGCGCAGGCGCGGCGCGCGCTGTGCTGTCACTCGAAAGACGGCTTTCCGTGTCCGACCCGCCTTCACTTGTGCTGCGGTGGAAGATTGAAAAAGGAGGAAGAAGCGCCACGAAATCGACGAAACGAGAGAGGGAAGAGACTTCGCCATCGCCGGCGAAGGCAGCGGCGGCGGCGGCGGCGGCGGCGGCGCTGAAGGAGGAGGTCGGGACGCCCAGCGGCGAAGGGGGCGAAACGAAATCGAGGGCGCAAAAGGGGGCGGGGGCGGGGGCGTCGATCGAAGAGGCTAGGGTTTGCAGAGGGAAGATCGAGGAGGGAATAGAGAGGTTAGGGATTACCCGCCTGCGACGACGCTGTTGGAGGATTCTGGAGCTCGTGGCAAGTGAGGCACAGGTGAACTGACTGATTTTGGGGTTTTCTTGAGCTCTTCTATATTTTCTCTTTTGGGTGAGAATTTTGGAAATAATTAATATTCATTCTTATTATCTTTCGAGATTATATGTATATTTATAAAAAATTATATCTTTATTCAAAATATATTGAAATAGACTCAAATTCCATATTTCTCCTTTAACTTCTTCTTCCTTAGCTTTTTTGACATTATTATTCTTAACTTTTAACTTGTGCATCCCATCATATAAATCCATCCCAATCTATCATGTGAGGAAGTACTTAGTCAAGTCCATTTTTTAATGCCAATTTCTTTTGTCTTTTTATGGAGGAGGCTTTTTCTTAGTAACTATTTTTCCAAGACAGCTGTATAGGCCGCCTCACAGACTAGTTGCATCTGCCGCTTGCCCCTTCAATTCTTCCTTTTGAGAAGTCAATATCATGATTAGTTCTCAAAGATCTGCTTGATCATGAGGTGATTAGTCGCAGTATTTACAGATAAAAAGTATTCAATTATCAAGAAAAAATCAATATAGATTGAAAGCCAAAGCTGTTTAGAGACGGTTTGGCCTTATAATCGGGGTCTCTTTTTAATTGATTGATTTGATTGATTTGAAAGTGAGGCGTTCCAGTTATTGATTGTATCTATGCATTTGTTTAGAGACTCGGGACCCTGTGATTGATTGTGATTGATTAATTTGAAAGTGAGGCATTTCAGTTATTGATTGCATCTATGCATTTGTTTTGGCCGTTCAGCTACAATAGGGGCTTCTTGCGCCAATCTTCAGATAGGCATCTTCTGCATGGCCTTATTTACAGATAAAAAGTATTCAATTATCAAGAAAAGATCAATATAGATTGAAAGCAAAACCCTACTAGTACTCTGGATTGGTTGATGGCAAAGCTGTTTAGAGATGGTTTGGCCTTATAATTGGGATCCCTTTGATTTGATTGATTTGAAAGTGAGGCGTTCCTGTTATTGATTGTATCTATGCATTTGTTTAGAGACGGTTTAGCTTTATAATCAGGACCCTACGATTGATTGTGATTGATTAATTTGAAAGTGAGGCCTTCCAGTTATTGATTGCATCTATGCATTTGTTTTGGCCGTTCAGCTACAATAGGGGCTTCTTGGGCCAATCCTTCAGATAGGCATCTTCTACATGGCCTTCTTGTAGCTAGCTCTTGACTTGGCCTTCTTTTGGTTGCGAGCTGTTCCTTCCAATTATCTCAGGTACGCAGCCGATGCATTTAATACAGCAAGTGTCCCACCTCCAACAATCTTTCCACTTTGTCTAACAAAAATAGAGTTATCCATTCTTTTCCTTGAGTCAAGTCAATCTGCTATCTGCTGCTAATTTGTCTATTTTATGCAAACCGTGGCATGTTCCTTTCATAAGTCGAATTAGGATCAATTAGGACAGAAATAAAGTATTGGGTTGAACTCCGTAAAAGTTATGAATAGTCATCCGTAAAAGTTATGAATAGTCATCGACTCTCAGAATTAGTAGAATGAGACTATTTTGGGACATACAAGGCATTATTTATGATGGAATCATCTAGGATTTGACCTTTTCGAACAAAGAGATAGCAACAAGAAGAACGAAAATGAGGATTTGACCTTTTCGAACAAAGAGATAGCAACAAGAACGAAAATGATTATGATTGAATAGAGGAACTCTAGAACATTTGGAGATCTCACATGGTCGATGAGTTTGGGTGGATATTAAAGATAATTAGGATGTTAGAGATAATTTGGGATTGCTCTTAATTGGATGATTCTGTTGATTTTCTGTATTTCTCAAGATTGTGCATATATCTTGATTAATATATTATCTTAGAAATTTATCTAATAAAACCTATAGATATAGACTTATGTATTCTTGTTCAATATATATAGAAATATACACAAATTCCAAAATCCTGTCTTTGTAGCATAATTTGAACAGATTTCAGAAATTGACAGTTGCTTTGAAAAAGCTGTATGAATTAGCCTCTTGTTTTTTGTCATATGATTTAAATGACTCAGCATGGACATTACATCCTCCCTATGTTTCGGTCAAGGCGTCACAGGCACTTATGGTTAACTTAGGGATTGAGTTGCTTGTTTTGTTTGTGTCTTGTTGAAGTTGTGCAGCTATATACCTCTGATCAACTAGGATGGTTGGGGCAGACCAAAAAAGAAAAGAAACTGGGTTGGCTGGGACAGACCAAAAAAGAAAGAAAACCAGGATCGTTGAGCAACTATTTGAAGTCGGACAGGAGGCTGAGATGAGAACTTTCGCCCCTGGTTTTCGAGGTGCCTGGTTTCGTTGCAAGGTACATTCATTCAACTGATCTTTGGTACTGGCAGAGCATTCTTTTCTAAATTCTTTAAAATGGTTTCTCTCTCTTTCTACAATAAGCACAATGATGACAAAGCAGCCCCTGAGCAGCATGAATCTTCTTAAGCTATTGCTTCACATCTCCACTCTGAGACTTCATTAGTGCCCTCACATGTGCAGCTCAATAATTCACCTCGCATGTGGGCCTAGTAGCCAATTGCCTGTACTATAGGGGCAAGTGGGCCTTGTTATCTGATGTCTTATTGTTCCTACATTGTTTTTGTTGTCCTTGTTTCTGATCCAACTTTAGAATTATTATGCTGATTTTGGTATGCTAATTACCACTTATATTGGTTCATATCCGTTTGTGGTGATTGATAGATTAAGATAAATTCATTTGTATGTTTTGCAACAGATAAAGAGGATTACAAATAGACAGGGGAACCTACGGGTGGCTTTGGAATACATTGATTTTCCAGATGAGAGTGAGTTCTGTACTCTGTATGCTTGTTCCTTTTGTGGTCTTCACGTGGTAGTTCTGTTTAAGTACTTGGTGCCACTGTCAGTCCATCTCAAAGCTTGAGGGTGGTTGTAGTTTGAAGGTCGCTCTCATGCTTTTACCTGCTTTTACCTTGGAGATATATTCAGGTCGCTACCAGTTCATTTACAAGCTTTAAACTTTCAGATGGACTGATGGAAGTGTTACATTTACATGTTGGAGGGGAAAAACATTCTAATCATAACATACTTAGAAATAATTGCTGGGGAGATACCTAATACCAGTTTTCTGTCGAATAGCTCTTAGAATACAAATGTCTTCTGACAGCAGAAGAATATTCATGCATTGTATGTATGAAATCTCTTTCATATCAATAATGGATATTCGGTGTGTCAAGCTTCATTGTTTATCTTGATCCTTGCATGCTGATTGCCTTTGGATGCTTGATGTTACCATGCCTTCTTTGGTGAGGTTTTCTGTATATTCACAGGTTTTAGTCAATTTTCAAATTTACAGAAATATCGTGGACTAAAGTATTTCAAAGGCCACCCTACTTTCCTGCTGATGCTAAGCTAAAGCAGAAGAAAGAATTGATGGTGCGCCCTTGCTTTCCTTCTGTCTACCGTAGAAGTGAGATGCCTGATGTCAGATCCATCTCAGAGGTGGCAGTCATTGTTGATGATGACTGGAAGGTGGGAGATTTGGTGGATTGGTGGTTTGATGACTGTTATTGGTCTGGAAGAGTAACAGAAGTGTTGGCGGACAAAAAGTTCCAGGTAACATTTTTGTCCTTATACCAGCAGTGCTCTAGATGGCACATCTTTGCTTATAATGAGTGTTTGAATACTGCCATGTAATTGGCAGGTAATAGTCCTGCTAATTACTCCAGTTTT
This sequence comes from Eucalyptus virginea, assembly GCA_014182375.1. Taxonomy (NCBI): domain Eukaryota; kingdom Viridiplantae; phylum Streptophyta; class Magnoliopsida; order Myrtales; family Myrtaceae; genus Eucalyptus; species Eucalyptus virginea. The sequence goes on along the minus strand of CM024521.1, from coordinate 43,490,279 downwards.
TTGAGGACACGTCTTCCACTTTAATTGTAATTCATTTGGATTTGCTTGTGCGTGGCATCTTTATTGCATTAAAGTGATATGCTAGTAGGCTGCATTTAGTTGGGCTTTTGGGAAGTCTTTGGGTTTATGCAAAAGACAAGTGAAAGTTTTTTTTTCCTTTGAAATGCTAATAGTTTTTGGTAAAGTGTAATTAAAAGTGCCTTGGGAATTGACTTTGGTTTAAATGCTGTTTAGAAGAAAACTAGACTTGTAAAGTATATGTTTTATATAAATAAAGAAACAAAAGAAAATCTGCTCGCGATCGCTGGTGAGGGCTAGATGCTGGCGAGGGCTGCCGGGGTCGCGCGACCCCAATGAGGGCCACGTGAGTCGGATTTGGCTTGCTGGCGGTCATATGTAGTGTCACTGGTGATGTTGCATGAGGTGGAAAATGGTGAGGGCATATCTGGGATTTGAAAAATTTAGCAATGTTGGAAGAAAAAACGTATTAGCATTCCGGAAATGCAAAAGCCCAAAGCTCCTACGGATTTGCCTAGGGCTAAGAAACTTTAGAGGACTTTGGAAATGCAATCCACTTCCCCAAAGCTCTTCAAAAAATATTGCCAAATGGATTGACTTTTCCCCAAGGGCTTTTAAATACTAAAGGCCTTTGGGAAAGCCATTTCAAACTCAGCCGTTAGAGATAGTGCTAAGTGCTAGCTTCTGTTGTCATATTTCAAGAAAAGATAAAATGAGCCAAAACTTTCTAGTTATTCTCTTCACAGGCTTCAGTGACATATATTTTTGCATCTTTATCTTATGTTTAAGTGTTACTCGTCTTTGACAGTGACAACTCTACTTATTTGAATGTCATTAAAACTCTCTTATAGTAACCTATAACTTAGGGAGGTTGTCCTCAGTGTCATGTGAGATTTGTGATTGAGATCCTTTATCTTAGCATTTCTTGTGTGAGGTTTTTTAGTTGGTTCTTGCTGGTGATGATCCTAATTTCTAGGGCTGCATTCACGCTGACTAGCTTATTGAACCATGTGATGACTATGCTGCTATATAAATACTTGGAAGAAGCACTATAGATTCCTAAATCTGGTAAGGCTGAAGGTGATGGCCTGCGCTGGACAAGGCGCACCATAACTTATTGCAGTTTTCCATTTCTATTAGAAAAGAAGAAATTTTCAACTCATATAGGATTAAGAGGCCAGCAGAGCATCAATTTCCTTGCTTATAAGCAATTTAAGTTTTTTCAGCTTTCAATACAGAGAAGTTTACTACTGTCAATGACTTCTTTTATATGTTGGATTTTTTTATCATTAGATTGAGCTACATCCTCCTCCAGCGGGTGAAGGACAATCGTATGAAGCTTCGTCCAAGGACCTAAGGCCATCTTTGGATTGGTCTATTGAAAATGGTTGGATGGTACTTACTGCTATTCCACATTCCCTGTATCAGGCGAATCTTGTTTACATACTGATGTATTGTTCAACTGCTGATTTTTGTTCTTGAAACTTGTTTCCAGATATGATGTCAAACTCAGTCTTGTCCTATTTATTTTGCTTTAAAGTCAACATAATCTAATTGATCTCTGCATATAGCATAAATGAGATCAAGAAAAGGTCTTGAGTTGCTAGTTTGCATTAATACATAGTTGTTATTTATGAATCACAGATTGAACTTCAGGAAACAAGCATGATAATAGGATGGAATTGAACTAAAGTAATGGTCAAGGCCTTTTGGGTCAAGGCCTTTTGGCAAGGTCTAAAATGCAATGGCTTTTGTGAAATTTAAAGCAGGTTTTTTCATCGATGTTACAGCGCTTTTCCTTTTTGACTTGCCTTGAAGTGAAAGCCTTGGCCTAGGTGCACATAGATTTACTCCTTTTTGCCCTGATAGACTAATAACTGAGCTTGCAGCTAAAAAGGCTCTTCAATGTGCAAGAAATATGCTTACATTCTCTCTCTCTAATGAAAACTGGAGGATCACTCTTCAGTTGGCTAATAAATAGTACTCTTTCAATAGGCATGCCATTCTTGTCTCTCATTTGTGGGGCGTGGGACTCAAGCCCAGCCCTGTCTATGCTTGATACTGCTACTGCTATAAACCAAAGGGGAAGCATCTGCCCTGCCTGGTCCCTTGCCTCTCTGATGATATTGGTGGATATCGAATTACTTTTGGACTCTCTCTGGTTTTTCTGTGTCCTCAGGTGTTTGTAAATACCCGTGTCATGCCCATCTTCCCTATGCTCTTTGATGTTTGCCATTTAGATTTCGCTGAGTATGGTCACTTCTTACCTTGCGGTTACAATTTTCAATAGGTTGTTGTGTCTCGAGATGCTTCATAGTACAAGCAAATTCATGTGAAACAGGTGTCATGGCCTTTTCTCCAAATGGAAGATGCGGATACTATCTTTCAACCGTCTCTGTTTTTCCTCTGTGGAATCTCTAAATCTAATCAAACCTCCTTGTTGATCATGTTGTCTAGAGATCCATAACCAAGTGGGTGAGAACAAGGCGACAACAGGTTTATTTGTTTAATCCATTGGAAAAACCAGGGGACATCCCATCCCCAGAATGCCAAAAGTTGGCGTTGATGTAGACCTAAAAAATCACCAAGACCATCTCTATGGCCCATTCCCTTGCTTGTGCTTAGGCAGCATTAAACATTCTAGTAGACATGATCATGAAAACTTTGTAAGGCATTAGTACTTAGATCATTCCACACTTTGTTTTCAGGCAGGAATTTGTCACTGAGTCAATATATCATCATCATGAAGTTAAGTCCTTGAGAGAGAATTCCTTTGGGAAGGGCACATGACATATTTTATAACCATTTTCAATATTATGCTTTGGTCAAATTTTGATTAAACTCCTCCACCATGTTGATGCAGTTCCAAGACCATTTTGCTGAAATCCTCAATAGCTCAACCTTTACAAAATTTCCTCAATTTCTGCATCCTGATTCTTCTGGAAAAGAATCATTCAACATGTTTTCATACTCAAGTGTTGAATGATTTCATACTCAAGTGCTATTCTTACTTTGGGTTTATCAATGTCAAGGATTAACTCTAAGCTACATTTGTGCTCAAACTCTATGGCTAAACATGTTGAACTTTACAATGAACAACACTGTTGTCTCTAAAAATCTAATTGGAGAAAAGTGGTCCCAGTAAAGGGTGATTAAGATTTTAAACGAGGTCATATCTGTTATTATAGATTAGACAGGATTTATAAATTGAGCTTTTTGCTGTAGCCCTTTTCATCAGTGGAGAGTGAATTGCACAGCACAGAAGAAAGTGCTTTGGCCCCACTCCTTTAGGGACCCCGATATTAATGGTGTGTAGGTCCTGTTGCTTGGCATGTGTCTCGAGCTCATTTAACTACGTGGATGCATTTTTTGGGGGAAGTAATCAAGTTTTGTCTGGTTGTAGTGTTATATTGTTAATTCTGTGTGAATGCTTGTCTGGTCATGTTTAAGGGCTATTAGTTAACCTGCTTTTATGCGTTTGAGCTTCTATTATGCCTACCTGATCACTAATTGCTTATAAAGCATACTCCATTGTTCTTTTCTCGGCCATCATGCATGCATACTCTTTTGTTTGATGCATGCTCCTGTTTTATGCTAATTATCAAATGCGCAAAGCTTTTGCCCTGTGCTCCCAGTTTGTATATTCACATTTCAAATTTAGCCTTTGGCCATTTGCCCAGTTTGATCCCTGCTAAATGTGTGATCTTCCTTGGCCGTTACAGGTGTGTTCACCACATTGTGCTCAGTTGACCAAGCCTCTCCATGAAGGTAAGGAGTCATGCAGATGTACTTAAACATCTCCAAAGATTTATTGGTTTCTTTGTGGATTCTTTGGGAAGTTCTTTTAACGTGGTTATAGATAGTGTGTTCTTGCATGCTTGTTTTGCAGTTTTCTTTTGCTTCTGTAAAACCATAAGAATTTCCATCTGTGTTAGGGTAGACTTTGCCAGTGGTCATTAGCAGCATGGGTACATGTTAGTAGAAATTAGTGCGAAGATTAATTATGTTCTCGACAGGGGTCCATGTGACTAGTTATATTTGATTTGCTAAAGAATTGAATGTGCATCTCTATTATGAGGTTTTGAGTGTAACTTATGGGAAAATTTGCACGACCTACTCATTTTTTGCTTGATGAGTAGAGTGGTTCTCTACTTTTCTTCATAGGATTCCCTTAGAGCTAAATTTCTAATACTTTGAGTCTCTAAAATGTTAAATGGAAAATTGGTTGGTTGAAGATTATGCCAAGTGACTCGTCTGAAGTTCAGTTTCTTCTTTATTTTCCAGTGGCAGAATGACTTCAAACTTAAACTGGCTGCTTATGTTATCCTGTTTATTGATTAAGGCTTTGTTTGGGAGTGCTAGGTGAGGAAATTGGGAGTGGAAAATGCCCAAATATTTAACTTTTCCCTCCTCTGCTTTATCAAAACAATTTGAAATTTTTCTCAATTTTTCTCAAAATTTTATCTCATTATTTTCCCTTCCTTCCCAAACACAGCATAAATGATTTACTTGGAGACTAGTGAAAGTTTCTATACCTCCACAAATCTTTTTATGGTGTTTGTCTTCCCCACTCGAGTCCTAAAAGGGAAAATTAGAGATCTATGACTGTGTCTGCTAAGGGCGCATTTGGTAACGTTTCTGTTTAAAAATTGTTTCAGGGAACAAAAATAGAAAAAACTATTTCTGTTCCGGGGAACAATTTTTGAACAGAAGAAGGCGTTTGGTAAATTTGTTCCGGGAATAAAAAATGAACAGAAACACGTTTAGTAAATTTGTGTTCTTTTTTTGTTTCTTTTAATTTTTAAATATTTTTATTTTAATTTTCTTGTTTTCTTTATTTTTTCTTCTTTTGGCCGGTGGCCGGCCGAGAGCCGGCGGCCTCGCCAGATCCGGCGAGCCCGAGCTCGCCCGGCCTTGCCTCGCGCCGACGAGGCCCGACCTTGCCTTGGCGGGCGAGCTCGGGCTCGCCCGGATCCGGCGAGCCCGAGCTCGCCCGGCCCCTTGCCTCGCGCCGACGAGGCCCGACCTTGCCTTGGCTGGGCGAGCTCGGGCTCGCCCAGATCCGGCGAGCCGAGCTCGCCCAGCCACCGGTGAGGCTTAGCCTCACCGGGCCACCGCCGAGCCGGCGAGCCTCGCCGGTGGGGGCGAGCTCGGGCTCGCCGGATCTGGGCGAGCCCGAGCTCGCCCAGCCAAGGCGAGGCCGAGCCTCGCCAGGGGCCGGTGACGCTCGACCTCGCCGGGGGCCGGCGACGCTTCGGCGAGGTCGTCGGCCCTCGACGGCCGATCGCCGGCCATGGCCGAGGCCGGCAACTGGCCAAAGAAAAAAGAAAAAGAAAAAAAGAAAAAAAAGAGAAGAAAAAAAAGAGGAGAGAGAATTTGTTCTTAAAAATTGTTCCAGAAACAAGAAACAAGAAAAATTCCAGAAACAAGAAACACGTTTTTCTTATTTCTTGTTTCTGTTCCAAATGTGTTCTTGGGAAAAAAAAAATAAATTTGGAACAAAAACGCAAACAAACGCGCGTTTTTTTTTTTTCCTTGGAACAAAAAAATAGAAATTTTGTTCATAAACAGAAACAAAGAACATTAACAAACAGGCCCTAAGTGTTTATGCTAGTGGTCTTCCTCAGCTGGTCCTTTTGTCACTCACGTGTCAAAGAAGCAAGTCTTTCATTGATGGTCTTCCTAAGCTAGCCCATGAGTAATTCTGTTCCATGTTTTCAACTCGTAAAACAACTACTTTCTCACGTTATGAGTCATGAAAAAGAAACAATACTTTCTCATGTCATTCATTGACATCAATGTCAAAAGTCCTCCAAGAATCGCTGCTCTTCCTTCCTGAGTTATTTGTGCGTCTTTCTTTCAGTACCTCTGTTCTGGTTTTTCACTTGGTGATTCGATTTTAGATTTAAACTTGTTGGCATGGAGACTGATAACTTGCTTCTGCTTTCCTATTGTCCGTACTCTAGAGGAAGTTAGAGATAGCATTAAGGTTATGGTTTGTGGACATTAAGTGCTTGATTACTTCATTGAGTTTCAGGTAGGTCGTTACCCTCTGCTGATATGTCCAGGCTGCAAAAAGTGCCTTTGAACATAAATGCCCTTGAGAAATCACCTCCAGAGACGCACACAAATTCCGGGAAATCACCTCCAGAGATGCACACAAATTCCGAGAAATCACCACCAGAGATATATGAGAATTCTGCAGTGGCCAGCAGTGGCCTTGGAAAGGCCAATAGCTGTGATGGTGTTTCTAGTTCTAGTATAAGGGTTGCATCAGCAGAAATGGAAGTGAGTGTTAGTAAGGAAAACCATGATTGTGATCTACACTGTCCAGAGAAGCTGAAAAGTGATGATCACACATTGTTAAATTCAATGTTCTCTGATACATTGGAAGATGCAATTATAGACCTTGAGGAACTTGCAAACCGGGTGATATGGCTCAAAGATATTTTACAGTTTGGGGGGCATCCATCAAAGAACTCAAAACCTTCATGGAGGTTCTTAGAGCTTCGTGCATCGGCCAATTCAAAATGAGCACATCATTGAAGGTAATATATTACATTATCTGACTTGTGAGTTGATGTTTTCATTCATTATTTCAGGTGATATAATACCTTATCCAACTTGAAACTTTGATGTCATTCATAGAGCTTTAGGACTCATTGTGAATTGAGCAATCCTACCTTTCTCAGACAATATTAGCACACGTGAATGCAAATTAGTCCATAAATGAATTGCCACAACAATGATGTACAATTGGGGGATGGGCATGGGTGGGAAGGGGTTGGGGGGTTGGGGGTCGGGGCCTATGCCCCTGTGGGGCAAATGGGGCACTGCCCTGCACCGGGACATGATGCTTCTTTGCAAAATATGTGTTTCTTTCTGTTAAATTAATAGCTTTAGGTTATAAATCAATATTTTAGACACAAACATCCATTCCAAATTGATAATATCTGTTATGTCTATCAATTTTGTGATCCCATCAATCAACTAAAATCCATTGAAAAACATGATTAGTAGATATTGAGAATTAAATAATATCCGTGACAATAAGAAATGCGACAAACCGTGAAGTTGGCATGTCCAACAACAAAAAAGAAGATCCTGCAATCTTAGGTGTCCAACCATTTTTCATTTTCTCTTGCATGCACATGATTAACAATCAACCATAGTGGTCAGGTGATCAGTGTCCTGTGAACATGTTGGCTAGTGACTTGATAATTAGACGAGTTCACTATCGCATGATATCTGGGTGATTTTGTCTTCATTGATGCATCTTCTTTTTCTAGGACGATGTGGATACTTTCAAGGTGGGGAGAGTCCACTTTGCTGAACCTACTGGATCCCCAAAATTTTGTGTAAGAAATTCTTCTCATGGGTATATATATATATATAGACATACATATATATGTACATACATACATACACACATACACACATCTTTGTGTGTCATATGTTATATATGGTAACCAAAGAAAAAAGTTACACACATCTATACGTCCATACATGTATAAGATAAAGTTTTGATAGATTTCTTGGGAGTATAGTCATAAGGAAATGCATATATAGCTTGGGTGATTGAAATAATAGGATAATCAACTGTAGTATCAGATATGATTAAAGTTTTACACATCAGCTGATTCACCGAAGACTGATGATGTTACTTTGCATTTTGGCATTTTTTTTGCACAAGGAAATTGCAGTTTTCCCTTTTTTTGATCCCAGAAGATTCTTGAGTTGAACTTGTTAGTCATCATTGCCTTGTATACGTGAAAATCCATTGAAGGGAGGAACTTACCAGGGCAGGCTGAATTGACAGGTTATTCGTTGGTCGAGATGATGCCCAAACTTACAAACAGCGCAGTGTTTTTTGAAGATGCAGCTTGTGAGCCCCACCTTCGTGGAAAGTTTGCTTAAATGACGATAAGTTTCATGTTACTACTTCTGGACTGGCTCCAGCATATCCTCCAGGCCATTTTCTCTTCCAGTTTCTAGTGGAAGGGTCTTGAGCAATGGGAGTCCATTTTTGACAGTCAGGGCTCTTTGCATTTTGTAAGAAGCAAAATAGGCCTATGATTGACGGAGAAAAAGAATGGCCTTAAAATTGACCGTCTGTTTACTGGTGGCCCTGTTCATTGTCTCGGGGGATTCTGAGTTGGACAATGACGAAAAATTGTGACATGCTCGCCACGTTTATTCGCTCATATTAGCTTCTCTCCATTTCTCTACGAGTGTGTGCATACGGGTGCTTTTAGCCTTCTTCGAGAGGCTAAAACAAAGGACGTTTGGGCATCGCATAAGTGTCTGCATGCGTGCATGTTACTATACGGGATGATGCAAAATGTAGGGGTGAGCATCGGTCTAGGGTCAACTCTGGATTGATCTTGGACCGACCCAACCCTGCCGGTCTTGGTCCGATTCTTAGGGAGATCGGGTCGGTCCTTGGTTCTAAGATTCTTGGATCAATATTATGCAGGTTGGTCTTCGGTCCTAGGAGTTTAGGGTTCGCCAACCCTATATATATAATATATTATTTATAATTTTTTTATATAGAGAAAATTTTAAAACAAATGGTGTCAACAAGATGAGTAGTTCAAGTAATTTTAAATTATTCTTTAATAACTTAGATTTTTAATGTCGTTTACGGCGTCGATAATTATAATTTACGAATGAGGAAAATATTTTTGTGAAGAGTCCATCGTCCAAAAGGGCATAAACAGCTCCTTACAACATCCTCCTTTAGTATTCTGTTTTATTTGTCTTTTTAGTTTTCAATTTGCCAAAATCGAGAGAAATAACTTCTCTGCTCGTCACTCAACACTTGCCTCATTCGCTTTGGGTCACTCGTGCCGCTCGTCGCTCGATGCTTGCTTGGCTTGCTTCTCGCTCGATATTTGATGCTTACTTTGTTCAACGCTCATCTCAGTTGACTCTTACCGCTTGCATTTTTTAGCTGACCTTGCTTGTTATTGAACCCATTGGGGTCGGTTCGATTCTTGATTGCCATTTCAAGGAGTATAAAAAATGAAATAAAAAATTATTAGTTGGTCTCGTGTTGACCTTGGAATTGGACCGAACCCATTGGGTCAATTCGGTCCTCAATCGCTTTTTCAAGAAGTATAAAAAATGAAATAAAAAATTATCGGTTAGTCTCGAATTGACTTTGGAAGTGGACTGAACCCACTTGGTCGGGCCGGTCCTCGGTCTCAAGCTCAATAGGGTCGGTTCTCGGTTCCAAAAATTGAGGACCAGTATTGTATGGGTTGGTTCTAGGATTAAGAGGTGGACCGGCCCAACCCGGACTATGCTCACTTCTAACAAAATGACATCAACTATCAACCATACCGAATAGTTGTACCTATTGTTGCAAATGGATGCGTGTAACAACATGATCACCATTATAATTTTCACTTTCATTCCTTATTGACGGCGAAGGTCAACATGGCAAGCACGAGCTATTCGATTTCTATTTAGCTTCTGGGTTTGCAAATGGGGTTGTGGCTTCGCCTAACCCATGCAGGTTGTAATTTCCCATGGTTTTTTTTTTTTTTTGAACAACGTACTTTCCCATGGTTGGAGTGGACTATTGTTTCACCAAATAACGGTGCTTGAGCTTGGAAAGCAGTCTGGTTTTTCAGTACATACGTCGGGAGAGCCTATAGCCTCAATGAAATCATCGAATGTATAATTGCTGGGGCTTGTACAAGTTGAGTGGTGCTAAGCAATATGACTTGAATCGAACGTTCAGCGGTGGATGCGAAACTCGTGCTAATCGGCCTTTCCCTTTGTCTTTGCCAATCAAAATTGGTCCAAATTGAATCGGCTGAATGGAGCAACTTCCTATGTTGAATTTAGTACGAACAGTCAATTTGTCATGCAAACGGGCAACGACTGTAAAATGATAACATTGGAAGTGATAAATTAGGAACTTGATCAAAAGTCGATGTGAAGGTTCGGGGCTAGATTGTCGGCTCAAACTCCATTTAGTTTTCAACTCGAATGAAATCAACTAAACTATCAAATGATCGACTTTAATCTCACCTCAAGTTGAACCTAGCTTGAACTTGGATTTTGGGAAATGTATGTAGTCGAATTATCCAACTAGGCTTGGAGCTGTTGGAATAAAATTTTTTGAGTTCAAGCTCTAATCGGTTTAGTGCTTTGAGGCTGTGTTTGATCGTATGGATTTTTAGTTAGGATAGGATGGATAGGATGATAGGATAAGAAATTTAGAGATTTTATTATATTGTATTCATTATTTGGTGAATTGTACTAATAAAATTGGATATTTTTGTATCTTATATTGTCTATCGGTTGGTAAAAATGACATATTGTTATAAATGAACTTGAAAATGCACCAATGGTGATAGTAAGAATCTAAATCTTAAATAGTAGAGGAGCTCATTGTAACATTTCAAAGCCATAGGTTCGGCAATGATAAGAAATGTAAATGGGTATCAATAATGAGGTTGATTAGCCAATGAATGCCAAATTTAGTAAGAGAGAGAACATTATCATTCATCTTCTTCACAATTCTAAAAATAGTGACTCCTTTGCTAGTTTCGTGGAACTTCAATGAGAATCACATAGCTATAAAGGAGAGGAGCTTTGACTCTCTTGTTATAGAACTAGAGAGTTCCAGAGGAAAAATAGTTTCGAATCGCCCGCCGATTTCATGAGTTTTAACTTAAACTAGAGAACTATGGAAGAGTTGTAAAGTTTCAATATGAATCAAGGAAACGGAGGAGAAGGAGACAGAGTGTAGATTTTCTTTTTGAGAATTAGAAAGATTTTTTTTTTTCAAGTTGTTCATTTAAAATTTGAGTTTTTTCTATTTATTCTTATTTTTTTAATTTATATTAACTCTTTTTTTTTTTTTTTTAAATTTCTTTTCTACTCCCTTCTATCGTTCTTTAATAAGAATTTTATTACATGATAAATTATACTAATATACCTAAAATTTATAGTAAATACAAATAGTATATATATATATATAAATAATATTATAGAATGGAAAGAAACTTACATATATATAAATAGGAATAATTAAAATTGAAAATTGTTGTTATTTTTTGTTATTTTGTTTTATATTAGAATTCAAATATATTTATATTTAATTATTTATTTATAAAGTTTGTTATTTGAGAAAAATAGTCAAATCAAAAGGCAATGATATCATTTTCAGTAGAAAGTAAGTCTAATTTGATTATTTATTTATTTATGGTTCTAAGACCAATTACTACATGACAGTTCCATGTCAATCAAAAAGACGGAAACGGTAGAAAAAAATCTTATTTAGGATCTAGAATTTTTTTGATTTAAAAAAAAAAAACATAATAGGATAAATCATTAAGTTAAGGAGTCAAATGGTCCTTTTTTGGGAATAGAGGGGACTTGAACCCTCACGATTTTTAAAGTCAATAGATTTTCCTTGTAATTGATACATGCTTTCTTAAACCTCTCATAAGAACTATATTCTGACTTTTATCTTGAAAATATTCAATGATATCGCTATTGAAGAATGAGATCTTGTCAAGTGTACTGGATCTATTGTGAATGTTCTTGCGAGTGTTAAATTTATCCTCCTTACTAAACCTCTTCTAAAGATCATATCCTTCACAAGTATGTTCACCTACTTCAAGAGCTCCCTCTTGGTGTGTCCGGTGTTAAAAGGTGTTGACTTTCATATAAGAAATCATATAAATCTTTATTCCACATCTCAAACTGGTATACATGTAACAAAATTTACTTTAAACAGATTTTTTGATTACTAAAAACCTAAAACTAGTATTACCTATGAAAAATTTATCCTCCGTTAGTTTCCGTTAAATTTTATCATCAAATTGCGGAGTTTGATGACACATGAAAGTTGATGGGTGTTCGATTTAGGGTGTCACCCTTTGTTTGTTATAAATATACTTGTTGAGGATTTTTCGTGATATTAATCCAATTTGACAAAAATTTGTAGAGAGTAAATTTATCATAAATGTACTAGTTTAAAGTTTTTGGTAGTAAAAAAATTAGTTTGAGATAAATTTGTCATAAGTGTATCGATTTGAGTTTTTTTTTTTTTTAGTATTAACCCTTATTATTATTAGTATTAACCCTTATTATTATTATTATTATTATTATTATTATTATTATTATTATTATTATTATTATTATTATTATTATTATTATTATTTGGTGTTATATTTTGTTTCTATGTTTGAGCCAACCTCAAAAAATTTCCCCTTTCATGTGATGCTCCCATTAAATGAAAGAGCCTCAACCCTAATTAATCACGCCAAAGGTCCCTTCAGCTTTTCCCTTTGATACCCACACACTTCTAGAGAGATTCACATGCACCGCTCGCAATTAATAGAAACCCATCGCCGACGCTTTCTCCACCAAAACCCTCACAAGAAAACTGCTCGAAACCCTAACGACCTTCCTCCATCAACTTTATCAAAGAACCTCCTCATCTGAGCAACCAGCAAAAGCACTCGAGTCCTTTTCTTGATCACGACTTCATCCCTCGGATTCAATCCCTTATCGACCACAAGTTCACGGCCGGTCCCAAGCTTGCGTCGAAGAGGAACTCCCGTCGTCGCCATGGCCCATGAAGACCGAGAAGAGCCAACAAGAAAGCCGCAGTTCCCGCTCGACGCGAGCTCCTACAAGATCCTCAGCGAGATTGGGTCTGGTGTCAGCGCGGTCGTGTACAAGGCCCTGTGCGTGCCGATGGGCTCGGTGGTGGTCGCGATCAAGTCCATCGACCTCGACCGCTCCCGCACCGACCTCGACAGCATCCGACGCGAGGCCAAGACGCTGTCGCTCCTCTCCCACCCCAACATCCTCAACGCCCACTGCTCCTTCACGGTGGACCACTGCCTCTGGGTGGTCATGCCCTTCATGTCCGCCGGCTCGGCGCAGTCCGTCATGGCGTCGTCCTTCCCAGAGGGCCTCCCCGAGGCGTGCATCGCTGTCATCCTCCGGGAAACCTTAAACGCCCTCTCTTACCTCCACAACCAGGGCCACTTACACAGGGACATCAAGGCGGGCAACATCCTCATCGACTCGGGAGGCGCCGTGAAGCTTGCTGACTTTGGTGTATCGGCCTTGATATTCGAACCTGGTTCAGGCCAGGGGCTATCGACGTCTTCGAGTTCATCGTCGTTGGCGCTGACCAGTATCACCGGGACGCCCTATTGGATGGCACCGGAGGTGATACACTCGCACAACGGGTATGGATTCAAGGCCGATATATGGTCTCTTGGAATAACCGCGCTGGAATTGGCCCACGGTCGGCCTCCTCTATCTCATCTCCCGCCTTCGACATCTTTGCTCATGAAGATCACAAAGCGCTTCCGGTTCTCTGACTACGAGAAGCACAAGAAGGACGACCCAGTCCGAAGGAAGTTCTCGAAATCGTTCAAGGACATGGTGGCTTCTTGCCTCTGCCAAGATCCTTCCAGACGACCCACCGCGGAGAAGCTCTTGAAGCACTCTTTCTTCAAGAACTGCAAAGGGTCGGAGTTTCTTGCGAAGCACGTCTTGAAAGGGTTGTCTAGCGTCGAGGATAGACACCGGCAAGCCAAGCTCTTACGGTCCTTGTCGATGAACAAGGGCGGCGGGGATGGGGGAGAGGAAGATGATGGTGCCGAGTCAGGTGATCCCGAGGGTAAGCATAGGAGGATAAGCGGGTGGAATTTCAATGAGGAAGGGTTTGAGCTTGACCCGGTTTTCCCCAACGAAGTTGCTCTTCATGATTCATCAGCACAGCAAGCTAGTTTCGAAGGCGAGGGAATGGACCGAGACAACGTGGCCGGATTGAAAGGGCCCTTTGAATTGGCGGGCTATACTGACCAATCTAGCGCCAGCTCGCCTGCCCGAGCTGCCAACGAGAGTGAAGATGAATGCAGCGACCATCAGGGAAGTGTTCAGGTGGCGATCCACAACGCGGCTCAAGGCTTTGATAAGGATGTGATGATGGGGAGCTTGGCGCTGCTGAAGAGGAGCTTGGAAGATGAACTGCAGAAAGTGAACAGTTTGATGAGTCTCCTAGGAGGAGGAGGAGGAGGAGAGGTGTGGAAGTAGCCAATAGAGAAGAGCAGTTGGTGCAGGTGATTGACAAGCTGAGGGCTAAGTTGGAGAGTGAGAAGAAGAAGAATTTCGAGTTGGAGAGAGAGTTGGAGTGTCTCCAGCACCAAATTAGCAGCGCTGGTGGCGAGACGACAGATGACGCGCCGGTTAGAGATTAAATGATGCTGTCCATGATCAGATATGGAGAATCAAATTCTATTGCTTTTCCTTAGTTGTTGCCTTTCAATTGTGTGTTTCTCTAGTGCATTAAGGATATGAGATTAGAGATCTCAGTCATTCGCTGTTCAACAATCACTTGATCAATGATCAATGTGAAATGCATCGAGTCACTTACAATTCGAGAAATTAGCAAAAAACGTTCCTAATTTGATTGTGCTTTGTACCTTATTTTTTGTATTTTCTCCTCGAGAGAGAAACAGACCTATCCCATATATAAATTGGGTTATAATATGCTACTAAGGCATCGATTAGATTTGAGAGTCATTCGCCTATATTTTAGTGAAAGCAGAAAGTTTCACTAGTGCTACTTCTGCTTTGAAATTACCGGGAGCGACACTCGCCATTTTGATCAATCAAGCAAAGTGAACAAATACTATGTTGAAATTAGTTTCTAGGTATCCAAAGAAAAGCCTTGATTAGGTCGAAAGGTGTACAGCATCATGCTTCGTTTTCCAATTTTGGGAATATGAAAAAACGACGATGTACCATTATTTGGAATGAAAAAAAGGCTTGGGCTTCTTAAGCTTGCGGAGGAGATCGAGCCATCTACGACTTGGGCCAATACACAGCGATGTGATAGATCGGTTCGTGAGGTTTACTTTGGTCATAGAACCACACCGCAAATTAACATAAGTCGTTTGTTGTTGTTTGATCTCTCTGTTTTTTTTTTTTTTTTTTTAATTAAAATTATAAATAAAAAAGAGATAATTTAGGAGATTAAGCTAAGCCCAAAAAGGAAAAGGAAAATTAGAGGAGATCAAGAAAGATTTTAACGAGGTCTTTTTGGGGTATTAATGGGATCACATAAAAAAACTACATATTTCAAGAATCTTGGACCGCCGGATCAAAACGAAAGAGTTTCCGTTCATTAGGTCGGATTAAAATGAAGAAACATGCAACTCATTCATCTGGTTAATAAGTGTTCTTTTAAATTAATTAATATCGTCAATGAAAAATTTATTGTTGTTGAAATGTTGAGGATGACCTGTTGATATTTGGACTTACATATGAAAAAGTTACTAGTTCCTCGTAAGCACATGCTTACATATTCAGTACGAGAAGTTACTAAGCAAGGTTAAAAGATTACCAGTAAATAATACTTGAAAAAGGGCGCTAATCTCTACCCGATCAAAGATTACTTTGCTTCGTTCAAATTTGCAAAACACATAAAAAAATAGTTAGTTTTTGATTGATTCGGAATTTTACTTTACTAAAAGTTACTCATAGGTCTTTACCAAAAAAAAAAAAAAAAAAAAGTTACTCATAGGATTTTTTTTTCTTTATTTGAAGAAATTGTTGATATTGAAGGGTTTTGGGAATTATTAGATTCAAAATATAAATACTCAAAATACATTAGCAAAGATATATATATTTTTTATTTCATATAATAAATAAGGATGTACAATAGATAAAATCTTTTTTAACAAAAAAAAAAAAAAAACGCTAACCCAAGCACAGTGGAAGAAAATTAACAAGGCGTGTTAGTGATTGCCCCCCGTCCCCATCCTCCCACGCCTCATATGAGGGGGAGCTTATGGAAATCGATTATATCAAGTATGGTAACCATTTCGGTCACCTTTTGACTTCGCTGATTTTAGAGGATCTAGATTTATAAATTTTCTAAGTTTGTCAATCTATCATTCAGTTTGGGGATAGATTCAAGGCTGTCAAGCAAATGTAGAGCTTAATTCGATTCATCGTGCTACGATCAGCACCTTGATTTAGACTCATGGGCCAAAATTCACCCCCTTCGTCATCTGTAGAAACATCGTCTCACCAACGCCAAAAGGTTAAAGAAAGCAAAAGGTGACCCAGACAACACGTTGCATCGGCTTCAAGAGTGCTCTTGATGAAAGAATAGGAAGGTTAGGAAAAGAGATAATCGATGTAAGAACATATCTAAGTTAAGAAAAATACATGCTCTGATGTGCCATCAGTTGAAGGAGGTTAATATGCGCACATCATGCTATTTATGTAAAGATGAATATTCTCTGAGGGTTGCATGAATTCCTCGGGATAAAGTTAGGATTAGTAAATTTACCGTCCGTCAAGAGTTGAAGATACTTTTTGTTTCTTTCCGCACGGCAAGAGGTGCTTCAGCACGCATACCCACACCTAGAGAGAGAGAGAGAGAGAGAGAGAGAGAGAGAGAGAGAAGAGGGGTGGGGGTGTTGATGAGACAGCAACCAATGAAAAACGACTTTGATTCTCTGGGAGTTTCTAACATTTTGTCAGTTCTTGAATGATTAGCAGCTAACAAATCCCAATTCAACTCTAGTCCCTCCCTCCCTCCCTCCCTCCCTCTCTGTCAAAAGGAGATTGGAAAAAGTCTGGCATCTCTTCACTTCAGCAAGTCCATACCTATCTCGATCATTTTCAAGTGGGAAAAACATGAAATCTCTGTTGTAGAAGCTTGTTAGGGGACTCAGAGTCAGACCCATATCTAGCATGGCCTTGGACTCATCTCATTGGCCATCAGTCTCTCGCTATATCCAACCTAAATATGGGGCACTATCTTTTGTCAACATGAGTGCTCTTAGATTCTTTCTCCTCCTTTTTACCAAATCCTGGAAACATGAAAAGAAGCTCAGTATGCTGAGAGCTAAAATGCCCTAGGAACTAGAACCTATTTAGTACTCTTATGAACGGGCAAGGTTTGTAGAGCACATCTGCAAGGGAAAAAGTATCCCCTGCATCTATATAATATAAGTATATATAGCATATAGGATCTTTTATTTCTTCTTTCTTTCTTTGAAAAAAGAATTGTTCAACATTTATGAAAAAATTATGTAAGGAAAATGAGGCAATGGTTAATGATATCTCCCAGTAAACAAATGATGGAGAACATATTATTTGCAAGCCAATGTATCCTTTTATGTTCAGTAGGGATAGAGCCTTCCATTCGATGCACATCCCACGTGATACAATGATATACCCCCACAGAGATTAAAAGGTTCTCAAAGTGAATGAATTGAACAAATCAAGAATAAAATAGACAAGTGAAAGTCAGAGACACAAATTTAGGTAGTTATGTAAAGTGGAGAAGTTGTTACCATATACTCAAACTTGAGAAATAAAGTAAACTCCTGCAAACCACAGCTCCAATAGTGTTGATACATTTGAGAATAGGCGGGAAACACTGAATAATCACAATGATGATTTGTTGAAGACTGACAGAGAAGTGAAGTAAATATCCTACTCACTCGAACCCCTTGTACGAGAAGCATTCAAAAGTTCGATTCAAGAGGGGCAAAGGCTTGATCCACGATGGTCAGACATTCGACCTTAATTTGCATAGCTGGTGAGAGGGTGGGAGTTTCCACCTTTTTATATTACTCTGTATGCGTTTAGCTAGATTTCCATATTCAAAGAACTAGCGAATTTAGGTGTTATCTTCTTATATCGGGCAACCACAGGGACCAGCTCCAAGCTAATTTGAGATCACTAAAGCACAAAATCGGCTACCAAGAACCAGTTATACAATTCTTAACTACTGACTTACAAGGTGTTTTTGCAGAAATATTTTCGGTGCATTAAATTTTCTCTTTCAAGAAGAAAAATTTACCTAGAAATCCATCCAGACATTTTAAGAGAACAATAGCTTGTCCCTTGAAAATGCTAGGCTTTTATCTGAGAGGATACGAATATCTTAAAATCTTTGTTGGCTTGAAAAGACATGCGACGCAAAGGTCGATGACATGACGGGGTAATGTTTCTTGAATCCTCCCCATAGGACACATGGTCCATCATTTCTCCGTTCTGTGACCGTTGAATCACATAAGAGCCAACGACATTAAGACACGCGACATTGACCAGGTTCCATCAGGTGACCCCATGGTTAAGAACTACTCTTTCGCGAGAGAGAGAGAGAGAGAGAGAGAGAGAGAGAGACAGAGAGACAGAGAGACAGAGAGAGAGAGAGAGAGAGAGAGTTTATCTTTTGTTTGTGTATGTGTTTGTTGTGTTCTCCTAGTTAGAAGGGAATTGCAAAAAGCAGTAAGTGGCTGAAAAGAATATCCACTGTAATCACTTCCCTCTTTAGTAAAAAGGGCATAATCCGGCAACTCAAGCCCTCCTGTTATAGTAAGTAGCGACCCTCATAAACTCATGCCCCGCGTTTACCTCTCTCTCTCTCTCTCTCTGTATCTATGTCTCTCTCTCTCTGAGTTTCTTTTCTTGTCTTTTATCCTGAGGGATGATGTGAGATTAGATTCTTGCTTTCTAGTACTCACTTATAGCTTTCTGAGTTCTTGAATAAAGGGAAAGAAAACACGCACACACACAAAAGGCCGCTCATGGAGAGGAAGAGTAGTTTGAGCAACAGCTTGAAGGACCACTGCACTAGAGACTCCTCCACCACCACCACCCACCACCGCCACCACCACCACCACCACAACCACCACCATCAGAGGCTGAACATGATAAAGGTGGGCTCTTCTCTGATCGGCAACTACCCAAGCCACGCTGAAGATTACCTGAGTGGACTCTCTTGGCCTCCGAGGTCTTACTCGTGCAGCTTCTGCAAGAGGGAGTTCGGATCGGCCCAAGCCCTTGGCGGCCATATGAATGTCCACCGACGGGACCGTGCGAGGCTGCGGCAGTCGAGCCCCCCCGCACTGCCAGCCATGGCCGAGAAAACCGATTGTAGCGGCGGCCAGTACCCACTTCTCGGCCTTAACCTCAACCATAACCCTAAACCTAACTCCAACAACCCTAACCCTAATTTCTCCTCTTCCCCTTTGTCCTTGCCTCCCCATTTTGCTCGAGCATTGCCAACCTCGATTCGTCCTCCTCCTCCTGCCTTTTCTTCGACGCTGCCATCGATGAATTTCCCTCCGGCCAGTGAAATAGGACGGGCCCGCAAGTGTCTTGCCACTAGGGTTGGCGAAGCAGATTGCGGTTGGACTACTCAAGGAATTGCCAAGGATGCTAAGGCTGTTCGGCTGGGGATGCAGGTGGATCTTCTCGACAATTTTAAAGAAGATGAGGTCGATTTGGAACTTCGCTTGGGGTACTCCAATTAAGTGAGGCTTTTAATACTTGCCATCCTCATGGTTTTCAGTTATATGTTAGCTTTCAGATCTCTACGAGAAGAGTATTATGATTAAGAGTTTATCTTAGATTACTGGTAGCCCAGATCTAAGTTCACATATTGCTATATGTGTATGTATATAGCAATTGTCCTAACTCATCCATTGTACTCGATCAACCTAATCTAAATGTGCTTCCTTCTCGATGTGACTTGTTCGACCTATTTGCTTCAATTTCAACTTCATTGTTCTTTCCATCTTTTTTATTTTTATTTTTAATAAATCTTGTGTAATGGCGAGGCTTCTGGTAGATATTTTCTTCTATGATGCTGGGTTTTTGTGTGTGAGAGGAGAAAGAAGGAAAGAAGGGGGGGGAGCATTCATATTTTGGGGTAACCTTTGCTTTTACTTTTCACTATATCCAACTTTTTAACATCACTCTTTTGCTAAGAGGGTTCTTGGGTAGGTTAACTGTTACTTAACAACAAGAATAGTTGGAGTTGTACAAAAGAAAGTAAACTAGAGCAGCTCATTGTCCTGCTTTTTTCTGTCAATTATCCTTTTCTTTTTTTTTTAGGAAAAAAGTTAGCTTAAATATCAGTCAACCAACACTGTCTTGATGATATAATAGGGCTATAAATGTTTGATGGAATGACAAAAAAAAATGAGTAAAATATGAGAAAGCAATGTGGTGAGCGAGGGTACGTGTAGGATAACTGTAGCTGCTGGACATTGCTGAGAAATAAGAGAACAACATGATCAAACATGGGGCATAGACATCATTGTCTAAAGACGCAGCAAACTGAGATTTGGATGATGTGTGTTCTTTAGGGGATATCTCCAGTTCTCATCGTGACTTGCCGTAACTTTCTGGCAGTTAGGAAATTGAAGCTTTTCGATTAGAATAATCTACCACACATGATCCAAACGCAGATTTTATAATAGCTTTTTGACGAATGATGCGCTCATGGCATGACGTGGTTTCGGATTTCTTCTCCCTAACACATGCGAGACTCACTGATAAGGTTGTTGACTGAGTACTGCACAAATCCAGTGAATGCTTGCTAAATCGTTTATTCTCTTATAGCGCTGTGTTCTCCTTTACTCTTCGTAGGACGGGAGGAAATTTCCTCCAACCAATCTTCTGATTAGTGAGCTATAAATATAGACGTGATCTATGTTTATATTTAGTTAATTTTGCATGTGAGTAATATTTTGTAACTTGTAACCCGCCAAATTAGTAGGTCGAATTTCTTGGGGCAAAAAATATTGGAAAATTTAAGCCTCTTTGACAATACGATGTTACTGTTATTGTATCTATATTTATCATAGCAAAATGCTACATGCATACATACATACATACATACATACATACATACATACACACACACATGCATATATATATAGATGACGTATGTATGCGTGTATTCTTCAAAATACACGCATTTTTTAATTTAATCTGACTAGGCCTTAATGTCTGCATATGAGAGCAGCAAGACAGCACTTCCCTCGTCCCCAATTGACGTAAAGGTTGTTCATGCGCCCTCCCTAACAAGCATTAGGGATATATTTTAAGTTCAACGGTAGAGTCTGTTATTCGTGTCTCTTAGTTTTTCAATTAGAACTGATTTCAAAATAAACGTACAAAGTACAGCATAACTTCCAAGACGGAAATTGTCTTGACGATTGGCTTGCCAATCTTGAAATAAAGAACCATTTGGACACTATGTTTTACTCATAGGCTTCTAGAAAATTGATTCATGTTTAGTTAGGTGATAAAGTAGGGATAATAGATTCTAGACGTTAATTTGTATCCTATTTACTTCTATTTACCGAAAATAAATAAATAAACCTACAAAGTACTAGTGTCTACTATAGATCTCTTCGTCACATCGACAAAATTCATCAAATTTGTAAGAAGGAAAATGGTTAATCGCAATAATTACATAACCTACACATGATGTAGCGAGTCGCACTCTTTATATAAGAAATTGATTATTTTACATCTCCAATATCTGAAATTTGACTAACGAGGCATGATATCAAGTATTAACTATGGTTTTTCCTAGGGTAAACCACATTGGCATTCAAAAATATGTTGTAAATGCAACGATTAATGCATTTCAAAGAACCCAAAATGCATTCCTCGGTTTACAAGAGCTAACATCTGTTACATGGGCTATGATTAAGTAGGCATGGAAGTCTGTACCGTTTCATGTGTACAGATGGTCATCATTAGCTGGGGTCGAGTTCCAAGGCACAAAAAAGTAAATAGACGTAGAAAGTTATAATGCCATTTCATTTACTTTTCTATTAATTCACCCAACGGAAGGGAAAAGAATTCGCTGTTCGTAATATAATTTCTTCTCCTTTTTCAGATACTCGATTCGGGCAATTCGACATTCAGGTAATAAATACCTTTCTTTTTACTTCGAGAATAATCACAATCTCTCCAATTTTTGTGCTGGTCCCTTTTCGTGTTTGGAGTTTGATGGTTGTGATTACTAAACGAAGTGCCAAAAAAATTTATTTTATAAGCACCTTTACGTGCTTAGAAATTAGAATACAAGTCCAAAGTCTAACGTACTTGTCACATATTACGGATCCTTTTCATAGACAAATATACCCATCATACTAATTGTTACTAAACTCCAGTCACATTATTACCATTTGGGAACACTATATGAAGAAGCCATATATTATATATGCCACATGAGCTCGATATCTGTTCTATTCAAATAAAATACCTATAATATCGGCACTGCGTCTTATGACTAGATCTTCTTAAGTTTCTTGGACCTTAAAAAATGCCAAAAGGAAAAGTCTTACATAAAGAGTTCACTGGACTATGACTTAATCAAATTCAACAGACATTGGGTGCACAATAATGATTATGGTAATAAATAATCAGAAAGAAATTTTCAGATTAATAATCTTGATGGGGCTTGATTTCACTGCCCTTGTTATTAATCCGAAAATTTTGGAGAGATCATATTTATAACAAGGGCAGAGTTTGGAGTCTTGATGCCCTTGTTATAAAACTCAGAGTTTTGGAGTCTTTCCACGCACGCACACACCCAAAAAAATGAAAAATAAAAAGAAAACTAGGGGAACCAATCAAAAGAATTGTAGGGGTACTTGAGTGGTCAAAAAGGGTCCATGCAAACGGACGACGACATGCAATAACTACACGAGAAGGAACAATCAAACAAACTTAATGCGTTTGTTTCTGTATGTCTCGATGCAAGGCCAAACAAAGATCTCTCGGAGCATCACATGTTGCATGATTTTAGAAAGCCAAGACATCATAAGTTAGTACAGTGGGCGAAAGAACATGTTTCATAAAATGGCGATAGGGAAAAAGAAAGGATTTTCACACACACCTGTGGGAGATCTCACTATCGTTCATGTTCTAGTGTCATCAGCATCTGGCGAAAAAGAAAAGGGAGAAATGTGGTGTCACGTGGAGGACCGCGAGCGGTGATGTTTTCCGAAACCTGACGGTTTGCATATTCCCGACAAGGGTTGTGGCAGTCATGTGGCATGATGGCATTTTCCGTAAGAGGAATGAAGGATGAGACGTTGGAGTAACACAGAGAGAGAGAGAGAGAGAGAGAGAGAGAGAGATGGCATTTTCCGTAAGAGGAATGAAGGATGAGACGTTGGAGTAACACACAGAGAGAGAGAGAGAGAGAGAGAGAGAGA
The DNA here is from genome assembly GCA_014182375.1 of Eucalyptus virginea. NCBI lineage: Eukaryota > Viridiplantae > Streptophyta > Magnoliopsida > Myrtales > Myrtaceae > Eucalyptus > Eucalyptus virginea. Next base: position 43,467,222 of record CM024521.1, on the reverse strand, counting down.
GAGAGATGTGACTCATAGTGGGTACAAAATATAGCATCTGTTTGAGTCTTGACAACTTTTGCACATACTTACGAACAACGACGATGTTGTTCCGTGGTCTAGCACCTTGAAAGGTTGAGAGGAGAGTGCAAGAAAACAAAGAAATTCGAATTGTGTAGCGCAAGATGAAAACGAACTTGAGTGTTCAGAGGATGAGGCATGAGTTTATAATATTCCATTGTTCAATGGTGATTGATACTTTTCTGGTCAAATTCATGGGCCTTGTTAACTCAATTGATAATTGATATAATGCACCTGCTAGTTCAAATTCGTTTAGGTAATGAAGTTAGAGAATAGCACATGCCTTTGGCTTACACTCTTTCGTTGGCATTCTTTAAGCATCATCGTCCTAAACTTGACATTCTTGAACGACCACAAGAAGCCTATTAAAACTAAACCCTTTAGACTCAACTTAATTGGTAAAATGAGATGCTTTGATTATTAGTCTCAGCAATCTTAACAGGGCACTCAAAACCTTAAAGGCATCGAGTAAAGGTTTATATATATAAAATCATGATTGGCATCGTGAACAAGCGGAGAACGGGTTAATCAAACTTACAATAATTACGACTTGTAATAGCTCATCCATGATGTACTTTGAGCTATTAGCGAAGCTTCAAACCGCAACTGTTGACTGCTGTTGATCTTGGGTGCATCATCACACGTTCACACAGTCTCATCACGAATAAAGCACGTCATTATTGGAGATCATATGTTCTGTATCGTAGACGAGTCAACAGGCATTGCTAGGGACTGACGTGAGCTCCTGCTTGAATGTGTAGGTGGTGAAAAAAATGGGAAAAGATTGAAAGCGATCACACGATGGATTTGGGTGGGTCTTGATGGAACCCTAGTTGTGCGTAGATCTAAAAAGAAAGCAAAGAACCAGTGATGATGCGCACTGATACAGACAATGTAGAGAGAGAGAGAGAGAGAGAGAGAGAGAGAGAGAGGCCCCACACGTGTGGGACGAGGTCGAGAGATGAGAGGAAAAAGGAGGGACAAATGGGATCAAGGAGAAGCAGACCAAGGTGGTCATTTTAGTGAAATGGAGTGAATAGATAGGGCATGGCACAAAGGAGAAAGAACCAGTCAGCGCATAGATATGCATACCCCAATGTATGCGCGCCACCACTTATTTCACTCACTCAATAGTCAATTTTCTTTTTCTGCCTGTGAAAAAAATTGAGTTGAAGAACTAATTATGTGTTCATGTGCTAATAAGAAAAAAGTGAATCAAAGGGAGCAGCCGGCTAAAAGTTCGAATCCTCGTGATAAACGTCGTCCGATTAATTTCTTGCGAGGTTGGCGTAATGATTAAAAACAGGCTTATTTTTTTGGACTAGATGCAAATACAAAATTTCGATAATTCACAGCATCAAAATGCATTTGGATCATCCATCCGCTGGCTCGCATCTTATCTCATTCTTGAATCAAAGGGAGCAGCTGGCTAGAAGTTCAAATCCACATAGTAAAAGTTGTTCGAGAAAATTCCCCCAGGGTGGCGTGATGGTTAAAAAACAGGCTTATTTGTTTGAATTAGATGCAATTACACGAATTCGATATCTCACACCATCAAAATGCATTTGGACCGTCCATCCGCTGGCTCGCATTGGTATGTATCATGGATCCAAAATTTCCCGGGAAAAGTGCCAAAAAAGTCCTAAACCTTTTGGCTTTGTGCTGATTTAGTCCTAAATCTTTTTTTTGGTGCCGATTTAGTCCTAAACCTTTTTACATTGTGCCAATTTAGTCTTTTCCGGCCAATTTTGGCCGGATTTTGCTGACTGGACATCAACTGGCTGACGTGGCCTGATCGGCGCCGACGTATACAATTTTTAATAATATTTTAATATTTTTGAATATTTTTGAATATTTTTTATTTTTTATTTTATTTTTCCTCTTTTTATTTTTATTCTTTTTCTTCTCATCTTCTTCCTCCAGCCGGTCGCCGGAGCTCGGCGACCGGCTAGAGGCGACGGCCGGCGAGGTCGACCTCACCGGCCATCTCGCTAGTGGCCGCGAGGGTGGCCTCGCGTCGGGCGGGCGAGGATCGAGCCTCGCCCGCCGACTCGAGGCCGCCCTTGCGGCCGGGGGTGGTAAGGCTCGCCCTCGCCGGATCCGGCGAGGGGCGAGCCCCGCTAGCTCGGCGTGAGGCCACCGGACTCCTCCCCGCTCCGTTCTCCGATCCCAATCTCGCCCTAGAAATTTCCTCCCTCCTCCGCTCGTCGTCGTCGTCGTCTCTAGGGTTTACGAGAGCTCGGGGTGTCTTCGGTCGGCGGCTCCGGCCCCGGATTTTCGCCTGTTTCTCCCGCGGCAGCGATTCGTCGGGGGTGGGGGTTTTGTGATTCTTGGGGTTCTCCGAGGCAACCGGCCTTGGGCCGAGCGGGCGGGGCTCGCCCTCGCCGGCCATGGACGAGGCTCGACTCTCGCCACCCGGGCCGCGAGGGCGGCCTCGCGCCGGGCGGGCGACCGGCGAGGGTCGAGCCTCGCCACCCGGGTCGCGAGGGCGGCCTCGTGGCCACCGGCGAGGTGGCCGGTGAGGTCGACCTCGCCGGCCGTCGCCTCTCGGCCGGTTTGCCGAGCTCCGGCGCCTACGGAGGAAGAAGATGAGAAGAAAAAGAAAAAGAAAAAAAGAAAAAAAAAAAAGAAAAGAATAAAAATAAAAATAAAAAGAGAAAAAATAAAATAAAAATAAAAAAAAAAAATATTCAAAAATATTAAAATATTATTAAAAATTGTACACAAGACCGATCATGCCACGTCAGCCGGCCAGCGTCCAGTCAGCAAAATCCGGCCAAAATTGACCGGAAAGAACTGAATTGGGACAATGTAAAAAAGTTTAGGACTAAATCGGCATAAAGCCAAAAGATTTAGGACTTTTTTGACACTTTTCCCAAAATTTCCCTATTTAAGGTGGATTTGTTCTTCATAAGGGAAAAAAAGAGTTAGAATGTTAGAAACAATCTATCTAAGTAACATAAATCAAGTGACATGTATTGCATCTTATTATTTGTTAACCCTCTAATATGCATACATCCCGTTTGATTATCGAAGCCATTTGCAAAAATTGATTTCATACTTTGTCGTTGTATGGTTTAAAGGTTATGATGAAATCACAAATTCGAGTTACTACGATATATATCCTTTTAAAAATTTAAAGACAAGGCCAGCGATACGAGAAGCTTGGAACGCCCCTCTTGCTCGGTATTGAAGTCTAAAAACGTGCTGGGGAAAAGAAGGAGAAAATTATTGGCCGAAAAAAAAAAAAAAAAAGAGAGAAAAACTCAAACTCAAAAGTTGAAGAAAAACACTACAAAAGCTTTTCAAGACTTTTTTCCAGAAAAAATTATCTAGAAAGTTTTTAATCTATAGATAATATGGTGGTCAATTCAATCCTAGTTCTTTCAATTGTGCCAAATTAGTGCTAAACTTATTATATGACAGCTAATTAAATTTTTAACCTTTCAATTGTGCTAATTTAATTCTCAATCTTTGAGATAATGACACAAATAATTTCTGAACTTTGGCTCAATGTACAATTTGATCAGTGAACTTTTAATTTTTTCAATGTGATCCTTAAACTTCAACCTAATATGCAATGTTGTACTTGAACTTTTCATTTGTTCAATATAGTCCATGAACTTTTAGTACGCATTTCTAATAAAGTCCATGAACTGTATGGAAATGTTTAATATAGTTCTTTATTTTGAATTAATGGAAAAGGACTACGTCAAATATTTTCATACAATTTAGAAACTATATTGAAAAAGTACTAAAAGTTCAAGGACTTGAATAAATTAAAAGTTTAGGGATTATATTGCACATTGGGTTAAAGCTTAGCAATCACATTGAACAAATTAAAAGTTTAAGGACCAAATTGAGCACTGGACAAAAGTTTAGAGATCGTTTGTGTCATTTTTTTAAAAATCTTTTGACGGTTTATCAATTCGGTTTTCAACATTTTAATAAAGTGTCAATGTGGTCATTCTGGTTAATTTCGATTGGAAATTGCTAATATGACATTCCAATTAGTTGTGGCCATTCTCTATGATGCGAACAAATTTGATTTGGATATTTTTTAATTTTTCTAAAACTATTTCAATTTTTTATTAACTTTTTTTTTTCTATTTTCCTTGTTCTTTTCTTTTTCTTCTATTCACACAAGGTCAACCACCTTTGTCGACCACCTCGCCCTAGCCACAACAAGAGTGGGTGAGAGTTTGCAACACCATTGCTTAGATTCAGTGAGAGCCACAACCCTTACCTGCGGCCGATGAGGGCTTTGCGGCCTGCCGGCCTTATGTAAAAAAAAAAAGAAAAAAAAGAAAAAAATCAATAACAAATTTGAAATAAATTAAAAAAATTGTTCATATTAGCCTTGACTGCACCACGTAAAATGACTAGTATGACTAGACCACAATCTCAATGATTTTATGCCAAAATTAGCCATAATGACTATATTAGTAAATCGTTAAAAGATTTCAGATTAAATTGACAAATCATTAGAAAGTTTAGAACTAAATTACCATAATTGAAAGGTGTAAGACTAAATTGGTTGTGGTACAATTGGTTTATGATTAAATCAGTATAATTAAAAGGTTTATGATTGAATAGACCACAATGCAATAAGTTTATGACATTTTGGACAATTTTCTCAATTATCTCGTTGCTTTTTAGTAGTTTCATTGGGGATTTAATAAGTGTGCCTTTTCATTTATGATCTCATGCTTTATCACCAATCGCTTTTGGACAATAAGCCTTTCAGTTTTTATATTTGGCATAATTTTTCCTTTTACTTCGAGACACTATATCAATATTTTTACTATAATGTCGTACAAGATCGATGTGTCATAAAAAACCATCATGTGATATACTATCGGATCGACTGAACCGATCAAAACGGCGTGCCTCAAATTGGATGATACTGAATTGAATCGGGGAAACTGGGCAGCTCGATGGGATACTCCAGACGATGCTTAGCTTAAGCGTGGTTACAAATGCTGACTTTCTAACGCCACTATACTACGACACGACTAGGAAAAGAAGAGATTTATACAGAGACCAAATGGGCCCAAGCCCAACAGAATCGAGTCCACTCCAATGCAATTTAACGAGACTTCTGCATCACAAAATTCTTAGGCCAGTCCAAATTCCAATAGTGGTGCGATGAACCTGCTTGAAAATCTATACTTGAATTATTCTCAATACATTAGTACCTCTGGCCCTAAAAACAAGTAGAAATCTCGATTATCTTGAAACGTAGATAGTGTTTGGGATTGTTATTAAATCCATTTAGCAGTGAATAAAACTGCGGATTGTAGGACTTTTTTATTACTCAAAATAAAACACAAGTTGAAAAAGTTAATTTTTCCATGGTTAGCTAATTACCTGCTGGCCGTGCAACGAATAGTGGATGTAGAAAAGTTTTTATCTTCTGCTGGGTACGGTGAAATGGATGGGGATTTTGATATCTTTGTTTGGTAAACTGCGGAATTGAAGGGAATGAGGACTTTTGTGTTTGGTTATAAGAAAAATGTGGTAGGAATGAGATTGATTGAGAATTTTTAATGTATTTGATGTACATCTATTCAATACTATAATAGTTTTTTTTTATTAATACGATTTATAATTATGAAATTCTCAATATTAATCATGTAAAACATCGATTATAGTTTATTAACTATAATTTGGAGTTGCTGATTACTATCCATAATTGAATAAAGTGACAATTGATTGATATTACATAAATATAGTTTATAATTATTAACTTTTTAAAGTCATATTTTATTATTAAGTAATAACGTAATGATTAAAAAAATTTCTCAGAAGCAAGTTAGAATTATTAATTATATAATGCGAGCCATATTCGTCATCATCTATGATACTATTATAATAAAATGAATCATAAAAAAAAAACTATTTTTTGGTCAATAATTAATTTATTGAAGTATTCGGATATATTTTATAATAAATTTTTTAATAGGGTGCCTAATTATTTTACGTATAGAAATTAATAAAATTAATTATTACTGTTTTATTGGTTGTATAACTTTATTTGTTAATTCTTGGGTTAAATAAAAAGAAACCTATCGGTGGGCAGCTGAGTTGGTTCGGCTTTGGGCACTTCATCGCAGAGGTCCCAGGGTCGAAACTCTACACCGCTAACACGTCTTAAGTGGGGGTATGGTGGTGGGGTTCTATGCTAGTCTTTCCCGAGATATAGGAGCTTGGTCTTTCGATGCCGTTCTTGCACGGGGGGGGCTCGTGGTGAAGTCCTCGATTATAAAAAAAAAAAAAAAAAAGAAAAGAATGTAATGGGCCTTCCTCCATCTAAATGGAGGAATCACGAGAAGGAACGGGCATTCCATTTGGAATGCTACTTCCATACCAATGATGCCAACCAAGCACATGGTTGGAAGCAATGGACATTCCATTACATTTCAATAGCGTCAATTAACATCATTTAGTTACTCCATTGTAAGTGGCTCTATGGTGAATTCAGCTTACTAAAAGAAATAATCAACTCTTTTATTATCGACACATAGTTGGTTTGGGTTAATGGAATCGATATGATTATCGACCCGTAATTGTTGGTGACAGTGGAAATTGCTCATTGATGATTATGAATGATGATTAATGACGACCATGAAGTGCCACTGTTGATACATGATGATAAATGGTTGACGGATAATCTCGTTTGATGACAAACTAATATATATTATAAATTTTGACTAAGTGTTGGAAATGGGGAAAGGTAGAAAGAAGAAAGAAGATAGATTAAAGAATCCGAAGCATGGATTTCAAGCTGTGATTGCGTAACTTAATGGCCTCATGAGTTGTAACCCCTTGTAGATAGAACCTAAGTGTGGATGAGAAGCCTAGAGTTGCGAAAATGCAGTTGTGATAGTATTTAGAGTATTAACTACTTATGAGAAGTCATCTTTAGTCAATTATAAAAAGCTGCCGTGATTATTGAAAATGTTATTTATCATCCGAAACACATTTTCCCGATGTAATTGCTATTATCTTTTAAGTTTCTTTTATTTATTTATTTATTATTTATCAATCCCACTCTAATCCTATGCTAATACTCACTCTTAGACTTTTGCCCTTACCTCCTTGCGGGCGTGGGAGACGAAACCCACTCCTGAAATGAAATCGACTCCACCCCAATCCCCCCTGAGAAGGTGGGGATTTGAATCCCTAACCCCCCTTCCAAGTTGGAAGGGTGGCCACTGGGGTGAACCCCCAGTGGTTATGTCTTTTAAGTTTCTATCATCTACAATTTATACCTTTAAATTTATTGTTCTTCTTCTTTGTTAAACCCATTAAATTTCCATCCGGAAACCCAATGAACCACTCTCACAAAAAAACAAATGATAAATTTTTTGGTAAAAGATTTTTCATTGCTTAGGTCAACACCCATTTTTGGTAAAATGGATTCTAATTTTTACTCTTATTTTCTCCGAAACAGAAAGAAAGTAATGAACAATAAAAAAAGAACAAGAAAACGAAAATGAAAACGAAAATGAAAAGCTTCATCACCATTGATTGGGTGGCTGGAGTCGTGACACTCGGTGGCAGCGTGTGGATGAGGACATGAGAAAGAGAGAGAGAGAGAGAGATTAGGTGATGAAATGATTTTTTTTTCTTTTTGTATATTAGTGGATAACAGCGATATTAGGGTATCAATTGATTCTTTTTTCTAGTTTATACTAGTGAATAATAGCGTGTCCATTGTCACTCGATTAGTGGTGATCAGACAGGCGGTGAGGGTATTTATGAAGACAACAGATTGGCGTCCCTAGCTCCATGTCATCGGTTGTCAATAAGCCAAACAACAACGTGATATCAAAAAGAGGCGTCCGTATTAGTCTTGCTATCATAATTTTGGTAAGATCTAGATAACGATGGCCAGATCTCGTCAAGGGCTTGACAATGGCTTTGAAACGACGCTAGGATTTGGCTGCTAGGAGGGAGGGAGCGTTAGCGATAATGTAATTTTTTGATGTGGAAATTCAAAAATAGGGGATCTTTAATTTTTATGATTTTTCAAAATAACAGGAATGATGACATACATGTATCCATAACAATACTGTTGAAAATAACTGCTGCAAAAGCTGAAGAGATGAAGAAATTTGATTTTTCCCCCTTGACCCACTTTTCTTAACGTATTTTATTTGATGGAGATAGAATACAAAGTTCATTGTCTTGGGTAGAGAGAGATCTAGACTCTATTTATATAGGCTACCATTAGGTGTCTTCTATCAAAGCACATTTTATCTTCATAAGAGTCACACCTCTTAAAAGGAATTGTAACTTACTCATAAGAATTGCACATTTGTAGCATTTAAATAATTATCAAATCATTAATTAATAATATCATGTGGGCCAAAATAATTCTTAAGGAGGTTGAAATTTAATGAATGATGACTTAATGGACATGTATCATTGATGCGGGAGCATTAGATTCTATGGAACAAATTTCAAACGCAATTCATGTGTTTTCAATTGAACTGAGCCAATCATTAATTCCACTTGTGAAAGCCAATTTCGACTGTAATATGGTTTAGTAGGTTCAAGGTTGAAGTTGTCACAATTCAAAGGACTAGTTGTTGGTTTCATGGTTATCATCGACTATCAGGATGTCGATTTACAAGTTTGTTGTCAACTCTGAAGCTGCTAAATGACTACTGACTAGAGGCCATTTTAATCGATTTTGTTGTTGTTTGTCAATCTTTCAAGGTGGTTGTTTGGGTACCCGGACCACTAGACGAATTTGAAGAGTCTTATCTTAATTACAATGCATATGTTCCTAGTTAAATGTATTTACTCCTAATTATTATGAGTTTTTATTATGATGACAATTTCAAGAGTCTTATCATCAAGAGTCTTAATAATGTGAATACTCCAAGAGTCATTTCAGTTTGAATTCCGAGAGTTGTTTTCTTTTGTTAAGCAAAATTCCTCTATAAATTAATATGTAATCTCATTTGTACTAAGGAGACTTGCATTTGCACAAATGTGAGAATTTCCTCAAGCGAGCAAATTTCTTATTTCGCTTGTTTATCCAAATTCGCTTTGGTGATGCACAAAGAATCATTTATCCTTTCCTGGTGGGTTTCCTGTAGGTCTGGGTGCTCCTATTTCGGAGTCCTTCCTTCTTGGCTGATGGTGTTCCTTTCAGCTTTAGTGGTAGACTTCATCTATCTCAATCATTATCCTTGACTAGTGGCATGTCCTTTATGTTTCAGTGGTGATCATCATCCATCATAAATCACATTGTCACTATCTCCATCACACATCAGTTGCAGTTTGATGAATGAGACATGTGATTCGGCGACAAAGCCGGATGGCAGATGCTCATCCTTACTATGTTTTGAGTCCGCTTAGTTATACATTGTTCGTACCGCTTTCTAAGTACTTGCGTACCACTTGCGTACCAATGTTGATGCGATCTTATTAGATTGTCTGACCTTACAAGGACAACGAGGTCAGAACAATTCTCTCCCGAATTTGGTATTGTATTGGTCATTTAGTCTCCCTACCGTATACGGAAGTCACTCATGATCTTTCCTCTTGAAAAAAGTGGGGTCCTATTCATCCTAAATTACAAATTAACCATACCAAGAAAATCTGGATGAGAGCTACAACAGAGAGAGAGAGAGAGAGAGAGAGAGAGAGAGAGAGCTGTGACCTCCATGACAGAGCCGGCGAAAAGAATAGTTTCGCTCCAGCAAACGCCAAACATTTGTGTGTATAAATACCATTTCACTAAAGCCACCCAGAAATGCCAACTCTGACCTCCATGGCAGAGCCGGCGAAAAGAATAGTTTCTCTCCAGCAAACGCCAAACTGTTGTATCTATAAATACCATTTCACTAAAGCCACCCAGAAATGCCAATATCTTCTCTGTCCCTCCCTCACATCCCTCCAAATCCTTCTCTCTCTCTCTCTCTCTCTCTCTCTCTCTCTCTCTCTCTCTATATATATATATATATATATATTATATACCCGCACGCATGCACGCGGGCAGGGTCGCTCGCTATCGCCAAAAATCCTACCATATCCCAACCAATCCTTTTTATTTCACCAGCTAAGTTCAAGCACACAAGACCTAGTCTCTTCGCTTTCAACTTAGCAAATAGGTCTTTTGATTTTTCTCCCTTTCTCTTTCGCAATGGACCCTGCGAAGCACACTCGAGAGACCTTAAGCAAAGAAGGAAGCGATGTTGGACCAGGTAATCGGTTAGGTCAGGACATCAAGGACGACGCCACCTGGAAGCAGCGGTTCTACGAGTGTGCTTTCGAGGGTTCACCAACGCGCAAGCCCTAGGCGGCCACATGAACATACGCCGGAAGGATTGTGTGAAGGCGAGCCATAAGATGAAAGAGCAACCGTCCTATCGTGATGGCGCAACAACTGCTGGTGACCATACAGTGTGTATGAACAACCAACATGGTGCACAACCCTATTATTATTCAATCAGGGAGTCGCAGAGAAATTATCAAAAGGGCCTGTCTGCTTCGCCGGCAACCCTGTTCAAGCACCAAGTAAATTATATTCAAAGTTTTGACTTCAAAATCCCGAGCTTGGCGGGGTTGAGTAGAGAGTGTGAACTTTCAACAGCAAACTTGAGCTTGAGTATCGGTCGATCGAGTGTGGAGATTGGCCAGGTAATGAGGAGCAACGAGGACAGCGAAGAAATCGATTTGGAGCTTCGACTTGGTCGGTCTTGCTATTTGCTATGCCTTTCGATGTTCGGTCAGCTCAAAAAAATGAATGATGGCCAAACCTGGTATTTCCATTTTCAATGATATGTATTTCAACTTCATTATATGCAATTTTCATTCATATTATTGAATCGTTGTACAGAAAGCTCGGCCAACATACGTGTGAAAGAGAGTGTTGACTTTAAATAATCAAGCGCACATGCATTATGAATATTTATATTTCGATCATATCGAAGGGCTTAGGTGTGGGGTATTGCTTCTTTTCATAAATGAGAACGTCCTACTGCTGTTTGATACGAAGGCAAATTATTGGCCCTCTTGTTACCAAACGACGCAGGCGCATCCGATGAAGAAATCTATAGTTTGTGCCAGAAACGGAAATTATGGTCTGCAAATTAGCACAAGTGAACTGATCCGAGCATGGCTTTTACCAAAATTGCATTACATATTCTTAATGACGGCAGTTAATGACTCTACTCTGCATAAGGATTTCTACTGGACATGGTTATTAGGGTTAAAAGATGGAGCTTGTTCAACAGGAATTAAGAAATAGAAGTATATATGTGTTGATTATGGCTTGAAGTTGGACAAGACTTGGTTTGGCACCGACCTGATTTGATTTGATGACATCCAGAGGGGGCGAAATATTTTGGAGTGCGCAAAGAGACATTTTCCGATGTCCGGAATGCAGCACCAACGTTTGGAATTTACTGTGGGTCCAAAACAAGATGAACGAACGTCTGAAGGCAAGAACGGACAAGGCTAGTCGGATGTCCAACCGTGATAAACCCTGAGAAAGTCCAGCATTTTGGCTGATCAGACGCCTTATTTGAGCAGTTTTTTGGCCGAGACTTTTAGAGAGCGGTCATGAGAAACTCTTTTTTTTGGTCGAAAAAGAGTTTATAGCGTTCTCATTCAAGAAAGAGTTTGGGTAGTAGAAGCATGAGCTTCAGAACATAACAGACAAGATGGGGGACAAAAAACCCAATTAGTTAGAAGAGCCTTTCTCCGGTGGGCCTTGATGACCCAGTCCGCCACTTGATTGCATTTTCTTCGGCAATGGGTTATTCTCAGATTTGGAATTTGGATATCAATGGCGGGAAAATTGTCCAAAAAATCGTAAACCTATTGCACTTTTGCCAATTTAGTCATAAACTTTTTCACTTCTTGTCGATTTAGTCTATCCAGCCAATTTTGGCCGGAAAATGCTGACGTGAATGCTGGCGGTGCCACGTAAGACCGCCAGCACTGACGTGGATAATTTTTAATAATATTTTAATATTTTTTTGAATTATTATTATTTTTTTATGTTTTTTCCCTTTTTTTTTTTTATATATATTTTCTTTCTTTTATTTTTGGCTTCTTTGCCTTTTCGGTGGCCGGCCACCGGCCATAGCCAGCTAGTTGGCCTTGCTTGCCATAGGCGAGGCTCAGCCAGGTGAGGAGGAGCCCCGGCAAGGGGAGCCCTTGCCCAAGCGCGGCTCGGCAAGGGTCGCTTGGGTGAGGCCAACCTGCGCCCAGGCCAGGGTGGCCTCGCTAGAAGGGAAGCCCTCGTTGGGGCTCACCCTCGCCTAGGCGAGTGTCGGCCTCGCCTGCACCCGGATTCGGTGAGGTTGGCCCTCGCCCAGGCCAAGGTGGCCTTGTCGGGTGTCGGCCGGCCAGGGATGAAGGTCGGCTAGGGGTGAGGGCCGGCCTCGCTAGATCTAGTCTGGGAGAGGCCGACACTCGCCTAGGAGAGGGTGAGCCTCGACGAGGGCTCCCCTCGCCAAATTTGGTGAGGCCAGCCCTCGCCTAGGCCAGGGCGGCCTTGCTTGGTGTCGCCATCCCTCGACCGATGCCCGGCGAGGCCGCCCTGGCCTGGGTGAGGGCTCCCCTTGCCGAGGCTCCTCCTCGGCCAGGCCTCGCTTGTGGCGGGTGAGGCCAGCCGGCTGGTTGTGGCCGGCGGCCGGCCACCGAAAAGGCAAAGAAAGCTAAAAAGAAAAGAAAGAAAAGAAAAAAAGAAGGGAAAAACAGAAAAATAATAATAATTCAAAAAAATTCAAAAAATTATTAAAATATTATTAAAAATTATCTACGTCAACACCAGTGATCCTACGTGGCATTGCTGGCATCCACATCAACATTTTCCGGTCAAAATTGGCCGGATGAACTTAATTGACAAGAAGTGAAAATGTTTAAGACTCAATTGGCAAAGTTAAAAGGTTTAGGACTGAATTGGTAAATGTGCAATAGGTTTAGGAATTTTTAGACAATTTTCCCTATCAACGCGTCTATTTCCCAATTGACCTGCGGTGTACCTTTCACTAAAGCCTTCTCTAGTTTAGAGTTGTCATTCTCCATCTCCATCAGCAGTTCTTTTTTTCCTTCAAAATACTTTAGGGTTTGTAATATAGCTTCTGCTTCTTCCTAGATCGTTGAAGAAGCTCTCATTATGTGCGCAAGTCCATCTACGAGGATGCCTATGCTATCTTGGCATACACAAGTTACAGCCGCTTCCCCTATTTCTTGAAGAAAAGAACCAACGATGTTGATTTTGAGCACCTCGTGCGATGGAGGAGTCCAGATCTGAGGTGGGTGAGTCCGCATATGCTCTTTTTGGCCTGTTTTCCCACCCACTTGTTGAAATTTTCTTTCATGGCTTTTGTTGAGGTGATTGTGTGCTGAACAACCAATTGTTGCGGGATTTCCAAATCTGCCATAGTAAGAGGGCTAGTCACTCGAAAGAGATTGAGGTATGTTGAAATTTTGCTAGCCATTCCTCTATTTGAGTTCCCTCATGACCATCTTTTTATATTTTCACTTCAGTGCCATCTTGGATTTGATTTGTTCATGGATAGAGGAGGAAGAGATGCTCGACTGATTCCGGGTATTTGTTTCAGATCGTGCAAGTGACCTCAGGTATAATATGTCTACGATATAAGTTTTCCTTTGTTGCTAATGCATTTTGACAAATATGCCAAAGAAAGAATCTGACTTTGGGCATTCTATATTCTATTCCACAATTATCATAGTTCTTGATAGGACAATGATGCATGGTTTTGCTTTTGGATTTCTCCTTGTGCCTTGAGCTTGTTATGTGCACTCTTGACTGTGAATTAGCCTATTTTAGTTGGCTTCCGAACCAATTTGTCCTCTGGAAATTGAGGGTTAAGGTGGATAGCTAGAATTTCTTTGGACACTTCGTGGTCAAAAAGTTCTAGCGCTCTATTTTCCTTCTAGGTAGCATTCTCTTCATTTATTAGTTCCGAAACCTATGATGGGTCATCTCTATTTGCCGGTCCTCCAATTAAACCTCTCAGTAACCACTAATCATTCCTAATGTTGATTTTTTCTCCATTTCCAACCACCCACGTGATGAATGATTTGTAGCATTTCTTCCCAAGATTAGACTTTGCCAATTCCAAGATGGTCTTGAGCCTTTCTCTGCATGTAATGCATCTGTATGTAGAAAGTATAGTCCTTTGAAAATTTGACTCCAAAGAGAATTCGGATTTTGAATTAGCCTCCATGTTTGTTGACCCAATAATGCCTCGTTGAATTTAATTAGATCTTCAAAGCCTAGCCCATCTTCATCCTTTCTTGATTTAAGTGTGTCCTAGTTTTTCCAATGCAAACCTGCCCTGTTCTTATTATTTTTTCACCAGAAAGCTGCTATTTTCCTTTCAATGGCTCAGCATATAGAGAGGGAGATTTTAAAAATGACATAGTATATTGCGGTAGAGCTTGCGCAATAGTTTTAAGAAGGATTTCTTTCCCTGCCTTTGATAAAAGTTCTCTTTCCAACCCTCCAGCTTCATGTTGACTCTTGCAAGAATCCAGTCGAACATTTGCTTTTTAGATCCACCCCAATCAAAAGGTATTCCGAGATATTTCCCTGTCTTTCCTAGCTTTGGTACTCTCATTTTTTTAGTCAAGTAACTCCTCAGTTGTCTTGGACAGTCTTTACTAAAGAGCATGCCCGATTTGTTCAAATTTATAACTTGTCCAGACACAAAACAATATTGGTTTAGGATTGTAGCTACATTTTGACATTCGACCAATTTTCCTTCCAAGAATAAGATTAAATTATCCGCAAATAATAGATGAGATACTAATGGACAAAATCTATTCAGTTTAAATTCCCTTAATGCTGCAATTTTTCATTTCTCTTTTCAGCATCATAGATAGAACATTAGCCACAATGATAAATAGGTATAGAGATAGGGGGTCACCTTATCTTATACCACAAGTAGGCTTAAAAGAGGCTGAAGGTTCCCCGTTTACTTTAACACTAAATGATATCGTAGAGACACATTCCATGACCCAGGAGACCCAAGTATTGTAGAAACCCATTTTGAGCATGCTTGCTTTGAGAAAATCTCATTTCACACGATCATATGCTTTCTTCATATCTACCTTTAGCACTACATGAAATTTCTTTTTTCATTTTTAGATACGTAAATGATGAAACACTTCTTGCACTATAAGTATGTTGTCATGTATTTCTCTCATGCTTACAAAAGCACTTTGCTTCGTTGCTATCAAGTCAAGCAGCCACTATTTTAATCTATTCGCCATGATCTTTGAAATGATTTTATAAGCAAAATTACAAAGGTTGATAAGCCGAAATTGTTCCAACCTCTCTAGATTGTGCATTTTTGGTATAAGGGTGATATAGGTGTTATTCAACTCAGGGTTAAGGGTTCCTGAGTCAAAGAAAGACCTTACCTCCCTAGATACTGCCTTGTGAAAATCCTTCCAGTGATGTTGATAGAATTTTCCACACAAACCATTTGGTCCAGGAGCCTTGAGGGCACCCAATTGAAAAGTTGCTTTGGTAACCTCTTTTAGGGTCACTTCTTCAATCAAAACATGGTTCATCTCCTCTTTTACAAGGCATGGGATTTGGTCAATAATTGGTTGGAAGTTTTTTTGCCTTGTGGAAGTGTAAAGCTCTTTGAAATACTTGGTTGTCATCTCCTTTAATTGTGTGGGGTCTCGGCACCATTTATTTTGCTCATTTTTAGCATTACTATTCTGTTTCTTTGTCGCCTTTGCTCTATGGTTGCATGAAAGTATTTAGAGTTTTTATCCCCCTATTTGAACGAATTGATCCTGGATCTCATACCCCAATAGACTTCTTCATGTCTTCATAGCCTCTCTATCTCCATTTTCAGCCATTTCATTATGTTTATGTCATAATGTGAATTTGTGTTGTTTGTGATGGCCTACATCTTTCTTTTCAGCACCAAGATTTGTGTTTCTGCATTTGTGAATCTCCTTTTACTCCATCTCGTTAGCTTTTCAGTCACCTTTTTAAATATAATCGATAGATCTACTTTCTCCCCTCGAAAAGAATTCCAGGTTTCCAATACAACCTGTCCATACTCCTCATCATCTACCCAGAAAGCTTCGAATTCAAATTCTTTTTTGCGTTTGACCTGTTGGGGGAAAAAGTTCAATAAAATGGGGCATGATTCGACTCAATAACTGGCAAAGCAAAAACTTCCGTAGTAGGGAAAGAAACCCTCCATTCCATACTACACATGGCTTGATCCAACCTCTTCATAATCGGCTTGTCCCCTTCTCTGTTATTTGCCCAAGTATAGGCACAACCTTTACTTTCTAGATCCATAAGAGCGCAAGCATTCATAAAGTGGAGAAATACACTATTGGTGTCATAAGTTATGTACAGCGCTCACTTTAGTGCCAAAAGTTTCCGTCGGATCACTTAAGTGCCAAATTTTTTTGAAAAACGATCACTTTGGTGCCATCTTCGATTTGGTTGGCCGGAAATCTGACGTGGCAGTTTTTTTATTAATTTTTGATGCCGACGTGGATCGCCAGAGAATACAATAAGCATACAAAGAACAAAATGATGCCGTTTACCGTTTGTCCCAAAATAAGAAACCCTAAATCCTCGATTTCAACTAGAACCGGAAGTTGAAAACACTAAATCCCCAATTCGACCATTTCGAGTGCATACTTCAATTTTCTCCCAAAGTTATCAGCTCGCTCTTGCAAGTGGAGGACAGAAGCTTTAGTAGCGGCTCACATTCTTATAAGAAAAGCGAATTAGATGGTGAGTGTTACTGTTATTGTGAGTTATCGAGTCCGAGAGAACATCTGGGACTCGGTTGAATCTCGGAAGAAGATTCCATGGGTGCGGCAAATATAGAGAATGCTCGAAGTGCCAATATTTCAAATGGGTTGATAGGAAATTCTCTGATTGAGCGACATAGGTGATATTGGAGTTATTTGAAGGCCGAAATCAACCTCCACCTATGTTAATGGACGAGTTGGAGGATGTCGACTCAATACAAGCTCAAATGAAGGGTTTAACATCTCTAGTGGACCATTGGAAGAGGGAGGTTTCAAGGCTGAAAATTGAAAGAAACTTTTATCGAGCGTTGATTGTGTTCTTATTCTCTTGGGTAGTTTATTCAAATGTAAAGTGAGTAATGATAAGAAGTTCGTATGTCTACCATAGTCGAAGACATGGAGTATGCACTTGTATTTGATTATTTATAAGTAAAATATGTTTTTGGTTTGCTACAATTTTTGTATGGAGCAGAAGGTTTTGTTGTTGTAATCTATGGGTAGAAATGCAAGGTTGGACTTGGAATGCATTAGTTGTGAGCACTTAAAAGTTTTGTTGTTTAGTTGTGTATTGTCAATGTTTGTTTTGGTTAATTTTTGCTTCAAATATAATGGTTTGCTACATTTTTTATTTGGTAATAATTTGCCACATTGAAAGCTTTTGGTAACGGTTTGCTGCATTTTTTTATTTGGTAATGGTTTGTTGCATTTTTTATTTGGTAATGATTTGCTGCATTTTTTATTTGGTAATGGTTTGCTAGTTTGCTGGTTTGCTAGTTTGCTAGTTTGCTGCAACTGCAAATCATGGTGAAATTAAAGGAAGGTGACAAATTCATGATTGACCATTTCAGTGCTACAAGTTGTAAATATCGATCGCTTGAGTGCCAAGTTTTTATAAAAGTGATCATTTAAGTGCTAGTTGCGATTACAAAGTGATCACTTATGTTGCACAAGTTTTTAAAAAAAGAATATGTTAGTGCTAAACGTCACATTCCAAATGCACCTTATTCTTGCACTAGTTGAGTTGCTGGTGCATCTTCTTGCACCAACCCATACAGGGTGTTGATACAACAAGATGTACCAACATCCAAAGTGTTCTTGTAGCAGCACATATAACTAGAAGCCCACAAATTCATTATAATCCACAATTTCAACCAACAATAGTAACATTGCAGCAATATCAACATTGCAGTAACAAAAAAAAAAAAAATATATATATACAGCATAACTGACTTGCTAGCATTCTAGCCGAAACCAACACAAGAGAAAATGAATAGTCATTCAAGTACTTGCCATTAACATTAATTGATTGTTTACAAAAGAAAAGAAAAGCATGTCTAACTTCACTCCCCAATCACCGAAAGTTTAACACTTTCTTAAAAAAAAAAAACAATGGCAATATGCAGGCAGCAACTACCATTAATGATATAATATCCAGCACACTCCTAAAAAAAGAAAACATGAAAAGAGACTATGTCCAGCATCACATAAAAAGAGACCATGTCTAGCACCCTCCCATCAGTCAATATTGACAACACCCCGATCTCCTTTTCCTCTTGAAGTTTTGAATTGATTCATAATTCGAGCACTCTTTCAAACTGGATGTGCAAGTTCTTTAACTGGGCTTTCTGTCACCTCATTTTCCTTTTCCTTGTTTTTGACGGCGGCTATTTTTGTTTTAGCACGTGTCATGTGTTGGTCCATATCATCACTACTGCTCCCAATCGTTAGTTGAGATGGAACTGGTGTTGGGTTCTTTTTGAATGGCTGTTTTACAGCTATACCTGCTGTCTTCTTCTTCTTTGGAGCATTGTTCTTTGGTTGCGCCCTTGATTCTTGAGTTGGCCCACCTTGAGAGAAAAGTACATCCGAAGTTCTCCAAAGCTACAAGAACATAGTGATATTGTCAACTAAATGAATTGAAATACAACAAATTAAATGCATGAGGCCTATAAATCTTATATTCAAAATAGTCATTCTAGTACGTTCATCTGTGTAAATCCCATAACCATATTGCCTTAATATTTTTCCAAGAGCCTCTCTTGTTCGCTGTGGTGCATCATTTTCAGTAACAACAATCATTATAGCAACCTTTGTAACTTGTGCAGTTGCTCGTCTTCTCACTTAAGAAACACATAACAAATGTAAATTTTAGCCCATAAAAGACCAAACACAACGATGTACAACTTACAGGATATTTTTTTCTTATTTGCTCAACAGTGGACTCGGTTGTTGTTGTTGCTGTCCTGCCCATTCCAGTCCCTGTCCCTGCACTTGAGCCTACAACAGGGCCTTTTTTTTGGCTCTTTAGTAGGCTTTACAACAATTAACTGTATTAGGATTATGACCAACTATAACGAATAATTAGACATCTACTCATTTTTCATGGTGGAAACAAATGGAGAAAACTTATCAAATTACAAGTGCATGACAGAGGAAAAGCACAAGAGAAGCTAGTACACATGGTCAATCATCAAACTCTATCGAATAAGAACTGTAAAGTTACTGAGACAAAGATGATATTTACCTTACAGCATGGCTTTATGTTTGCCCTTCAGTAGGCATTACAGCAGGGCCTTCTGTCTTCCCTTCAATAGGCCCAACAAGAAACTCTTCAGTAGGTCCTGTCCCTGGCACTGAATCGGCCATTACATTTTGCTGTTGATGCAGTTTTTTCAGTTCACAACCTTTCTTATTGTGCCATTCCTTACGGCAATAGGAGCATTTCATCTTTGATCCAATCTTACTCATCCTTTGACTTGATCCCTCTTCCTGCTGCATTCTTTGTTTCTTTTTTGGCCTTCCTATTCGCTTCTTCAGTGGTAAAGTTAGAGAGCTTTCATGATTTGCTGGCTCCCAAAATTTGCTGCTTTTGATAAGCTGCATCATGAATTGGTATGAAGCAAGGCATAAGCTTTTTTTGTACTAATCATGTAGGTAATCATATGGGTTTTCTTGCTTCATATGAATAGCACAAATGGCATGGGTATAGAGAATTCCATTCAGTTGCCAAGCTCGGTATGAACACTTTCTTCTATCCAGGTTGACAACATACTTATTTTGATTTTGAGTAATCTCATATCCATTATCTCAATTCCAAACTAGATGGTAGAACCTACTAGCAGCAATATTTGCATCCAATCTCTTCATAATCCTAGGGCCACAGTCTCTACTCAATTTTGTAGCCTTATCTTTTTGCCTATGCAGTCTAGTCATAACCATAACTCAAATATCATCAAGCATGCTGATGATTGGTTTGCACCTGGCCTCTAAAATTCTACCACTGAAAGCTTCACTGAGGTTGTTATCAATGATATCGCATTTGAACTCTTCACTGAAGAAGGCCCGACACCAGTGCTTAGCTTCTATCTGGAAGAGTGCATCAAAACCTTCCTTTGTCAGTTGCAACAATCCTTGTTTGGCTAATCTGAAATCAGCAATATTCGTACTATTTGCTATTTGCCAGAACTATTTCTGCAGCCTATCTCCTTTGAAGTTCCTTGACCAGTTTGCATATATGTGCCTTGCGCACATTCTATGCTTAGCATGTGGCATCAACTCAGCCAATGCTGGAATAAGTCCCTACAAAAATTCAAACCCAATAAATACAAGTCAGGAAAAATATGCAAGTGATTAATATTAAAAGGGAGTGAATTAATTGACAATGAAATTATCTTTTGTTGGTCGCTCATTAATGCCCATCCTCTCCCATTGATTATCTCAAGGTCAGCCATTAAATTTTTTAGGAACCGAGACCAAATATCATTGTTCTCTATTTTTACCATCGCCCAAGTTATCGAGAACATTTGATTATTGGCATCTCTCCCCACAGCAGCCAACAACTCCCCCTTGCATAAACCCTTTAGAAAGCATCCATCCAATCCTATAACTCTTCTACAACCAGCCAAGAAGCCCCGTTTTCATGCATCAAAACAAATATAAAATCTATCAAATCTAGGCCTAAGATTAGGGAGTGGCCTCTCCACAACCTCTACATATACTATACTAGATAGGTTTTGAAACATGCATTTGCTAGCATAATCCCATACTTGCACATATTTTTCCTTATACCCACCCATTAATATCTTCATCACCCTCATCTTAGCTCTCTTACATTGATTCCTCGACACATTAACCCCCACTTGCTCCTTCACTAACTGTTGAAATTGAGGACTCTTGATCTCGGGCATTGCTTTGATAGTATTGAAAAAAATGCTTTGATAACCACACACTTGTTACCCTTTTATTGTTAAAGATAATTGGACAAGTATGCTCCTCCTGAAAGGACCTAATTTGGAATGACCCATTCTTACTAAGCGCGCCATAGAGCTTTCACGAACAATTATGTTGTGAGCATTTAGCTCTCATAAATTCCTTCGTGTTTCTAATGAATTTAACGCTCCTCTGTTCACCAATGGAGTTCTTCACAACAGCTTCCTTAAACTATTTGGCATCGTCAAACCTCATGTCCACCGACAAAACAAGTTTATTAACAGTCAGATCATAGCAAGGGTACTTACTTTTTCTTCGAAGAGCAGGTTCTTCATCATCATTGTCAAGCTCATTTTCCGAACCATCAACTTCATCGTCACAACTTTCTTCATCTTCACTTCTATTACCCTCAGTTGGATCTCCATCCCTATTTACTGGCTCCGGCCTTTTTGCTGAAGCTGCAAGTTTTTTTCTTAGAAATTCCCTTTGCTTTTGTCTTGACTGTGCGAGTTCATCATCATCTTCATCACTTGGGAAATTTACTAAAGCTAAACATTCATCTTCCGATTCACTAGATAAAGTAATTTCCCATTCTAATCTAATGAAGTCTTCATCGCCCACATCTTCACCCAAGATTTTTGGACATCTCCCTCTTTTTTTTTTTTTTTTTTTTTTTTTTTTTTTTTTTTATCTCTATCAATATGACTTATCTCCCTCTCATTTTGCCCTTCATCTAGTCTAAACTCATCCCTGACCTGATTACTCGCTTGAATAAGATCCCTCACTTCTTCTCCTTCAGTGGTGATCTGCTCATCTCCACCATCCTCATTCTCACTATAATACTCAATATATACCTTAACTTCTTCATCGTGAAGATAATGGTAAATGATATCCTTAATACCATCATCGTCATTAAAAAATCTCAACCCATCATTCAATTCCTTCCCAGGAACACAGTAATGTAGTTTTTGCACTTTGCATCATAAAAAATACACCAAATCCCTCAAAAAATCAATATATGATGGCTTCCAAACATTGACATAAATAGTACCTTCATTTCCACCACTATATTTCTGATCTTCAGTGCCAATAACAAACTCTCCACCATAGCAAACAATGACGCTTACCTAATTTGCGTCCATGTTGATGCTGCACCCAATGAAAAAAAAGAAAAAGAGTCATTGTCGTTTTGTTGGAACCACATGACAGAATCGGCAACTTCACATGCAGGTCATTGTCGTTTTGTTGTCAAGGAACAAATGCGACTAAAATCTCTCCAATTCGGTGCATTTATAGAAACAAAAGAAATCGAATTAAATGAACAAAGTGAGGTCCCCACCACCCATTTTTCAATTCAATCACATTCATATTCGGTCCCCCACATAAAGTCCAATTAATTAAACAAACAAATTCAGTCCCACCACTGTTTCCCTCCGAGTTAAGTCCTTCCGTACCCTATTTTTCTATTCGGTCTCCACAACAGAAAGTGAATAAACGATGGAAGAATCAATTTTTCTATTCCATCCCCATAAAAGTGACATCCCCACCACTTTCCCCATTACTTTCCCCCTGAGCCGAGCCCTCAATTTGCCCTTCGTGCCCTAACCTGCTCGTCGGAACCCTAAATTTTTCACTAAATTGATCCACGTAGAGAACATGACAAACCTGAACGATTGTGAACGATGGTGCAACTACAGCGGTGGCTGAGCGACGGCGGGCGAGCGACGGCGGGCGAGTGAACGACGGTGGGTGAGCGAGCTACGGTCGGCGTCGAGAACCGTATACGAACCCTATTTTACTCCCTCTTCAGCGACATTGTTTTTTGCTATGGAGTAATGCGGCATCGTTTCTTATGTGAATCCACGATGGATGGCAAGAAACAATGTCGTTTCTTACAAAGAAAAGAAAACGGCGTCATTTTATGTTATCCACCGTGGACAATCTTAAGCCATGTCGATTTTTTTCTTTTTAAATATAAAAGTCACGTAATCATTTTGGTCGGAATTTCTTGCCGGTGGCACCAAAGTGATCGTTTTTCCTCCGATTTGGCACTTAAGTGATTCGACGAAAACTTTTGGCACCAAAGTGAGCACCGTACACAACTTATGGCACTAATAGTGTACTTCTCCCATTCATAAAGTCTTGGAAAGCTTTACATCTATAGTTTTCAGCCACTCTTCTTCCTATTTTTTCCTAATGATATAAGGGTCCGTTCGTTTCGCGGAAAATGGGCAATCTCCGGAAAACATTTTCCCAGAAGTCATTTTCCAGGAAAATGGCTATATTTTCCGATGTTCGGCTGAAACTTAAATTTTGAGTGGAAAACATTTTCCATCATTCGTTAACTAATTTAATTGTTTATGAGAAATTATCAAAAAATTGAATTTTAATATTTTTAATTGACCAAAAATATTTGTATTTTTAAAAATACAATTTTTTATTATTTTCCACCGTTCATTAGTTTTATTTTTTCTTTCTTTTTCTTTTTATTTTTTCCTTTTACTTTTCCTTCTCCTTCCTCCTTCCTCCTCCTTCCTCCTTCCTCCGCCGCCGCACACCCGACGATGGCCGATCGCCCGCGGCCGACCAAGATCCGGTCGCGATCCGGCGAGCTCGAGGCTTGGCCGATCTCGCCCGAGCTCGCCGGAGGTTTGTCGGGCTCGGGAGCCGCGAGCTCACCGGATCGGCGGCGGAGCTTGCGGCTCGCCAAACCTCGGCGAGCTCGGGCAAGGCTCAAGCCCCGCCCAGCTCGCCGGATTTGGCGAGGCCAGAGCTCCGCCCTAAGCCGGCGACGCCCGAGCTCACCGAGCTCGGGCGAGCCGGGCTTCCACGGATCGGGCTAGGCGGAGCTCGAGCGGCTCGCGGCTGCGACCGGTCGCCGGTCGCTAGTCGCCGGCCGCTGTCAGGGCCGGCCACCGGCCAAGCTAAGGAAGAAAGATGAAAAGGAAAGAAAGAAAAGAAAAGGAAAAAAAGAAAAAAGAAAATATAAAAATAAAACAAAAATGTGTTGGTGAAAAAATATAAGGTGAAAGAAGTTATGGAAAATGTTTTCCACTTTTCAAAAGTGGAAAACATTTTCCTTATCTTTGAATGTAGTTTTTACTATTGATGGAAAACATTTTCCTTGAGTAGTTGATTTTCCGTGAAACGAACACCGGAAAATCCGGAAAACATTTTCCTGGAAGTCATTTTCCGTGAAACGAACGGAGCATAAGATTTCATTAATATCCCCCACACACAGCCAAGGGTCACGGTTCAGTCTAGTCATCTAATGAATTTCCTCCCATAGCCGTAATCTTTACTAAAAGTTAGTTGATGCATGAACAAAGGTGATGCGCATTCTCTATTTTGTCTCTTCCAAATCGCATATTAAGTCAACAAAAGACATAGTGCTAGAAATAATGGAAATGGTAACCTGTTCATTCCAGAAAACTGCTAATCCCCCAGCCAAGCCTGTTGGATTTACTATGAAGTAATTTTGAAACTTTAGTCTTTTCCGCATTCTTTTCACAACATCTTCTCTATTCTTCGTTTCCATTAAACATAGGATAATAGGCTTTTCTTGAGCCACTAAGGCTTGTAAAGACTGAATTGTCAAGGGGGAGCCCAAACCCTGACAATTATAGCATATAACTTTCATGTGTAACCTAGTGGCTTATTAGGGCTAGCCACTAGAGCCCATTTTTGTGCTTATTCCCAAGTTTTAATAGTAGTTTCCATCAATTGAGTCTCATCTAACACTCCATTGATGGATTGCTGCATTTCATATGGTGAGTATCTCTTCTGCTTTTTACTAATATGCGTCTTCATGTTTTTGCAATTTTTTAGGTTTTTAGCTTCAAGAGATCCTTGCTGGTTGCTTACTGAAGATGCTCCTCTACCATCTCTCAGTTCTTGTAAAGGATTCAACACATAGATGTTCTCTTTCCAAATCATGGCTTCCTTCATCTTGGCCTTTCCGCATTCAGTTCCCCTGCTAGTGCTTATATCCTTCAAATATATTGGATTGCCCTTATACACCACTAACGGTCCTGCATCGACTGGTGTTTCAGGTATGATTTCTTCTTCCATCAATTCCTCTATCAACTTCCCATAAAATAGATCCCAATAAGGGCTAACTTCATTAGCTTCCGCCTTCAACTAGGAACCAAAAGGCAGTTCTTTCATATTTTAAATTTGTCCTTAGTAAATGGAAACTACTCATAGTGTTGAGAATAATGTCCCAATCTCCCGAATGAGTAACAATAGTAAGGCAATCTTTCATATCTAAAATCCATCCATAATTTCTTTCCTCTGTTGTTGAAAATTGACCCTGAAATTAAGGGGGCTGAGATGTTTAGCGTGACCCTAGCCTTTCCTATCTTGTAGGACGTATACCCCCTGGATTCAATCTTAACCTCAAAGACAATGCCTATTTCCCTAGCCACCTTTGCTATCACCCTCTCCGATATCCATTCTATCGGCAAACCATGTATGTGCATTTAGGATCCGCTGTTAAGTGTTGTGTGACAATAATTCAATAGCCCATCTCATGTGCAAGCCAATTTACAAGTGGCATGTGGAATTTGACTAATGGGGGGTGGATGCACATTCATGAAAGGAATAACATTAGCTTTGATATTATGCTAGAAAGTCCAATTCAAAAGTTTAAGTTAATAGTCGAAAGGAGACTGCATGAATATAAAGAACATTTATTATCTGTTGTCAAGTGATGTGAGATAACTTGTTGACTTAGGTGAGCAGGTGGGGATTCTAGGGGGGCTTGAAATAGACGATAATAGGAGGATGAAGTTGGCCATCTGGCCAAGGGTGGAGATTTGTTGATTATGACCCAAAATTAGACCTGGTTTGGTTCGGAACCAACTTAATTTGATTCGACAACATCCGGAGCGAGTGAAATATTTTGCATGGCAGAGAGAGACATTTTCGGACGTCAAAAATCAAGTGAAGGATGTCTGGTGTGAAGTACCAAAGTTTGGAGGCTAATGTGAGTCCAAGATGAGAAGAACGGACAATCCGGAGTTAAGATCAGAGGTCCAACCAGGATGTGAAGGTTGGAAATTCCAGCATTTCAGACATCCAATCCTTCCTTGCGCAGATGTCGGACTTGAGCAGTTTTTGGGCAAGAAGGCTTCAAAAGTTTAGCCCACTTCTGCAGACGTCCGATCGCTCATGACTGAAAATTAAACACTGGATGAAATAGCCCAATTTCACTAAATGCGTCGAACCCAACTCAAAGAGACTTTTGAGAGAGCCGTAAAAATAAATATATTGAGAGTGACTTCTTAATTAATAATTGCCGGATTTGTTCAGGTGTAATCAGGGTCTATAAAAAAAAGTTGTTGATTAGTTATAATCTCCACCTTAGCAGTTGTAGTGGAACCTTCTTGACGATCTCTCACAATGAAGTAGGCAAATTGGTTTAACGGGTTTATCACTTTACATTTATTTCTCTCTTGAGCCACTTTGGCTTTGTTTGTGCTTTCAATTTTGTGTAACAATATATAGTGGAAAAAATGGAAAATTTTCATAAATTTCAGGTTTCATTTGTTTTATAAAAAATGAATGATTTGTAAATCATTTTCCAAAAAACAAAATTGCTTATATCACTTACAAACATGAATAAGCGAAAAATATTTTCATTATCCACGCAAATGTTTAGATATGAATTTCCGTCGATAATGATAATATTTTTTATTGGCTAATTATTACAATCAATATAAATAATCATTTTCAAGAAAATATTTTCAAATCATTCATTTTTTGAGAAATAAATGGAGCCTTAAAATAAATGAATTTGCATGGAGCTGAAATAATTTTCCATGCCCTTATCATCGTTAAAAGACTCTTTTTAACTAAAAGAAAAAGTTAATTGTTGTGATCAGGACAATCGGGCAGATACATCTTCATTAGCTGGATTGCAATACGGTTGGAAATAATTCCGAGGTAATGAACCAATTGCCTGGGATTTATATTAACGTTTGTTTACCTTTAGAAGATGCTTCCAATAGCTACAAGCCATATTCTCAGGACCTGATTTTTTAGGTACGAGGAGCAGTAATTCGTCTTTAGTTAATTTGGCTAGTGAAAATCTCTTAGGCAACAAGGTTATAAGCTATTGGTTCTTTTTTTTCTTGCCCATAATGGTACATTGGAAGGCTCTTCAAGAATTCAAATAATTTGACTAATCCCATCTCTATATAGCATCACCAAATGTTATAGTTTTAGTTATTAGGGACTAACATAATAATTGTAATTTGCCATATACGTTTGTGCCCTATTGAAGAAGTAATTATCGAGGGCACCTAGATCAAGTCAAGCTAATTTATATCTACCGAGATGAGGCATGTCTCACGTGAAGCTCTGTGCCACAACATGTCTAAGTGGTAAATTAAGATCGAATGCGCAAAAACTACCCCAATGCAAGGTGTCAAACCGAGGGTAAGGAAAAGTTCATATGGGCCGGCAAGTGTTTCTTCTTGGGTTGGGCTTAACCTTTTCCACATTGCTTCTTGGGCTGGCAGGTGTTTCTTCTTGGACTATTCCAGATTTGTTAAAAATGGCGGGCGGAAAACAACAAATTGGATACCCTCGCCATTAAATAACCATTAATCATCCACATCGATATCTAATGGGATCTCTTGACATGATGCCACTCAGCAGAAACATATTACACAGCTAGGATTGTCCAAGTTGGCACTATCTTTTCTCATCACCCAATACCTATGGATATTATGCAACTTTAATGTTTCATTTATTTCATGAAAAATGAATAATTCGAAAAACATTTTTCTAAAATGATTGTTCATGTCACTTGAAATAATTAACCAATAAAAAAATTTCATTGTCAACGACATTTTATGTATAGACATTTTCGTGAATAATGAAAAAAAAAATTCATTCAATCATTTTTCTAAGCAATATAAATGATCATTTTTTGAAAATAATTATCCAAATCATTCATTTTTTTTACGAAACAAATGGAGTCTACTACATAAGCGAAAATGGTGCTTAAATTTTGCTGAATTAGCGAAAGCATTTCAGCAAAACAACTTGACATGGAGGCCTCACATTGAGAAAAAATTTGAAAAGTTGATGTACTTGATTGAACAATATTAAAATTTAGGTACATCATTGTGAGATGAAAAAGAAAAAAGAAAAATCAGGTAGGGTGTCAATACCCCATTATATATTCCAATTTGTTCCACACTACATCACATCTTACTTAGCGCTTGTTTAATATAATTGTGGTTGAAATTTAGCTTTGCTATTTTGTAACTGTATAGTGTACAGTGAAGTGTTGTGATTCATCCGTTTGATAATATATATGTTAAAAGCTGTAGCATTTTGAAGTTAGGTGAGGTAGCTTCTTAAAAATTGCCGTAAGACCAAAGTTTAGATGGTGACCTCAACTGCAGCCCCCCTTTTCATAATTAAAGTTGCCATGGAAAATCTATACCAAACAAGCTACCAAACATGGTTTGAAATTTAAACCGTCCCGATCAGTTATTTTGCTTTCCATGTTTTGTTCTGCCTAATCAGTTCCCAACACGTTTTTAAAAAGTAATAAATTCTTTTCAAGAGGCTGCGGGATTTTTCCACTAAATTAGGCATTCTTTCACCCACTCTGTAATTGGAAGAAAAGAATAAAGTTTTAGGGTGTGCTTATTTCAGTAAAACGGATCGAAGTACTCTTCCTCCACGTACGATCCCAAGAATCAGGTGGGACCGGCGTCTTCTGAAAGCAGTTGGACGTGTCTTTTTTACTTTCCTTTCCCTACACAATTTGCACATGGGGAAGGGAGGGAGCCCCCCTCCAACAGGCTTTTTGGAAGACCCACATCATCTGAAGAGCACATGGAATTAAAGGAATTGGAAAAGCTGGTGGTCTCAATGCCATGAATCTTTGACTTTGCCCATCTCCCTTTTCACATTCGCATTGTCCCCATAACACGGAGCGATGTCTTTTGTCCTCAGCTCAGCTTGTCCATTGAGTTGGACGCCGAACTTCCAAACCATGTGAATGTGGAACCATGGCCTTTTCACACCACCACCGACAACCAACAGATCTAGCCTCCCCTCATAATGGAAGATGAAGAAGTTGATTACAACATGAATAGGAAAGATGGACATCACCTTACATGGCCTCCGTTCGCACAATATTTGACAATAAAGGCCGTTAAACCACCACCTACCGTCAATTTTGTCTATGAGAAAAGTATGATGCGGAATGATATTATGATTAATACATAAAGGCAACGTTGGTCATCGATGTTATTTTAAAATATGAACAGAAAGAGAGAGGGAGTCTCGTTGGCGTCCACTAAGGCAAGCCCTCACGACCATCACATGACAGTCAACATACTCTCTCCCTCTGTGGCGACGGGTAGTGCCGCGTCGCCGAGGGCCCCTTCCTTAGCCAATGTCCAGGCAAGGGTTGCCCCACCCCTCGTCAATGGAGGAGGGGCGGCGATGACTATTCCCCTCCCTCTCCCCTCCCTCTTTCTCTGGTCAACAATAAAGTGTGTACGTGGTATTAAGGGGTGTTTGGTACAACTTTTCGATAGCAATTTTGAGCTATGAAAAAGAGTGTTGCAGCCAATCCGGTAAAGTGTTTGGTAAGCACCTCACAACCGCAAATACTTCCATATAATTGCAGCAGTTTACAGAACCTTTGATGAAGTTGCTGTAGAACCCAAAAATTATTATTTTTATTAAATGTTTCGGACCCTCCCGCGGGGCCCAAGCCTTCGCCCGGCCCGCAGACTCACAGGAGCCCACGTGAGCCGCTTGGAATGGGCGGGCCACGAAGCCCACGCTTATTTTAATTAAAATGTCCCACTATTAGGCTATAGGCCCATGTTCCTTTTTTTTTTTTTTTTAATGTTTCTTGTTCTGGGCTCGCGCCCAGAATCTTTTCTTTTCCTTTGGTTCATGGGCGTGAGCCCAGAACCAAGGATATAAACAAAATGGGCTTACGCCCATTTATAAGCCCGGCCCGGCTGGAGGTCTTCTTCAACCTCCAATTGGGTCACGAAAATCTGCAAAACCGACCCGGTTTCGACCCGAACCTACAAAAACACATATAATAATTGATTCTCCATGAGTCTTGCTTCTAACATCAATATAATTGACTAGAATTAATAAAACGAAGAAGAAACAAAGAAATTAACCATATTCAAGTTTCAAGAAATTTCGGATTTAATACCCATGGCCGCCATTTGGATTTCCTCAAATTTAAGCCCAAAAAACTTACCTTAGTGCAACAAAGGGATGCTAAAACATATATATAACTATACCCACGCAACGATTTATAATGAACATCAATCAATTACAAGTAATTTGAAAATTCTAGAACTTTTTCAAGGTATAAATCCTAGAATTTCAAATTTAAAATTCTCACTCAATTCTCAACGAAATTATACAAATTATATATGGTTAGAAAGATCTCGACATGTAAAAAAAAGCCCTAAGGTTTCAAGATCAATTGAGCAAAAAATTCACACGAAAAAATAACAACAATATTCGGCTCAAAGAGGATAATTTTGAATTTGTTCATAAAAATAAAATAATTTTGAATTCTATAATCATATATGATGTATTCTGATACCACATGTAGAATATTATTCACAAAACAACTAATTAATCAAGAATAACGGATTCATATATGATTGTAAAACACCGAGATTAATAATCACAACAGAATTAAAATGTACCTGTTTGCTTCACTTGAAGAAAAATAGATCACTTTTGTAATCAGAGATCTATTCGAATGCTAAATTTTCCTCTCTATGACATAGAAGCTTTCAATGGGATTAAACAACTAATAAGTATAACCTACCATTTTATAGGTTAATGAGGGGACCTAGCAAACCCTAATTATTAGCATGTCAATTGGGTTTGCCTACACTTTGCTATTCAATTAGGCCCGTTATTAATAGATGCCAAAACCCAATTTAATAAGATCACTCAAAAGTTTAATAAATATTGGAATAACCATTAACCGGATTATTTAAAATAAAAAATCAATTAATTAATGTAAGCTCTATAGGAAATTTCCAATAATTGCCCCCACCCAACTTTTATTTATAGGTTACTTTAAGATATATGTAGCCAAGCACTCAAGTCGTGGCACAATCTCATCACCACACTGTTATATGCGAAACCTTAGCTACACCAATCAAGCTCGACGCCCATAGATGAATGGTCAAAGAACAATGGAATTTTCCAAATTGAAACAAACCCAAGCTCATTTACGCAACTCAAGCTTTACTGGTTAGCATCTCTTCTTCATGTTGCTAACTTTTTTTTTTTTTTTTTTTTTTTTTTTTTTGGGTCGGTTCTTCATGTTGCTATTCACCTGGTGGGTTTAGAACCCGGTTTAGAACTAAACCAAGGGCCGGTTCAGAAAGGTAGTTTCTTTTTACTATGAAAGAAATATTCAATAGTCGTAATCTCAGTTCAAATGGCAACTTTCTTTTTAAAAAATTGGTATTATAATTATTGTGCTTGAGAGGGAAATTTTTTTAATAACTCAGTGCATATGCAAGAAGGAAATATAGATTAGTCGCACACAACTTGGCCTTGAAAAGTTAAATTATTCTTCCCCTTTGTTCTCGACTCTATGGGCGTGGCAATTGGACCGTCCTCTCATTCCAATTATTATTATTTTTCTATTTTTCCATTTTTTTAGGGAAATCTATAATTTTTATTTATATATATATTTTTTTTGTCTCAGTTAGGCGACGGAGGAGAAAAAGGATATCAATTTTTACATAAAATTGAAGACTAAGAAGAGGGAAAGGGGACTTGAATCTTGAGTTCTAACCGCCCATTATAGCTGACTTTAATCAAGCAATAAATGTAAATCATTAAAGAAAATAATCATGGTGTCTTTTTCTTCAGCACTACTACTGCCCACGGAATTGCAATGCAAATATGTGGGAATAAATTGTGCTTGAAATAGGCCTTATTGTTCAAGGAAAACAACATTAAGGAACGTTTGGTGTAAGCAAAGAAAGTTATTTTTTAGATTGGCAAAAAAACACCCCAAGTGCCAAAACTTGGCACAAAGAGACATTTAAGTGCCAAAATTTACGAAAGTGACATTTGAGTGCCACTTTTTATGAAAAATAGAATACTTGAGTGCCACATTTGGTGAACTTAGTAGGAAATCCTACGTGGTATTTTTTTTATTAATTTTCTCACTTATGTGACTCGCCGGAAGGCTAACTTAGTAAGACACACACAAAAACGACATCGTTTTGATATAATTCGAATTCTAATACAAAAATTAATTAAATTCAATTTAAAACAATTTTTTTTTTTTTTTAAAGGAGGAGGATGAGGAAAAGGGAGGTAGTGGCGGTAGTGGCGACGAGGGCCCTTGCTACCACTTTGCCTCCCCGTCGCCGGAAAGATGGGGAGGGTCGGGGGCCGCCAAGCCCTAGCTAGGGGTTGGCGACCCTAGTTGATCGGCGGTGAGGGCCTACATGCCCTCGCCCATTTGAGCCAAGGGCCGCCGTTGGCTGGGGGGGCCCTTGGCCCAAGGCTTGGCGACCCCGGTCGATGCTCCTGCCACCATCGCCAAGAAGAGGTGATGGCGGTGATGGCGGTGAGGGCTTAGCCCTCAGCTGCGTGCCTCCTCTCTCTCTCTCTCTCTCTCTCTCTCTCTCTCAATTTTGAAATTTTAAATGTTTTAAATAAATTTAGTTTTAAATTAAATTAAATTAATTTTATATTAATTATTTATCACATCAGAGATAAAATAATGTCGTTTTTGTGTTTTCTAGCTACATCAGCGTGCAAAACGACGTCATTTTGCACTTACCCCACTAAAAAAATTGCCATATCAGTATTTTGGTCGGATTGTCAGTTAAATGATCAATTTTGCTCTGATTTTGATATTTAAGTGTTACTTTCCTAACTTTTGGCATTTAAATGTCCCGTGCCAAGTTTTGGCACTCCAGGTGTTCGGCACTCATTAAATCAATTACTAAGTAGTTTTGCATTACCAACTTTTATTTGAGATGATTATCAACGTATGTTGGCATTATTTTTTGAAAAAATTGCCAACTTCTCTTAGCTCTAACAAAGAAAAAAAAAATTCCTATATGTTACCAACTTATGCTTATCTCTCTTACTGAACACCTTGAAGTTACAAATTATCATATGAAATTACCAAATTTTATGTGAATGATTTACTGAAATTTTTTTTTCCTAAAAAGGTAACCTAATACAAAAGTTGGTAAATTAAACAATGGGCAAAAGCCACAAAACACACAAATTTATGCACACTATAACACATTTACCTCAAATATTTTTTTTTTTTTGTGACACCAAAAACTTTAAGTTTGTATCTATGTGATATATTTATTCCAAATTAATTTTGTAACACAAAAACACTCAAATTGATATCCATGTGATACATTTACTTATATATATATATATATATATATATATATATATATATATATATATATTTATGATAACAAGAATCTCAAACTTAGACCTGCACTACATATATATCCTCCGTAAAGAAGTTTTTTAACTTTTTTTTTTTTTTCCTTTCTCCTTCATCTTCGTGCTGCCCTCGCCACGGCAACCTTCCATTCTCACCATTGCCAAAACAAGGAAGAAAACAAAGGAGGAAGTTAAAGGAACAAGAAAATGAGGAAGAAAAATACAATGACTTGACATATTTTTGTCGCATGAGTACTGTTTGTTTTCCATCGTCCATGTAGGCAGCCACATATGTTAGTGGAATTTGACGGAGGGTAAGCGTGTTATATGGGTATAAGTTTTGGGTAAATATATTATATATGTACACATTTGGGAATTTTAATGTCACAATAAAAATTTGAGATAGATGTATCACACATGTATAAATTCAAGGTTTATAGTGTTACAAAAGAAGCATAGGGTAAAGATAAGAACTTTCAAACTTACTTTGGTGATGCAGGGTATGCTTGGTTTTCTACCTTGGCTGAAGCCGTTGCAACAACTTGTTACATCATTAGCAAAGTACCCTACGAGCTATTCAAAGGTAGAGAACCTAGCATATCCTACTTTAACATCTTTGGTTGCAGGTGCTATGTGTTAAAGAATGCAAATGACAATGTTGGTAAATTTGAACTAAGATCACATGAAGGTATATTTCTTGACTACTCTACTACTAGCAAAGCATATCACGTGTTTAGCAAGATATCACAAGAAGTGGAAGAATTGATTAACATCAAGTTCAACGATAACTTGATGGGCATCCAAAGTAGAGATGAAGATGGTGAGTGTTGCAACCTACCTTAATGGTGAACCGCCTCAGGGTTTGGCTAATGAATTATCAAGCTTAAATTTAGCTAGGGTTCTCCTAAACCTTACCAATATGCTACTTGGTATAAGTTCTTAACATACCAATCATTTTTCATGTAAGAGTTGCAACTACAATTTTTGATGGGTCTATTAGATACCCGAATAAATTGCGGGATAATTACTTTAATTTTACAAACCAGAGATTAAATGTATTCTAAGACTTGATTATGCTAGATTAATGAATTCTAGGACTTGATTACTCTAATACCGTTTTAGAACATTTTTTATGAAAACATTGAAGCTGGCAACTTAAATTAATTTTAACTAAGAAACTAACATGCATGAAGTGATCATGTGGTTACGCAACCATTAAAAATAACATTCAATAATCAAGTCAACCAAATTGCAAGAAAGAAAAGAAATTAGACACACCCAAGCAAACATGCGGTTTGGTGTTGTGCCCTAGCTACTTGAATCGTCAGGTGCAATTGGCATTCTCATGACTTTTTTTTTTTTTTGGTCTGTTTTACTCTACTCCTACTCTAACTCTCACTCTCAAACTTATGTCCTGTCTCTTTATAGAGCGTGGGAGTTGAAACTCATACTTGAAACTAAATCATCCATACTCCAACCCCCCTGAGAAGGTGGGGATTTGAATTCCCCACCACCCCTTCCACATTGGAAGGGTTGTGGCATCCCAAAATTCAAGACAAGCTCTAAGGTGTATTAAAGCTCGTAATTAGGTAATGAATTTACCTATGGTTTATGCTTTAGCCATTAGTTTTCTCTTAAGGTTATGTGTTATGTGCTTGTGTTTATGAGATTTTAAATTAGATAGATTAATAATAATAATCTATGCTTGGCTATGCACTTTATAGATTAAATTCCTATAAATAAAATGTTACAAGATTTTTGGCCATGTGAAATTTAGTAATTAAATTCATAGAAGAAAGAATAAAAAGGGAAAAATTTAATTTTTATTTAGGTTTGGGCCTTAGGCCCAAAGGGGGGATTTTGGTGGGCCGAATGGCCGGCCCAATAGAGGCCCAAGGATGGGGCTGTCGCCGGCCCAAGGGAGGCCCAAGAAGGAGGGTGGCCGGCCCATGCATGAGCCTTGCCAAGTGGCAAGGAGGAGCTTGCATGCATTGGCCAATTGGAGTGGCAAGTAATCATTGCCAATGATGGAGAAATGGGGAAATAAAAGGAAGAGGAGAGAGAGAGGGTGGCCGGTTGGGTTGTTCGGCCAAGAGAGAGAGAGAACCGTGCGAGAGAGAGGGAGAGTGAGGCCGAGAGAGGAGAAGCCGAGAGGGAAAGGAAGGAGTCGCCGTTGCACGCCGTCCGTCCGCCCATCGCCGCCCGTTTGCCGCCCGTTCACCGCCGTGTGCTCGTCGGTTAGCTCGGTTTAGAGGCAAGTTGGGATCCACTTTCTACTCTTGCATGAATGTCTTGCATGTTTGGTCGGAATCTAGGATGTTTGGAGACAAGGAAGTGAAGCTAATGTGGTTTGTTTCTTGAGTTGCATGCTGTTTTCGTGAGATCCGCCTGACTCAGAATCTTGTGAGGGCTTGCATGCATGTTTTGAGTTCGATTTTGACTTTGAGTTCTTCATGAGAGTTTTAGCCAACATCTTAAACTACAACATAATAAAATTTGGTACAAAATGATGGAGATTTGAGGGGTCAAACTCTCATCCTACGGAGACACCAGATCCAGAACGATTTCACTGACCTTTCGGTGGATTTGTGGTTGCATGTTGATTTTTACTAAGAATATCTTTTCAAATTCTTCATGAAACTTGTAGAGAACATCTCGAAGTGTAACATACTCAAATTTGAAGTAAAATGAAAAAGTGTAGCCTAGTGAATCAACTTACTCTTGAAAACCGTAGATCTGGAGACGCGGTACAGGATACCCGAGCCTTCATGAACCCATATGATGACTATACTCTGGAAATTTGACTTAGGTTCCTTAATGAAAGTTGTAGGGGACCTCTTGAAGTAAAACATATCCAAATTTCAGAGGAAATAAAGAAGAATAGGTAGGCGAAAACTCAGTATTTCGGAGAAACATGCACTGGACGTTTCGGTGTTAGATCCAGAATCTTCGTGTGACTGTAGAAAATAATCTAAAAAGGATTTGGCTTAGAAGTCTTCGTAAAAAATATACTTTAGTGTCTTAGCTATAACCTGGTAAAATTTCATAATTTTCGGAGGTCGTTTGGATATTTTAATCAAATTATTTCGGAAACTGTGCATTCTGTTTTTATCCGAAATTACATGCTGTATTTGTGTGAATTATGATTTTGTGTGGAATTCTATTGGCCATGTGTTTTGCATGAAATCATTATCCTATTGTCTTGTCTATCACTTGCTTTAATTTTATGATTTTTGAGAAGCATATGGATATTTAAATTAAATATTTTCGAAAGTGGTACAAGCTGGAATTTAAATAAATGTCAAAAAGGGCATGATAAATGGATTATTTTAATTGGTACGAATTCCATAAATTTTATTTTATGAATAATTGTACCTTGCTGCATGTATGATGAGGTTTTGATGCATGCATGACAATGAATTGAGATGCATGTATAAATTCAATGCTGAATATGACTTTGTTTGCCATTACATCATATGCCATGCTGAATTGAGACCTAAATTGGTGAACATGGGTAATGATAAATGAGGAAACTGTTTGTGGCAGATGATAATGCTCTGGGAGTATCAGGATGCCCGGGATGGGGGGTGCCGGATGGCCGGAATGTATAGAGATACATGGCCGGATGTCCTCGGGAGTTTCGAGATGCCCGGAATGGTTGGGTGCCGGAAGCCTCAGAGGTCTTTGCCCAAGGGGATGCCTCGTGATGCCAGTTGGGATGCGAGATGC
Source organism: Eucalyptus virginea (assembly GCA_014182375.1). Lineage (NCBI taxonomy): Eukaryota > Viridiplantae > Streptophyta > Magnoliopsida > Myrtales > Myrtaceae > Eucalyptus > Eucalyptus virginea. The sequence goes on along the minus strand of CM024521.1, from coordinate 43,429,965 downwards.
CCAGAGAGTGGGGTTGCTGGATGCCCGGTGGCCTTAAATGGCTGAATGCCGGAGGGTTTTCTCGCGATGCCAGGATGGGGTGCGAGTGTAAAGTATGGGATGAAATTGATGATCCCGAGAAAGAGTGATGTGGTGATCGAATTGAAAGATAAAAGTGGAAATTGAATCATGCATATATGATATGATATGATGATGATCACTTATGGCATGATGATATGCATATATGATATGATATGATAATGATCACTTATGGCATGATGATATGCATATATGATATGATATGATGATGTCATGATGATGATGATGACATGTGTATGATATGATGATGTCATGATGATGATGATGACATGTGTATGATATGATGATGACATGATGATAATGATATGTGTACGACATGACGATGGTGATGATATGTGTATGACATGATGATGATAATCTATGACATGATGACATGTATGTGATATGATAGTGATGAGATGTATGATGGTGTATGCATGGCTTCAAGGTAAGTGATGCCTGGAATGCATGTATGACATGTATTATGCTATGATTGTATTGTATGATGCTTTGAGTGGTTATTGGATCTTTTACCTGCTGAGTGGCTGTACTCACCCCTTTTGGGGACTAACATTTCAGATTAGTAGGATGCCGCTCCCTGTTGTCACAAGGGGCGTGTTTTACGGCCTACCTTCCGATGTAGAGGTCGAGTGCGAGGAGTTTCACTGTCCTTCCGTTCCCGGAATGACGTATATTTGAGTGCGCTGTTTAGTTATGTACGACGTAGGCCTGGCTGGGGGCCCTGTTGTCCAGGAGTTCATATCCGTCCATGTTCGCCGAGACGGGGTGATGCGTGGGATGTTACCGCCGGCACCGCCTGATGCACCGGGATGGGTGTGAGAGTCCGTACGTGACGAGTAGGAGCCGAATCTTTTTGGGATGGTTAGCTGACACTAGTGATGGGGGATCTTTCACGATTATCGTAGTGGGTCGAGTGTTGTTTTTTGAGGCTATGGCCGAGTGTGGCTATAAGTCCTAGTATTACCTTTTGATGTACCGACCCAAGGAAGCCCATCTTGAAAATATGTAAATAAAGTGTCATGGCGTTGTCTTTATTATGATGATTTGTGGTGTGCAATTGTATCATGGTTGATGGAGGGGGAGATGGCGATATTATAATTTGCTTCCGCTAAATGAGTCGCGCTGGGACCGTTTTAAAAAAAAATAAAAATAAATGTGTGTCTATGATTTATGACGCTTCTTCTTCTAAGAGTCGAAATAAGGAGTGATGTTGGGTGCCTGTGGCGACCTACGAGGGGTTCGGGGTGCCACAAGGGTGACTACTGGGGTAAACCCTAATGGTTGCATTCTCATGACTTGGCTTGGTGTAAGTCATGTTTACTTCTGTAGCAGGCTCTTTCTCCTTCACGGTAAACCTTTTACCTATCAAAGTTTATTAGGTGAATTGTCCATCTCTCAAGGCAGTCTCGATCCACTCCCCCACACAAATGAGTTAGTCAAATGTCTCGATGGTTGAGCTTACCATTTGGGTGTGATACTCATGCAGGAGAGTCTTCATGAACAGGTTCATCGACTCCTTATCTTTTGGTTTGGGATTGACTTCAGCAACTGGATTCCTCCATCTCATGGCATATACTTTGAATTGCTCATTCTTCTTATTCTCGGCATGCTCAAGATCCTCACGGGAGGGAGGAATATCCATATTAAACTTGTTCTACTTGAGGAATGCATCGGAAACCTCATCTCGATTATTGAGTAGGTAATATATATTGGAAAGGTAAGTACATTTTTTGTTTCCTTCTTGATTGATTCGAGCCAGATCTTACACTAAATTTGAACTCTGCCGACTAGTCATCCTTATCTTTCCAACATAGTCGATACATAGTTTATCCTAAAAAGGGGCTTCGATAAATGTTCATGATGGACAAAGAATGTTCACTATAAATTACATCAAAAAGGTTGTGCACCAAATGTCAGTAATTATCATAATACTTCACAACAGTGAAATCCTTAAGCCAATTCATGCTTGTCCTATTCAAGAAGGATGGATCATAGGAGCCTAAATTGATGCTCGAAAATTGACCAACTAGTTTCAAGCTTGATTTTCTAAAATTGACTTGAAAATTGAATGCATTATGATCCTTGCATCATATGTCGTGAAGGTACAAAACCTAAAAAATGACTCAAAATTAGTGAGTTTTGAATTTTGGCGATCGAATGTGGCAGTTTAGCCAAAAAGTCTATTTTTGATTGATATTTGTGACTGATGAATTCAAAGTTCAATTATGCATTAAAAGAGGTGACTTGATGATTTTTATTTAGTTCAAAATTAACTTTGAGAGATGACCAAAAGTCAACTCTAAAAACTTCCTTGGATTATTGGTTAAACCAATGATTAGGTTTAGACAAAAACATGAATATCTATTGAAAAAGGCAAGTATATATTTTGTTGTCTTCTTTATTGGTTTGAGCCCGATGTCATACTAAATTTGGACTCTATTAACTAGTTGTCCTTATGACCGACCAAAAAAAAAAAAAAAAACTAGTTGTTCTTATCTTTCCAAAATAGTCAATAATGGGACTTCAATAAATTTTCATGATGGACAAAGAATGTTCAATATAAATCACATAAAAAGTTTCTACACCAAACGTCACTAATTATGATAATACTTCATAGCAATGAAATCCCTAAGCCAATTCACGTTTGTCCTTTGCCTATCACTTTCCTTCATATCCTATCTTCCACCATCACAAGCTGTCTTTGTGTTTGTGAGGCGCCATGTCCACATCATCAACAACTTAGTCGGCGACTTAATACTCCATTGCCAATCCAATGATGACGATGTTGAGGTCCGGACCCTTCACTTAGGTCAAGAGCAAATGATTTGTTTCCGAATTGACGTCTTTAAGACAGCCCACTTCTTCTACCTTGCCCAGGGGGAGTGGCAGTTCAAGTACATCGACGCGTTCAAAGCAAAACAGGATCAGTTTCGCTGTGGTGGCCAGTGCTATTGGTCTGTGTGGAATGACGGTTTTTACTTCAGCAAAGATGCCACCACGTGGAAGCATGATTATACATGGGCATAAACCATGCTATCATGTGTGATTGAAGATTGTTTTGGTTGCACAACTGAGTCTAGAATAAAATGAACATGACCGTCTTAGATTTTGGTCTTTCGCTTTTGCTTTCCATTAATGATTCATTGTGGTGACCCATTGTTTGATTGATGAAGCGCCCTCATATCATAATCAAATATATGATTGTATTCACCCGAAATGGTAATCAAGGACTAATATCAATGAGGTCGGATTAGATTCATCAAAAAGCCAAGGATAAGATGATAAAAAAAAGTTGAGAATCATTTTCTCATTTACTTTCAGAATAATATTTCGTGGTGCCTCAAGTCGCTAAAAAATCAACAAGTCTTCTCCATGGTATTTTTCTCGAAATTGACGATTATGATATCTCTTGAAATACAAAAGAATGTTATTTATAGAATATTCAATACTTGTTCACAATGTTAGGACCAAAAGCCAATGACTATAAGCCAAGAATCCAAAAGGGCGCTTTCAAGTCATGCCACTGCAGTAGAGTTTTCGTTTCTCCTCTAAGCTATCTGTTGCCGAAAGACTAGTTCGACCACATCTCATTGTGTACAACAAATTTCTTCTCCCCTCTTTGTGAAATTAAATGCACATAATAAACATTGCAATAATATAACAATCAATAAAGTAATGCAAAACCTAGACACTAAAGATTTAATGTTGAAACCTTGTCGCAACTTGACCCTCGAGGCACCCCCCTTTCGGCGGTGGGAAGGTAGGGTTTAGAGGTACTTGACTATGAAAGCTCCCTCGCAGTACATACTCCAAAAGATGTCATTACCTCATCTTTTGGGATCAATCACATGAGTTTGCTCAATTATGGCCGTGAGCTTTCGTAAGCTCACACCTCGTGTGATAGTAGGATTATGTTGTGATTCGCTTTCACACATACGGTACACCTTAAAAAGGAGACTGGGTGTGATTGACTAATTTAGGGGTATTTTTACCACAATGGTTGTATTGACCGTACTCTTCATCTAAAAGAATGGCATCACTTCATCCCTTTGGACTATTACCACATCAAGTATGCTAAACCTCGGTGAGTCTCTATGAGACCCATATCCCTCATGACGAGTTCATCTTATTATTAGTTTTATTAGACAACCTAAAACACAATTTTAGGAGTTGTAACTAACCTCTTTTTTGGGGGTCAGCTAGAAAACCTAATAAAGGATCGGGAGTGGTCCCTCAATATCTACGCAACTAGAGATTCTAAAGCTCGAGGACTCAGCTTATGTTAATATTTCTATTAATGCCCTTTCAGTATCTAATAGTTTGTTGTGTTTCCTAATGTGCCTATGTGTGTCTTTTAACCTTTTCATACCAATGAGAAACTAACTAGGTGATCATGCATGGATGATCGATTTCATGTCAATCTATTTCCATTAAAGAAGGAAAGAAAACAATCAATTGAAATCTAAAGATAGTGCGGTAAATAAACACTCAAAATAGTTTACAAAAAAGCAGTAAATCTAATATGCAATCCTAAAATAGATAGTAAAATGAAAGAAAAGAACCTACAATTCGTCAGGCATTTATACAACACAAAGCAACTCAAAGCATATATCGGGGAATAAATGGTACAAAATGGGGTCTAGTTGGACATTGACCATTCGTTGTCTTTAGGTTGTCGGGATCGCCACCTCCATGGGCTTATTCTGACTCTAATATAATACTAACACTAAATGTTTATAATATGAAAAAATGAACATATAGTAGGACAAACAGAAATAGTCACAATCACAAATAGGTCAAAACAATCACAATTAAGACATTAAGACAATGTGTCTAATTGATCAAACATGGCTTTGAGATCAGCCTTTGTGATTCATGCAACAATCCATCTAGGACGCCTACCCTATTCATTTTTTTTTAATGACTTATAGCCATTGCCCACCATTTGTGTTCTCGCGTGGCAACCAATACTAAAAGTCCCTGAAACAAGTTCTAAGTGTGACCAAGGATATCCCACGTGATCATGCATTGCACCTATGCATACATATAAAAATCACATGCATAGCAAGTATAAAAGCATGCATTCAAGTATTTTGGCCTTGGCTCTCAATCAATCAAGCAAAATTAGTGAGGAAACACTAGATCACTTATTCAGTCATCAAGCGCCAAACACAATAACATGAGTTCTATAAAAATGAACACTTCAAAAGCTAAAAGATTCAAGTGATGCCTAAAAGTCATTTGAGAGACAACCAAACAATGGATTATAATGAAATTGTTAATGGCATAGCATAATTATATCATGATTATGGAATACATTTAGTCATCAAGGCTAACTCAGATGCATCAACACTAATTAGGCGCCCTAAATATGGTCCAAACCTAGACGATATCAATGCTAAGCCAAAAACATAATTTTGGAAATTCAATATAAAGTATAACATGAAAGCTTGGATGAAAGGGAGTCACGATTTTATCATAGCTACGAGGCACATTTAACTATCAAGGCTTCAACTAGTAAAAAAAAATAAAAAATCAAGGCAAACTTGGGTGTATCACTGGACATACTGATCAGCTTAAAACATTTTAAATATGACTCAAACTTAGACAAAATTAATGTCAAACCACTATTCAAACCATATCAAAATATTTTTTTAAGAACGAAAGTTTTCCACATGGGCATCACATGAATGAAAATTGAATTTGGATCAAACAAAAAATGAAACGTCAAATTGTTTTGCACCATTTAGGGGATTTGAAAAGTATGGCGCGATGTTTTTTTTTTCTTAATAATTTTAGTGCATGAATTTTAGAAAATGAGGATAAAAAATCATGAAGACAAGTAGTCTCAATTCAGCATGCAAAATATTCTTAAAAATCCTATAATGGAATCGCATCAAAGAATCAAAACAACAAATATCAAATAGGGCAATCGAGATTAGAGCAATTGGGGTAGGACCAAGGGATAATTGGCCCTAAGAAAATTATAGAACATCAAGCACACAATAAGGAACGACTTCCATGAAGGAAGTTTCCTAAGATAAGCTATGCATAAATTTATGAAAATCCAAGAATACAGAACGATGTCTCAAGAACAGAAAGGTAGCAGGATCATGGCAAATCAACAACAATTTGTCCTTGTAAATGACATCTAAACATTCTGAAATGTCACAACAGTATAGACATGAGAATGATAAATAAATCTAGATAAGGACTTGACCTCAAAATCTTTACCGAAAAATTCATACGAAAATGACAAAAGGTCTGACTCAATAAGGGCAAAACAAACATTCCGAATTTCAATCATGACAGATTTTAGCGAAAAAACTTTGCAAACATGAAACATGGGTCAAACAATATGCAAATGGTGCAAAATCGGCGTCGTTAGAAAGATCAAAACGTGCCCTAAGACTCTTGACGAGACATCAAGTTCGATTAAGATCAAAATTAAGCTTAAATGATAGCGATTATAGAAGTGTACAAATCAGTCATAAGAATAACCAAATGTGATGCATGAGAATAAGCTCATTAAGATACTTAAATGATGCATGAAAATTGTGATGTTTAAACATGACTTAGGGCTAAATGTGACGAACAAGTTTGATTAAGACATCTAATCCTAGGTCAATAGGTAAAAAATCACACAAATTTATGAATGTCAATATGTGATTTATCATGAAGAATGACATAATGATAGAATGCATGACAATTTCAGCAACAACATGTCAACTTGGCAAATGGTTTTCATATAGCAAATGACCTTCAAATGATACATACCATACATTGTTTCGAAGCTTATGATGTGCTCTTAATATGTCTAGAAGACACCATACACCAATTTCGTTCTTGGGGAGCTCAATCGAAGACGTTTTTATGAAGACATAATCAATCATAATTGCAGTAGGGATTGCATAGAGCGTGGATGATTTTCCTTGATTTAATGACGCAGTAAAAAATAAAAAAGATTCCTATGTATATAATGCAATATCATGATCTTTTTTTTTTCTTTTGTTTGTGAAGATATCAACATCTAATTTGACTCATAAAAATCTACACGAAAACGGAAAAACATAGAAAGACATTCAACATCTCAAATTGCAGCAGTACAAGCATGACTTCGTGCAAGCAATTGAACTAGCAAACAATGACCGTTTAGTGGAATCTATACCTCGTTAGAAAGCTTATGAAGTGTTCTATGACTTTCACGAAGATGCAACTCCAATCAAGCATGTTTACTAACTCATTTCTGAGCAAACACACATTGGGTTCAAATAGGGCAAATCAGTATAAGGATGATTTTTTTGAAGATTTGCCTAATAAAATCTACTTCAAAAAATCTAGAAAAGAGATATGTCATGGACAAAACAATTTTGTGCAACTTTCATGAAGAAATTATCTTCAAAATCGAAACACAAAAATCGGAAAAAAATAATTAAAAAAATGTTGTAGACCATAAATCAACAGAACAACAATCAAATAACATATTGACTTCAGACAGGCAAAAATTATATCAAACGAAGCTGGATTGGGGCGTTCTATGGCTCGATGGAAAGGTATTCGAGCCATCTTCGAATGTTCTGAGGACATTGAGCCCAAAAAAGTACAATGATTGAGTCGTTCCAAGGCAAACATCTAGACAATCTGATTAGGGATTCGGAATTACAGAACAACATCATTCAAGCAATCAACCATCATTGAACCATAATCAATCACTCATACCCATTCTAATCATCCTAAACATCCTATAAAAGGTATATTCATCATCGATCAAACCCTAGGTGTGAGCTTTGGCCCCGATCTCCTAACGAGATCTTACTTCATTGAGCTTGGGATCAGACGTTTACCTTTGCGTGATTTTTGATGAAACGAGCTCGATCTATCGACGATCTATTGGGGTTATCCCACATCGGTTGTGGAAGGGGTAGATGGCCAGTTTATAAGTATGAGGGAAAGCCTTATCTCCTGAGCTAGTTTTAGGGGCGAGAGAGGTTTAAGACCATCAAACATTGGTATCAGAGCTCAGGTTACCAACAAGTCTAAACCTAACAATCAATCGGAGAGAGTTGTTGTGACCTCTGACCTAACCTCAATGTGTGAAGGGGAGATTGTTAGGGTTTATCTCACATCAGTTATGGAAGAGGTAGGTTGTTTTTTTATAAGTATGAGGGAAGGCCTTACCTCTTAAGCTAGCTTTTAGGGTGAGAGAGGCTTGGAGATCAAGGTTCCATAGCAACTTGAAGACGTCGAGGATTGTCGATGGGACACTAAGGATGCCAGAATGAACTAGATCGATGCTAGTAAGCCGTTGGTTCATGACTAGAGAGGATCGGGTCTAGTTAGACCAAATTTGAATTGCTAGTGAATAAACAGCCACCAATAGCATTCCGATGACTCTCTAATCAAGTCCCGACCACTAAAGAGTTGGGGATTTGCCTAGGGGACAATTAGCAGTGGTCAAACTGCCAATGGATCACCATTGGTTGCCAATCAGGGAAAGAGAAGTGGCTAGGAGGAGGAGGATGGGGCTATGGGGATGGTCGCCAGTCTTGCTATTGTCTCAATGGCGATGGAGGCTGAGGCAGTTGGCGGGCAGTAGTGTGGTGTCAAGGGCTGCTGGCGAGGGCCGTGAATCGACAATGATGCGGCTGTGCGTGAGAGAGAGGAAGGAGAGAAAGAGAGATGGTAGGAAGATGAGATAGAGAGAGAATTTTAAAGAAAATCCAAATCTAGAAATATGCAAATGAGGCCTCTCCTACGTTTTGGAGGGAAAATGTCTTATGTATTTCCCTTTCAAGATTAAATCTTGACCGTCGGTTCGATCGGATGGCTAAAAATTGATCGGATGGCCTAATTAATTCCATTAGGAGCTAGTCAAGGTTAAAATATATCACATGATCATCCAGATGATATTGATGTGTTAGAATCATAAGTTTTAATTTTTTTTTTTTGGTCGAAAGAGAAGCTGTATTCAAGTGATAGGAAATGTACAACTCGAGGCTATTACATCAACATATACAAGATCTAGCAAATAAAACGGAGGGGAAATAGCCTAGTTGTGGGTCAAGGCTGCTCTACCGTGGGCCTTCGCGGCCCAATCAGCAACCACGTTTGCTTCTCGCTTGCAGTATTGAAGATGAAGTTAGGGAAATAGGAAAGTAAAGCATCGGCTTCTGCAAACAGGGCACGATCTTCCTATGGCATCGATCTGCAATCTTGCATAGTTTCAACCAAAGTGAGGTAGTCCGATTCGATCAAAAGCTATGCGTGGTTGAAGTCGTGTTGCAGCAGATGGTGAAGAGTAAGAGTAAGTGCCTTGATCTCTGCTTGTAGGGCTGAATAAGCTGGGAAATGTCTAGAAAAACCATCAGTAAGTTTTGCATGATGAGCACGGCATATACAGGCCATTGTTCCTTCTATACTGTCAGGCTGATAAGCGCCATCTATATTGATCTTCAGGATTCTTGGATCTGGTGGCCTCCATAGATGTTTAGTATTCAAAACAGGATGCCCTGTTCTCGTTTGGGTTCGAGCAGAGAGCTGATCGATATAGGTCTGGGCTAAAGCTGCCTCCACTACATAGGTTGGGTCAGGCCGCTGACGGTGGAAAATGAAGCTGTTACGCGCCCTCCAAATTTGCCATAAGACCTTGGCGATGGTCTCCAAACCAAGTAAGAGCTGCTGTGTTATAACCCTCTCTGTGAGCCATGCATCTATTCTTTGCACTGTGTGAGAAGATAGCCTAATATTGATTTGAGGGTGAGACTAAATGCCCTAAGTCCATGAACAAAATAGAAATAGATGTTCTAGGGTTTCTAGAGTGTGTTGATGACATAGATTACAAATTGGATCTATGGTAATGTGTCTTTGAAATAGGTTTGCTTTTGTTAATAGTGCATTGTGGCATACAAACAATAGGAAAGTACGAATTTTTAGGGCAGTTTTCATTGTCCAGATTCTTCTCCATAATAGCCTGGGGTTCTGATATGATGTGGAGGCCCTGTTGCTACTCTGGTTGGTAGCTATATTGGTAAGAGCATGGTAACCACTTTTCACAGTGCATTGGCCATGTTTTGTAGCAGTCCAAATTAGTTTATCAGTGGCATAGAGAGGTCTTACTAGAATATGGTAAGGATTTCTGCTATGACCTAATCATCAAAAAGCTGATGGAGAAGGGGAACATTCCAAGTGTTGTGGATTGGACCGATGAGATCAGCCACCGTCATAGGTTCTTCTCTAGTAGTAGGTCCACCTAGAATCCTTGTAGATAACCATCTATCTTCACGGATGCTGATCATTTTCCCATCACCAATTGACCATCTAATATTAGGTAAAATTGAATCCCTCCCAAGTAGTAGGCTCTGCCAACCCCAGGATGGTCTGGTTCCTCTATCCACAGATCGGAATCCCTTGAATGAAAATAAAGGCCTTTGAAGAGTTTACTCCATAGTGATAGTGGCTGTTGGATTAAACGTCAGGCCTGTTTCCCAAGCATAACTTTGTTAAAATCTATAAGATCATGAAAACCTAGGCCACCATTGTCCTTTTTGCTTTTAAGTACTTCCCATTTCTACTAATGAATTCTTGATTTGCGACTATCATTCTGCCACTAAAACCTAGCAATTCTCTGTTCAATGGATTTACAAAAAGACACGGGAAGTTTAAAGATAGACATGGCATACTTTGGGGGCGCCTGTACAACAGACTTAAGTAGGATCTCCTTACCACCCTTAGAAATTAAATTTTCTTTTCATCCTTCCAATTTAGCATTCACTCTCCCCAAAATTCAGGAAAACATCTCCCGTTTTGAATGCCCCCAATCGGATGGTATACCCAAATATTTTCCAGATCGTTGAAGCACTGATATTCTAAACTCCCTCACCATGTTTTCCTGTAGTCTTAAAGGTCAATTTTTACTAAGAAAAATTCTAGATTTGTTTCTGTTAACAGCTTGTACCGTAGCTACACAATACCAATTCAAGATATTAGCGGGATTCTGGCATTCCTAAATGTTACCATTTAAGAAGAAAATTGCATCGTCAGCGAAAAATAGATGGGAGAGTGTAGGACACCACCTGTTTAGCTTGATACCCTTGATGTGTCCTATGTTAACAGCTTGGTTAATAAGATTTGATAAGACATTTGCCAGTAAGATGAATATATACGAAGAGAGAGGATCGCTATGTCGAAGGCCCTGTGTTGGATGAAAATTATGTAATTGCTTGCCACTGAATTTAACACTGAGAGATGTTGTTGTTATACATTGCATCACCCACTGTACCCATATTGAATGGAATCCTAGCTTGAGTAGATAATCTTGAAGGAAATCCCATTCCACCCTGTCATACACCTTTTGCATGTCCATCTTAAGGATTGCTTTGAAATTTCGCTTCCATTTCCTGATCTTAAGTTGATGAAGTACCTATTGAACGATTAAAATATTATCTTGAATTTGGCGACCACTCACAAATGCACATTATTCCATAGAAATTGAATTAGGTAACCAAGGTTTTAGACGATTGGCAATTACCTTAGAAATAATTTTATATGCATAATTGCAAAGGTTGATTGGGCGGTGCTGATCTAGTTGTTCCGGGTGTTGTATCTTAGGGATCAAAACAATAATGGTCTTATTAAGAGTGGTAGGCATCACCCCTGATATAAAGAAATCCTGCACTGATAGAAAAAGATCATCTTGTATGATATCCCAGTGAGTCTGATAAAAGAGTCAAGGGATAAGTGTTAAAAAAAGTCTACTGTTTTGTCTGTCAAAAATGCATTTCAGTCCCTAAAACTTGCAAAAAGTGCATTTAAGTCTTAAAACTTGTCAAATTGTTTCAAACGAGTCCTAAGATCGACGCCGTTAGCCTTTTCCGTTAAAAATGCTGACGTGGCATTTTAAATAATTTTTATTTTCCACGTGAATTTTTTAATTAATTTTAATTATTAAAAAAGATTTAAAAACTAAAAAAATCAAATTTATTCATTTTATCTTATTTTCACCAAAAATTTATAAAAAAATTAAAATATTTATTAAAAAACATTTTAATTAAAAATAATTTTTTTAGTTAAAATATTTATAAAAAAACATATTTAAAAAGTTAACATTATTTTTAAATTTATTCTTAAAAATTTTAAAAATAAAATTTTTAACTTTTCTTTTTAGTTTTTGTTGAAAATAAGATAAGAATAAATTTAATTTTTTGGTTTTTAAATCTATTTTTTTTTAAAAATGGATAAAAATTAATTAAAAAATAAACCTGGAAAATAAAAATTATTTAAAATGCCACGTCAGCATTTTTAACGGAAAAGGCTAACGGCGTCGATCTTAGGACTCATTTGAAACAATTGGACAAGTTTTAGGACTTAAATGTACTTTTTGCAAGTTTTAGGACTGAAATGCATTTTCGTGACAAGTTGTAGGACTTCTGGAACATTTATCCCAAGAGTCAATTCAAACCATCTAGGCCTGGAGCTTTCATAGTCCCCAACTAGAAGGTTGCCTGGTGAACCTCCTCACGAGCGACCATAGCTGTTAATAGGTCATTCATCTCCATTGTGACAACACGTGGGCATTGATCTAGTATAGGTCCATAGTTTCGATGACCCACTATTGTATATAATCTTGAGAAGAAGGTGGATGTCATCTCCTTTAAAGTCTGAGGGTCGCACACCCACCTTTGGTTGTCGTCCTGCAGCATACTGATTCTATTCCTTTGCCGTCGTTGAATGGTAGTCGCATGGAAAAATTTTGTATTCTTATCCCCCCATCTCAACCAATTAATCCTGGAATGCATCGCCCAATACTAATACTGTTCTTCTTGTTGCCATAACTGTCGTATTTCCTCTTGCAATTTAGATGCTGTCATTTTATCATAGTTGCAATGTGGTTGGTTGATGAGATTCTGAAGTTGTTGTTGCAAAGCCGTTACTTAAGATGGCCCTTTGAAAACTTTAAGCGACTCCACTTAGCTAAAGCAATAGAAACAACCTGTTAATTATGCGAAAGATCAGAATCTTGTACCTGTTCTGAAGTCCAAGATTTGGCAATGATCTCATGGCACTCGTGGTCTTGGGTCCAAAAGGCTTCGAAAATAAAAGGCTTGCGATGTTTACTAGATGCTGCTGTAGTGTTTAATAATAAGGGACTGTGGTCAGAACTCAAAGCGGGTAATGCAAAAACTTCAGCTTTAGGAAACATGAGGCGCCATTCCAAAGTACACAACGCCCGATCCAATCGTTCTTTCACTAAGTCATCCCCGTCACGATTGTTCATCCATGTAAAAGCACATCCCTTACTATCTATTTCCATGAGGGTGCAGTCATTCAAGACGCCTCGAAAAGAAAGTAGTTGATGAGGGTTTGCTAATCTCTTTCCTACATTTTCCCACTGATATATGATTTCATTAAAATCGCCAACACAAACCTACGGTAAAGTATTGGAGTAACTGATTTGTCGTAGCTCGTCCCATAAGAGTTGGCGTTGTTGATAAGCGGCAGGTGCATGAATGTAGGTAATACACATAGTTCTTCCGTCCATCACATCCATGCAAATCATATCAAAAAATTCCGAAGTAGACCGAGCCATACTTAAGGAGATCTGGCCTTTCCAAAAAAACTACCATTCCTCCAGCCAAGCCAACAGGGTTACTCACATGATAACTAGGAAAATATAAACGATGCTGAAGTCGTTGAAGCACTATCTCTTGATTCTTTCTTTCCATCAAGAATACAATGTCGGGCTTTTCCTTGGCCACTATGGCCTTAAGCGCTTGAACTGTTAAGGGATTGCCCAAATCCCGACAGTTCTAGCTGAGCGACTTCATTTGTGAGTGGGTGGCTGTTGAGGGCCAGCCACTATAGCCCACTGTCTTGCCTCCTTTGCTACGAAGATTGGTGTGTCCATTAGATGTGCTTCATCTAGGTTCTCTTGTACTAAATTCCTCATCTCATAGGTATTATACCGTTTAAGTTTTTTGGCAACACCCACTTTAGGAGTGAGTCTTGTACTTTTCAGCTTCTTGGGTTGCGGTGAATCCATAGTTTGGGTTTGAATCCCTTTCATTTTTGCTGTTGCAGGTATGAGCATAGTGGTGATAAAGGTCCCCTGTAGTATTTCATCTTGATGACACTGCAAATTTGGAGTTGCAGAGATAGTACTGATTGGGATTGCTGGTTGCTTCAGGGGCGCTGCTTCGACATTAGCAATCGGAGGCAGTAAAGGAACAAGATGGGTCGAAGAGAGAGGGGTTTTGGGTACAATTTCATCAGTTTGCTCTATTTTTTCCTGCGGTACATAAAAAGCCAGCCAATAAGGGTTGTGTTCCTTGACCTCTGCATGTAGCCATTGGCCATAATCCATCTTGTCTTTGCCTTCTAGTTTTGCCTCTTCAAAAGGAAAGTCCTTACAATACATTGCATAATGTCCTAGCTTACCACAAGAATAGCAGAAGTGGGATAGCCGTTCATAGCGAAAATCTAGCCATAGGGTTTTTCTATCAATACGGATTAGTTGGCCTATCTTCAATGGTTCATGTAAATTAATTTCTACCCTTGCTCTCCCAGCTCTAAGTGTTGTGCCCTATTTTGTATCTACTTTCACTTCTAATACTCGACCAACATGTTTAATTGCTTTGCTGATCATGTGCTCAATACACCATTCCAAAGGAAGGCTGAAGACTTGCACCCAGAACGCGCAACTAGAAAAGTCATAATAGTGTAGTGGTGTTTTGGGTATCCATGGCTTGAAAATGACCAAATGACTAGAAAAAAAAGCCAAGGCCCACCAGCTAGGACTCGTTGTTTTTCTCCATCTGACTGAAATTTTGCTACATACAAGCCCGCTTCTCTTTGGGAAATCTCAACTTGGTTAGTTCGCCAGGCTCACTTTAAGGTACTTTGAAAAGCTTGGAAATTAATAGAGGGATGAGATAGGATTTTACCTACTAGCGTTAATTGGCATTCCTCCAATTTTTCGAGTGGGGGCTCATCATCCCAAACCTCAATTTCTTGCTCGGAGCAAAGACGGCCCAACTTGTTACATAGGGCAGCTAATCTTGAAGATTCCTCCTGGTCGTCGGGGTCCATGTGGACAGGCAAACAGAGCAACTTAAGATATGGTAGAACATACAGAGCAAGTAGCAAGCTGTGACAACAAGAGCATCCAAAACAGAAGGATGCGGTTAGCGAGATGAAGCTTGGAACTAGGCAATTGAAGCCATGCAGTAGCTGAATTTGGGAGAAAATGAAGTACGGAATCACTAAATCATGGAATTGGAAGCTAAGATGTGCGAAGAAGGGTCAGGGCAAAGATGGGGAAAGGATGGAAAAACATGGGAACGGGAACAGTGACAGGGCCCCTTACAAATTTAGGGCAAAACCATGGAAATTGAAAAAGCCAGTAAGGAACACAGCGAGAGGGGGATGGATGGGGAAGACAGAGTAAGCGAGAATTACAATGGACAGGAAGAAGATGGGATGTCAACGAGGATGTTAGGGTTTGGGAAAAACGAAACTACCATTGAATATACGATTAAGGCCTAAGGGCAATCTTGTAATTTCACAAAACCTAAGGGCATGGGAATGAAATACAGATGACAGGATGCCCATGGCTGGTGGTTGACTACTGAGAGACGACTATCGGAGGGCCAGACCGATCTCCTCCGCTAATGGCTGGTTGGACTAGTCTGACCGATTTGGCTTATTTTTAGGTGGCTTAGTCTTTGGGGGTTCGAATTCTATGCAATTTAGTTTCTCAAGGACTAAATCAAAGGAAATCTTGTAATGATCCAATTTTAAAGAAATTAGGCCAATTAAACCATGTAAACACAATCTGGTAATTTTCTATTGGCCTAATTACTTAATTAACATAAAAAATATTAGACCTACACCATGGGTACATGTGATTGGACTTTCTAGGCTCAATCAGACAATTTAATGTAATTTCTTGCTCAATTTGCAAATTAATTGAAATTGAATTCAATTAATATTACAAGGCACTTATTGATTAATTGTCTATACCAAGGGTGGCTTATTACATCCAAATTGACTTTGAATTAGTGGCATGACTCTTACGCTAAAATTGAATTGAGATTTAATGGTGAAATCAAACCTCAATTCTCGAAAGTAAACCTTATTCTCAAATTGATCAACTTGAATTTCACTAATTGAAGTTCATTAGCCTAGTTTTCTATGAGTAACTTGAGTGGTCAAGAAGTTAGACTTATGCTAGGTGCTTCATCCGTAGCTGTGTCACAGTTTTAAGCTTAGGCATAGGAATGAAGCGAGCTTCTGGGGTTAAAGCAACTAAAGTTTTTGACATGTCATTTTCTTCGACGTCCATGTTGTGTTGCATTTACTTCTCCTGAGTGAACTCTTCCATGTTAAGTTTGATTGTGGGAATTTAGTTGAAATCATTTGAAAACATATCCCCCATGTTAATTTTTGGTATCAGAGTGCAGTTTGGTTCTGGGTTCTCAGGTTCCTCCGTAATAGGTTGACAGTTACTTGCTCTTGGTCTTGCTTCTTCTTGCTGTTCTTCTAAGTTTTCCTTTCCCAGTGGTAAAGACAAAGGCGATGTCTCGCTAATGTTTTGGCTAGCTATGTTTCCTCTCATTGCATCTACTATACTCTTCTCCTCTAGCCTAGGTAGCGCAAGCCTTGCACTGCACAAAACATGTGTTCTTGTCTGGTGACATTACCATAATGATATTCATACTACCTATTGTTATTGAAGTATCACTATTGCAATGAAAAGAAAACAATAATTGATCATCAACTAATTAGAATTGGTTGTAGAAAGTCCAAGTTGCATTTTCGAGATTTATTATCTTCCTTACAGACGAACTAAGTAGGTGCATCTATTACTGGTACTGTTTGCCTAGGCCATACTTCTCAGCTTTAATTTTTATGCATCTAAAACTCAATTGTTTTGGAAGTAGTGGTCCTGCTTGGGTGGAACTTCAATGTGGTTGTGTTCACACAATACATGAACATAAATGCAGGAGACTGTGATACCTTGCAAAAGCAATTGTAAAGTGTCTACATTCTCCTCTCATAGGATAGGCATTGGTTTGTCTTTGTATAGAAGACTTGCATTAATCTCACAATGTTGATCACTCTCAACTACCATGAGTACTGTAAGTGAATACTTCATCTGTAGTGGCCAGAGGAGGGGGGGGGGGAAGAACATCTAGAACTAAAAAATATCACACATTTCCAAATATTAGCATCTGATAATGCAGCTCATACTTGCATGCAAAGATTTTGTTACTTGACTGATTATCATAAATTCAATCTAGAACAGGTACTGGGCACCAAATTAGAAGATAACATCCTTAAAATGTTCTCTAATTGAGCTTGCACAATCTTGGCCATAGATATCGTCGTATAGAATTTATATTAGGATAGATGTACAAGCCCAAAGATTAGTTTGTCGAATCAGTTAATAAGTGGCTGGATGATACTTCCAGTTCCAAAAGATCGAACTTGCACAGTCTTGGCCATAGATATTGTTGAATAGAATCTAAGACAGAATAGCTGCACAAACCCAAATATTAGTTTGTTGAATCAGTCAATAAGTGGTTGGATGATACTCACAGTTCCAAAAGATTAAACTAAAGTGACTCGGGCAATGGTCGTAGTGGTACCCATCCAAGCCTTATAGCTATGCATGCAACGTTGGTGTCTACTATCGTAACCCGATCTCGCCGCCGCCAATCCTCCATCACAAGGAAAGAAAGGGAAATGTTGGGTTTAGGGGTACTCAATCACAAGAGTTCCCTCACGACTTGCGTTCCAAAAAACGTCATCACTTCACCTTTCAAGTCAAGCCTCTCGTGAGTTCCCTCCACGAGATTGCAAGCTCTCCCAAGCTCGTACCCCACGTGACAGCGGAGTGTCACGATCCATATCAACATGGGCGACATATCTCAAGAGAAGAGGTCAGGTGTGGATATTGGATTTAAGGGTACCTTTACCATGGTAGTCCTTTTGATAGTGCGCTTTGCTCATAAGGATGGCATCACTTCATCCTTTAGGGTACTCCCATATTGTATGCTAAACCATGGTGAGTTTCATCAAAACTCGTACCCCTCGCGATGGGTTTATTTATACAGTTTAGTTATTTTATGACAACCTAAAAATAAGATGAGAGTTGCCACTAGCTTCGTTTTCGGGGGTCCACTAGAAACCCAATCGAGGGTTATGAGTATTCTCTCGATTCCTACTCAACCAGATATCTAGGTTCTGGGAATCGGGTTACACCAATTTTTCTATTAGCGTCCATTCGGTACCTAAACAATATGTTGTATTTATCTAACATGTCCATGTATTTCTTTTTACATTTTCGAGATCATTAGTCCTTAACTAAGTGATCATGCATAATTGGTCATTTTCTTGTTAATCTATTCCTAAAGAAAATGAAAATGAAACATCCAATTGAATTGAAAATTACAAAGCAGTAAGTAAACAACCAAGGAAAGTTGTAAATTGATCATATAATCTTAGAAAATATAAAAGAGAAACACAATTAAAAAAGATAAGAGGAAGAGAGAACTCGCAACTCGTCGGGTTTTATACAATAAAAAAAAAAAACTCGAGACATATGTCAGGAAAATAAATAGTACATGATAATGGTCTGAATGGATATCGACCTTCACCATCTTCACGCATTCTCCATCTTCAAGGTCCTAATCTAAACCTAATCTAGGAAATCTATAACTAGGTGTATACAATAGAAAGAGACAAACATACACCTCAAAATAGTCAAAAACACAACTTCATGTCAAGATCAATCACTTAAAGAAAGTTCAATGCAAAAATCAGATTTTGGGATCTTGAGATTAGCCTTTGTCTTTCATGCGTGGGTCCCACTAAGACACCTACTCAATCTATTTTTGTGACTTATAGCCACTATCGACCAATTGTGTTCTCACATAACCAATAAAATTTATAAATCTCATAACCAAGCAATCTATGTGATCGCAGGGTTTTCCTTCGATATCATACATCGACCTTACCATTCATCTAAAAGTCATATGCAATGTAGAAATTAAACATACACGCAAGTCTTTTGAACCTTGTTTCTCAACCAATTAAATAAATGGGTGAACCATTGATAAATCACTTATTACCGAGGGCATGTGCCAATCACAAACATAAGCGTTTCTAATGACTGGCGTGATTATATGCATAGGAGTACATGTAATGTTTCAAATACATATTTCGAAATCATTCTTAAAAAGTTTTGGGACAAAGTGATGTCTCAACTATGAAATGCATTCAATTGCCAAGGTTAGCCTGAGGCGGGTTGTTTTCTACCAATTGGGGCTCTCCCTTCACCACCCCCATGGGGATGGTTTACAGGGTTCATAACCACTCCTCTTACTACAGGACGCTTACCTAGCCAACATTTAGATTCGGCTCTACCCAACTTTTTCTGGTTCACCTCAACATTCCCAACTTGTCCGACTGTTGCTGAGCAGTTTTTGGATATCAAACGGACCTCCCCATAAGGTAATTTTAATGTGGCCGATTTCCCCTCTTTTGCAATCAGTTTCGCTACAGCACCTGCTGCTCTAGCTAATTGTCCACCCTTTCCAAGTGTAATTTTAATCAATTTCCAAGGTTAGCCTGGGGCTCACATAAATGCACTCACAAGCATTGCATGCATCTTGAATACAATTCAAATTGTGACTTTCATTACATCAAATCAGAATTTTAAAGAGATTTGAAAATATTTAGGATTAAGAAAGATCTAGGCTATGGAACACATTCAATTGCCAAAACTAGCTCGGGGCTTGCATAAATGCACTCACAAGTGTCGCAGGCATTTTGAATATGATCTAAATCACAATTTTTCCTTAAGCCAAATCGAGCTTTTGGAAAAGAATTTCTTAGAAATTGTTTTTGGGAAGCATCACATGTACCAAAGAACTTTTTTTTTAAGATGCAATTTGGAAAGGCCAATTATTTAATAACAAAGATCAAAGCATTTAGAACAACTCCCATGAAAATGACATGACCTAATTTTATGCACCAAACTAATCGAAAATGTATAACTAAACAAACACAACTGAAGGTTCAGATCAGGAAATTTTAGACCAAACATGTCATGTCAACAAAATTAAGTAATTATTATTGACAATCTAGTTATGGAAAAATTCCATAATATGCATGACATGATAATAAACAACTTTCATGAAGAAAGTTTTCCCAAACAGGTTACACATAATTTTACAAAAATCAAACAACAAGCAACTGCATGTGAGAAAATCGTCAAAATAATAGGACATTCAGTCAATATCACAAGGATTTGTCCTATCAAAACAAGTCTAAAAATCACCAAATTTACACACAACATAGCCAACATGATGACAAGAAATTTTTATTAAGAGGTTAAATACAAAATTATAATAGAAAAAATAGAACAAAAATGTCAAAATTCTGTTCAAATAGGGGTTTGAATTTGATCTATTGTCCAGATTCTGATCTAGTTTTGAAAAAAATAGAAAGTGGTCCAAAAAATGAGAAATTTGTATGAAATTAGCAGCATTGGAAACCTATAAGTGTGTCTTACAACTTCCTAGAATGGCTCAAGTCTAAACTAAGTCAATTAGGTGCTCTACGATCAAGATCTCTAAAGGTGTGCATGCTAAAAGCTAAAAACCGGAATCCAAATATGCATTAATAAATCTCAAAACCATTCAAGTAATGCACAAATTGCATTAAAAAAATCACATGCAACATAGAATTAGATGCGACAAACAATTGGGGTAATCATCTAACTCTAAATTGGCATGAGAAAATATCATACAATTCGATGACAATATAAGATGACTCAAGATTCATGATGAAATGCTTGAGGGTTTCTAGGTGAACATGCACTCTTATGGCACATATTTAACATGCAAAATGACACTCAAATGCAATGACGTGAGTATATATTCAAATCTTGTAACATGTAATTTAAATGTGAAGAAGACATCATCGCAAAATTTGATCTCTAAATGTCTCAAACAAGCATGACAATATGCATATATGGCAAGGTTTCGTTTCAGCATTAACTTCACAGAACATGCATGATTTCGGCCATCTCAAGATATACAAAAATCTTACAAAAATCCTACATACAAAACATGTAATGATGAAAATTTATTGTTAAGAGTTCGAAACCTAAATGTGATCGCATGAGTCATAACAAAAATAGCAAAATAGAAATGCATATCTAAACTATGTATTGCCGCAACGCATTTTCACCTTAATTCATGCAATTGACCTACTTGCTAACATCAAGACATTGCAAAGCATGCATCAATTGAACATATACAACATGTACTTCAATTTTCATGAAGGATTTAAGGCCAAATAATCTCATTTTTGTGTTCAATTTCAACAAATCATAATTCAGAATAGTGCAGGGCAGCCTATCCTATGTTCATATCTAGGTGATTTTAACCTAAACATATCTAAAAATTCCACAAATAAAATAAAATACAAAGCATGCTTCAAACTTATAATAACAACTTTCATGGACGATTATTCTTTCAGAAATCGACACATAAATCAATACAAAAATGACAAAATTAGAGATTAGCATGGAATAGACTAACCTAGACTTGGATCTGAGTAGATTTGACCTACTTAAACACATCTAAAAATTTCGAAAAAATTACAAAACATGCACAAGATGATTTGGAACAAAACTCATGCAGACAATATTGTCCATAAATCATCATAGAAGGCTACATGAAAATAGTAAAATCTCATTTCAGAACAAGAATAGAACTGAAAATCCACTTAAATCACTGCAAAATTGCTTATCTTTGGAGGTATTTTTTGAGAGTCAAAAGACACTCGATTGGGGCGTGCGACCTATCAATTCGAAGATCAAGACATGTATTGTCTAAGCCTAAGAGGACTTGAATTGAAATGAGGTTGTTTCGGATCTTGTTTTGGCCAAAACAATAGATCGGTCCTATAGCTACAAAATTATAGATTCAACCTAAATCAACCACAATTATTCAAGTTCATCGTCTAAGAACACTCAATTGCAACAAATCATCATCCAAATCCATCATCTAGCATCTAATCATTATGTATTTAATTAAAATTGAACCCTAGCCTTGGCTAGCTAATCAGGCCTTGCTTTACGGGGTTCGAGATCGAGATCGAGATCGTTATCTTTGTTACATTTTTATCGTTTTTTTTTTAATATCAAAATCAATTGAAGTTTTTGCCGAAACTTCAATCAAACCTTCATAAACCACCAAGGACTAGATCCAGACAACAAGGAACAACTTCTAAAGGTGGTTGGACCGTATGCAGTAAGGGAAAACAAAACCCGTCCAAAGTTGGACCGGTTTTTTATGCCACCGAAGTAGATCGGGTCACCGGTGCTTTTCTGGTGACCAATCGGTGAGGACCAAGCCACAATCCGGTGACTAACAAGACTGAGAACAGATCGGTGAGATCTACTTTGTTGATCTCAGTCGCCGGATCAATGGTCAAGCTGGTTGAAATTCAAACCGGCTTGATTGCTGATTTTTGGGCTTATATTGAATCAGCGGCTAGAATGGAGTCTCTGATCACTCATGGGATGACCTGAGCTAGTGGCAGCAACAAAGAGAGGTGAGGGATGAAGATCGGAGCAGGATGTCATCGGCAGGGGCTAGAACCGACGGCAAAGAGCCCGCCGGAGAGAGATCTAGTCGAATCGAACTAGAGAGAGAGAGAGAGAGACTGAGGAGAGGAAAATTCATGCAGAGTGTAGCCCCCCTAAAATGGAGGGAAAATTTGACTTATATACTTTTCAAATTAAGCGATTTTTGGCCGTCGGTTTGATCCAATGGTCGAAATTTTGATCCAACAATCAAAAATCAATTTCGAAGGCTCTATCATGATCTTGAGATATCAGTAATTAATCTAGTGAATTTGATTTACAAAAAACCAAGCCAAAATCGAGAATTGCATCGAAATGTCTGATTAGGGGTTAATTTGTAATTTAATGAAATTCGAGGATCAATATGCAAAATTTTGGGAAATTGAAGGTACATAAGTGAAATTAACATTGAGAGGATCCTGGAACCAGTCGCTAAAGGTCAGTTTTTGACCGGCAAGGGGCCGAACAGGCCAGCTCCGCCAACGGTCGATCAAATCGGTCAAACTGGTTCGCTCCAATTTGGCCAGATTTTGACCAGTTCTTGACTGGTTTGGTCCAGTTCTTACCATTTCACCCACTTGAGACCCCTTTAGGTTCGAAATTTATGCAATTTGGTCCCTAAAAGACCAAATTGACAATGAATTTTACCCTATTTAAGAAGAAATTGGCCAATTAAGGTACAATTAAGTTAATCAAACCTTATGAACCTGATCTAGGGATCTTTTATTGACCTAATTGAATGATTATCGAGAAAAAAACAGGCCAATTAAATTGGGCTTAAATGGCTAAAATGGTGAAATTTGCAATTCAATGGACAAAATTGCAAATTAACCAAAATTGAGTTCAATTAATGACACAATTGCCCTATCTAATGAATTACCCATGTGCAAGATCACTCATTACCTTCAAATTGACCTTAAATTGAAGCGTTTGGGCTTACGTCAGAAATGAACTTAGGCCTAATGTCAAAATTTGACGTAGAATTATAAAATTAAACCATAGTCATGAATGAGTCAATTCGAATTTTAATGATTCAAGCTTAATTGTTTGATTTTCATATGCTCGGTAGGATAAAATTCTTCAAATTGATAAGTTCTAGTGTGAATTTGTCAAAATCGATTTCAAATTTTGACTTATCTTAAGGAAACGAGTGAGAAGCAATCATTCATTCGTAAGTTATGAATGATCAATTTTGGTCCCCTAATTTGGGCAAAAAATGACAAATCACATTTTGACCACACAATTCGTGAAATTGAATGCACAAAAAAATTTAAAATAGTCCCTAAACCAAATGTTAAAGAAGGAACTATGCCTAATTATGACTAAAATAAAAGTAATTTTATTTTTGGTCGATTTAGAAACTAAAACTGAAAAATTTAGAAATCAAGGTTCTTAGTTGGATTTTATGAAATTTTTTACATAAAACTCATATTGGCATTAAAAGAAATGTATTTGTGCATTTTATTTATTTATTTTTTCGATTTTTTTGGTCAAATGTTTATCTAAAAGTCAACCATTTAGTTGACTTTCCCTAAAATGTTGACTTTTTTTAAAACCAAATCTTTAAATTTTCGAGAAATTGATTTGACAAAAGTGAAATTAAGACTAAATGACATCTTTTTGGATAAAAAGCCAAATTTTTACCCGGAATTGACTTTTGATCCTAGGATTGACTTTTGGTCAAACATTTGACCAAAAAATCAATTCAAAAGTCAACCGTTTGATTTTCAAGTTTTTTCTTGAAAATGAACTAGAAATTGCTTAAAAACGACAATGCAAAAGAAAGAAATGAAAACAACGCATTTTAGCCAAGAAATGGGGCTCCATTGCAATCAGAAATCCAAATATCGATTTTTATCTTTTAATGACTCGTCGACTAAAAATCATGTATCAACATCTACCTATTCACAATGGTAGCTAGCTGACATTATTTGTGAAAACAATGACGATGTATCTGGTTATGCCTTCAACTTATTGGAAAAACAAGGTGGTGGGGTGTCAAAAGCCGCACACATCAACGCTCTTTTGCCCCAAGCCTCTCATGCTTAGCAAATATTCTTTACAAAACCCGAGCCAGACCTGAGAATCAAGGACAGTTCCATCTATATACTGACTGGAGAACTGACACTGTCTTACCTCAGAATACTCTATAATAGCAATTATTGGGTATGACGCATGAAACTTACTTTTGAGAGAGAAAAAATATAAGCATTTGAGTTCTATAGAACGACACTCGTCAATAATGCATTTTGCCATAATGTGCAAACGAAATCACAAGTGTTTTAGACCATACTTTGCTTCATCAGGCAGGACATACCTGAGCCATTCTAGATCAACGCTTTGAGGAAATCCTGCATTTTGCAAGGCTTGTGATATTATATGAAGCCTTTTCACGAAACTAATGGTAATTTCACTATTGTGTTGTGTATTACCTTGATTCTTCCTGCAAGTACGTTATTCATTCCTTGTGCCTTGATGGCATCGGCAATTTCATTGACATCTACACATCTGATAGCTTCACTGTCCGCGGAGTCCATTGTGTTTGATGTCCGTACTCTTTTCCTTATATTGGATTCTGACTATCTTCTTAAGCTATCCCAGTCAAAATCTTGCTTTTTCTCCTTACTAGCACCTCTACTCTTTCGTTTTGAATTTGTTATATTCATCATGTTTGAGTCATCAATTAGCGAAAGACGATGCTTAGTAGGGTGTGTATCTGAGGATTCTTGATCAGCGCCTTTTGTAATATCCCTTGTGCCCGTGCTTTCTTTCTCCCCTGAAAGTTCTGAGAAGTAGATAGCTGTCTGTATTTTGCTGGTTTCCCCTTGGCACACTACTTCAGGAACAATCTCACAGTCCACAGGCCTGTCTTCAGAGTTTTCACCTCCTATACAAATGTTGCATGGTTGATTATTCTTGATTGAATGATCGCACAATTCTTCACTTATCTCTATCATCTTACTATTTGTTATAGAGAATCTTGTTGCTGCTTCATCCTTGATAATTTGCTCGTTGTCATTCTTGGAACTCTTAGAAAAGTAGGTTTCTCGTGAGAACTTTTTTGGGTATTCAACCTTTGGAAGTCCCAAACAGCAGGTGAAACCTGAGGTAGATCTTGTATATGAAGTGTTTGTTTGTAGTGTTTCCTCACCATCATTCATCTTACTGGATCTGTTTATTACATTCTACGTATTCTCATTAACTGACGCAACTTCAATTTCAAGAATAGAAACCTCTGGTGGAACATCTAAGCCGGCCATATCCAATGTCTGCATAAATGATTGTAAACCATCCAAGCTGTCAGTTTTGGAAAAATTATTAATCAAAACATTTGAACTTGATCCTGTCCTTTCGCCAGCCTGAGCTACTGGCGAGTCCATAAAACTTTGAGATGATACTACCGAATTTGGAGACGAACTTTTTGCTTTCCCATCATCTTTGATATGACCCTCATCTATTTGGGTTATTGCAGAAGTTGAAATACTACAGTGGAAGGAGACAACTTCTTTGAAACACTTGCACTTGAAATTGACATCAGGCATTTTGGCTCATATGCTAAGCTAATGCAACAAGCTTTACTTCCGACAGAATTATTGCTGCTGACAACCTCTTTTGTTTCATTCTTCTCATGTTTATCGTTGGTGATTGAGCTCTGTCCACACACTATTTCATTTGGACTGTTTTCACTCAGGGGTACTCCACCTCCAGGATGTGTGTGTTTGGCTCATTGATAATTATTGTAGTTCCTTCATGAGAGCATAGTTAAGGGATTGGATTTTAGAAAAATCACAATGCCAGTGACATGAATGCCGAACTTCAAAAGCAAGAAAATGGGAAGAGAGGATCCTTTTTAGTGAAAGATAGGAAGATCTCTAGAATACTACATCAGAAACGCCAATTAACCTAGACTGATGGTCTGATGCATTTTGAGTTAAAAAACTCCTACAGCTGAATTAATCACCGATACTTTCCATGGAGAAAAGCGCTTGTCACCTGCAGAAATTCATCAGGGTTATCTTCTTAAGCAGTTGGTGAAGTCGATAAGTAATGGCTGAGACCCGTCACATAAGTGCAATGAAGTTCTTGAATGCCATGTTTTTATAGTATTGGCACTTTGAATTTTGCATGGATTAGGTGAATTATTTTTATAATCGCCTTTAAGGGAACCTTTTTGCCATGGGTACAGTCTGTTTGTATTTCTTATTTGTTTCCTTGCTTCTATTCCTTGACAAGTACCTGTGATTTCTATAGTCAGCACTCCTGCTTTAACAACTTTATAAAAGGTTTTATAATTTCTCTTATATCCTCTCGAAATCTCCCACTTAGTGTCACGTAGCAAATGGTAGGAAAGGTATTGTCATCAGTTAATCTGAAGGCCATTAAAGATATCTCTTAGCACTTTTGAAGTTTAGCAAGTCATAGTCCTTGTCTATGTTGATGGCATGACTTAGGTTAGCATGCAATGAGAGGAGCCAGTAGGGGTGACGTGAATAGCGTTCTCTCTGTCTCTCTCTCAAGAGGCAGTTGGGGAAATAGATTAGTTAGGTTGTGATAAGGAAAAATTGTATCAGCTTCTCTTAATTTTGGTAGAAGGTGGACTGGATCATTATCCACCTAGTGGGCAGATTTATTTTGGGAGTCACACAAAGCCTTTGAATCTAGATAACATACCTTGTACAAGATGCATCCGGGCAACAAATGAGTCTACACGCCCCTGGAAGACTCTCCGTTCTTCCTCCCACCATCTTGCCTTTTCTTCGGATGTTCCATCAATACCTTCACTATTTAAATTTTTTGAAAGAAGCTTCCACGCTCGGCTGGTTTCTTCATCAAGGTCAACTTTTGGTCATGGGCGTGGCTTCTTCATTGGCCAAATGAATTGTCAAAAGGCACGATGCTTCCGCCCCTCTTATAGAGAACAAGTGCATTATGCTGATGATTCGTCAATTCATAATATGCTAATGCATTTTGAATTACATCAGTCTCTCCGTTGATATCTATAAGCTTTGATTGTTTGACAATTGCACCTACAGAGGTCATATGTCTCCACAATAACTTTGTTTGAGTCCTTGTAAGAAAAGAAGATTTCAATTAGTTTATACATTAGGGTCTCTCAAAGGCGGTTGGACTAGCAAACCCAAAGGATCGGTCACTTTTCGTTTAGGTACTTGATAATCTGTTGAAAGTGCTTTGGTTATTGTGCATGATAGGTGGTCCATGCAACTACAATGCACCGCCTAAGTAACAAGAGAAAGTCTCTTCTTAGTTCGTTTCTTTCTCGGCTATTCTTCGATGTCGAAGTTCAAGGTCTTCGTGCAGGACTTTTTGGGCAGTTGGCGTACTTTTAGATCAATGGAGGATTCCTCAGCCTCTTCTCTAAGCAAAACTGGTGGTATTTCTACTCCTTTTCTCGTCAAATATTTTCTCTTAACTAGGGTATTCCCCCAATACCCCCCCAACAAAATCAAAAGGCTTTGAAGTTGTAGACCTCGAAGTCCTTTTCAACTTTCCCTCTTTCACCACATTTGGCCTGTGTTTTTTGTTCAAGCTCAAGATCTGGGGGTCTCCTTTCCCAAGGTCGTGATTCTCCATCAATGTAGAAATAACCGAAGATAGCAACTCCATCACAGGCTCTTGGAGCTCTTTATCTTGTCGACCGTCTCAGGTCTGAGCCTCTTGGTGGCATCTCTATCCACCTCGGCCAGGTTACACTCAAGCCTTTCATATGCGCATGTGTTTCACATTTGAGAAGCAGTTTTCTTTTCTGCCCTGAGAACCTCTTCCAGGTAATTGGAGCAAAATCAAGAGAACCTTTCGACATTGCATCTTCAGCCGATGAGGGTGGCAAGTTCAGGTCACATGCGTGTATCCGAGCATTCGCAAGCCCATCTGCATGACATGCAGTTGCAAAAGTTTCATATTGAGCAGCGTATGCACATGATGCAATCTGACTAATATTGAAGCGCATGGAGTCAAATGGCCCGTTGCATAAGTTTTGGGAAGGTTTGACGCTAGTCCTCCTCGACAATATGTCCATAATTTGCACATAACAAATATTCTTATCGATGTCAGTATGCTTACCATGGGTTGAGGATAATTTCTTATGAGCTTCTGTCGTTCTTTTCTTCCTATTCCTCCCCCTCTGCTTCTCTATTGCCTTTTTTCTTTTGTTGCATAGTCCGGTGGCATGTCTTCTGAGCTTTAGCCTCTCTTTTCTGCCTCTTCCTCTGCATTTTCCACTCCTTTCTCATTACAAGTGAAAGTGGAGATGGGATAGGGGGAGATGGTGGGGGTGGGCGAGCGAATGGCGATGTGTGAGTATATGGATAGAGAAGTGAAGGAGGAAGCAATGGTGGTGCTTAAAAAAATTCTCCCTTAGATGGAACAATAAAGGGAGGAGGAAGTGAGGGAGTTGGAAAGTGGTGGGAGTTTAGCCTATAATTGAGACCAATAGGAGCAGCCTGAAATGATAGAAGAGGTGGTCCTAGAAGAACATGACCATCCATAAAAGTAATATATTTGTTGCCAAAGGTTGGGCTAAGCAAAAGTTGAAGGAGAGAAGGCAATGGGCAAATGATTTTGTGCCTCAAGACCTTGACTAGTTTGATTACCATAATTCCTTTTACCATATGTCATGTCCCGATCCTCGAGCACATTTCCATCCCTCGGTGGTCGATAAATTTGTGATGTCTTAGGACGCATTGCCGACCTATTCATTTTAATGTGCATGCGGAAGTGAATTACTAATCCCTTGACAATAACAAACGTGGGATAGAAGAGCAGGACAACAAATTTCAAATCAAACACATTATAAAAACCACAATTTGGTTTACAAACAGAGGCTAACTTTAGGGTCTAAGTACATGAAGTCTATCTTTAAAAAGAACTTCTGAGCCATCCATGCTTTTGACCCTTCCGCCTCAAGCTCCGGCTTCTTCACCCTAGGAACATGAAAAGTTGAGCCCACGACGAGGTGAGATAATGTCTCAGCAAATCCACCCCCTAAACTCTGACTAGGAAGGAAATACGCCTAAAGGCCGTCTATGCATACACAAGATAAATGACTTACATTTGCCTCAGTTCCTTCCTGCTAGTCAGTGCGGTTCAAACACTCAACCAATCACTCTATCTATCCATTAATACTATCTATCAACCAATACCATCTATTAACTCGTTTCATTGAAACGATCACTGCTCACCTAAGCTGATATATATAAATGCCCGTGTAAGCTGATAAAGATAGATAATATAGCTTACCAAAGCTGATATAGATAGATAGTATGGCTTACTGAAGCTGATATATGCTCATGATACTCATCAACTAACCATTTTACTGTTTTTATAATGCCCGATAAAAATAATCGTGTGTGGGTATACGGTAGGGCTGAGCCAAAAATATAATATCTTTACTTTATAAAATCTCACTAATTATGTAATCTATAAAAATATTTTTGGCGTTGTAAACCGACGCCCAGTAACTTTCTAGTTAAATACTGAAATTACCAAATTTTGGGATAAATACCCAAAATTATAATTAACACCCAATTTGCACAATTTAACACTCAATTAAATAAAACAATCATACCATTGTGATTAGCACAAAATTCCGGTCATCGATTATCCTAGTCTAATTTTCAGAAAATAATAATTAATTAAATAATTACTAAAATTAATGAAATAAATACCAATAAATGCTATAAATAGAAACTTAGGCCGAAAAAACCTAATTAAATATCGAGACGAGCCTGAAAAATTTCTGAACCAATTTAGATAAATAATACAACCTATCTAGTTGCTAATTACGTTACTCTAACCACCTAACATGCATAAATGAGTAATTAAATCACTAATCCGTTCTAACTAACCACTTAAATTATACTTTGCATAAACTAATCAACCATTAAGCATAATTAACTCCCTAAGCGGAGATTAGTAGGTAAACTCACCGGTTTAACGCGAAAACCAATTCACGGCAACAGCAACGCAACGATGGCCGAAACTCAAACTAACGATAGCACCAATGGAAGCTCGGACCAGGCTAAAATCAACCACAAAGCCCACGGTGGGGCTGCCGGTTCTGGTTTTGAACTCGGGCTGGTCACGTGATCGAACGGTGGGGCTGTTCCGCGATGAGGCGGTGGCTGCAGAGGGAGCTTGGTGGAGACGCGGGCTGGTGTGGAGTCGGGCCTTGGGCGATGGATGAGTAGGCTAAGCTGGGCCACTGAATGGGCGTGAAATCTTGGTGAACGATGGCTGGACTCGTGAGTGGGTTGGAGCAGAAAATGGGCATGAGGTCGAGCGGTCAACCAACTGGTTAGAAGAGCTAGGCGAGTTGACTTCGTGATTGGGGTTGGCAGTTGATTCGGTGGCAGAGGGGGAATGGGGCTCACGAATGAGGCGTGGGGGAGGATAATCGGTGCTGGTGGGACAAAGAACGTGCGGGGGAAAAAGATGAAAATGAAAGAGAAACAGAAGCAGCCAAGAGGGAGGGATCGACAACGCTAGCGTATTCCAGCGAAAGATCGAAAAAGGGGGGGAAAAGGATAAGAGAGCAGGAGATGTCGGTAGAGAGGGAGGGAAAAAAGGAAAACATGCGAATATAGAGAGAGAGAGAGAGAGAGAGAGAGAGAGAGAGGCCAAAGGAAGGGGAAAAACAGCTGGTGTTCGAGAGAGTTGCGGCTGGGGGAAGTTTGAAGTCAAACAAAATGTCTTGAATGAGTATTTAATCATCCTCGTCTTCAGCTCACCTTTAACCAACAATATCAATTGGTCATCCAAGGCCAATTTCAACACCAACTTGCCCCAATTGAAGTCCAAATGGAGACCAAATTATGACAGCCCCTCTAGCCTACAAATTTCATCCAATTGGACTTCCATTTCTTTGTCAAAATCTCATATTTGACGTTCCTAAAATGACTTGTGACATGGTAGAACTTTCAATTTCTAAAATCAGATTCAAACTCTCGATTAATTTCAATCTGGTGCGATTTTAGCGTAACTTAATCTACCAAGTAACTTTCCGGAATTTTTGGTGCAATTGACCCGTGATCGATTTATTTCGAGTTAAATGTACATCTTCGACACATTGGCGTCTCTCGGTTGTCATGAAAATCTCAAAGTTTCAAATACAGACACGAGATACTCAAAACGATAGAAAAATCGGTCTAGTGTCGATTGACGAGAATTTTACAATTAGATGGAATCACCCACACTTTGATCACGTATCTTAGCTGAATCGACCTATCCTTGATCTCTAGTTGATTTTGACAATACCGTAATGACCCTTGCAAATTAGCACGGTCGAGTAGTCGATTTCTAGTCAAATTCTCAAGTCTATTGCATTTATATTTCTTAATGGCTTCACCTGATAGACTAGTTATCTCATGAGCGACCAACTCCGAGAAAAGGACTATAGGCATATCGATGAAAAGCCCAATTTATCCAATCGAAAACAAAACCTAAAATTCAGGATGTCACATTATACATATCAACAAGGCTTGGGCTTTTAATTTCATAATTAGTTACAACATTTCTTGCCAAAGTGTATACTGTGAGTAGAAAGATCAAATCATAAAGTTAAAATCAATGGCCCAAAACAAAACGCCTAACTATGTTAATAGAGCAAGCTCAAAAAGCAAAGGTGAACTCATGTAATAAACATTGCTCGTAGCAAGACAAGTTGCACATGCTATATCACATTTCAGAGCAAGAAATAATGCTCAAAATCTAAAGCTAGCTTCGGCTCAAGGAGTTCACCTCCTGACTAGACTTAGTTTCTTTCTCAATTTTAACAGCACGAAATCCATATCAATGTGCTTTCAGGTTGAACAAAAATAGTCAACTATTCTTGTCATTTTCACATTCCCCGATCTAAACATACTAGTCATATTCAAGAAGTCGAGCTGCTTACATGACATCAAGAAATTATAGGGGATTCATTCAATTACGTGCCTCCTTGAGTGTAGACAATATCCCCAACTCATCCAAATAATAATTAATCTCTACAAGCCAGAATTGATAATAACAAAAATTGAGGAAAAAAATCATCCTTCCAAGCACACAATAAGAATTAAGCTGAAGCAAAATACAATATAAGATTGAAGACTAAGAATAGTTGCATTTTCTGCTTTCACCCATTACTCAAAAACCCAAAACCCAAAGCTTAGATTCAACTATCCACCAAAGAAAATGGATCAAGAACAAGCAATCGAGCTAGTCAAGAGGCATAATCACCGAGATAGGCACTCACCGAAACAAGATGAGAGAGCTTAACTCGACGAATTAGGCATCCACCTATATCTGGTGGCAACGATGGTGGCCTAAGGCTCCAACGACAACAATGGTGGCTAGGCTTCAACGAAGATGGTCATGGCTGGATTTGAACGGCAACGTTGGTGGTTGGGCAACAACGGTGAGTATGAGTGATGGCGAAATTGTAACTACAAATGAAAACCCTATCCTTTTGGCTTTCTGTTTCTTCTAATGTCTATCACTTCTAGTTGTGTTGTTTGCCCCCTTTAAAGGGAGTCTAGTGTCTGTCGATAAGAACATTATCTTAGTGCAACGTATGGACTCTCTCTCTCTCTCTCTCTCTCTCTCTCTAGTGTTAGCGTAGAAGTAAAAAGAACGAAGGTTTCCAATATTAAATGAGAAATAAAAAGGAATGATTTTGTTTAAAATGTAGAGCTTCTCATGTCCCCTTTCCATATTCCCATATTCAAATTGGTCAAGTTTAAAAAAATATAGAATAAATATTAAGGAGTATTGCTAAGTAGATATGAATCTATTGAAAACACCTAAAAACTATCGATTTATATGCTATCTCCTCCATTAAATTAAAATGAGACATAAGTAGATGAGTCAAACCCAAGGTGGTGAGGTTTAGTTTTCTTTCTTTCTTTCTTTCTTTCTTTCTTTCTTTCTTTTTGTGGTCATTTAATATTAGACACTTTAAACTTGAGAAAACTCTTAGGCTGCATTTGGCAATCGGAATAAAAGTCGGGATAGGATATAATTTATTCTATCTTACGTTTGGTGCTCGCTCAGAATAGAATAAAATCATATATTAAGGGGATATAGACGGGGATAAAATTATCCCATAAGGGAGGTGAGATAAATGTGGATATGATTTCTAATGTCCATAATAAGAAAGTTATTTTTCTCGAATAACAAACTTATTAAATTAACAAAATTAAAAATATATTTTAATATAAATAATATTTGAATTCTAATTTAAGAAATTAAAAATTAAAAAATATTTTTAATTAATCTTATTTTAATTTATATATTCAACTTTAATTCTATCTTATAATAAAAATTCAATCTATAAATTAAATATTTATATTTATTATATATTTTAGGGATTTTTGTATTTTAGGTATGTTAGTACAGTTTACTATTTGATAAAATTTTATTAAAGAATGATGAAAGGGGAAAAAAGAAATAATATAAAAAAGGAAAAATAAAATAAAATAAAATAAGGAATAGTGTTACGAGAGATTTTTACCATCTCCATTTATGAACATTTAGGTTCATTTATAATGATATGCCGTTTATATATATATATATATATATATATAAATGTACATGATATGATGTGAACATATCCAACTTTAATAGTGTAATTCACCAAACAATGGATATGATATAAAAAAATCGTAGAATTTCATATCCTATCTTATCCAATCTTATCTCGATTAGAAATCTGGACGACCAAACGTAGCCTTAGGCATTGCGTTACTCGAATATAAGTCGTAATTGTCATGCAAGAAAGTAGCTATAAATTAATATACCACAGACATCAACACATATCAGAAAGTTGCTTATTGCTATAAATAATGGTGACGACTCTCCAGCTATTTGCACCAATCTACCCACCCACCCTAGTGTAAAATCAGTCGACATTTGAATGGGGACATTTTAATATTAGTAACTATTATAATCAAATGTATATGATAATCTATAGCACAAAATATTAATGCAATGACAATAATAAAATGACTAGAATCTTGCTTCAGCACACGAAGAGAAAGAAGTCATCCCCTATATTTTTGGATATATGCAGCAACCATTCTACATTTGATAATAATAGAATATGTTTCTAAGGCCTGGCCCTTGGAAGACACTTCAGAATTTTTCACAACAACAACAACAATGGTGCCCTTCAATTTTGTAGATTTATTCCTTACTTTTCGATGATTTTCCAATATAGGTACCTGGGAATCTTTGACCTTCAATGCCAAGGTGGACAATTTTGCAATTTTTTAATAATTTTTATTATTTTATCTCACATATTTTTGTCGAAAATTTTGATTGAAATCAGATCGAAGGACATCAATTATAAGATAATTGGCACACTGGCTAATAAAATTAAAAATCAGTCACTTGATTATGAAAGTACTAAATATTCATGACCAATGTAATTTCCCAATTTCTTTTATATATTTTTTGTGCATTTCCCTGGAATATTTTAATATGAAGAAAAACATTTTAAATTGAAACACTTCTCGAAAATTTGTAGATAACTCTACATATTCAAATTAAAAATCAGTCACTTGATTTGAAGCCTTTGAAATCGAATTCTTTTCGATTCTTCCATGAATCTGCAAAAAGCCTGGGCGTGTTGAATGATTATAGGTGTGAAAGTGAGCTTGTGACATTACTGATGAGAAAATCTTTTTAATTTGAACGTAAAAAGGCTTTGCAACCAAAAAAAGCCAAAAACAAAAACAAAAAACAAAAGAGTCTTCAAAGGTGTATTAATGATGGTTCATATATGCTCTCTTCCGCTACTGGAATGTGATAAATATAAAAGGTGGACAAGGAGAATGTTAAACAAAAAAAGCAAACTATTCCATAATTATCAATGTAAAAGTGAATTTTGGGCATTATTGATAGTTGATATTTCTAGTCATGTAAAAGAGAGCTCTCTTTTTTTTTTTTTTTTTTTTTTTTGTCATGGCCATCCAGCTAAAATAGAGAGACATCTTATATTTGAAACTAAAAATATTACTAAACATATTTTATCCCAAATTTTCTATCAAATTTCATTTTGCATTTTTTAACTATTATTTTCCCTTCCCTCTCTCTTCTTCACCTTACCTCAAAAATGAAAGTTAGTCCCACAAAAGAAAGAAGAACAAAGAGAGAATTACCCCCAAGCATTTTGATGTTCAATTAGTGGTGTTCATGGTGATTTAAGATGGATAGCCAAAAGTTTTTACAATGTCGGAGTGTCTTATTTTTACGGGGCATAAGTATGTATAGATGAGAATTATCTTTGTTTAGTTATTTAGAGAGGTCGAGCATATATATATGTGTGTGTGTGTGTGTGTGTGTGTGTGTGTGTGTGTATGTATGTATGTATGTATGTATGTATGTATATCCCCCTTGACTCTAATACCAAATAGGCCCCAGGATTTGGGGTACTATATAAAGGATAAGAGATCTAGGGTGCTCTTCTTTCTAGTTTAGTATTTTTATTGACATAGAAAACAGAGCAACTCCAAAGTGATTGGCTTTTTCTAATTAATTTCTTATGTAATAAGTCTTGAATTTCATTTTGGCAAAATTGTAAAATGTCTTGGTTCATTTGATTTGGTCGAGCTTTTGTTGGAATTTGTTTTTATGAGAAATCTGGTTCATAAGGAAGACTAATAATATGCTTCTTACTTTCCCAAAATACATTGAGTAAGGTAGAACATATGTTTTATTCAATATATTTTTGGAGAGAATAATTTTTTTCATTTATTTTTGGATCAAGTAATTTTTGTTCTATCCTTTTGAATTCCAAATCATCTTTTAAATACTAAAGTTGATCTTCTTTGTTTTTTATGAGACAATTAATTTCAGCAATTGAATTTTTTTTGTAATATGTTTAAATTTCTTGTATGTGGTTTAGTAATGAATTCAAAAGTAATATTTTTATTTAAAGCTTGTATTTCAATTCCCTCATTGGTAACAGTAAAAGATTAGATTAATTGAATAAAGGGTATTCCTAATATCACATTCTATCTCATATCTTTAACTAAAAGAAAATATGTTTTATAAGACATTTAATTTTTTAATTACAAAAGCTTCAGGCAACTTGTAACTTATCCTAAGTTTGTCCCATGGGGCTGACTTTAATGATTATGTAGTTTTGTGAAAATATTTTGTTGGTATCAAGCCTTCTCTTATGCAACTAAGATCAACTCTTGTATCAAAAAGTGTTATGGTATCAATAGTAAATTCATCATGATTTTTATTATTATATTTATTATCTATTTTCTCGATGTTATTTCTAATAAAGTCATTAAAAAATTAGGATCAGTGTTATCAATTAGATTTTCTTCTTTTTCTTTTCCCTTTTCTATTTTAGATTTATTGCCAAAATTCCTTTTTGTATTTAGGCTTGGGTATTTCGTAAGAGCTTTTATTTCTAATTTTTGCTAATTTATTTCATTATTGAGATAATTTATATTGATAGGTTTCTATTGAATTTTCTTATTTCTATTAAAAATATCTTTGAGATTATAAGTTGTATTAGAATTAGTTGGAATCTTCATAGAAGATTAGAGTCTATCTAAATATTGTTTTTTGGCTTCTGAATCTAATATATATCAGTTGTTTCTAACAAGAATTCTTCTTCCTTTGTTAAAACATTGATCTCAAGTGTCGGTTCTTCAGGAGAGGAATTATTTTCTTCTTATTCTGATGAAGTTTTTCTCTCATTGATTTGGAGACTCGCTTCTTCAAGAAAGTCTTCTAAAGAAGAATTATCATCTATAGCAGCCAAGATGTTATTAAGTTGATAGAGAGTCTCCTCATCTATAAAGAGTTCATTCAAATTTTTCGTTTATATAGCAATATTTAGAAATTTGCCTCTTTTCCCACAATTGTAACATTTAATGTCTTTGTTAATTTTCATTTTTGGTTTTTGTTTGGGTTTATCCTATTTATTGGTTTATGATTTATTTTTGTAACGATTTTTAGGTTTTCTTTTTTCAAAAGAACAATTTCCTTTACACTTTGGTTTTGATGAAGTGTATGAAGGATTATATTGTGCACAGAAATCTCTTAAATCTTCATTGCCTAGTAATTTCTTTCTTTAATTGCTTTATAATTTTATTGAATTACACATAGGTGTTTTTTTTTTTTTTTTTTGGTAAGATGAATTACACATAGGTGTTCATTGTCTATAAACACAAGAATTCAATTCTCTGTGTGATAATAAATGATAAGGAATTTGGCCATCATATTCTTCTCTTATTTATTATGAACCTAATCTCCTATTAAACAAGGTAAAGTAGTTAGGAATTTTTCCTTCCAAAAGGTTTGGTTATAGTCTGGTCTAACCAAAACCCTTTGTAGGAAAAGATCCATATATTCTTGAAATCTCCCTAAAGATTTGCATTTCATGTTTAAAAGAAGATCGTGATTTATGTCTCTTATATGGGACAAATCTCCTATGAAATGTTGTGATATTGAATAGATGAGAGTACAGACAACATCTTGAATGGCTTGCCCATTGGCAGCTTCAATACGCTGTCCTTATTCATCTATTTTATATGCATTTAAGATTTGAATTCTTTGTTCATCGGCAAGATAATTATCCCACCAATCTTTTAGTTGTCCAATAATCCAGCTACTAAATGGCTAGCAATGGCATGATTATAAACTTCTTATTGAGTTTTATAAGCATTTGCTACCATAACCATTTGGTTCAAAATATTAATAGTATTATTTTCTTAGACACCATCTATATTCCATTCATGAATAACATCAAGAGAATACTTATTTTGAATCCTTTGTGATGACTCTTCAAGGACATTATCGGGAGGAGTGGCCGTTTGATAATAAAGTTTTTGGGGATTTTTCCATGAAAGTCTATTTATTTCAGGAATCGATTCACTTTCAGATTCTTCATTGGATTTTTCAAGGAAAGTATCATTGATAACTAGACCTCTTATCTTAGAAGTTTCTTCTATAGAGAAGGTCCTTTAACATTAGGAGTGTCCAAGATAGGTATCTTTCCTAAAGAACTCCTTCTATTTTCTAAGGCTTTAGCAAATTCTAGGCTATAAGCTTTAGGAATTCAAAAGGGCTAAAAATCGGTGTTTAAGAGTTTTGCATTTTGGTAATTGAGTAGAGTACAATTGAATAGAAGATTCCATTATATTTAATTGATAACTAATAGTATGGAGATATTGGTTGGTGTGCTATATTATCTTTAAAGTTTGGGGATCATCATTGTCAACTGTGATTTTGAAAGAAGTAGCAGTGCTTTCACTGTCCCTATGCTCGATTCTAATCTTTCTCAAAGGAGGATGATTAGATTCTGTAGTTTGGTCATTATTGAGTTGCTATTTATAAGCATGATCTGAAACATAAATTTCTTTAGGTTGGAGAAAATATTCTTCAAACTAGTCAAAAAAGAAGATATGGATGTCATGTTCAT
The DNA here is from genome assembly GCA_014182375.1 of Eucalyptus virginea. Taxonomy (NCBI): domain Eukaryota; kingdom Viridiplantae; phylum Streptophyta; class Magnoliopsida; order Myrtales; family Myrtaceae; genus Eucalyptus; species Eucalyptus virginea. The sequence continues at coordinate 43,390,792 of CM024521.1, read as the reverse complement.
AGAGAAAATCATAATATTGTTCTTTAATTTCTTTAACTTGTTTATGGAAAGTATTTACAAACCATTGTCTAATATCTTTGTTTTCTTCCGAATTAAATTTTATTTAGAAACTCACATTTAGGTTCAAATTCTTTTTCAAGAACAAGAACCTCGGGATCTGCTAGTTGTGAATAAGTAGGAGAGTGATGAGAAGAGTCTGGGTTATCAAAATTTGTTCATTTTGGTCTTATTGATAAATAGGCCTAGGAATTCCAAACTGATTATCAAGACCACTAATATTTGAATTATTGGGTTGATTAGACCTTGTAGCCCCATCATGGTTTTATGGTGGAAGAAAAATTATAGGAGGAAGGTTAGGATGGAGATCAACTGATCTCCTAGAGGAAGAGAAAGGAATAGATCTTATATCAAATGATCTTTTGGGGAATTGAATGGTTACTTTTCCTTCAAGATGTTAAACTATACTTGTTAGTTCACTTATATGAACAACCTTCAGAGGAGTGTGGTCTTCCAACTCCCATTGTTCGGGCAAACTAATATCATTCCAATTTATAAATCTAGGAAAAATAGTATTGGCTCTAGTGATATCAATTTGGAGTAAAAGATTTTCTCCTTTTGGACTATGTTTATAAGCACTAATCCTAAAAGATGAAATCATGGCTTTATAATGAACTCTATAAACAAGAGTGAAAGGAATTAACCCTTCAGCTATTTTGTAATTATGTGATTTGACTTGGAGAGTTAGAGATTTAATAATATTTGGATCTCTGAGTGATACCAAAAAATTTGGATAACAGTCAAAATGAATTGGGCCATTACAAAGACTTGTTTCAACTGTTTCTAAAAGATACTTAATACCCACTTGTATTTAAGCCTTCTTTGGTAAGATACTTAATACCCACTTGTACTAACCCAATGTGAATATAATTATATTTTTGCATGTGTTTGTTAAGAGAATTTCGATTTAATAGTTTAATAGTTTCAAAGGATCTAGAAAGGAATAGATCTATTTCTTCAGTTGTGATAATGTAATCTGATTTTTTTCAAAAATCTAAACTTTGATTGTTTATAAATTTGATCGAGTTGTATTTTAGGAATTTTCCAATTTTCTATAGATTATTGAAAGCTTCTATGTTTATTTCTTCCCTATGTATAGGACCTTAATCCTGAAGACGTATGTGATAAAAAACTAGAGAAAGATGTTAATCTTCTTAATAAATCCAATTTAATAAGTTTTTTTTTCACACTTCCTAGGCTACCAACTACATCTGACCAACGGGCTTACTACCCTACTAGGTTTTATTGCTTGGACCGCTACTAGTTTGACACATCTCACCTAAGGAAGGTTTTAGCCAAACTGGACAAACCTATTAAAAGGAAATATCAAGGTAATCAATATATCTCCCTTGGCTTTGATACTAAATAACCCTCATGATCTAGGGTACTATATAAAGAATAAGAGATCTGGGGTACTCCTACATTATTTAGAAAATTGTTAAGCAATTGGTCATTTAATCTAAACATCTACGTTTGTTTGGATTGGTTAATATGTACAAAAATTCTATGGGTTATATATCTCTAATGTAATCATAAAAATCTGCTAATTCTATGAAATTATCTAATATAAAGTATAATAATTCAAGAGTGATAATGATAATAAATAAGAAACAAATCAGGTGAAGAAATGAGATATAGATGAAGATTAAACTAATTATGATTTTGATCATAAAATGATGTGAAACGTAATTGAAAGTAATTAAAATAACAATGTGATCTCACGCAGGGCGGTAATTCGCACTCGAGCAAGATCCCATTAATATAAGTAAACATTAATTAACAATATGATCTCATGCGGGAGCGATAGTTCACACTTGAACAGAGACCCCATCGATATGCATAATAAAAGAAAATGTGACCTTCTAAAAGGGTGGTGGTCCGCACGTGAGTAGAGATCCTACTTAAAACGAAAGTAAAAGAAGACTAATAATATGAAGTGATAATGCCAACCAAAAGATTTGGTTGGTTATATTATTCGATGATAAGAAAACTCACAGATATTTGATACAAGTGATTAGAGATGATGACAAGTGATTGGAGATATTTTGAAGAATTGATTACAAGTAATCAGGAGTGATTACAAGTGTCTGGAAAAATACAAGTGAAGGATAGATGAAAGTGAAAGGATGTGATTAAAAGAGACTTTTAGGACGTAGGAAGGCAAGAGCACAAGAGCACCAGCGAGCTAAAGGCAAGGGGTGATCCCCCCCCTTCTTTTGCTCCTCCTTTTATAGGGAAAGCTTGGACTAAGTTTTTTTTCTTTTTCTTTTTTTGCTCTTTTGGACGAATCTGTAACAGCATCTCTAGTCCATCTTCAGTCCATTTGCAGGATGTTAAGATTCTTCAAATAGAAAATGATAATGTGCTTTGAAAATTCCTTTATTGTCTTCTTCGATTTTTGTCCGTTTTGGTGATTAGCAATTTCCTCTACTCGTCTCTATCGTCATTTGATAGGTTGATGCCATAGTAATCATCTTCATTGGTATTACCACTATGATAGAATTGATTTGTGGCATCCCAAAATTCATGGCAACCTCCAGATACATTAAGGCCTATGAATAGGTGATGGAAGTACCATTAAGTTGTATTGTAGCCATTTGATCCGTGATTTGCAATAAGATTTATGGCCAAGCTTTTAATGGATAATTGTTTGATAGGAAAGAAAATTCTATTATTGGCCATGTGTTTTATAAGTTGGAATTTATTGATTAATGATTTCAAGTTTTATGGCCAAGTGAATAAGGGAAATTACGCAATTATATGAATGGGAAATTAGGTGATGATTAAATGGGAAAAATTAGAGAAGAGTGGGCCAAAACTCTTAGGCCAAGACCAGCCCACAAGACCCCACCATTCGACCATTTAGGCCTAGCCCGCGAAGCCCAAAAGGAAGAGGAGCTGCTGTCGACCAAAGCTGGCCCAAGCCCAGCCGAATGAAGCCCATCTTGCATGAAAACTGCCAAGTGGCGCCGGCATGCAAGATCAATGATTGTTAATCATTGAAAGGAAGAAAATTAGAGAGGAAGAGGGGGCGGATTAAGCGAGGAAAGGGAGAGAAAGAGAGGGGTGTCGCACGAAGAGAAAGGGGGAAAGAGAGAGAGAGTTACCGTCCGAGAGAGGGAGAGCGAGCGTGCGAGAGAAGAAGAGGAAGAAGGAGGAGTTCATTCGCCGCCTAGTCGCCAACGTTCGTTCGCCGCCTTGCCCGCCGTTTGTCGCTGTGTTTGTGCTCGGATTTGAGGCAAGTGGAGTCCACAAACCTACCCTTTGCTGCTGTGATATGTGTTGTGAGGGATGATAAACTTGGTTGTGGTAGAAGTGAAGAAATTCGAAGCTCTAGGGAGAAATATGGTAGCCTTGTATTCTGTTTTCTAGGAAGGCAGTCCAACCTTTGATGAAATTGTGAGCTGCATGTGACTTTTTAGTTGGAATCTTATTTCGACTCCTTGATGAAAGTTGTAGAGAACTTCTTGGAGGGTAACATATCAAAATTTCAGAAGAAATGAACAAGTATAGATCGGTGAAACTATTTTTCTTTGGAGAAGTCAGATCTGGAATCGAAATGCTGACCTAGTATGATTCTGTGAACTTTATAAACCTACTATTTTTCATGGGAATGCAAGCATGAAGTGCATGGTGGTATATGCACATTGCATGGTGATATATGCATGGATGTTCGATGATATAAGTGCAAGTGCATGGTGATATATGCACATTGCATGGTGATATATGCATAGCTGTTCGATGATATAAGTGCAAGTGCATGGTAATATATGCACATTGCATGGTGATATATGCATGGCTGTTTGATGATATAAGTGCAAGTGCATGGTGATATATGCACGTCGTATGATGATATATGCATGACTGTAAGGTGAGGTATGCTTGAATGCATGAATGATATGTGTTTTTATTCTTGATACCTTAATTGTTCTGTTTGATGCATTGTGTAGTTTGGTGGATCTTTACTGCTGAGTGGTTGTACTCACCCCTTTTGGGGATTAACATTTCAGATTAGAAAGATGCTGTTGCTACCAGTTGCACGCGGTACCTATTATGGATTTCCATATGATGTTGAGGTGGAGTGCACAGAGCATTCCTGTATTAGTATACCTAGTCTGATGTATGTCCAAGTCCGTGTCTTAGTGATGTACGATGTGGGTCTTGCCGATGGCCCGGTTATCCAAGAGTTTTTGTCAGTTCATGTCCGGTGTGGTGGAGTGATGCTAGGGATGCTGTCGCTACCGTCGCTCGATGCACCGAGTTGGGTGTGATGGCACGTATAGCTGGTGGGAGCTGACACTTTTCGGGGATAGCCGACGCTTGTTGATGGAGAGGTGTACATGTTGATGTAGGGTCGAGTTTTCTTTTGAGTTATAGCCAAGTATAGTTAAAAATCTTGGCCCTTTGCTGTATCGACCCAAAATATCCATCATGAAAATATAAATAAAAGTGACTCGGCTTTATCTTTTCATTTGAAGTGTAGGTGGTATGCATTGCATTATGGTTATTGAAGTGAGAAATGGTGAGATACGTTTATGCTTCCGTTGATGAACTGCGCTAGGACCTTTACAAAAAAAAAAATGGAAAAGTATTCTATTGATCAACCCCTATGAATTATGGTTTCACTTAAATTAAAAGTTACCTTACTGGTATGTAGTAGGATGAGTGACAAGTATATGTGGTGACCCTAACGGATTGGGGGCCATCGAGGGGTGCCACATGATCATCATTAGAGGAACTTGGAGATTTTGCAAGTGGGTTGGTGATTGGGAATTCTAACATGAGTTTTGCCAATGCACAACTATATTCTTCTTATGACTGCATGACAGCTAAATGAGTTTGAGCCAGTGATTTTTGCTGAAAAAATTCAGTAATTCTGTGATTGGGTGATTTGTGATTTCATCGATTTAGCTAGTTTAAAACTGCTTCCTCATAAAATTTTCTGTGAATTTGAAATTGTCCCACCACTTAGTCTTGAATCTCCGAAGTAGGTGAAGGGGGTGTAAAGAATGATAAAGCTAGTTACAATCGAATTCCAAGGCTGTTACCTAGGAAACTTGGAAATTTGATTCGAATCATTAGAATAATCTTTAATTCAGCTTAATTGAACAAAATCAAGAAAATTAGGAAAAACAGTGAAGCAATTCAACCTTATCAAACTCAAGTCAGCCTAACTCCACCATTAAACCCAATTTGACTAGAATTGATCCGCCGAGTTTGCTAGCCAAAATCCAGCCATCTGACAACCATACCATGGCCAACCGACTAGCCCCTTCCCTTAGTGCAAAAATTACCAAAATGCCCTTGATATTTGTCATTTAAAATCAACAAATGGGAGCATGCCTCAATAATTAAGGAATTAATGTTGGTCTCCCATTGCATGTTCAATCTAGGCTATTCATTGTGACCTTCATCAATCCATGTGAAGAAATTTCAACCAATAAGGATATTTCTTAATGATCAAGCATTTAACCTAAGCTGTTAGATTAATACAAAGGCTAGGATCCAAACTTAGGGGACTGCATAAAGACTTTTCCCTCTAAAATTCAAGGATTTCAGACATTTTGAAATTATCACTTCTATCTCTACTTGGGGGAATACATAAAAACATTTCGCACCTAAATTCGAGGTTTTAGACATTTTGACATTATCACTTCTCTGCGAGCACGTGCAAGCTACTATCTTGGCCACCTGCTCTCCTTATTGTATAGCCCAATCCATGGTCACTTTACAGCGTGCCACCACCATTTCAACATCCCCCACAGTCTACTTGTCACCGTCACAATCAGAGTTGGTCGAAATTTTCACCGGGAGACCACAGATCAGCCAACTAAACTCCCTTGACAATCACAAATCCTCTCGTCGTCCTCCTTGTCAGTGACTTCCAGCTACTTTTCTACTAATTACTAGCGTCCTTTGATGATCCGACCTTGGTGACTTTGATTCCTAACATGTCTACAACATCTTCATGGCCAGAGTTCATTGAGATTTTCACTAGAATCTCCTCAACTTGCTCCTATTTCTCGATAGCTCATTTGAAGCTTATACTCCCAAGTTACTCAGCGATTTTGTCTACTCATATTAGCTATTTGGTGAGCTTCCAAGACCAATCCGGGGAATTCTCGATGTGATCACGAAGGTCAGATAGCTCAATTGATCGTCAAATTATTCATACTCAAGGTTAGTACATAAATGTATGGCATGTTTGGCCTAAGCTTGAAATGAGTATAACGAGCATGTTTGGATGTTGAGTTTGTGCTTAGTTTGACATATGTTGACGAAATTCATGTTTAGGATAGATTTGATAATGATTTTCATACATATATTTGATACATTATTAGAATTAGCATGTTTTACATAGATTCTTTAGGCCTTGATTGATGAAGTTTTGCCAGAAATTGGATGAATGGTGAAAGTAAAGTGACTAGATCCATATATGGACTCATTTGGAAGATTGTACTTGTTTGTTGAAAACTGAAAATTTGGAGTTTCATGATGTCTAGGTGTTCTTCCATTTATTAAAAATTATATAGTTAGAATTTCAAAATCTCACGTAAAATATCGGGATCGAAATATTTGCAATGGTATATTTTTTTTATAAAATTTCAAAGCCATTTGATCGAAAATCTCACATCCATAAAGTAGCAATGGATTTTTGAGCTTTCAACAAAAACTACACCAGATTTTCTCGAACTTTATTTTGCAATTTCTACATAATTCGAGTCTTTTTTTGCAAAAAAAAGAAATTAATATTTAAAAGTCTTTTTGGGGTTCTAATTGAGTGTGCAGGAAAGTTTTAGAACTAGATAACAAAGTTTAGAGGGTCAATTTGGCCATTGGAGAAGGTTGTTCCCAGCCTACAAAGCTGTTTTCAATTGAGTCCCTGGAAAAACCTGAAATTATCACATAGTTGGAGGGATTATTTGCAAAAGTTGAAAACATAAAAGTTGTTTGAAACAGAATGAACTAGATCTCCATAAAATGTGGTGGGATTTCAAAATTTTTAGAAATGTTTCTCACAATTTACTAAACCAGGCCAAATTTCAGGTCAAATCAAGAGCAATCTCGATGTTGGGTCGATTTCTGGTCAACAGAATCCCAACTAGGTCAAGTGATCTTCATGAACTTTAAAGTAGACACTTCAAGTTTTATAATGACACATGAATCACTTGGTGGGTAGGTAATTAAGGCTTTCACTTGAATGCAAACATAACAACCCAAATTAGTAAAAATGAAAAAATGATCCAATCATTGGCTTACTAATTGATTGCTGATTGTTTAAGCCTAATTAGCCTAAATGCATATTTAATTGAGCTTTGCATGTGATTTAATATAAATATTTAGGCCCACGACAAATGTTGATAAATGGGTAACTTAAGTGGGAATGATTAAAATTAATTAGGGATTAGTTGCCTAGTCTATCACTTTGTGAATGCAAGTGGAAGCTAATAACCACTAATCTTGATCAGTGAAACCTAGAAGATTAGGAAATGGTTGGCGTTAATCCATAAGCATGAATAATCAAAAGACAATCCATCCCAAGGCAATTGAGTATTTAGTTAAGTGAACTTTGCTAATGCTTTGGTTAGTTTGATAGCATTGATTGTATGGTTGAAAGGATGAACCAACACCCATGAATGGTCGGAGGCAATGCCTAAGGCGATGATCATCAAAGGGACCTGAAAGTTGTGGAAGGCCGATGTCCAATTCGGTCTTCAGTCTTAGAATAGTGTAGTTTAGGATAGCTTCAATTAAGCTAACTTAAACGGTTGTAGGTTAATTAGCATAGGCTTTTGTTGCAACCTAATCTCGCTACCGTTCCTCAAGAGGAAAGGAAGTGGAAAGATCAGATTTAGGGGTACTTGACCACAAATGTTCCCTTACGGTGCTCAATCACAAGGATGCCATCACCTCATCCGCCGGACGAATCTCGTGTGAGTCCACTTAATCGTAATTGTGAGTTATCCTAAACTCATACCCCGCATGACAACGAAGTGTCATGACCTTACTTAGACACCACGGTACATCTTGATCAACGGTTTTAAGGTCGAAAGGAATCTAGATACTTTTACCATGATAACCTTCTTGATAGGACGTTTCGACCATAAGAATGGCATCACTTTATCCTTTAAGGCTACTGCCAATATCGAGTATGCTTAATCACTGTGAGTTTTATCAAGACTCATACCTCTGCGACAAGTTCATTTTATAATATCTAGTTGTTTAAAACAACCTAGAAATAAAACAAGAGTTGTCACTAGCCTCATTTTTGGGAGTCAGCTAGAAAATCCAATCAAGGGTTAAGAGTATTCTCTCGATTTCTACGCAACTAGATATCTAGGTTCGAGAACTTGGATTATGCCAATATTTCTATTAGCGTCATTTCGGTAACTAACAATATGTTGTGTTTACCTAAGGTGTGAATGCATTTCTACTTTAATTTTTCATGATTGTTTATCCTAAACTAGGCTATCATGCATGGTTGGTCATTTACATGCTATTCTATTTCTAGAAAATGTGAAAAGAGAGTAATAAATTGAATTGAAATTGCGAGATGGTAAGTAACCAACCAAGGAAAGCGGTAAGTCTATCATGCAATCCTAGGAAAGATCAAAGAGAAACACAATTAAAAGAATAAGAAAGAAAAGAACCCGCAACTTGTCAGGCTTTTATACAAACAATAAGAAACTCTGAGACGTATGCTAGGAATGAATGGTACAAAGATATGGTCGGATTAGATACCGACCTCTCATTGTCTTCACATCATCTTTGTCTTCGGGATCCTACTTTGAACCTAGTCTAAGAACTTTAACTAAGTACATACAATGGAAAGAAACAGGCGTATACATCAAAACAACTACAAACACGACATCATACCAAAGTCAATTACTCAAAGGAAATTCCATTCACAAATCAAATTTGGGTCTCGGGGTTATCCTTTGTAATTCATACATAGGTCCCTCTAAGACATCTACCCGGTTCATTTTATGACTTACAGTCATTATTGACCAATTGTATTCTCGTTTGACTAATAACACTTATAAGTCCCTAATGAAGCTATCTATGTGATCCCAAAATCGACCCTAACGTACATCTAGAAATCACATGCATTTCAAGAATTAAACATGCATGCAAGTTTTTTGGACTTTATTTCTCAACCAATCAAACAAGAAAGTGAACTATTGACGGGTCATTTATTATCAAGGGCATGCATCAATCACGAATACAAGCATTTCTAATGAATTAAGTAATTATATACATGAGGGTACATGTGATATTTCAAAGTAATTTTTTTAAAATCATCCACAAAGTTTTTTAGATAAAGTGATGTCTCGATTATGGAAGGCATTCAATTGTCAAAGCTAGCTCAGAGCTTGCATATTACACTCACAAGCACTACAAACATTTTAAATACATTCCAAACCATGACTTTCACAATTGTCAAATTGGGATATCACAACCTTTCTTTTTCCATCGAAGGGAAAAGGAAGAGGTTTAGGAATATTTACCTAAAGAGGTAGACCAACGGCCCTAGATCAGGCACGGGCTTTCCCAAGCTCATACCTCACGCGACATTGGATTTCGTATTTCGATTCTTAACAACCTATGTATTTGTAAGAGTCGTCACTAGCCTATTCAGGTTGGCTAGAAACCAATCAAGACATGGGAATGTTGTCTCGATTCCTACGTAACCAAAGATTTCTAGGAACGGAGACTTGTTTACGCTAATATTTTTATTAGCGCCCTTATGGTACCACTAACTTGACAGGTTATTTATCTAAATGCCCATACAATTTTGATTACCAATTATAATCCTTATGAAACTGCTAAGCATCCACGCAATTTTTTTTTGTAAGTTTGTTTTCCTTAATGTCTAGACTAATCATAACCTAATTTAGAAGTGAAATTTATACTTAAATTAATGAAAAGCGATGCGGTAAGTAAACATCCAAGAAATTGAAATGATTTGAAAATAAATACAAAAAAGGAAAACCCGATACAAGTCGGGCAAATAATATTACACGGCCTTATTATCATGCCTCGGGACGGGACCCCCGTGAGAGAAATGAGAATTTAAATATGCATGAAATTACTCTAAATAATTTTAATTTACGCAAAATAATTTATTTACAAACATGATTATAAAATATCAAAATAGCATCGAGTTAGGACAATGACTTTATAAAATTAGGAAAATCTCATAAATGTCATTTATACCCTAATTTGATACTATCTAATTTTTTTTTTTTTTTTATATTTTTGAAATTTTCAAAATTTTTTTTTTTATTATTTTTAAAAATATTAATAATAATTCCTTACACCGATCTATGCTAACATGGAATAACACAGCACATGAATATCACAATAGTCAAGCTCAAATCGACCATTTCAAGATCGAAACTTGTTGTGGGCATTTCATCAAACATTTGATGTGCATTGAACCACCCCAAGCAATTTCTTCGGACCATGTTTGTAGCCTTCAATCTCGACCCATAAACAATCTCATGTGGAACTAAAGTATCAAGGTTATACTACCATATGCAAAGAGCAAGATTAGATGAAACTCATAGCCTAAAACACACAAAAACCAAACTAAAATCGTCCTCAAATATGCGGGTTTGAGCTGATTTTGCAAATATGGATTTTGAACCCAAGTCAAACAGACATGTTGTATGCCCATATTCAAGCCCCGACAACCATCACATGCAAGATCCATAACAAATATCTCTTCATCCAAATAAAAATAGGTAATATGTACTTTCAAATGCAACAAACGTTACAGAGAACAAGCAACTGAACACATCGAAACGAACTCTCTAAGAAGCATATATGCATGATCTATGTTGGCCAACCATGTCTCAATGTGAGTTGGTTTGGCTTTTGGCTCAAGTTATAGACAATCTCACGGTTCACATTGAGATTTAAAGACTAAACCGGGCTGACCTATGCATCATTTGTACTCCCATATAATATTAATCAAAGCCACGAAGACAAGTAATGCACACAAAAAAAAAAAAAGTATAGTATATCAAATATGCAAGACTCTTGAAGAGATTTCAACACTTACAAAACACTCCCGGGGCATCGTCGGCTCACACCTCCGACAGTCTCGTTATTATCACGATATATAATCTCATATATGTCTCATTTTCATCATGGCATTTGATGCAACAATATCAAAGGTCTAAACTAGCCTTTTGATGTCATATGATACGCCAAACATCACCATATATGCAGTACGCATAACATCCACGATATCACATTTCATAAAGAAGTTCATTGGTTTTTAAAACTAGAACCAATTTTTGGATAAAACAGAATGCACTTCTTTAGTGAAAATTTTGGGAAAATTAGTAAAAAATCTCAATAAATTCTGAGAATTTAACATGATGTAAACAAGATCCAGAGGAAGATATTTTATGAAGAACACCATGTCAAGAAAGTTCCACATCAATCACATAAATCCATACATCACAAAAAAAGAAATTCCAGCACCACTTTTGCACAGTTTCAGAAATAATTTCGATTAAGCCCCTAAATGAACTCTGAAAATTCTGAGATTTTGATATGTTATAGCTGAGATCTAAAGGTAAAAGTCTCATGAAGAAATCGAAATTTAATTCCTTCTATATTAAAATATATAATTTTTATAACTCTTCCTATCTCTCGGTTCACTGTCCAGATTCATCCTTTTCAAAGAAAATCATTTTCCCCGATCATTACTTGTCCGTTTATCCTCAAATTTTAGTATGTTGCTCCTCAAGATGTCTTCTACAACTCTCATCAAGAACATGAGATTAATTTCGGACTGGATAATTTCACAAAATTCACGGAATCACAATAGATCAACATAACAGTTTCCAGATCTAGTTTCATCAAAGAAAAATGGTTTCATCAACCTATACTTGTCCGTTTCCTTTCAAATTTTGATATGTTATTCTCCAAGAATTCCTTTACAACTTTTATCAAGAAGTCAAAGTCAGATTCCAACTAAAACATCGCATGCAACTCACGAAATCATCAAAAGTCGGACTGTTTTTCCAGAAACAGAATACTAGGCTAGAACACAACTCCTATAACTTCGAAATTTCACACTTCATCCACATCTGAAATGCACCATTCATCACACACGAAACACAGCAAGTAAAGGTAGATCAATGGACTCTACTTGCCTTAAGTCCAACACAACCACAGCAAGCAAAACGGAGAACTCGGGGTCTCGAACGCAGCTTGGTGACGGCGAAGATGAGCGGCGCCGACGGCAGCAGCGCACGAGCACGAGCAGAGAGCAGTCCTCTCTCTCCCCTTTCCTCGTTGCTAATACTTGCCCTCACCGCTCTCTCTTTCTCTCTTACTCGCTCGCTCTACCTCTCTCTCGGTTTTCTGTTTAGTTAGTCTCTCTCTCTTGCTCACATCTACGAGCATTTTGGTCACTGGTTTTGTTCAAAACCAGTTAACAAAAGAGGGTGTTCCAGCGGTAGAAGGAGGTGAAGACAGGTGGAGGGAACGTGGCTTGCATGCCGTCCCGAACGCTCTCTCCGCTGGCCACCGAAGAGGGAGAGAGAAACGTGGATCCTTGGTGTGGCTTCTTCGACTGAATACCCCCTTCCACGTTACCTCTTCCATGCATAAGCGTGGCCGCTGCATGCTTCAAGTTTTCCCCTAAATTTTATGATTGACACGTCTTGGTCAATCTGTCAAACTTTAGGACTTCGGCTTGCTGAGTAGGGTAGAAAACGTGGCTGCCATTCGGTCCCTCTCAGTCAACATTCCCCTTCTTTTGTTGACTACCAAAAGGGACATGGGCTTGGGCTGCATGGTGGTCAATGTTCTCCTTTTGTTGATCGGCTTCGACGAGGAAAAAGAAAAAGAATATGGCCGCATGGTGGAGGGTGACTTTTACGTAGATGTATGGCCGAAAGAAATGTGGCCGATGGTGAGGCCGTTCGTATGGCCGTCTAAGGAGAAAAATCGTGCATGAAGCTGGGTTAGTCTGCAGTCCTTTACGAGGTAAACGATTGGAAGGTCTTTGACAATTTCCATCGTAAACTTTTACGTACGCATAGCCGTTGCGGGCTATAGGTCTTCGGCTCAGTTGATTTGCGAGGCCGCTCGAGACTAATATCAGACATGTGCATGGCCGTGCATGGGAATTTCTCTCCGAAAGTTGATGTTTCGAAACGACGGGTGGTGATAAAACAATGGCCTAATGCTATACCGACGATGACAATGATGAAATAGTGTCCGCAAATAGTGCCAATAGTACGGTCCGACGACACTTCCGTTGATTCGTGACGAGCTGTTACTTATTCTAGGTCGGACGAAAACCCAGATGCCACAAATCTCCCCTCCTTAAATAATTCCATCCTCGTAATTTGGATAATACTTAATTCTCTATAAACCGATGAGGGTACATTTCCCTCATTTCTCACTTTCCCATGTAGCTTCTTCTATATCATCATGTCACCATAGTATCTTAATTAGTAGAATTTTCTTTGTCCTAAGAACTTGCTCCTTTTGATCCAGCACTTGGATTGGCTCTTCCAAGTATCTCATTTCCTCATCCACTTTGATGGTTTCATGATCGAGTATGTGTCTAGGGTCAGACTAGCACTTCCTCAGTATCGACACATGGAACACATCATGTAAATTTTCTAGTTTAGGAGGTAATCCTAGCCGATAAACTATGTCTCCTATCCTTTCAAGTATCTCAAATGGTCCAACAAATCTAGGCTCAACTTGCCCTTCATCCCGAATCGTGATACTTCTTTCATCAGGGATACCTTAAGAAATACATGGTCTCCGACGTTAAATTCCAAAGGTTTTCTACACTTATCTGCGTAGCCTTTCTGTCGACTTTGGGCCGTTTTAAGTCTTTTCCTGATGATCTCCACGGCCTCTGCAGTAACTTGTATCAGTTCAAGTCCTGTCAGTTTCCTTTCGCCTACCTCACTCCAACAGACAAGAGTCCTACATTTTCTCCCATACAACGCTTCATAAGGAGCCATACCTACACTTTTCTGAAAACTATTGTTATACACAAATTCTACCAAGTATAACTTTTCATCTCAACTCTCTTTAAAATCAATGACACAAGCTCTTAACATGTCCTTAAATGATTGGATCACTCTTTTCGTTTGTCCATCCGTCTATGGATGAAAAGCAATACTAAATGGGAGCTTAGTCCCTAAGGCAATTTGAAAACTTCGCCAAAGGTTAGAAGTAAATCCTCAAGTCTCAATTTGACGTGATAGTTACAAGAACACCATGTAAGTGTACCACTTGGCTTACACATATAGCAGCAAATTTACCTTTCGGATAGTCTACGCGAACTACTAGGAAATGGGCAGACTTAGTCAAGCAATCTACTATCGCCCAGATGGAGTCGTGGCCACTTAATGTCCTTGGTGATTCTTGCACGAAATCCATCGTCACATGATCCCATTTCCACTCTGGTATATCTAACGGTCTCAATTGAACACACCATCTAGCCAAATTATTCCTATACCTTTGTCATCATCAATTCAAGCCTAGAATCATCAAAATCGACACTACCAATAACTCATCTAGTTCAGTTCAACAAAGACATTCACTACGCTTTCACTGCAACATAGATTCAAGCCTAAAATACAGCACCATTCATTCGGTTCAAATATCGATAGTCCACCAAGACTTATTCAATTCAAAGATCGACAATCCACCAAAATAAGAACTCGTCTAGTTTCCATCGAGTATATCTCATGTCTCGCCCTAAAGGATCATCACTTGGACTAATCGCTCATCAAATCCACAACTTGAACTTTCACCATTTCACCTTGGAAAGACTATAATCACAATTGATCATATCCACTAATACCACAAAACCTTTTCAAACTGAGATCATCATCAAAAATTAAAAGTCGACCACCGTCGATTAAACTTATTATTTCGACATATAAACCACAAGTAATTTCATGTCTCATATGACCACTCAAACTCATGACTTCCAAGATCATTCTATACATACTAAATGCTTCCATGTAATGCATCAAGACTTCCAATGAGATCCTCTAATAGGAAGTCACTACTTAACTCAAATGATCATAACTTAATCCTCAATTTCATAACACACTTTCCATAATTCACTTCTTAAGCTTTGTTTGCAGCACTACGCTTAGATGATGCGCATGTTCTTCGGGTCCTTTAGAATATATCAGGATATCATCAAATGAAGACAATCACAATTTGGTTCAAATAGGGCTTGAATACCCTATTCATTAAGTCCATGAATGCAACTGGGGCATTTGTCAATCCAAATAGCATAACTAGGAACTCATAGTGTCCATAGCAAGTCCTAAATGCGGTATTAGGAATGTCTTTTTTCTTAATCCTTAACTGATGGTATCCTGACCTCAAGTCAAGTTTAGAAAAGACCAAACTTCCTTGCAGTTGGTCAAATAGATCATCAATTCTAGGTAATGAGTACTTACTCTTAACAATTACATAATTCAATTGCCTATTATCAATGCACAAATGCATCGACCCGTCCTTCTTTTTCACAAACAAGAGTTCTACAAGCTTAACCATGCTTTCGCTGCGCCACTCTGATAAAATTATCCCAAAAACACTACCCTCCCAGTTCAGTTCATAGTTCAATTCACTCCTACCCCCTTTTGCCATCCTAGAAGCCTGCTAGGAGTCGCTCCTTGCTCAGGTCCTCTGACCTCGGCGTCCACTCCTCGCCCTCATCGGACCGGGTCGTTATAGGTACACCAGCTTTCACCTGGTTCAAACCCAAACTACACATCCATTGGAGGGTCTCGTTTCGATAGGGACTAACTTATAGAGATATTATCCGCTTTGGCCTATCCCATTCTTAGCCTCACGATTTTATCCTTAGCGCACGGGTAGGTACTATCTCATGAGATCATTCATCCTAGTCCATTACTTACGGAGCTAGTCCATTCCCATGATGACGTCAAAGTCATACATAACTATCACTACCAAGTCCATTTCCAGATCTCATTCCCTTAGGGTTATCTCACTCATCTCACATGCTAACATAGATAACAACATGTCCTTCAGTGATGTAGAAATACAAAGAGGCATATCTAAAGATTTGTTCCTATTTCTCACAATCACCTATATTTTTCGGACACAAATGAATGCGTGCCACTCATGTCAAATAACGCATATACCTTCTTATCATCTATAGAAATTGTACCTGAGATAATATTTTCGGAAGCTTCCACTTCCTCTTGGGTGACCTTATACACCCTTCCTTATGGTGGTGGCCTCTATGAATTCCTTGGTAGGTTTGGTCACCAGTACTTTGTTGTACCTGTTGCACCGAGCCAACACTCAGCTACGACCTCTCTTGTGGATAATTTCTCTTAAAGTGTCCTATTTGCCCACATCCATTACATCTCAGTTGGCTATTACAAGGTCCTGGCCCATGTTGTCTACCACACCTCTGGCAAAAATTACCCTGGTAGGGTGCTCTTCCTATATTCAGGCCATCCCTGGCTTTTCCAAAGTTTTCAAAATTACTCTTTTTCTTAGCATCCCAAGTCTGACCTTGACCAGGATAGGGTCTCTTACCCCGTCTGGTATCACTAAAGGTCAATTGTCTCTTAGACTCTGATCGCTCTCTCACTAGCTCTTGCTCCACTAACTATGCCCTCTCATAAATCTCATATAATCCCTCATATTCTGAGACACCAGTTGTTTCCTAATATCAGTCCTCAACTCTTTCAGAAATCTCTTAACATTTTCCTCCCAATCCTCTATCAATCTATGGGCATACCTAGACAGCTTAGAAAATTTCGCTTCAGGAACAATTAGCGACTTAGTGTCACTAATTAGCTAGGAAAGAAAAGTATGTTCATACGTTACTAAAGTCACATAAGTAACGTAAAAAGTTACTGGCACACAAAGATAACTCACAATAACCACCAAAGATCTACGAGTGAAAATCAATCACTCGTTATTCAAAGTTAGTCAACTACTTTTGGTTGGTATCCTATGGTGTGCATCATTCTATTCTCAATTCCTATTTGAGGCATCTTATCACTCCAAATAAACCATAGCTCTAATACCATTAATTGTGGCACCCCTCAACGGCCCCCGAACCGTTAGGGTCGCCACAGTTCGATTACCATTCTCTTGCTTGAACTAAGGTCTATCAATCCTAGGGGTTTACATCTTTTAGATCGGTCTTTGTGAAATTTATATGGCGGAAGCACATCCATCAACTCCCTTCCTTATATTCAAAAAATGATGCACACCCACTAAACATTTATAGGTAAAAGCCGAACACTTTTATTTACTTAAACCAGATTGACATCATTCATCGATACATCAAAATGCCATAGTCTTCTATACTCGGCTATACTTCAAAAGATGACCGACATCTCCTCCAACAGTCATATACTTAAAGTCCATCAATCAGTGTCGCGTTCAAAAGTTCCTTCCTTTGCTATCCTCTTCCTCGCGGTCATATCCAACCACTTAATCCATCTATCGGTGGCAGTGGCAGCAGAGGTATATTATCTAGTCTAAAATGTTAGTCCCCAAACGAGGTGAATACAACCACTCAGCAGTAAAGATCCACCAAACTACACAATGCGTCAAATAGAACAATTAAGGTATCATGAATAAAACACATATCATTCATGCATTCGAGCATACCTCACCTTACAACCATGCATATATCACCATACAACATGCATATACCACCATGCACTTGTACTTATATCATCAAGCAGCCATGCATATATCACCATACAACGTGCATTACTATCCTCCTCCTCACGGTCATATCCAACCACTCGATCAATCTACCGGTGGTAGTGGCAACAGAGGTATATTATCTAATCTGAAAGGTTAGTCCCCAAACGGGGTGAATACAACCACTCAGCAGTAAAGATCCACCAAACTACACAATGTGTCAAACAGAACAATCAATGTATCATGAATAAAACACATATCATTCATGCATTCGAGCATACCTTACCTTACAGCCATGCATATATCACCATACAACGTGCATATACCACCATGCACTTGTACTTATATCATCAAGCAGCCATGCATATATCACCATACAACGTGCATATACCACCATGCACTTGTACTTACATCATCAAGCAGCCATGTATATATCACCATGCAACGTGCATATACCACCATGCACTTCATTACTTGCATTCCCATGAGGTTCATCCCATGTCATATGCACACATCCATGCGCATGATTCAATTTCAATTCTTATCTTTCATAAGGATCTCATCATTTTTCTTCCCAGGGACCAGTGTTTGCATCCCACAATTTATCGCTCGCATCTAACCTGGCATCGCGAGGGCCTCCAGCACACACCTCCGGGCATCCAGCACACACACTCCAGGCATCTCGTACCCCAACTAGCATCACGAAGAATCCCCCCGGCACACACCTCCAAGGCTTCCGGCACACACCTCCGAGCATCCCAACACTCCCGGGGCATCCGGCACACACACTCCGAGCATCCGGCACCCACACTCCGGGCATCCCAACACTCCCGGGGCATCGTCGGCTCACACCTCCGACGATCTCGTTATTATCACGATATATAATCTCATATATGTCTCATTTTCATCATGGCATTTGATGCAACAATATCAAAGGTCTAAACCAGCCTTTTGATGTCATATGATACGCCAAACATCACCATATATGCAGTACGCATAACATCCACGATATCACATTTCATAAAGAAGTTCATAGGTTTTTGAAGCTAAAACCAATTTTTGGATAAAACAGAATGCACTTCTTTAGTGAAAATTCTTGGAAAATTAGTAAACAATCTCAATAAATTCTGAGAATTTAACATGATGTAAATAAGATCCAGAGGAAGATATTTTATGCAGAACACCATGTCAAAAAAGTTCCACATCAATCACATAAATCCATACATCACAGAAAAAAGAAATTCCAGCACCACTTTTACACAGTTTCAGAAATAATTTCGATTAAGCCCTTAAATGAACTCCGAAATTTCTGATATTTTGATATGTTATAGTTGAGATCTAAAGGTAAAAGTCTCATGAAGAAATCGAAATTTAATTCCTTCTGAATTAATAGCTAAGATCAAAGGTAAAAGACCGCCAACCTTCGCCACCAACCGCTGCCGCAAAATTGCCCCCCAGTGGCATAAAGAGGAGTTCTAGTATCCTTGAATCCTCGAAACAGACCTTGCATAGCATTAGAAAGGAGAATAGCAAGAGCCCCAATGAATCTCAATCGCAAGTAGCTCCTGCTGAGATTTGTATGGGAGCCTATCCAAATAAGTAACAGCCACAATTAATCAATGTAGTGTCAAGGCAATCCAACAATTATATCTAGAAGAAATACACTTACAAATCTTACGCCCATAAAATCAAAGAAACTTTTAATATGAAATGCTAGAGATAATGATAGCAAAACGCCAAGGATCCCGACAACTACTAGTGAAGTAGATGGGGAAGAGATATATTCCCTTTCCTTACTACATGTAGTTGCCGTAAAATCTGATCATCCAAAAATATAGTCATTCAAGAACCGACATCTCGTCAAATCTTTTGATTAAATGGTGAAACTAATAAGATGAGATTGGAACGTAGGTTCTGCTGGAACGATTTCATCATCAAGCCTTGGCTCTTCTATTTCTATGATTTCCTCATCGCTAGCAAGATGAGATGGCTCTTCTATTTCTATGATTTCAATCTCGCTAACAAGATGAGATTGGCCATCTATCTCCAGAGATAAATCACTTTCATCATCATGCGTTGACTCTTCCATTTCTATCTCCTCAATTAAGCATGTCTTGATGCTTTCATCTCTTCCTAGGTTGGTAAAAATTTATAAATTTTTGCATTTATTTATTTTTTCTTACTCAAGGACCATCGACCGTCAACCGTCGCCCCACGACCGCCGCACGACCGCCGCACGATCGTCGCACGACCGTCGCACGACCGCCGATCGTCACCACCAACCACCACCACAGGATTGCTGCCAGTGACATAAAAAGGAGTTCTAGTATTTTTGAATCCTTAAAACACGCTTTGCATGGCATTAGAAAGAAGAATAGATGGAGCCCCAATGGATCTCAATCACAAGTAGCTCCTAGCTGAGGTTTGTATGGGAGCCTATCCAAACAAGCAACAGCTGCAATTAGTCAATGTAGTGTCAAGGCAATCCAACAATTATATTTAGAAGGAAGACATTTAAAGATCTTACGCCCATAAAAGCAAAGAAGTTTTTAGCACCAAATGCTAGAGATAATTGTAGCAAAACGCCTAGGATCCCAACAACTACTAGTGAAGTAGATGGGGAAAAGATATATTCCATTTCCTTACTACATGTAGTTGCCATAAAATGTGGTCATCCAAATAAATGGTCATTAAAGAACTGACATCTCGCCAAGTCTTTTGATTAAATGGTGAAACTAATAAGATGAGATTGGAACGTACCTTCTGCTGGAACAATTTCATCATCAAGCCTTGGCTCTTCTATTTCTATGATTTCATTGTCGCTAGAGAGATGAGATGGCTCTTCTATTTCTATGATTTCATCATCGCTAACAAGATAAAATTGGCCATCTATCTCCAGAGATAAATCACTTTCATCATCATAAACCAACTCTTCAATTTCTATCTCCTCGGTTGAGCATGTCTTGATGCTTCCATGTCTTGCTAGGCTAGTAAAAAATTTATAAATTTTTGCATTTATTTGTTTTTTCTTCTTACTCACGGACCGCCAACCGCCGACCATCACCCCACGACCGCCGCATGACCGCCGCACGATCATTGCACGACCGTCGCACGATCATCGCACGACTACCTTACGATCGCCGCATGATCGTTGCACGACCACCACACAATCGCCGCACAACCGCCGATCGTCGCTGCCGACCGCCGCCGCAGGATTGCCGCCAATGGCATAAAGAGGAGTTCTAGTATCCTTGAATCTTTGAAACACGCCTTGCATAGCATTAGAAAGGAGAATAGCATGAGCCCCAATGGATCTCAATCACAAGTAGCTCTTTGTCACAACTTGATCTCGCCACCCTCGAATCAAAGGGGGGAAAGGTCAAGTTTAGGGGTACTTGATCATGAGAGTTCCCTCACAAGATCACGAGGTCTCCCAAGCTCATACCTTGCATGACGAGTTTATTTATGCGATCTAGTTGTTTATGACAACCTAAAAATAGACGGGAGTCGCCACTAGCCTTATTTTGGGGGTCGGCTAGAAAACCCAATTGAGGGTCGAGAGTGTTCCCTCGATTCCTACGCAACCAAATATCTAGGTTCTGGGACTTGGGTTATGCTAATATTGCTATTAACGCCCTTTTAATACCTAAACAGTATGTTATATTTTCCTAACATGTCCATACGTTTCTTTTTACATTTTTGGGATTATTAATCCTAAACTAGGCAATCATGCATGGTTGGTCATTTTCATTCTATTCTATTTCTAGAAAAACAAGAAAGGAAAACAATCAATGAAATTGAAATTGCAAGACAGCAAGTAAACAATCAAGGAAAGCGGTAAATCTATCGTGCAATCCTAAAAATATAAAATAGAACACAATTAAAAAAAAAAAAAAAGACCCGCAACTTGTCGGGTTTTATACAACAAATGGAACCCAAGGCATATGTCGGGAAAATGAATATTATACAATAATGGTCGGAATAGACATCGACCTTCACCGTCTTCACGCTTTCTTCATCTTTGGGGTTCTAATCTAATCCTAACCTAAGAAACTTATAACTATGTGTATACAATGGAAAGAAACAAGCATACACATCAAAGTAACTTTCATGAAGACGAGTAATCTCAATTCAGCATGCTAGATATTCTAAAAGAAATCATAGAATGAAATCCTAACAAAGAATCACAACGGAAATCATCAACATCACACATAAGATCAAAGCAATTGGGGTAGAACCCATGGATAATTGGCTCTAAGAAAAGCACGGAACATCAAGCACACTATGAGGAAAAACTTCCATGAATGAAGTTTCCTAAGATGGGTTACACATGAATTTATAAAAAAATTCAAGAACACATAACAACACATCAGAAACATAACAGGACAGCAAGACGTCATGGTAAATCAACAACAATTTGTCCTAGTAGACAATGTCTAAAAATTCTGAAATTTCATCATGACATAGTCATGAGAAAGACAAACAAATTTCATTAAGGAGTCGATTGCAAAATCCTTAGGGAAAAATCCATGTAAAAATAATAAGAGGTCTGACTCAACAAGGGCAGAAAAGCATTCCGAATTTCACTCATAGCAGATTTCAATGCCAACTTTGCAAAAAATGGAAAATGGGACAAATGACATGCAAATAATGCAAAATTAATGTCATTAGAAAGATTAAGACGTGCCCTAAGACTTTTTAAGAGATGTCGGGTTCAAGTAAGGTCAAATTTATGGCCGAAAATCAGCAATCTCTAAAGCATGCAAATCAATCATAAGCAAATGAGAAAATGATGCATGGTAACTATCTTGTTAAGCCACCTAATCAATGCATGAAAATTATGAAATTTGAACATGACGTAGGGCTAAATGTGAAGAACAAGTTTGATTAAGACATATAATCCTAAATCCATGTGCAAAAGATCACACAAATTCATTAACATTGATATGTGACTTGTCATTAGGAGCAAAATGCATGACAATTTCAGTTGCGACATATCAACTTGATGCATGGTTTTTACATAGTAAATGATCCTCAAATGAGGCATGCCATACATCATCGCGAAGCTTATGATGTTCTCTAAGTATGTCTAGAAGGCATATTCTACAAATTGGTTCATTAATAAGCTCAATCGAAGACATTCCTCTTGGAAGTCAGATCAGTCATAGAAACAACAGTACAGACCAGAATCAATTGTAATTAATCCTATCAAATATGATATGAGAAAATTCTAAAAAAATTTATGCAACTAGGTCTGAATGTTAGGGTTAAATCTCATGAAGATACCCTAGTCCAATTCAATCAACAAAATTGCACACAAAATTGTGAAACATATCAGGTTGTCCAAAACACAAGATTACATCAATATCATAGAACATAATAGAACTTCGGACATGAAATTGATAGGAAAAATGGATGCCAATCAGTGCAAAATTTATATCGTTGAAAATTCCATGAAGTATACTATGACTTTCATGAAGACTTTGAACACAGAAAACCACATTTACAAGCTGATAGATTCTGGACTAGACTTTGGACATGCAAAAACCATATCAAATGAGGTCCGATCAAGGCATTCTATAGCTCATTGGAAAAAGATATTTGAACCTTCTTCAGCCTTCATGAAGACTTCGAACACAGAAAACCATAGCAACCAGCTCGTATCAAGTCATTTGCACAGAAGGTCATCCGAAACAGAGAACAAGTCAGAACACAACAATTTTCCAGAAACATGCACTAAATGCCCAGCTATTTTCAGGTAGTAAACGACACCAGATCGGAACATTCTATGGGTCGTTGGAAAGGTCTTCGAGTCGTCTTCAACTCTCATGAAGACATTGAACATAAAATATATATATAACAAGTTTATAGCACAGCATTTCTCAGATCTGTCACAGAGACATGTGATTTTTGCAGAACAAGCATATTCAAACAATCAAGCTCAATCAATGCTAATATAAGGCCATTCTAACATCCTAATACAGTCGATAGTTACCTTTTGTGCGATCCGAGTGATTCGAGCTCAATCAAGCATATGCCAAACCGGAAACGCCTACACCTGAATCTACAACTTCAATGGCTGAATCTCCTCCCGAAGTTCGCACAAGAAAAGCAACGCAACTCGTCTCGTGCAGAAACGATCCGGAAACGCCTACGCCTGCCAGCTAGAGCAGAGAACTAGACACGAGGCTAGCTTGAGTTATCCGGAGATCTCCGAAATCGAGCGAGAGCGAAGCTGGGACTCGACAGAGCACCGCTGAAGATGGAAGGGTTGGACTGCATCTCTTTGATCTCCTACAGGATTCGCTTCACCGCCGGGTTCTTCCGGTTGTACTTGTCCTCCGCCATGTTGCTCGCTGCCGCTGACGATGGTCCCGATCGACTAGAATCGCATGCGAGGCGGGGGGGAAGGAGCGATGGCGATCGATCGATTGATCTTCTGCCGGTTTTGCTTTTCAGTTGGGGGATTTTCTTCTGAGTTACGAGCTTGCTGTGTAGAGAGAGAGAGAGAGAGAGAGAGGGGGGGCTCGTGTCGAGAGAATCCCTCTACCCTTTTCTTTGTTCCACCGAATGGGAAGAGAAAAAAAAATCCGAGAGAGATGTAGAGAGAGAATTTTAGTTAGAGAAACAAGATCTGGAAAATGACCCCCCCTTCAATTTTGGAGGGAAAATTTGTTATATAGTCTAAAGCAAGATCAAATCTTAGCCCTTGGATTAATCCAAGGGCTAGGGTTGATCTTAAAGTTGTTAAGAGCACCTCTAATTGAGCACATGCCCATTTCAATGGTCACGATGCATTTTTTATGAACGGTGATGATCAATTGTGAACTAATTGGGGTCTTCTCTCTATATATATATTTTTAATTTTCATAACATGTGAGGTCGATTTATGAATTCCATAAAACCCGTAACAAAATTTGGGCTTATCTTTTTTAATGATGTATCGACTAAAAATCAAGTGTCAACAGCTACCCCTCTTTGAGTGGGAGTTCGAAGAGGTTTCACTCAAAAACAAAATTGATACCTGCAATTTTTAGTCGACCCCACTTCGAAAATAGAGGAAGTCAAAAGAAATGACATTTAGTTATGGACCTTACTGATACTTACCTTTGCTCATCAAGGTATCTGAACTCTTGTTGGGGTTTATTCACTATGTCTCTTGCTCTCTCTCTCTCTCTCTCTCTTATGGAAAGGAATGAAGGAAATAAAATCACTAAATGAAAAGTGAATGGTTTAAGGATAACCACTAACCTGAAGACAAGGTTTAAGGATTACCTAGAACCTAAAGAGACAAGGTTTAAGGATAACCTAGAACTCGAAGACAAGGTTTAAGGATCACCTAGAACCTAAAGAGACAAGGTTTAAGGATAACCTAGAACCTGAAAAGACAAGGTTTAAGGATCACCTAGAACCTAAAGAGACAAGGTTTAAGGATAACCTAGAACCTGAAAAGACGAGGTTTAAGGATAACCTAGAACCTGAAAAGACGAGGTTTAAGGATAACCTAGAACCTGAAGACAAGGTTTAAGGATGGACCCACAAACCCTATGGTTTATACTGGAGAAAAAAAAAAAAAAGGTCTCATCGTGTAAAAACAGGTTTCGACTGGATGTGATAGTCTCACCGTGTAAAATCGGGTTTTGACCGAGAGAAATGTCTCACCGTGTAAAAACGGGTTTCGACCAGGTATGATAGTCTCACCGTGTACAAACGGATTTTGACTGAAAAAAAGGTCTTACTGTGTAAAAACGGGTTTCGACTGGGTATGATAGTCTCACCGTGTACAAACGGGTTTCGACTGGGAAAAATGTCTCACCGTGTAAAAACGGGTTTCGACCGGGTATGATAGTCTCACCGTATACAAACGGATTTCGACTGGGAGAAAGGTCTCACCGTGTAAAAATGAGTTTCAACTGGGTATGATAGTCTCACCGTGTACAAACGGGTTTCAACTGAGAGAAAGGTCTTACCGTGTAAAAGCGAGTTTCAACCAGGTATGATAGTCTCACCGTGTACAAACGAGTTTCGACCGGATATAATAGTCTCACCATGTACAAACGGGTTTCGACTGGGTATGAGTTTCGAAATTGCTGGAGAACCAATCTTGCGAAATGATATTGATTGTCAAATCCTTTCAGAGAAGATTTTAACAAAACAAGATCTGATTAACCATCTAAGGGTTAAATCAAATATGCCAAGTGGAAATATCCTAATCAAAAGAGGTCTTTTACACTAACTCTCAAAAAATGCTTTTATTCCCAACCATTGATATGGGAAAACTGTTTAAATCTCACTGGAGAAGTCTCACTCAACCTATGTCTAAGGCTTCGAAAACGTTCACAATGAATATAATCCATTGATCAAAAGGTCTTTTGTAGGGACCGTAATGATGGTTGGTCAAGGGCTTACACAAAGGGTGTGTACTTTGAGGCCAAGAAATGAATATTGAATCAATATATTCATCAGGTTTACAAGTCAAGAACCTTGAAGATAAGATAAGATAGGATTGCTTCCACTTCTTCTAGCGGTAGCTCCTATGTGATACTCTCATTTCAACTCGAACCATCCCAATCAGAAGAGACTTCGAAGAAGGGTTGTAATGTTGGTTCGGGTGAGTCTTAAAAAGGCTTGAAAATTTTTCAAATATCGAAGGATTAAAAGTGAGTGATTATCTTGGCATCATTACCATCACATAACCTTCCGAAAATTTGACTCTTGAAATTTAACCGATCTCGAGAATCCTTTTGATAATTTTTCTTGAGACATGAGAGCTTCGCCCTCTGTTCTAATGATATTGCTTGCAACACATGCTTTCTCTTGCAAGGCATTTCTTTTGTTTTTCAACGGATGATCTTTTGCATGATCATTGCTTTCGCTCTTCTTTGCATTTTTGCTTTTCTTTACATTTTTTTCATGGGCATTGGCCTTTCTTTTACCAGGTATACTGCTTTTTCATGCCCCCTAATTTTCATTCTCTTTTGAGTATCTAGGACTCTCGAGTGGCATTTACAAACATGACCAATATTCTCAATTTTGTTGGTAAATCATGTGCCTTGCCCCAATGTGGGGAGATAATCATCACCTGTGGTTATGAAGGAATTGTATAAGGCTCAAATTGGCTAAGCAAAGGGTAATTGTGTTTGTAATAGTGAACAGAATGCTCTTCGTCACTTCAGGACGCTTCAAGTTTTGATAAGAAATCACCTAAAGCTAACACAAGAAGATTGATGCAAGTGAAAGCAATAAAATCTTTCTTAATCTTTTGCTCCATAATTTTCAACCAAGACCCCCTATTTTGCTCTAATGTGGGGTTGTTCTTGACAAGGTTATTTTGGAAATACTCCCTATTTGGCTCAAAGTGGCTTGCAAAGGATATCAATAGTGTTGGGGATTGAAAAATGAAATGTCTTTATCATCTCAAACCATGTATTCACTGTGAATGAATCCTATGCCTTAAGACATGGTTCTTTTCACTCAATTCTCTCAACGAGTGTATAAGGATGTGTTTGATAAAGGGGTTGCCTCTCATCATTTTAGGCATTACCACTTGGCATATTTAAAAATCCTTTTCACGACCATCGCACGACTGCCGCACGATCGTCACACGACTACCGCACGACCGCCGCACTATCATTGCACGACCCCCGCACGATTGCCGCACGACCACTGCACGACCGCTGACCTTCGCCGCCGACCAACAAAATTTTTGCTTTTCTTTGCAAAGAAGAGCGAAAGCAACAATCATGCAAAAGATCATCCATTGGTAAATCAGTGGACATTGGCCTTGCTTTTACCAAGCACACTACTTTTTCATGCCCCCTAATTTTCATTCTCTTTTGAGTATCTAGGACTCTTGAATGGCATTTACAAACATGACCAATATTCTCAATTTTGTTGGTAAATCATGTGCCTTGCCCCAGTGTGGGGAGATAATCATCACCTAGGGTTATGAAGGAATTGTATAAGGCTCAAATTGGCTAAGCAAAGGGTAATTGTGTTTGTAATAGCGAACGGAATGCTCTTTGTCACTTCAGGACGCTTCAAGTTTCAATAAGAAATCACCTAAAGCTAGCACAAGAAGATTGATGCAAGTGAAAGCAATAAAATCTTTCTTAATCTTTTGCTCCATAATTTTCAACCAAGACCCCCTATTTTGCTCCAATGTGGGGTTGTTCTTGACAAGGTTATTTTGGAAATACTCCCTAGTTGGCTCAAAGTGGCTTGCAAAGGATATCAATAGTGTTTGGGATTGAGAAATGAAATGTCTTTATCATCTCAAACCATGTATTCACTGTGAATGAATCATATGCCTTAAGACATGATTCTTTTCACTCAATTCTCTCAAGGAGTGTATAAGGATGTGTTTGATAAGGGGGTTGCCTCTCATCATTTTAGGCATTACCACTTGGCATATTTAAAAATCATTTTCACGATCATCGCACGACCGCCGCACGATCGTCACACGACTACCGCACGACCGCCGCACTATCGTCGCACGACCCCCGCATGACCGCCGCATGATCGCCACACAACCACCGCACGACCGCCGACCTTCGCCGCCGATTGCCACCGCAGGATTGCCCCCAGTGGCTTAAAGAGGAGCTCTAGTGTCCTCGAATCCTCGAAACACGCCTTACATAGCATTAGAAAGGAGAATAGCAGGAGCCCCAATGGATCTCAATAGCAAGTAGCTCCTAGCTGAGGTTTGTATGGGAGCCTATCGAAATAGGCAACAGCTACAATTAGTCAATCTAGTGTCAAGGGAATCCAACAATTATATCTAGAAAGAAGACACTTACAGATCTTACGTCCATAAAAGCAAAGAAGCTTTTAGCCCCAAATGCTAAAGATAATGGTAGCAAAACGCCAAGAATCCCGGCAACTACAAGTGAAGTAAATGGCAAAAAGATATATTCCCTTTACTTACTTCATGTATTTGCCGTAAAATATGGTCATCCAAATAAATGGTCATTAAAGAACTGACATCTCGCCAAGTCTTTTGAAAATGCATATTGCAGGGGCAGGGGAGCGAACGCATTGCCATCTCTCTCCCAAGCCAATATATTGTCTTCTATGTGTACATACGCCCACATTAGAGTGCACAGCGCAACGATCCCACTCAAGGTTTTGTTTCCTCCGCCCACAGGCTCAGAACGCGTATGTACAGTTAGAGGGACCCAAGCCTTATAAGCTAGCCCAGGACTCTCTCCCTAGGCGATGTGGGACAAGAGAGGGACCCCTTCCTTGCACACATCCGAGGATCGCCGCTCAGGTCGTCATACCTTACTACATTTAATTGTCGTAAAATTTGGTCATCTAAAAATACAGTCATTAAAGAACTGACATTTTGCCAAATCTTTTGATTAAATGGTGAAACTAATAAGATGATATTGAAACGTACCTTCTACTATAACGATTTTATCATCAAGCATTGGCTCTTCTATTTCTATGATTTCATCGTCGCTAACAAGATCTAGAATTTCTGGATTTTTGCTTTTCTTGAGTTGCTCATGGGGGTGTTTTTAGAGAACGACCATGAATTCCCTCCAATGCTTCTTGTCTCCTACCTTTTTATCCCTCAAAAGAGCTTGTTTCATTGATCTTATCCATTGAATTCATCAATCTCTTGGTTAGCTTTTTGACCCTCTACCAAGCCTGCCAACTGAGCTAGTTCACCCACTTTCTGACTAAGTCTAATTTTTCAACTTCTGCAACTGTTGAATGTGCGGATTTTGCTGTGATTTTCCTGTGCTTTCAGCAACTTATCCCTGGCCAATTTTTGTCCACTTACACTACTAATTATGGTCTTCCATCACTTGGAAAGATTAGGTTGATTGGGCTGCTGAGTAGGATATTTTGGGGCCATAAACTTGCTTACTCAACAGCTCCAAATAGAGACCAAATCGTGGACTAGGTTTTGGTAGCTAATTTGAGCGTCTTAATCCATCAATTTGGCTGCAATTTTTTTATCAATTAGCAAGTTTATGTATAGTAATTTAAGATCTTGTCCAATCTTTGCAATTGTCTCCACCCAATTTTTCAAAAAAAATCCCTCAAAATTGGCTATTTTCTTGCCCAAGAATGCCTAATTCAATGCAAATTTGGTCCTTTTGGCCCGATTGGATTGATTCAACCTGGCCCAAGCTCAATTTCAACTTAATTGGGGCCGAGATGATGATTTGAGGGCTTGGGTGAAATTTTGCAAAAATTTACAAATTGGTCTCTCAACTTTTGGAAATTGCATTTTGGCCCCAACTTGCCGTTTTAATTACAATGTTACCTCCTGAGCTTGGCTTGTCACATTCAGATCATCAACTCCAATTTTTTATTCTTCTTCTTTTTCTCTTTTTTTAGATTTTTTGTATTTTTTTATATTTTTATTTTGATTGTTTTTATATCAAGAAAATAAATGCATTTAAAAACTATACTAAATGCCTAGGTACTCTTTATCCAATAATTTGGCAAGAAATATTTTTGTGGAAAAAATAAGTTCCCTTTTTTTTTTTTTTTTTTTTGAAATTGATCTTTGGTCAAAAAAATTTAAGTGTCAACATGGGATTTGAAGATATTTGAAAAAAATTGGATTAAGGAATATCTAAGCTATCGAGCACATTCAATTATCAATGCTAACTTGGAACTCGCATAAATGTATTCACAAGCATCACAAACATTTTGAATATGGCCCAAACTATCATTCTTCTTTAAGCCAAATCAAGCTTTGAAAAAGAGTTTCTAAGAAATTATTTTCAGAAACATCACATGTACCAAAGTGATTTCAAAATATCATTTGGAATGCCAATTTAGTAAAATATATTTGGCAATGAAAATCAAGGCATTTAGAATAACTTTCATGAAGATGACATGGCCTAATTTCGTATGCAAACTAATCTAAGTGGTTTAGCTAAACAATCACAACAACAATTTCATGTCAGCAAATTTTAGACCAAGCATGAAAAATCAGCAAATTGGATGATAACCATTGACAATCTATTCGTGAAAAAATTCCCTAACATGCATGACATGATAACGAACAACTCTCGTGGAAAAAGATTTCCTAAATGAGCCAAGCATTATTTTATAAAAATCAGACAACAAACAATAATGCATCAGGAAATTGTCAAAATAGTAGGACACTCAATCATTATTACTGAGATTTGACCTACTAATGAAGTTTAAAAATCATAGAATTTTCACATAACATAGCCAACATGATGGCAAACAAATTCTATTAAGGGACCAAGACAAGAATTCTTACCGAAAAAATTGTGCAAATATGGTAAAGGTCTGTCTAAACAGGGATAAAGACAATGATCCAAATTTGACTATAAGTCGAGATTCTAGTCTAGTTTATGAAAAATATAAAGTGGACCTAATGACAAGCAAATCACATGAAATCACGGTATTCAAAAGTTCTAAATGTGTTTTACAACTTCCTAGAAGGGCTCAGGTCCAAACGAGGTCAACTTAGCATTCTAAGATCGAGATTTCTAAAGAAGCGCAAATCAATAATTAAAAAAAAAAAAACAGAACATAGCATGCACCATTAAGTCTAGAAGTCACTTATGCAATGCACAAACAGTATGAAATTCACAAATGACAAAAGATTCAGGTAAACATCTAACCCTAAGTCTTTATGTAAGAAGATCATGCAAGTCAATGTCAATACCAAATGACTTAAGACCTAAATGACATACTTGATGATTTTGAAATGCGACTGACCTAATTGAGGCATAGTGTTCATGTAGTAAATGATGCTTGATCATGACAATTCACATATGTATATAAACCTTGTCATATGTACTTTAAAAATCAAGAAGACATTAATACAAGATTTAGTCTCGAATAGACTTAAACGGGCATGGTAAAGTGCATACATGATAAGGTTTCATCATAACCTTAACACCACAGAACGGGCATGATTTTAGTCACCTAGGGACATGCAAAAATCTAACGAAAAGTTTCACTTGTAGAACACGCAATGATGAATATTTTTTGTTAAGAGTCCAAAATCTAAATGGGATCACATGAGTCATGACAAAAATGACAAAACAGATTTGCAACATGGAAGGCCTTAAATGCAGCAACACCCCTTTACTTTGATACATGCAATTGACACACTAAACGACATCAAAACTTTGCAAATCTTGTATCAATTGAACTCTTATGACATATGGTTCATTTTTTATGAAGGCCTTAAGTTTGAACAAGGTCAATTTCCTGTTCAAATATATCTAAATTCATCTTGGACCAAAATAAAGTAGATTGACCTTAGCTCAAATCTAAGTAATTTTAACCTAGCTAAACATGTCCAAAAATTACAAAAAAATTGCAAGACATTCTCCACACAATGAAAAACAACTTGTATGAAGGCAAGTTTCTCCAGAAATTACCACAGAAATCAGGTAAAAAAATAGCAAAGTCAGAAATTAGATTCGAAACAAAACCTAAACTAGACTTAATATACTGCAGAACCAAGCAACTTCGGAGGTGTTTTTGGAGGGTCAAACATCACTCAATCGGGGCGTGTGACCTATTGATTTGAAGCTTGTAACATGAATTTTCAAATTCTAAAAGGACTCAAACTAAGATTAGGTCGTTTAAGACCTCATTTTGATCAAAACAACAAGTCATGTTCAGTAGCATGAAAATGCAAATTTAATACCAAATCAAGTTCAATCATCTAGGTTTATCATCAAAGAACAATTAATCACAGAAAATTAACTATCAATCCATCAATCAAGTATCTAAACATAACATATAGCCCTAAAATTGAATCCTAACCCTAACCGGTTAATATGATCTTGCTTCATAGGGTTAGAGATCAAGGAAATCTACCTTTGATGTGATTTTTGTTGATTTCAATCCACGATCAAACGAAGTCTTCGCCGGAACGTTGATCGGAGGCTCGAATAGCATATCAAAGCACCTTGGAACCGGCTCAAAATCGAACAAACTGCTAGCTTGAATCTTTAGGCAAAATTGGTCCAAAGATGGACCAATTTGGGCACCGGTGGGAGAAGAAGCCGCCAAAGATGATTCGACAACCGATCTTCTTAATCCCGACCATACTTTGGTCAAGAATAGGTATAAACCAAATCAGATCAAATCCGGTGGCAGCTACTCCTCCGTCGACTGCCAGTTAGAGCTAAGGACAAGATCCATCCGGTTGGATCGATCTTTGAACTGCCAATACAAATCAGGCGGTTTAGTGACCTTCCAATCATTGTTCAACTAGACTCCAGCCACTGGAACTTCAGGGACCAGCTGATGAAGATGATCGGCGACTTTTAGAGCATCAGTAAGTTGCTAGGCTACCCAGTTCAGCTATGGAACAAATCGGCTTGGATCACCAGCTCAACCATGGGTGATGCTCTCCGATTGGAGATCGGGCTTGGAAGGATGAATGCAAGGGCCACCGGGTCCAAATGATGTTCCAATCAGCTTAAAAGAGAGGAGAAGAAGATTGGGACGGGCGATGCGGTGATGAGGACTATCGATGGGGACAAGAATCGGCGGTGATCGGTGAGGTGGAGTGAATCGGTCTGCACACAAGGGAGGAGAAAGAAAGGAGCTAGGCAGGAAAATTTCAAAGAGGGGAGAGAGAGAGGTCTAAAGAGAGAGTGTTGGGTAATCGATCCCCAAATAAGCCCCCCTAAAAAAATGAAGGGAAAATTGACTTATATACGATCACCAAATCAAGTAATCTCAACCGTCGATTCGATTCGACAGTCAAAATTTTAATCCATTATGATTTTGAGGTGTTGGGTAATCAATCTAGTGGGTTTGATTTGCAAAAACCTGAGCCAAAATTGAGAATTATGTCAAAATGTCCAATTATGGATCAAATTGTAATTTTATGAAATTCGAGAATCAATTTGCAAAATTTTGGAAAATTGAAGGTACATAAGTGAAATTGGCATAGAGAGGATCTCAGAACCAATCGTGAGAAGTCTAGAACAAACCGGCAAGCCGCTGAACTGCTCAACACCGCTACCGGCCGATTAGACCAGTTCACTCGATTTGTTCAATTTTTTATCGGTTCTTGATTAGTTAGACCCGGTTTTGGCTAATCTATTCATTGGGATCCCTGTGGGTTCAAAATATATGCAATTTGGTCCCTAAATGACCATATTGAAAAGAAAATTGACCTATTTGGGAGGAATTTGCCCAATCATGATTCAATTAGGCTAATCAAGCCTTATGAATGTGATTTAAGGGTCTTTTATTGACTTAATTGAATGATTATTATGAAAGACAATAGGTCAAAACCATGGGTGCTTTGAATTGAGCCTAAACAGCTAAAATGATCAAATTTACAATTCAATGGGTAAAATTACAAATCGATTGAAATTAAGTTCAATTAGTGTTACAATTGTCTTATTTAATTAACTACCTATGTGTAAGACACTTATCGCATTCAAATTGACCTCGAATTAAAGTGCTCGGGCTTATATCAAAAATAAATATTGGTCTAATATCAAATTGGATCTAGATTTATGAAATTAAAAGCCTTGAATGGGTCAATTTGAATTTTGTCATTGAAACTTAATTGCTTGACTTTCTTATGCTTGGAAGATTAAAATTCTTCAAATTGAGAAGTTTTGATGTGAATTTCTCAAAATAAAATTTGAATTTGGACTTATCTTAAAAAAATGAGTAAAAAACAATCATCCCTTCGCAAGTCATGAAGTATTGATTAGGTTCCCCTAATTAGGACTCAAAACGGCAATTTATTTATTGGTCCAGCAATTCGCAAAATTGAATATACTGCCGAGTTTAAAATAATCCCTAAACCAAATGTCAAAGAAAGAATTACGCCTAATTATGACTATAATGAAAGTAATTTGATTTTTGGCCAATTTAGAATCTAAAACAGAAAAATAAAAATATAAAAAAAAAATAGGAAAATAAGGTTGTTAATCGATTTTTGTTAATTTTTGACACAAAGTTCAAATTGTACTAAAAGATATGTATTTGCGAATTTTTTTTTTCGATTTTTTAGTCAAAGGTTTCATCAAAAATCAACCATTTAGTTGACTTTTCCTAAAATATTGATTTCTTGATCAAATCATTGGATTTTCGAGAAATTGACTTGATAAAAGTGAAATTAAAATTAAATGGCATCTTTTTGGGCAAAAAACCAATCTTTAATGCAGGATTGACTTTTGTCAAAGGGTTGATCAAAAATTCAATCCAAAAGTCAACCATTTGACTTTTCGGATTTTTCTTTAAAACGACTTGGAAATTGCTTTAAAACAACACTACAAAAGAAGGAAATGAAAAACGATACTTTTTGGCCGAGAAATGAGCTCTATCGTGATCAAAAACCCAAATCTTGATTTTTACCCTGTTTCGATGTATCAACTAAAAATCAAGTGTAAAAATCAATGAATAGCTAAGCTTTGCTAAATGAAAATGATTAGACTTAGCCTCGCATTTCAATGAATAGTTAGGGTAGTCTAGTTTAGATTACACCTAAATAAACTTTATTTGAATTAGACTCGCATTCTAATAGCAAGCTTCCAAGGGTACATATCTAGTGACTTAATAATGAGGTCAGGTAATAACGGGTCATTTCCTCTTCTTGCACTTGATAAATACTTTTTAATTTTTTGGATGTTTACTTACATCACAATCATTTCAATACATTGTTAATTTATTTTCCTAGATAGGTTAAAACTAGATTAGAAATTCAACAAACTCCTTGCAAAAACATTTGCATTATCACTTAGATAACACACCTTCAAGTTAAATACCAAAATGACGCTAATAATAACATTAGCGTAAGCAAGTCTCCGTTTATAGAATTCTCTGATTGTGTAAAAATTGAGAGGGGTGATAATTAAAGTTGGATAAATAACATTAGGGTGCATGATAACCAAAATTTTTGTTCCAGAAATAGTTTTTTTTTTCAGACCTGTTTCTGGAAGAGAAATCCGTTTGATAAACCTATTCAGTTTTTCTATTTCTAGAATAGATTTTTATTCCAAAAATAGGTTTGGAAGAGAAATCAGAAGCTAAAATTTTCTACTTCTCTATTTCGGAATAGAAATCGAAATAAAAATTCTTCTCATCGTTCGTCAATCGGTCCTTCATTTGTCGCCGTTGACCACCGTCCGTTGATTGCTCGCCGCCGCCGCCGCCAGTCGTTGTCGGTGCCGCCGCCCGCCGCTGCCGCTGCCGGCACCGCCGGTTGCCGGCCACCGCTGCCGTCAATCGCCGGTCGCCGCCGATTGTCGGCCGCCACAGCTGCCGCCGACCGCCCGCTGCCGCCATCGCCCGCCGACCGCCGCCGCCACGGTCGCCGCCGCCGCCGATCGTTGGCCGCCGCCGCTGCCGCCATTGTCGATCGGCTGGTCGCCCGCCGCCGACCATCCATCCTTGCCGATCGCCGGTCCACCGCAGTCCGAAAGGAAGAAATTTAGTGTCGTTATCAAACAGTTATTTTTGCTTAGAAATTCTTCTAGAAATAGAAATAGAAAAATCTATTTCTGTTTCAGAAACTATTTCTGGAACAGAATGGTTGTCATGCACCCCTAAATGTTGTGGGAGACCTCAAACCAAGTTTGACATGAGAGGCTATTGCTCAAATAGTAACAAGAAAGATCGTACGAGGAACCATCAAACTCCTATCAAACTTGACGCGGATTTGACCCCAGACATGGAAATTTCTTCTAGACCAAGGACCATCGTTGTTGCATTTTTATTTTCATAAGATGACCAAGTACCGTCGTTGCTTTAGTGGCCTTTCGGGTGGAGAGCATCATTTGGATAGGTAAGGATAACTACTTTGAATCAAGAATTGTACATAGAAGTTATTGGATGGTTTTTCTCAGTGACGTTTGAGATAGAGAGAGAGATGGGTAGATGTGCTGCCTAAAGCCCCCTCCTTTACCACGATAATCAAGAAGTTTTGTTTAGCCAAGATTATGAAGATTGAAGCTTACTAATTCAATTTATTTTTACGGAGATGAAAGAGTATTTGAGGGTCGTTTTCGAGGTCCCCTCGTATAAGTCCATCTCTTGCATCGAATTTTGAGTTAAAAAGAGAGAAGCATTTACCGAATTGAATTTCAATGTCGGTAACTCAATGCACTAAACTTCTTTTTGTTCAATTGATATACATTTATCATAATCCAGGAAATTTTCTAGCCAAATCTGCTATGTGCCAAGTTTTTGTTTGATTAATACACTAGAAGGGCTTTTAGTGAACGAAAAATGATGTTTGATCAATAACCTGTAAAGCATTTGTTATAAATCAACTTGAGAAAAGAGTAGAAAAATAATAAAAGCCAGTAGAACATGTGCAACCTTCGAGACCCTAAATTACCTTACCCAGCCGTATTGCCACAAATGTCGTGGGATCCCATGCGAAGAGCCACCAAGGTGGTACGACCCCGAGTGATGCGGCTGAGTCAAGATCTAGCTCACTTGCTTGTCGAGGTCAATTCCACTAGATCTTTCTTGGCAACAAGATCTTGCTCATCAAGATTTGTCTTACTCAAGCGAGCGAATTGCCATCGAAACTTCGTGACCCCGTTATAGATTTGGAGAGGGTGCACAAGCCCGGGTGAGATCTCACCTGGGCTCGAGGGACCCGGAATCAGACCTTGCCGACATTCCGTAATTTCTGCTGGATCTTGGAGGCGCCACACCACCCAGTAAAGCTTCTCGAGCGTCTAAACCCTCTCTCTCTCTCTCTCTCTCTCTCTCTCTCTAACTGAAATTTAGATAGTTCAGTTAGGGGAAAGGTTGGAAGATAAAAGACTAAAAAATCACAAAACCCCTCATTCGTGTTCCGAAAATGCTCGAAAGCCAAAGCAAGAGGTACCTGCTTTGGGCTTTGATAAGGTAACTTTGGGCTGCAATTCTTCAAAAACAGTTCACCAAATACTCAAAAATTCACTCTCTTTAGAAGTTCACGGTTGTTTCACAAAGCATTTTCAAATGCATCCCAAATACAGTGTGGGGTTGGCACATCCCCAAATCCTAGATACCGCTTTACACACACCTATTCCTATATTTTGAAATTTGGAACCACCACCCAACCTTTAATATCTATTGAAGAATCTACCAGGCTGTAAATTTTATAGGATCCTTGTCAATTGTTTTAAAGACTTAAATTGTTAGAGCATTGTATGGTTTAATATTATAATATTCTAACATTCCCCCTCACACGTAGATTGGATTTTGGCCTCAACCTAAAGCATGAGAATTTGTGATTGGGGAGGCAAATAGGAGCATGAAATACTTGAACTTAAAACCTTCTACTTAATATTATGAGAGATTTTGTGAGAAGAAGTGTTAGAATATGTGAATATTAAATCATATCTTCCTTTAGCAATTTAACATTTTAGAATAATTGATAATGGTCTCATAAAATATTACATGATATCAAAATTAATGTTCTCCTTTTTGCAAATGTGCGTCTACCCTCATTAGTCAATTTCCATGTGCCGTGGTCAAAAGTTCCGCATGCCGCCCATAATCCATCTTGCATGTGAAAGGGGTGTTGAAGTATCGTTCCACTTGGTAATGGATTATAAATGCTCCTTATATTTATATAATCTCTCTTACTTTTAGATTAGAAAAATCTAACACCTACTCTACTCTACAAGTCTCATAGGTTCCATAGATACTCTTGCACTCAGCATATTTTGAGAAAGGGTCTCGTTAACAAGTACCTCCAAAGTACTAATTAACCGTATCCGTACTTATACACTTCTTTATTGTCCTCCACTTACTGGGGGCTTCATTTTTTGGTCACGTGCTATATAATTCTCATTCACTTGACAGTTTACCCAGGTTACTATTATAATGCAAAATAGCAGTTACCCTCCACTAATCCAACTACATAAATCAGAGGCATCGTTTCAAACGCCATCTCAACTGGATCATATTCATAATGAAAGTCACATGGAAAAAGAAACGGTTCTTTGAAACCGACCCAATTTCCACACGCAGATATTTTACAAACGTCAACAACAGTTTCGAAAAAAATTCGAAAAAGATTGGAAAAATATCAAAAAGGAAAAAAGAAATAAAAAAAAGAAAAGGAAAACGCAGACGTATCCTTTTAGAGAGAGAGAGAGATTGAATAAAAAAAGAGAAAGAAAGAATTGGGGTCCGTCTGCCGAGGAGGGGGAGGCTCTTGGGTTTCCAAAAGAGCGTCTAAGTACTCCTCATCTGGGAAGTCCCCATGGACCCCACCCCCTTCTCCTCCCTTCTCTTTCCACTTGTCTTTCCATTTTCTCCCCCTCCTCCCCTCTTCACCCCCGGAAAACAGACGGCGCCTTCAAAACCTCTCTCTCTCTCTCTCTCTCTCCCCTCTCTTTCTCTCTCTCTCTCTCTAATGTCTGTCTTGATTGATATAAGAAGACCCAGCACCAGCACGAGCGCATGCATCGGACCGAAGAGCTGCTTCCGGGAACCTGCATTCCTCTCTCCCTTCTGGTCGTGTCTGAACCCAGCCCTGTAAAATTCCCAAACCACCCCCCCACCAAAACCCAAGCCTCCTTGCATAAAGAGAGAAGAAAGAAGACACAAGGCGTTGCTCCCCTTCTTCTTCTTCTTCGTCTTCGTCTTCTTCTTCGTCTTCGTCTTCGTCTTCCTCTTCTACCTTCGTCTTTTTCTCGTTCTTGGCGCTGCATCAGCGGCTCGCGCGGCGCGAGGTGGCCGGTTGAATGCGCGGCGAGTGCCGCCTCAAAAAACCCAAATTTTTATTTCCCCCCCTTTCCCCGATTGCTCTCGGGATTCGCGACTGCTGTTGGGTTGGGGGGTCTGTATTCCGTACCAAAATTGGTTCGTTGTATCCAATGGAGCGAAATGATATCAGTGCCAATATAACTATTTGTACAAGTACATGATAGATAGAGAGAGAGAGAGAGAGAGAGGGTGCTCTCTCTTCCTTTGCATGTGAAGGATCTGGACTCAGAGCCGGGGGCTTTGTTCGAAATCTGGGCACGGCAATTTTTTGGTAGGTTTCACCGGTACTCCCCCTCTCTCCCCCTCTCTCTGTCTCTCTCTTCGCCTACTTTGCTTCCGTTCAGGGGGCGTTTTTTGTCCTCCTCAAGGATGCCTTGTGCGTTTTTCATTGGTGGGTTCTGTTTCTTTTATTCTCTTCTGGCCTGGCCCGGCGACCGCATTAATTTATTCGGATTTTTACTGTTCCTTTGGTGGGGCGTTTCTGGTCGTGACTTCGGAGGGTCGCTTTGTTTTGTTGTCATCGTGGGGGGCTATTATTTTAGTGGAAGAAATTTCGTAATCACTGTTTGTTTCTGATGGATTATGGTTTATCTACTCGGTGATACAATGCATCTGTGCGGGAATTTGAGGTCTCCCCGTATAGTAAGTCGTTGTAAAGAAGGGATAAAGCTCGTGACTATTGGGATTTTTTATTAGTCTGTTGTTTGGTGCGTCGGATTCTAGGATCAGTCTCTCTATAAGGTTGGATTTTGCAGGCGCTTTAATTTAGTAGGGTTCTGGTTTTCACAGGATAATGGATGCTGGAGATCTCGGTTCGGAGAAGTCTTCTGAGACCACGCGTGAGCTCGTCGTCATGTCGTCGAGATTTTCAGATGGGTCCTGCTCTCGAGAAGTTTAGTGTCGGATGGATTGAACTGGTTGCCCTGCTTCAATGCAATGTTAAAGAAATTAGCTTCCGGGATTTTTATCTCTTCTCTGCTCATTACCGTTTCAGTGGCTGATGATGGATTCCCGCGATGCAATTGCGATGACGAGGGAAGTTTGTGGAGCGTGGAAAGCATTCTGGAGTGCCAGAGAGTGAGCGACTTCTTGATCGCCGTGGCCTACTTTTCGATCCCAATTGAATTGCTGTATTTTATTAGCTGCTCGAACATCCCGTTCAAATGGGTCCTGTTTCAATTCATTGCCTTCATTGTTCTGTGCGGATTGACCCATCTGATCAATGGGTGGACTTATGCTCACCATCCCTTCCAACTCATGGTCGCGCTCACCGTGTTCAAGATTTTAACTGCTCTCGTCTCTTGTGCCACAGCGATAACGCTCATCACCCTCATTCCTCTGCTTCTCAAAGTGAAGGTGAGAGAGTTCATGTTGAAGAAGAAGGCTTGGGATTTGGGGCGAGAGGTCGGGATCATAATGAAACAGAAAGAAGCTGGTTTGCATGTGCGGATGCTCACACAAGAGATTCGCAAATCGCTTGATAGGCATACTATTTTGGACACGACCCTGGTCGAGCTGACCAAGACACTGGGGTTGCAGAACTGCGCAGTTTGGATGCCTAACAATGGTAAAACCGAGATGAACTTGACACATGAGAGGGGAAGGAATTACTCAGGAACCTATCACATCCCTATTCCGATAACTGATCCAGATGTTGTTTCAATTAAGCAGAGCGATCAGGTGCATATTTTGAGGCCTGACTCAGTACTCGCAACTGCAAGTAGTGTAGGGCCTGGGGAGTCCGGCCCCGTAGCCGCAATTCGGATGCCGATGCTTCGTGTCTCCAACTTCAAGGGAGGGACCCCTGAACTCCTACCAGCATGTTATGCGATACTGGTCCTGGTCCTTCCGGGTGGAGAGCCACGATCTTGGAGCAATCAAGAACTCGAGATTATCAAGGTGGTGGCCGATCAGGTGGCAGTGGCTCTCTCACATGCAGCAATCCTTGAAGAGTCTCAGTTAATGAGAGAGAAACTGGAGGAGCAAAACCGGGCTCTACAGCAGGCAAAGAGGAACGCTATGATGGCAAGTCAGGCCCGAAGCTCATTCCAAAAGGTCATGAACGATGGGCTAAAGAGGCCTATGCACACGATCTCAGGGTTGCTCTCAATTATGCAGGATGAGAGTTTGAATGCGGACCAAAAAATTATTGGAAACGCAATGGCAAGAACCAGCGCCGTCTTGGCAAATTTGATAAATGATGTGGTGAACATGTCAACTAAGAATAGCGGGAGATTTCCATTGGAAGTAAGATCGTTTTCTATGCATGACATGATAAGAGAAGCAGCTTGCTTGGCTAAGTGCTTGTGTATCTACAAGGGGTTCAGTTTTGAATTGGACATTGATAGGTCCTTGCCGAACAACGTAATGGGCGATGAAAGGAGGGTTTTTCAGGTAATTCTGCATATGATCGGTAACTTGCTGAATGACAGTAATCAAGGGAAATTAGTTACCCTTCGAATTCTTCGTGAGAAAGCCAGTGGAAGTCAGGGAAGGTATGATCGAGGTTGGGTGACCTGGAGGTCCGAATCATCTGATAGAGGTGTGCGTATCAAATTTGAAGTTGGAATAAGCGATGACATTTCTCTGTTGGAGAGGTCAGTTTCGACAATCCAGCTTGGAGGTCGAAAATACAACAGTGATGGGATTGAGGAGGGCTTCAGCTTCAGCATCTGCAAATGGCTAGTACAGGTACTGAGTTTTCTTCTTCTTCTTCTTTTTCCGTTTTCCGTTTTCACTGACTTCAGTAGCCATATTTCCTCAGTGAGGTTATGTATGTCAGTTGTGTACTTGTGACTTTCTTGCACACCTACGTCGAAAAATAATGAAAATTAGTGTTAGATGTGGATTGCAGATGCGAGAGGTCAGATACGTATAATTACATCTGCCCCCTTGGTGTGTGGACATTAGCAGACTCATTAGTATATGTAGACTGTCAGATTCGCTTGTTTTTATTGGCATTGGGTAATTCGCTTAATGTTTACTGGTTACTGATAATGCATGCTTGGAAAAGAATCCCCTCTAATCTGATTTAGGTCACTGTGTAGACTTGCATTTGACAGCTCCTGGACAATAGCATCTTCCCAAACCTGGCCGCTGCTTTGAACTGGACAAACTCACAATGTTTTCTACTTATTGCATTGCTTTCTAATCTGGTTACTATAAAAAAATTCGTGTAAGGCCTGTTATTGTCTTTCATGAGTAGTGTACAACCTTTCTTGTTGAAGAATTTTGGATTGAAACATA
The DNA here is from genome assembly GCA_014182375.1 of Eucalyptus virginea. NCBI lineage: Eukaryota > Viridiplantae > Streptophyta > Magnoliopsida > Myrtales > Myrtaceae > Eucalyptus > Eucalyptus virginea. The sequence goes on along the minus strand of CM024521.1, from coordinate 43,348,075 downwards.
TTGTTTTGATTTGCTAGACAGTGGATATATCGCAATGTGCCTCTCAATATTGCTTGTTAATGTTTTCCTCTCTCTTTTCCCTTTCTTTACCTCACTTATTGATACCAAAATTGTTAACTGAACTTGTTTGTCCTGATCGACAGTTGATGCAAGGTAACATCTGGGTAGTCCCGAACCCTCAGGGCTTCGCTCAGAGCATGACACTTGTCCTACGGTTCCCACTCCGAGAGTCCATCTCAGTGACCATTTCTGAATCGGGGCCATCTCCAGATACACACTCCAACTCAGTCTTCACAGGCTTAAAAGTATTGCTCGTGGACTCTGACGATGCGAACAAGGCCGTCACCCGGAAGCTTCTTGAAAAGCTAGGCTGCAAGGTGTCCACTGCCTCTTCGGGATTCGAGTGCCTTGGCGCTCTCCGCCCCTGTGAATCGTCTTTCCAGATTGTCCTTTTGGATCTTCACATGCCCAGCTTGGACGGGTTTGAAGTGGCAAATAAGATTCGCCAGTTCCACAGCAGTACCAATTGGCCAGTGATTGTCGCCTTGACCACTAGCAGTGACGATGATCTTTGGGATCGATGTTTGCAGGTCGGAATCAACGGAGTTATCAGAAAACCAGTCCTCTTGCACGGAATGGCTAACGAGCTTCGGAGAGTCCTGTTGCAGCCAAGCAAAACGCTGCTATGAAATGTGGATGAAGCTTCATTCCAAGACGTAATGCCTCAATGTCAATAACTTACCCTTCCTCCTTATTACCTACCAAGATTTTCAACATATAAAAGTTGTCCTACACACAAAAGAAGGCTCAGTCAACATTAGAAATGTAACATACTAGTCCTTTTTCATGCCCTTGCTTTTTATGCATTTTGTAGTGATCAGAGATCCTTTCTAGATTGCCACTTTGGCAAAAGATGTCAGCTCTTCGAGAAAACTAAATTATAGCTTGCAAGTTTTTAAACGATACATGTATGCAACTCGCATTTCGGTGAAATAGATATGAACTCTTGGACCAAATGGGTTGTGAGGGAGATTGTCATTATTATCGTGTAGAGAGAGAAAGAGGGGTTTTTTAAATACTAATCTGAAAGAGAGGGTTTTAAAATATTAACTTGGAAATGCAACAGTTATTAAATAAATAGTTTTAATATCGTCTCTAAACTTTCTAAACTTTTGATTCGTGGAATGTAACTCTTGTTGTCCCCAAACTTTAATTTTTTAAGGTGGTTCTTAAACTATTTATAAATATTAAATGTAATTCCTGAATATGTTTAAAAATTTTAGGGACGATATTAAATATTTTACAAAATTCAGGAACTACATTAAATAAATTGAAAGTTCAAAAATAATATTACATATTGAATCAAAATTCAAAGATAATATTAAATAAACTAAAAATTTAGAGATTATTTACATCATTTTATTGTTATTAAATTGCCCCCGCCATATCCGCCATATCCATCCATCTTGTAGATTCCGGCTTGTGCGTGAGCTGCACGTTCCGGCAGATTAAGATGGGCAAAGCGAGGACGAAGAGTGGGAAGATGATGAAAAGAGCATGGGTCAATGAAAAGCTTCTGATGTTGCTTCTTTCCGAAACCATGCATGAATCTTTTGGTACGTGCACCAAACGACAACGACTTTAATTTCTTCTCTTTTTTTCAAACATTGGCCATCACATCACGTGGCCGCCACCTTTTCAATGTGTCCTTTTTATTCTCCCCACACGGTCCAATTTTTCCAATTTCTCCCCTACTGAAGTCTAGGTGAGAAAAAAAAGGTATAGGAGAAAAAATTATATCATATTATATAACATACATTGAAAATGGCGTGTCTACCCTCATATTGGGATCTCAACTGTTCACACAAGCCCAGACCTTCTCGATAAGCAACTAAGATCTTATCCTACTAAATTGAATACAAAAGTAGATCCCATTTGGGTTTTCTTTAATAATGAAAGCAAACCCTTTGATAGGGGCTCCAGTTTGATTTGGTAATATAAAGTATGAGCAAATTATTTGCTAGCGCTTATCTAAGTAAGATGATTATACTAGAGCATCCAATCGGAACTGAACCATATTGCTTTGATAATAATAACTTATCGTAGAAATCGATTTTGGTATACCACAACTTTATGCCTGATGTGTACTGTGTAGTGGAGTTGACGTTGGGCATAAGATCAGGTTGGACTGTGAAGAATTCCCAAAGTCAAGTCTCTCTCTCTCTCTCTATCTCTATCGCCACCCGTCGCTTTCGGGAATCAAGTCTTTCTCTGGCTGCTGGTGATATTTTGATTTTGGTGATGGTGGCACCAATAAGAGTCATAAATGGTGCACCCACGGTTTGGTTGGTCAATTTGCCAACATCCTGCATGATGAACCTATGCTGACCCCTTCTCCGGGCCCCACCTCTCTCTCTCTCTCTCTCTCTCTCTCTCATGTGGGCAAGCATTGCATGCTCCGGATGCACATGATCCCACTATGCACTAATATCAATTCATGTAAATCCCACGTGAAATCCACGTTATTCAATATTCAAATGAGTCGGCTCGCATGTTCCAAGTACATTAAGAAGTTATTTCTCTTGAGTTAGGTATAGGATTACAAATTTACAAGTATTGGAATAGTATCCATTGATCTTGTGGGTTTGCAATACTCTTTTCTTCAAATTAGGGAACACGATACAATTTTTTTGCATTTCCATTGTATGTAGGGGAAAATACATAAGCTCTTTTTAGGGTAGTATGCGTTTACTTTAAGCTTTCAACCATTATATGATTCCTTGGAATTTTTATTTTGTTATAGTGGTAAACTCTCTATTGGTCATTTTCATTAGCATGTGCAATGCATATGGTTTTTAAAAGATAAAATTACATTTTTCATCTCACTTTTTTGTAAGAAATGTCTCTTTTACCCTCAATTGCTAAACAGAATGAAAATTTTCAAAAATGGAAGAAAAATAAATAAATAAGACAAAAAATCACAGAAAATATAAATGTCAAAGTAATATTAAGCAATAAAGTTCCGCTAAAGCTTGATAGCCACTATTATTGACCTAGAAAAAAAAATTGCAAATTAATTGCAAAGGGATAATGCCTCAATAACTAAGGGTGTGTTTGTTTAAAATTGTTTCCGTTCCCCATAATACAAACTTTTGTTCTTTTATTCCGGGAAACAAAAAAAGAATAGAAACATGTTTATTTACACTTTTGTTCCCGGAAACAAAAAATCTATTTTTTTGTTCCTGGAACAGATTTGAAACAGAAACAAGAAGTAGAAAAAACTTATTTCTTGTTCCTAGGAGAAAAACTTGTTTCTTGTTCCTAGGAACACTTCCGAGAAACGCTTTTGTTTCTTCTCATTTTTCTTTTTCTTTTTTCTCTTTCTTTTCTTCTTCTTTTCTTCTTCTTCTTCTTCTTCCTTTTGTCGGTCACTAGCCTTGGCCATGGCTGGCGCCGGCGACTGGCCAAACAAGGGCCAGCGACCTCGCCAGAGCGTCGCCAGCCCCCGAAGAGGCCGAGCCTCGTCGAACCACCTCCAGGATGGCGTCGCCTAGCAATGGCCCGGCGAGGCTCAGCCTCCCCAATCGGTGTGAGGCCGGGCCTCGTCAAAGCCTCACCAGGCCAGGGCAAGGCCTAGTGAGCTCGTCAGAGGCCAGCCTCCCTAGTGGCCTAGCGAGGCTCCGGTGAGCTCACCGAACGTCGCCCAGCCAATCGCCGGCCACAGTAGTGGCCGGCGACCGGCCAAAGAGAAAAATAAAAAGGAAAATTAAAATTAAAATAAACAAAAAAAAATTATACAAGTTTACGAAACGTGTTTATGTTCTTTTTCCATTCTAGGAATTGAAATTTTGTGCGATTACCAAACGCGTTCTTCTATTCAAAAATTATTCCAAAGAATATAAATAGAAAATCTATTTCTGTTCCTGAGAACAATTTTTAAACAGAAACGTTACCAAAATCACCCTAAAAGGCCAATGACAATGGGTTATTCACTATGTATATTCAAAGTGTTAATTAGTGTTAAAAATTAGATTAGTAACAATATTTTTTATTGATATTTTTTGCATTAAATAACAATTTAAAGATACATAATTAACATCCATTATTTGTAAGTTTTAACCTTATTGTTATTGAGGCATTCTTTTGGCCTGCCTCCAAGATTTTATCAATTGCCATTAGACTTCCATTTGGCAAAGGGAAAAAACCATTAAAAAAAACCCTAAACTTTACCCAAAGTGACAAATTTACTCCAAACTTTTTTTTATGACGTGAAAAACCCTAAATTTTGCCAACCATGACACATTTACCCTTAACATTTTTTTGTGACACAAAAAACCCCCAAACTTCTATTGTGTGACACATCTAGCCTAAATTAAAGGGCATTTGGGTCTTTTTACTTTTCCTTTTTTTTTTTTTCTTTTCTCTTCCCTCTGCCAACCATGGCAGAGTTGGCGGAGGGAAGCTAGCGTCCGGCGAGGGCTACCCTCGCAGCTTCCGGCGAGGGCTACCCTCGCCGTTGTTGGACGAGGGTCCCCCCGCCTGGGCTGGCTAGGGCTGCCCTTGCCCGAAGCAGGCGAAGGCGGCCCTCATAGGTGTTAGGCGAGGGCCTCCCTCGCCAGATCTGGCAAGGGCACCCCTCGCCTGAGTTCGGCGAGAGCATCCCTCGCCAGGCCCTCACTGGTGTCAGGCCTTGATAGGCCCGGCGGAGGGAAGAAGAAGAAAAATATAAAAAAAAAAAAAAAAAATACAGGAAAAGCAGAAAAAATAAGACAAAAATGCTCTTGATATGGTAAATGTGTCATAGTTTGAAAAGTTTGAGGTTTTTCACGTCACAAAAAAAAAAAAGTTTGAGGTAAATTTGTCACTTTGAGCAAAGTTTAGGATTTTTTGTGATCTTTTTCCTTTGGCAAATGCGTAGACATGCCAGTCCTCTTTCACTTGGACCACACCGTCATGCCAGCATCTTCTACGCTTGGAATTTAGCATATTAGATGGATTGCTAGTGAATAGGCGCCTCGATCAGTAGAATCTTCTCAAATCCTAGGTTTAGGTGTCGATGTGATCGCGATTGTAAATAATCATTGTCACCAATCAATTTAAGTAAATCGAGGCCGATTAGACATATAATGGGCTCATACGGTCATGAGAAAGTCAATAACATAGGTGTACGTGCGAAAGAAATGGTTAGACGAAAAACTAAGATCTTAGATCCTGATGTTCAGTTACTCGTGAGACGATGATGCCCCTTTGATAGCGCAACCCTATTTTTGGTTAATTTGTTAACTTTTTAGTCATTCATCAACTAATTTCCTAAGCATGCATAATATTTTGTTTCAAAATTCGAAATGTCGTAATAAGTACATAGGGTGCGTTTGATTAAATTTTTGGGAAAAGCCATTGAGAAAATGCAAATGACTTAAAGTTAAAATGAGTTTTCCAAAATGCAAATTGTGCTTGGTAAATTATAATCTAAAAATATATTGTGAAATATCCTTGGGCAAAATAGTGTTTGGAAAAATTTACATTTACAAATGACTTTTATGATAAAAAGAAAGGAAAAAAATAGTGGCTAGCGAAGGGTAGGTAGCCACCGGTTATGTAGCACCGATACGGACACACGACACGCAACACGACACGACACGATACGCCAACACATTATTTCTAAAAAAATAGAAAATTCCGACACGTTCCGACACGTTATATATTAAATATATATATTTTTATATAAATATATATTTAATATATAAATGCAAAAATAAATAAATAATAATAACAGGGCATAGAATTGCGCCCGTTTGCTTGAATTAATGTGCTCACCTAATTCTCCAGTTTCAATTTTTCTGTTCTGCACACAAAACAATCAATTGCCCTCTTAAGGGAACAAGAAACATGAAAGCAGGCAATTCGTTATTTCATAGCATCGAAAAAGAGCAACACAAAAGCAAAACTCAAGGCGGAGCTCAACTGATTCAAGCCATCGTTTCGCGATAGAAACTGGGGACGTTGATAAGAGATTCGACCGACGGCAAAAGGGGAGTCGAAAAGCCAAAGCAAGAAGAAAACCCTAACAGCAAAGCAAAGCTCTGATTCAGGAATCAAGTCGGTGCCAAAACTAATTCACGAACTCCCAAAAAATAAAACTTCGAAACCACCGGTTGAAGCGAGTCCGAAATCGACTAAATTTCAGCCGATTGAGACGACGGAGCTCGCGATTCTAGATTCGCGAGAGAAAGAACAAAGCAGCCGAGCACAACGGGAAGGTGGATGGGAGAAGACAAACCCTGTGGCTGTGCGCGACGCTTGAATTTCGCGGAGGCCACCCCGCCGAATCAACTCTCTGCAAGCCCTAGCTCGAACTGGACGCACCGTCTCTCCGTCTCCGCAGCAATTTGGGGAGTCAATTAGGTCACAACTCAGAAGTGAGAGTCAGAATTTTCTTCCTCGCCCTTTGTTTTTATTATTTTCATTATTTTTCATATACTTACATTTTGAACCTTCAATTATTGAAAAAATGTTAAAATTGACTCCATGTGTGTCGGAATCGCGTGTCGAAATTTTGGACTCGCGTGTCGGAGTGTATTGGGAAGAGTTGACCACGTGTCGGATTTTCCGACACTCATTGACCACGTGTCAAAGCGTGTCAGAACATGTCGGACCTTGTCCGACATATGTCGGAGTGTCGAACACGACACAAAGACTCTCAGAGAATGTCGATGCTTCTTAGGCTGCTAGATGCTGGCGGTCGACGTCTCAAGTTGCAAGACCTCAGGCAGCCGCCAGACACCACCAGTGAGGGCTGCTTGGGGTCAAGCGACCCCTAGTGACTGCCAGTGGGGGCCACCTAGTCGTGTGACCTCAAGCGGCCCTTCACGACAGTCGCGGTGTGGGTCGCTGCAAGGGGGCTGCCTGGGGTCAAGCGACCCCTAGCGACTACCAGTGGGGGCCGCCTAGTCGTGCGACCTCAAGCGGCCCTTCACGACAATCACGGTGTGGGTCTTCGAAGGTCGTGGCAACAAACCTCTGGGTCGCAGCAAGGTCACGAAGGTCGCCAAAGGTCGCTATGACAGACCTCACTGCCACTCCGCGACCCAAATCTAAGTCACGGCAAGGTCGTGGGTCGTCGGAGGTCGCGGCGACCGACCTTGCTGTGACCCAGGCAACCTCCGCGACCCAAATCTAGGTTGCGCGAGTGGTCGGCGACGGTCGCCGGGTGCCACGACCACACTGGCCTCTCTCCAACCTGTCACCAACCCATTGCAACCTCGCCGACCGACATTTGAGAATCTGACAAAGAAGAAGATGAACAGTGCATCGAACCTTCAGAAAATGCTGAAAGCCCAAGGCAGCCTAGGACATGCCTTGGGCTTTCAGCCTTTGGAAGGCCAACATTCCTTCAAGGTAGGTTACAAAAATGTTCCCAAACACCTAATATTTGGTCAAACGAGCTTTGAACACCCAAAGCTACTTGCAAATGCTGGTTCCAAACGCAGCCTTACAACGTTGTTATTGGCTAACGAGGTTGTTTTCTTGTATATGGCGGCCTGTTTCCATCCATGTGCAAAAGTGTGTATGCAAATGTTAATTACAATACAAATTTCAATCATGATTTCAAAAAATAACCAGCATGACTACAACGCTGCTAATTCAAAATTTAAACATGATTAAGTAAACGACATGGAAACTACATGGCAAATTTGGAATTCATACATCATTAGAAATTTACAGCATGGCAATCACATGGAAAATTTGGAATATAGGCAAAATAAGAAAATGACATGACATGACAATGAAAATTTGAAATTTAGACAAAACGAGATGGTGATGTGCAAATTTGAAATTTAAACGTTAAAATTCAACATGATGAGAAAATGGACGTGCGGACCCCTGGAGTGCCTTAACTTTGGCCAAAGGGACACTTAAGTGTCATAACTTACGAAAGGTACACTTAAGTGCCAAAATCGGAGTAAAAGGGATCACTTGAGTGCCAATCCGGTCAAAATCCGGCCAAAACGTCGACGTGGCATTTTTCCGGCGAACCGAGCCCAAAACGACACCGTTTTGCACGCTGACGTGGCCAAAACGGCATCGTTTTGGGCTGACGTGGTAAAAAAATAATAAAAAAATTAATTAAATTAAATTTAAAATTAAATTTAGTTAAAATATTTAAAAATAATAATTTTAAAATTAAATTTAGTTGAAATATTTAAAAATTAATATTTAAAAATTTAAAAATTTAAAAAAAAAAAAAAGGAAAGTGGGGGAGGCGGGCGAGGGATTAGCCCTCGGCCCCGCTCGCCCCGCCCGCCGCCGCCGGGAAGGGCCGGCGACGGCGGGGGAGGGTCGGCCGAGGTCGCCGAGCCCTAGCCGGGGCCGGCGACCCCGGCCGATCGGCGGCGAGGGCTCGTGAGCCCTCACCCCGGCCGGGCCCGGCGACCCCGGCCAACCCTCTCCCCGCCGTCGCCGGCCCTTCCCTAAGCGGCGGGGGCGGCAGCGGCTAAAGGCTAATCCCTCGGCCCGCCTCCCCACTTTCCTTTATTTTTTTAAAATTTTTTAATTATTAATTTTTTAATATTTCAACTAAATTTAATTTTAAAATTATTATTTTTAAATATTGTAACTAAATTTAATTTTAAATTTAATTTAATTAATTTTTTTTTTTTTTTTACCACGTCAGCCCAAAACAACGCCGTTTTGGCCACGTGAGCGTGCAAAACGACGTCGTTTTGGGCGTGCTTCGCCGGAAAAATGCCACGTCGCGTTTTGGCCAAATTTTGGCCGGAATGGCACTCAAGTGATCCGTTTTTCTTCGAATGTGGCACTTAAGTGTACCTTTGTAAATTATGGCACTTAAGTGTCCATTTGGCCAAAATTATGGCACTTGAAGCGTTCTTTTGCCTGAGAAAATGACATGACATGATAACTATAACAATTCGTACTTTCATAAAATTTGAACCTCAGATAAGTATCTAAATTAATTTCACTTCAATTCTCCAATAACTAACTAATTTATCATCAATTGTACAAATATTTTAACCTCACATAATACACATCAAACCTTTTGTACAAAAACCTGTCTCCACTTTCGGTGCACACTCTAGTGCAATCCTTACGGGTGATCTTTAGAAGCATTAATTTGAAAGTTCCTAAACTATGGATCGACAACCTTGCCCATCGACATGTCATTATTGTTGAAATTAAGGGAACCATTGAAGCCCCTCAACGATCACCAAGTGACAGATTGATGAAGAACCCACTCTAGCAACCTTGTGATGACCCATGCAATAGGACTACACTTAATATATACCATTGACAATTCTGAAATAAGCACATCTTGATATTTACAATCAAAATATATGGAAGCTCCAAAAAGTAATGGAGACGGGAGATCCATCCTACGAAATAAAGGAGTGAACCGAAGCCAATAAATAAAATCTCTAGGTATATAATAGGATATCCTCTTACCGCTTAACTTGGCACCAACAAATAATGTGAGTTCAACGCAAGCACAAAACAACAATGTACAACAAATGCAAAAATAAGTGCACCATCTTTCCTAAAATGATATGCCGATGAAAAACATTAGCAACATTGCATGAAATTATTCACTTAAATACAAATAGACAACATATTATTTCATGATGCGCAGTTACCACATAATAGCTCACCCATATATACAAGTGAGTTACTAACCCATCTCGACTCACGAGGCATCACAATTAATAAGGCATCGTCACCACTAACTCATGGGAGACAGAATCATACGTACCAATTTGCCATGCCTCTTAGACTGTTCATCAAAGTGTCCCTTACATCGGTGAGGATAAACACATCACTATACATTCACTTGATGATGGTCATTTCTTAACATCATACCATTATTACACAAACCACGTCATCATAACCTTGTAAAGAATTGTCTCATACAGTAGAACCTCTAACTAACTCTAGAACTCACTTGCATACTCATATAAGGAAATTCGCTCTTTGATGAGTAGGTCAAGGCAAAGATCTTTATCTCATGGCATCTAAGACATAAACATTATTATAAAACAACAATTGCTGTATGCATCACAACAATTTATCCCTTCGCATGCAATTAATGATAAATAAATGACTACGTGCACTTAAACACATAATTTATTCTTTCCATGCTAAGCCATCATCATTTAATTGAAACTATAGATACGTAATCAATAACTTAGAAACCGATACGTATAAATTGGCAGCTTCAGAACAAGCAACGTTATTCAAAAATTGACAACTTTTTTTTTAAAAAAATCAACAACTCAAATAATCAACAACGTGAACATTGACAACTCAATAACAACATGAATATCGATAACTTAGAGTTTCTTCTATGTGATTAGTCAACAACACTTAGTTAGTAATTCGATAACTTAGTTGAATTAGAAAAATATCCTTTTCAGGTTTAGTTTCCCCATTTTTCACATTTTTTTACACTTAAAAAATGTCATCACATCTCACAAAAACAATCAAATACCCTTAGGAAATCAATCAAATACATCATAGGCATGTAAAAAGCCTATCGGTGCAATTCAAGTAACTAAGGATTTCACATACCATCATTAATACTTACCTACACTCGACAACAAAAGCCAAACAAAAATTAACAACCATCAACCTACGAAGTCAAGAAATACTAAGTAGATCGATCTAACTTAGCCCATAAAGTTTCACTGACCTAGAGTGAAATCTTGAACAAACAAAGCCTTTAATCACCTTGAAATCAAGATAAATACTGAAATAAATAAGTCTCATTCTTGGAAAATACTAGGTAAGAATTAAGACGTGTTCAAGCTAAGGGGATTGACAAATGGTATGATTTGATGAAAAGATGGATATGTTAGGTTATTTATGGTAGATATTTTACATTGTGATAAAGAGATAGAGAAATTGGTATTTGTTTGAAAAACCCATAAAATCATAAATTAACTTGAGAGCACTAAAATTATTAACAAAAAGTATAGCACAATAGGACACCATGACTCAGTAAAGCCGAATGTTTGAAAATTATTCAATGCATACTCTAGAGCATATTGGTCCCCATCAACAATTGCTATAGCGATTATATTTCCTTCAATAATTCTCACTAACTTAATATCTTAAATATTATCAACTATGAAGAAAATTTCGAATGTCACAACAACAACATGAAATATTTGAAATTCAAACATAGCTAGATGGTAATATTCAAATCCAACATTACATGGAAAATAGGGTGACAAAGTACCATAATAATCATCACAGGCAATGTGACATGGTGCATATGATGAGGAAGTAACGATATTTATAGGTTACGCAACATGACAATAATCACAAGTAACATGACATAATAATAATCACTAACAATTGGCAATGGTAAACATGATAACAGATAGTAAGACAATGATCATATGCTATGTGACATTGTAAACCAAACCATCGAATAACAAGGCAATAATCACATGAAAATTAGATTGAGTGTGAGTAGATCTCCTATCATTTACTAAGCTTAGGCTAAGCTCCAAAAAAAATTTATAAATTGGTCAAGTTCGAAATTCAAAGACATTTAGATTAGAACTTCCGAATCTTTAAAGACTGCTCCAAATTGCATAACATGCGTAGAGGTGGATCTTTTATACTTTGGGAGTTTTGATTATAAAAAATAATAAATAAATAAATAAATAATTGTGTACATCATTTAAGCTATATAATTTATTCATTCGAGATTCAAACCGCATGGAAAATTCAAGTTGTGATAAATAAGTTTCTCATCTAACATCTAATCAGCCCAATTTTGTTGTGAGGCCCTTAATGAAGCGTTAAAACATGGAATTCACAAACTTCTTGATACCGTGAAAATAAGGCACCTCATTCCAAATAATCAAAAATTGATTGTCAAATTCGAGTGACAAAATGTGTTAAAATACTCAATTTGGCGAGCAAAAGCCATTTTGAGGTTCAAATAATGTTTTCCGTGCTTTGTATCTTCATCAGTCAAATCTTTGTTAACTCTCGGTCAACTTTAGGTCAAACTTAATGATTTTTTGAGGTAGGGGTAGAATTAGAGGTGTCAACAATCTCAACAATCTCATCAATCACATGCCAACAGAGTGAATAAACAGTTGCTCATCACATGTCAATCTATAGGTTGGTGGAAGACTACAAACAGTTGGCTAAGTTGCTAAGCCAAGTTCAGCAATCGTTAGATCAATTCAGCAATCAAGTATGACTATTTCTCGACCAGTTCTTCAAGTATCTGGTCATGTTGAGCTTGATTCTGGCCTTAGTCTCGTTAACCACTATTCTATGCAACTCGTTAAGCATATTGTAAAAGCAAAGACTTAATATGCTGCTGATTCCACGATTCCCTATATAATAGTTATTACACAGTTGTCACAAGAAGTACCTCAAAGACACTCAAGAACAAATTCTTTCTCAAAAGTAATCTCTAAAGTACATTTGCATATTGAGATCATATTGTGGGGATGCTAGTTCTTTGCATCATGTTGAAGAATATCTTGCACTTCTTCTCTTAAACATAGTTCTTACACGTCGAAGTCACTTCACATTTAGCTCTCCGTCCTTTGATTCTAGCTTTTGCATTCGCATGACTTCTAGCACTAAACTTTACTGACCAAACTTATATTTAGCAATACATGCTCCAGTTACTCCTACTCTTGATACGTGACAGATTTCAGTAAGTCATATAAAGATAATTTTTCATTTGTACATTATCATCGACCTGACACTTTTTTCACTTATTGTAAACTCTCTTTGAATCGTATTTTTTTTGTGGGGATCGGACATTTATGTAAATTCGGTTTCGAAATGTATCCGTTCTACTAGAGATTGTGGCGTGCAAGTTCCCCCAAACAAGACAGCGTTTGATGGAACTCAATCTCTCCATAACTAAATATGTACTTAACCTTAATTCGCCATGCATAGTTGTGGGGAACTTAGGTCGACATCATTTGCTGTTTGGGAAGCACTAGGGTGACAAGATTACTCTGCTTAGAGAGATGTGACTTGACCCATAATTTTTCACAAAAGGGACAAAGTGCATCTAAAGTTTTGTATTGCGTGCCGTGAACATCTACACGAGGAAACAGAGACTTGTCTTGACCCAATACGGGACTCTTTGTGCCAAGGGCTCTGCATCGGAATATTTTACGGACACAATGAATTTGGTCTCCCCAAGGCATTGGATTGCAGGAAGTGATCAATCTAAGAACCCCCTTTTTGACCTTAAACTAAAAGCAACTTGAAAAACTCTACAGAGAGAGAGAGAGAGAGATGGGCTATGCAAGGACAGGTTCGAGCAAGTTGGGGTTAGATAAACGATTGGGGTGAAAAGTTGGGTGTCGAGGGGGTCTGAATGTGTGAAAAAAGAACTAAAAGAAATGGGAACATGCTTTTGAAAAATGCAAGATGGAAATTCTGACTTCTTAATGGGCATCATAAAGAAATTGGATTCACCGGTGTCGGGCCAAAAGACTGATGATTCACGCCATTGAATAACCGGGTCAGGTGCACCTCACATTTTGAAGAATGATGCTCCTTTTGTCGTTGAAATAGGACTGTTCGGCATTTGAATTATCGTCACCAAGAAAGTACCATTCAACGGATCAGAATGCGTTTATTGATTGGTGATATGAAAGAATACGTGGCATGCACCATGACCAAATCCGTCTCCCTTCGCTTTCTTCCGCACCAGGAGGTCAAATAATGACAAGCATTTGCTACAGTCGTGACTTAATCTCGTGCGCAACTATAGGCCGGCATGTAAACCGATAAGGAGCAGGGGGTCGGCCGAGCGTTGAAATGAGTTCAGACCTTGAATCTCAAAGGGCACAAGACACATCGGGTTCCTGTTCAGCGCGATTTCTTAGGATCCGGCTACTTCAGTAGTTCCTTATAATATGAAAAGCTAACAAATTGCATTACCTATGGAATATACTCATTTTTGAAAAGGGCGAGGATGTGCTGTCCTAAAAAACCACTTCCCTTCAGGTTCGTGCTTAGCTGCAAAATGATGCCATAGTTAAGTTAAATAACTCCACTAACCAAATAAAAGTTTATTTAATCATATTCCGGCTTTCTATATTCCATTCAAGTATAAAGGGAACAATATTTTGGGCCACTTGATGCTCCTCTCACGCTGCAGCTCCAATGCAGAATCTTCATTTTCCCACTATATATTTCTCCTATCTTGGGCGACCGAAATGACTTTAAAAAGACCATCGGAGCTTTAAGCATGTCCGTCTTCCTTATTCAAAGTTCAATCGGCAAATCACATGCCCATTCTCTTGAAGTTATCCTAGAAGCACGAACCTATGTACTTCCGAATTAGGAGACTTCTTGCGAAATAGTATTAACATATGAAATATGGACCACAATCATTCATTTTAAAACTGTTTCTTAAGTATATTAGAGTAAACCGGTCAGGCTGGACTGACTTAATTTTAAAATATATCCGAGCATGCGATTTGCTGAGCAGATTAATTACTTTATTACTGCCTCCGATGTCGCTTCCGTACTGTATCCCTGACACTATCATGTGATCCAGCTCTAAATGGCACTTTTAGGAACCATTAAATTATTAATTCCTTCCATAATTTCATGTGGACTTGCCTTTTCTTGCTTTGAAAGAATTCTTTGAGAGAGTCAAACCTTTTATATATCAAAAAGTTTTCCCAAATTGATCGTTACATAAGACACATTACAACCTGGAACCCGAATCAATGAGGTCATAAGCTGGCGTACGAGAAATCTAATGAAAATTAATTTATTAAATTATTAAATGTGTGCTTTCTACTAATGTAATGTAATACCTACTTGGCACCCCATAGATCTTGTTTAGGCATCCTCGGCCACAAAAAGTCTAGATTCCCTTAGTCAAGTTGGTTTATTGTACTTTCACCTTAAAATTAAAAAATAATAACAAAGAAGAAAAAACATTGGTAATACTGTACGAGGACCACCCAGAGAAACAAGAGAGAAGTTGGAACAATTTGAAAAGATTAGTATTGCTATTATTAGTAGTTGTATTCTTGTTATTATTATAGTTATTATTCTTTGGAAAGAGAAGGTATGGAATTAATTAAGATTTTCTTTTCTATAAGATATTGTGCAGTGGGGACCGGTTGAAAGGGTATGCATATGATTTATCCAACTTGTAGAAAAGGATCATATTTTTTGAATCAGTAATAGCGCAAAATATTGTTAAGATGCAAATTCTCTGATGCAATTACTATACTTGCGTATTCTTTCAAAAGCAAAATTTGAGAATAACGACATACATGGACTGATCATTGTTTTTGGTATTCTTGAGGAAAGAATCGATATCGCAACTACCAAACGTCCCACCTCCTTTCCAAATCCCATTAGATTGTCATAGGCCGGGTAAGATTTCATATTTGTTGAAGGTGGCAAAAGTCGGCACGACTCGAGAAAAATATATTCGGCCTCGTGGAAAACCTTCTGTCAATTTTATTCATCTAACCAAATATGTTGATTTTACCACCCACCATGAATGAAAGAGCCTTGACTAAATAGCGATCGACGCAAAGATTCAGAAATTGACTTGAACCTATGACCAAATTTCATCCATTCACTCGGATTTCGACTCTCATCTTACCTACTTCATGAGATTACAGGGTATTAATTTGGAGTTTCATTAACCTAAGATGAATCTCGGGATGAACATCAATGGCTAGGAGTAATCAGAGTCTTCCATCTGTGGAGGCCCGCTCCCCTAATAGGGTTTAATTGGGCCTTTGAATTCCGGGTCGGGCGATGGGTCTCCCACTCGGCAAATGAAGATTTGGGCTCAGATAGATTGGATTAAGAAAGAAGGATAAATCCACTTCTTAATAACCCTAGCCATAGTGTTAAATTTTTCTCAACCCCCTTTATTGCACTCGGGTGGAGATGGGCCTTTGAAGGAAACGTCCGGCCCGAAAAATGAGGTAAGTTTTATTTGGGCTTTCTTGACAACGGTATGAAATATAATAGGCTATATAATAAATCTTTACTAGATTTCATATCGAGCACTTAAGGTGCGAATTATAATCATTCTTGCCAAAAATTGATTTATGAAAAATAAAATTAGATTTTTCTATTTCTATTATTGGATGAGTTTTTAAACAAAAATACACATTTGATAATAACATAAAATTTATATTCCGGAATAAAAATTTATTTGATAACAATACAAAATTTCTCCCGCCCGCCATCCGTTGCTTATCATCCAACAGAGGGGAACAACGGCCGATGGGGGACAGTAGCCGGTGACAAGTGCCAGCCAACAACCTGCAACAAGCGGCAAGCAATGACCAACGATGGCCAACGACCAATGAACGACAAACAACAAGGAGCGGCGGCTCGCAGGCAACAACGACGATCAACAACTAGTGGATGGTAGATGACAAGCGACGGCAGCTAGCAAGCAGCAGCGAACGGCGGGCAACGATTGATGGACAAGGAGTAGCGGTAGTGGATGGTGGATGGTGGCCGATGGTCGGTGGCAACAAATGGGCAGTTGGCCAATAGTAAAGACGAACTGATAAAAGAGTTTTTATTTCTCATTTTTATCCAAAAAATAGAAAAAAAATTACTTTTGATTTCTATTCCAAACCTATTTTTGGAGTAAAAATCTATTCCGAAAAAAAAAACAAAATAGTTTTATAAAACAAATTTATGTTCCAGAAACAAATCTAGAATAGAAAATTAGTTTTTGAACAGAAATAGAATGGCTTTCACGCGTGCCCTTAGTGGCCGGGTTAATTATTCAGAAAGCCCTAAACTTATAATACAAAGGTCAATTTAGTTTTCAGCTTTTCAAGTTAACAGTAAAAAAATTTACAATTTTCCAATATAATCCTTCTAGCCAATTTTGGCTTATCGGAAATCACTAATGATAACGTCGATCATCCTACGTGGCATGACCGCCACATTAGCATTATTTAACCAAATTAGCTTAAATGATTACATTGACAAATTATCAAAAAGTTTATGACTAAATTGGCCAAACTAAAAAATTCATGACTGAATGGGCTCGCCATACAATAGGTTTATGATTTTTTAGACAATTTTCCCTTTAGTGGTCCGTCGTTGGTCCTAGCTGTCGTATATTTTCTTTGTATGCCTATGAAAAATCAATATGAATTAGAATTTCTTAAGAAGATAGCATGATCCCAGATAATTTACTAGTTATGTAAATGGAGTCTATCGGAAAGAAGGCCGAAGGCCCATAGGCCACAGCAAGCGCCTTCACGAAGCGAGTCGGAGTTTCACGGCCCTCTACCATTCTTTGGTTGATTTCTGCTCATGAGGAGAGTCAAATCAGTTCAAAGTTGCTTTTACGGTTGAGTATATTGTAAATTCATCGGGGCTATAAGCCTCGTTTAATAGCAAATACGAGAATTAGTGAAGTTTTGGCCGCTGTATACATTGGATATTGGTCCTCGTGAATTATAGGAGGAAAATCTTCTTGACAATGCATCCACTTAATTTGTAAATTCTATGATTGCCAAGAGTCTCCAACCCAATGGATGGCGTTTTGGTATTTCACCCATGTTGTGTACTTGCTGACAAATGACTAGTGGCTTAGCCATGAAGACACCTACACAAAAACTCCCATGTATTTAAATAAGATTTGACAATGCAGGGGTGCTTTACAAAAAAATTCCACGTATTTGGATATGATTTTGCCGCCATAGTTGCCGCCGCCGGCCACAATTGACAATCAAGACCATCACGATGGCGGTCGCCATTGTTGTGGTGGTCTAGGGCGATATGTATCAGTCAGAGAGAGAGAGAGAGGGAAATGGAGGATGATAGAAGACAAAGAAGGGAAAGTGACACTGACACAATGGTGGTGGCTTGGGTTGATTGAGAGGCACCATGGCGGTCGCCTTAGGAGTGTGACCACGGCGGACAGTCTCCTTGAGGATGGCAACCCCCGCGTGTTTGGAAGCATAAACAGAGAAGTGATGAATTGGGGCAAGGTTGTAGTAATGATTCTATTAACGGATAATGACAATCAATGATAATCCCTTCGAAACCGAAAACCTCAAGTATAAGTAGTCAAGATGTACATATATGAAAAGGATGTGACCTTTCACCAAAATGAAAGATAGTGATACATGTGATCATTTACCGTTGATGTCGATGGTAGTGCAGCTTCCAATAATATAATCTCTTGCCTCTTTTTTCATAAATTTTTTTTTTTCTTATTCAATTCGGGTTTATTCTCATCGAGGCCTAACTTTTCAGACTTCATCTAATTCCATGAGACGTTGATCCAACACTGTCGCCCTTCCCGATGAAAATAGTGTGTTAGTCTTTTGGCTTTTCTTTTATAGGCTAGCTTAGCTTTAACAGTTGCTTACCTAAAAGGTTCAAATTACATGTCTTAAAAGAAGGAGATGCGACATGACAATTGGGTTGAAAGTGTTTTTCAATATTTTATATTATGATTTGGTTGTATTAATGTCAATGTCCGATGTCCAAGCTTTATGAAGCAATATATAAATAAGGCCCTGGCATTTCATCAATTTAGAATAAATGTTACGTTATTTTAGAAAAAAGTGTCTCGTAACTCGTTTATTAACATTATTCATGTTGAAAACTTAGAAATGAGGGACCCATATCACATTGTCGGTGTAATTTGTACTAAAGGACGGGTTTATCTTATGAGCAGGTGTTCAGACATATATAATAATTACCATTGCTAAAAAGATAGAGAACGTGTACAAGAATATTTAGGACATCTTGAAAATAGCTAAAAAAGTTATATAGAAAAAAACAAACATCTTAAGAAAGTTATTCATTTTATATTCTCAAGACTTCAAATTTTCATATGCATCTGATGAATGTTAATAAGCATCCTACGAACAGTTTCTAACACTTCCATTTGTAAATAGTTAGAATGATAGAGAAAATTAATTGTATGCTACACTCCAAGGTAATTACGCCCCAAGAACATACACATGAAAGGAAATAATTTAACAAGAAAACTAGCTACCCTAGAACATGATCGAGATTATGGAATTATTTACAATCTTATACAATCCGAAAATACTTTGTAATATTATAACAACAAATGCTTGATTTTAAAGTACTAATCAAGTTAACTAAATATAGAATAACATGTTTTTAAAGAATTAGAAAATAGAAAATGTACATATTTTAATGAAAATCAGCTATTAAAAGATTTTACATGTTTTAGACATATTTAATAAGTGTGAAAATATTCCTTAAGAGCGCATTTAACGTTCTATTATATTTGTTTAATTATTTATTTTTCCCTAGTGCTTTCCAGTCTTCTTTTTTTCTTTTTGTCTCGGTGTTTTCTGGCGTGGTGACAAAAGACGCGTCCCCCGCTTTTGACGGACAAAATGCGAAGAGACAGCTGATTCGACATTCCCTACGTGGCGCCATGACCGGTCAACTAATTTATTTTGGGAATTAGCGAATTCCCGCCACGCGGGAAAATCTTATAATTTCGAATATAATATTTACAAAAAAATATTGAATAAAATTAACATGAGAAAAGCGCATTATTGAATTGTGCAAATCTTGCATTTTTTAACCGGACAAACAATGCAGTTGAAGAGGAAGCGGACAAAGCATTTTTTTTTTCTTTTTTTCCCATGATTTAGGGTCATGAGTACGGAAAACCGTTCATTAGCCCTCTGAAACACAAGTATCATACCGGCTAAGTCTAATACTTTGTCTTGTGCAAATAACCCTAACTTAGAATAATTTGTATATAATTGATGAGATCCGAACAAATAATTTGAATTGAAAATTTTTCAACGATCCAAGCAATTTGGCCAAGAAAAGGCAATTTTATTAAGCTCGTTATTGATAAATAGAAATGTCACTTGACTAATTGTACAAGCTTCATGATCATTGGTCCTGTAAAATGTCGTTTGTGTCATTTTTTTTTTTTCATTTACAATGAATTTACTTGGAAAATAAAATAAATAAATAAAATTAGCAATCGAGGTTGACACAGAGGCTCTCTTTTTTGGAACTTATCTCTCTTCTATTTGTCAATGTCTTTTAACTTTTTTTGGGGGGCTGCTCGCTTAGGCTTCCCCCACCACTAAACATTTTTGGCCCCTTTTTTTTTTTTCCTTTTATCATATATCAACGACATTAAAAAATATATATTAGCAAGATACAATGAGCTTCTCCCCGAAAAAACACATGGTCCTCTCATAAAGCAAATAGCAATTTATGTCTTGTTATATTCATTTCGATGTCATCCCTTGCCTCCATATTATAGAAAGCACATTAGCGACGATCATCGAGCGGATTGACATTGGACATTAACTTATTTGCCCAAATTACCATTTAATCGGAAAAAAATGCATAATAATTTTCGGTCAGGCAAGTTTAGATTTTCTAACTAAGTACTCTATTCACGTCCTTTGGGCCGCCAGGCCCTAATTTTATTTTGCTTTAACGCGTGCTCACACAAATGATTAACATACTCAAAACACATCTTCTCGTTCAGATTTGGATGTAATGCTAAGGATGGGGTCAGGTAAGAAACTCTACATAGGGTGCATTTGGGAAAGCTTATGGGAAAAGCCTTTAAGAAAATGCAAAGGCCTTTGGTTTAAAGGAATTTAATGAAATGCAAAAACTGTTTAGTAAACTATAATTGAAAAGTGCCTTGAGAAGCAACTTTAGAAAAATGTCGTTTGGTAAACACATATTTGGGAAGTCCTTTAGCGCGACCATGTTAAGTTTTTAATTTTTATTTTTTTTAAATTGAAAACAAAAATAATGATTTTTTTTATATTTTTGCACTAAGATGTATAAATAAAAGAGATATATTAACAAATTCAATGACTTTTTTTTTTAGGGAAAAAGTCACGAAAAACCCTGAACTTTGCCCAGAGTGACACATTTACCCCAAACTTTTTTTTGTGACGTGAAACATCCAAACTTTCCAAATCGTGACACATTTACCCCATAAGGGCATTTTTGTCTTTTTATTCTGTTTTTTCCTTTTCTTTTTTTTTTTTTTCTTTTTTCTTCTTCTTCCCTCCGTCGGCCATGGCGGAGCCGGCGGAGGAAGCCAGCGTCGGGCGAAGGCAGGGACACCCTCGCCCGATGCAGGCGAGGGCGGCCCTCGCTGGCGACGGGCAAGGGCAGGGACACCCTCGCCCAACGTAGGTGAGGCGGCCCTCGCCGGCGTCGGGCGAGTCCCCGCCCTCGCCGGATGGGCGAGGGCACCCCTCCACCGACGCAGGCGAGGGTCGTCCTCGCCCGACACGGGTGAGGGCAGCCCTCGTCGGCGTCGGGCGAGGACGGCCCTTGCCGGATCCGCGGCGAGGGCAGCCCTCACCCGACGCAGCGAGGGCGGCCCTCGCCCGGGCGAGGGCGGCCCTCGCCCGACGCCGGCGAGGGCCGCCCTAACCCGAGGCCGGCGAGGGTGACCCTCGCCCGACGCCAGCGAGGGCAGCCCTCGCCAGACGCCGACTTCCCTTCGCCGGCCAGTGGTGGAGGGAAGAGAGAAGAAAAAAAATTTAAAAATTTAAAAAAAATTAAAAAATAAAAAAAATTAAAAAAATTAAAAAAATTTTAAAAATGAAAGACCAAAATGCCCTCTAATTTTGGGGTAAATATGTCACATAACGAAAGTTCAGGATTTTTTGTGTCACAAAAAAAAGTTTGGGGTAAATGTGTCACGGTTGGCAAAGTTTGGGGTTTTCACGTCACAAAAAAAAAGTTTGGGGTAAATGTGTCACTCGGGCAAAGTTCAGGGTTTTTCGTGGCTTTTTCCCTTTTTTTATATATTTTTGCACTAAGATGTATATATAAAAGAGATATATTAACAAATTCAATGACTTTTTTTTATTATATTTTTGTACTGGGATGTATATATAAAAGAGATATATTAACAAATTCAATGACTTTTTATATATATTTTTGCACTAAGATGTATATATAAAAGAGATATATTAACAAAAAGAAAGAATAATTTCATTATAATAAACATGATTACAAATGCATCGAAGAAAGAAATAGGTTTTCATTGAAAATTACAAACATCTTTAAGTATTTACTAAACTCATTGCTATTTGATCAAGTAAGCACACCATGTCAGAAAATAAATTGTCATTTGAAGTACATGCCCTCTCATTTGTATTATCAAAGTCAACTGAATATCCATAATTGGGATTCAAATCTGCTCTTGCAAAATGTCTATCATTGACGGCGTTTCGTTGTATATAATTATGCAAAGTCATTGCTGCTATAACAATTTTTACTTGCTTTTCAAAGGGAAAACTTGGCATATGCTTTAGAATCTTCCACTTCTTCTTCAACACACCAAAAGCTCACTCAATTTTTGATCGCATCGAGGAATGAGCACGATTGAATACCTCCTGATAGCCTGTAGGGGCAGGACCTTGTTGAAATTCTGGCAAATGATATCTAACTTTTTTGTATGGTCACAAATAACCTGTTGGATTTGGATATCCAGCATCTACTAAATAATATTTACTTGCATAAATATAATATAAATTTGATCAACATATACCATATTTATACATATTAATGTACAAAAACCATTAATTAATAAACCTAGAAGAGGATAAGAAAATTACACATCATGTCTCCCTAAAGCTTCATAGAAAATACGAGTATTATGGGCTTGTCCCTCCCAACCAGCCCAAACATAAATGAATTCTATGTTAAAATTACACACCGCTAAGACATTTTGAGTCGGCGTACCTTTTCGACCAATAAAACGAATCTGATCTTTTATAAGTATCACCGTTGGGATATGAGTGCCATCAATAGCTCCAATACAATCCTAAAACAAAAACACAAATATTATTATATAATCAAAATTTGCATTTAGTTCTTTCTTTCTATTGAATAATCAAAACATACCTTAAAATATGAATTAAATTTTCGATTATTTTTTATCTTCTTCGAAACATCCCTAAATTGCCGATCAGCTGATTGGATCAAATCTTTTCACATTTCACATACTTTGTCTAATACTAAGCTAAAGTACCTGCTTATAGTTTCCCCAGAGCGTTGAAAGTGCTCTTGTGTTAACCCGTTACCTATATTATGTCCTAAAATATGAAGAAATATTCCAAACATTTCTCTAACATCAATATTCCTAGTTCCTTCAAGACCATAGCGTGTTACTAAATCATGCATTAAATTATTAAATACAATCTTATCCATTCTAAATATTTGATAACACCTTATCGGATTAGCATCTTCGCCCATCAATTCTTCTAACCATGCATATCCTGTATATGATGATGTCATACAATGTTTTTTGTGACTGTATATTGCTTGATAAGCGATTGTGGCTTGAGTAATTTCCACAAGTTGATTGAATTCCTCGTCCTCTTTTTCATGGATTTCTCTTTCAAGAGAATCATCCATATCTGTTTATAGTAACAAAACAGTAAGAAAAGTGATGAATAATCATCCATCAATGGAACAATTATTATCTATAATATATATGCAAATTCCACCAAATCGAAATAACACAAACTGAACACACATATCTCACATTAGAACATAATCAGAAGAAGAGTTCACAAGTAGTGCAAATTAACAACCGAAAATAAGTCTCACATTACAACATAAATTAATATGAAAGAGCTAAAAGAAGTAACTAGCATCCTAATGGCGACTATTATGCTCTTCCAACTTATACTTCAGCCACTCAACTTTTTCTTCATTTTCATCCAAGTTCATAAAAATCTGTCTGTTATCTTTCTTTTCAGCAAAATGAGAGAGTGCAAAGAAGAATAACTTTCTATCTTGCTTAATCTCAGGTATGGCTTTCAATGTTTGCAAAATTTCTTTGTAAGGATCAAATTCCCTTGCAACCGATGTTGCATTGCTCCTACTTTCAACAGCTGAACAAAGTCTGTCGATTTGTGATGCTAACTTATCAGGTCCGATCAATTTTTTTCCTCTTTCTCCTCGACCTTACTTCGTTGAACTTTCTACCGTTCTTTCATGGCTCTTACTTTGACTTGGTTGGGCATTTGTTTCACCTACATCATCCTCTAAAGTATCATCAATAGATCTTGCACAATCACCAATATCAGCTTGTGTGATCTCAACATTCTCATTATTACATAAACCTTGTGCAGGATTCCAAGTAACACTTCTAGTAGCAACTATACCATGGAACATTTGATCCAACAAACTTCCAGATCCGGATGTATGCCTTTTGTTCGAAAGACTCTAAGCTTAGGATTGGCCTGTTATAATAAAATATTTTTAGGAGTTGTAAAGATGAACTTACAAATAAATAAATAAAAAGTAACAAAAGATTAGATAAACACTTGAATTTTTCTCTCCCACTATTCGTCACTCGCGTCAATGGTTTTCTTCCTTGGATCCTATCCTAGTCCTATTTCCTTTTGAACCAATTGCTTCCATTTTTTCCATTCTTCCTTTAAATTATCCGACTTACTCTTTATTTGATTTTTATCATACTTTTTTCCCCTTAGCTCCTCAAACTTGTTAATTATATCTGTTCATCCATCCCTTTTATTACTCACAGGACAATTGCCTTTTTCAATTTGTTCAATGCATAATTGACAAAAAGTTTCTACATCTTTAGGGCTCCAATATGTATTTTCCTTTGATGAACTTGACATCTTTCAATAAAATGAATACAAAAATATTTAAAAAATGAAAAGAGATAATGTTAACTATGAATACAAAGCAATTGACACTACAAATAAATTAAAATGCAAATCATATGAACCCATGAAAAAGCACACCAAGCTAGATATGTAAGTAGAGAAAAATAACAGAAACATAAGAAATACAAGTGAAAAAACCTGGGTTCGAGATGGGACAATTAACACCTTTTGAGCAAAGAGAGAGGCAAGCACTTCGGTTGTGAGCAAAGAGAGAGTTGAGCACCTGGATTCTAAGCCAAAAGAGAAGTGAAGAAGCAAGAATATGAACAAGTCACAAGAGTCAACATACTAACCTGACTTTTAAAAAGCTGAAATAGGTACTAGACCTAAAAAAAAGGTCAGAAGCATTGTCATTTTAGCATTGACTTCTGAACTTTGCGAATCAACTCAAAACAAGGCAATAATCCATTACTGACTTTTCCAAATCTCAGCTTCACGAAGTTGTTAATTAATGACCTGGACAAAAAGCCAAATAGAGCCCTCAAGTTTATTTGCTATGTTTGGCATCTGGGGGAACAAACACAGATCTGACACTTCTTAACTTACCAAAGACCGACCTAGCACATTGGACAAGAACTTATCATTTCCTGCTCATCACCCTAATGGAAAGTTCAATCAGTCTATTATTTGCAAGTTGCACGACAGACCAACCCACAACCGATGATTACCTACTGTCATACCAGCTACTATGTTCATTGGCATCAAGACCAGAATCACAGATTCTTATGTATGCATTAGAATGTAAAGGAGGAGAGAGGGAGGAAGAGGTGCACTAGTCCTCAGCCTTGCCATATTAACACCAGACTTAGCTCATTTTACTTGGAAAACACTTCCTCTTTTCTAGCAGGGAGCTTCATTTTCTATCTTTCATGCTGCCAAGATTTCATTAACAACTTTTCAGGTTGACCACCAAGTGGCAGACACCAAAAATCAATGAAAACAATTCCCAAAAAAAAAAAAAACACTTTCAATGCAACAAACACACCCCAAATCAAATCATATCTTCTCTAAAAGAATATATCTGATAGTTGCGTACATAAGTCTAGCACAACATATTTTCCTTGAGGAAAAATAAAAATTTGTTTTTGAAAATATCCATCTCCTTCATGCCTAATCTCATACATGACAGTGGTCACCCCATTTCCCCAAATAAAAGGTGGTTTAGTTAAGCACTCAAATCAGGTCAAATTTTGCTCAATTTGCATCTAAATCGTCAAAATAAAAATTAACAATAACTCTTTGCAATTAGAGCTGCTTGATTCTGATCCACCAAAAACCAAGGTTGCTTAAATTGTAGTCATCCCATTCGTATGTCTCGATTCGCTTCCGGAGAATCCCTGGAACAGAGCAAGTAGATAGCAATCATGTGGCAGAACTCGCCACCGCCCATCAGAACGCGGGCCTCTAGATTTTGGACATAATAGCCCTCGATGCATTGATGTCCTTCAAGCCTGTTTGTTGTTCGTCCTCATGCTAAAAAGTTCAGGTAATTTGCAGAAATTTGCGTAATGTCGATGTCACAATGATTGAATCACGCTTCCACTGAGTTCAAAATCTCTCGATTCTAGCACCCACATTCTAAATTTACCCATTTGCTAACAGATAAGCCATTTACAATGAAAACCTATAATAACTTTTAGATGCAGGGACGAATTGGAAAACATTCTCCAGACTTCTTCATCAGAGAATGGCCGTCTTGCCATAGAAACTAAACACGATCCACTCATCTCAAAAAACCATAGTATGAAAAAGAAAGAATCAACAATGCTGCACATCCCAACTTCAGATCTTAGTCTCACCAAATGCAAGAGACACAGAGAGAGAGAGAGGGGGGGCGCTCACCGTCGCTAGTAGGCACGGGAATCAAGCTGTGGGACTAGGTCTAGGCGATGGCAAGCAACGCAATGGCGATGACAAGGGCCTGGGCAAAGACAGTATTCACTGAAGCTTCGGCGACCGAACAGATGAGCTTCGGTGATCGATCGGAGAGGCAAATTTTTATGATTGGAGAGGTGAGCTTTGACAAACGACTGGAGATGCGAGCTTTGATGACCGGAGGGGTAAGCTTTGAAGTGGCAAGAGCAAGATCTGAAGAAGAGTCGAGAAGAGCAAAGCAGAAAGGAAGGGAAGCGGCGTGCGTGGCGTATTTGCTTGGAAAAGAAGAGCAGAAGGTTAGGGTTTTTATTTTAAAATGGTCAAACTTGGAATTTTAGTAAAATTTTAAGGGTAAGAAAGGAATAACGAATTTTTTTTTTTTATGGTTCACTATAGCTTACCGAGAATGCTAGAAAAACAAGGCAGCCCCTTGGCTGCCTTGGGTTTTTAGCCTTCAAAAGGCTAGCATTTGTGCAATGGACATTCAAAAAATTTTGCCAAACACTACATATTTGGCCTAAAGGCCTTTAGCCCCCCAAAGATCCTTGGCAAAGTAGTTCCCAAACGCAGCTGTAATCTACCTAATACTTGTGCCCTCCAAAAGCACTCTTTAGTTATCCATGCATGGTTGATGATCTTATTATTAAGGGATAATGACATAAATTTTTCCTAAACTTTAAACTACTATGCAACGTAGTCTTTGAACTTTTAAATTTATTCGATATAATCTCTAAATTTTAGCCTAAAGTACAATATGGTCACTGAGGCAAAAGAACACTAAAAATGCCAAAAATCGTGTACAACTCACTTTAGTACCAAAAAATTTTATTGAGTTACTGAAGTACCAGATAAAAAACAATCACTTAAATATCAACAACGAGAAATCCTACAAAAACTAATACATGGCTTTTATAATTAAATTATTTAAGAAATCTAGTCCGCGTGGCATTTCCACATGGCAAGTTTGGTACTGAAGTAATCACTTTTTAGCAACAACTAGTACTGAAATAATCACTTTAAACAAAATTTTAATACTCAAATGATTACTATATGTAACTTTTAAACAATATCATTTATGGGTTATATGCTAACTAGGTACACTGGCAAGTTACGTAAGATTGATAAATTAATAAAATATAGTAACATCAAATTTCTAGCTACTCAGATCGGAATTGGCACCTATGTGATTTTTTTTTTCTTTTAGAGTGCCACTTAAGTTATTTAAAATAAACTTTTTGCACTAAAATGAGCGTCATACACAATTTTTTGCACTTCTAATGTCCTTCTTCTTGGTCCCTGGACTTTTGGTATATGTTCGACTTAGTCCCCTAACTATTAAAAAAAAAAAAAAAAAGTTCAATGTTGTCCTTTTATTAATTTAAGTTCAAGAACAGTAATAATTATTTTTACATGGTTCGGAGACTAAGTTAAATATGCACTTAAAGTTCAAGGATCACATTGAACAGATTGAAAGTTTAGTTTCACATTGGGCTAAAGTTCAAGGAAAGCATTGAACAAATTAAAAATTCAAAGATGACGTTGCATACTAAGTCAAAGTTCATGGAGTATTTATGTCATTTTCCCTATTGTTAAGAAGGAGTAGTGATGGAATCAACAAACACTCCAAACTTTATTGATGGAAAGCTACAAAGCGAAATACTCACAATCCCACTTGTTTGCACTAAAAACAGAGCAGGGATCTTCACTGTGAATATTGTTTGAACAGATTGGAGAGTGTGGTTCAATATGTAAATAGGGCATTCTCATTATATCGAAAACCTGGAGCTCTCTTGTCCAAAATTTGGAAGGCATCTATCACGCCCAAGGTCAAACATTTCCTTTGGGGTGTTTGTCAAAGTGCCTTATCTATTGAGGATAATTTATTAGGTTAACATCATGAAAAATCTCAAACCGGTTTATCTGTGATAAATTTACCTCAAATTAAATTTTTAACCACAAAAATCCCAAAAGTAATATATTTTTAATAAATCTACCATCCGTTAAATGTTACCGATAAATTATTAAGTTGAATAACACGTGATAATTTTCGAGTATTCCAGTTTGGAGTTTTACCCTCCTCCGTTAATTACAGATGTACTAGTTTATGATTTTTCATTATATTGACAAATGTATTGATTTGAGATTTTTTAAGATTTCGTAGCATTAATCCCAATTTATTTCAGAGAAAAATGGTAGCTGAACTAGGTTATTTGTGCCATCAGCAACCAGAAATAATTGTAGCATGTCCTCTTGCTCTGCCCCTGGATGTGAAAGGTATGATCTGACCCGACTCTAAGCATCAACATATCAAATCTCTGGCTTGTCAAGAATAGAGGGATGGTTGCTCAAGTTTCGACATGCCTCGGTGTCATTCGGTAGTCCTTTGGAAAGAGAGGAAACCACGCCATATTCAAAGCAAGTGTCCCGGACCACGGGAGGCTGCTGGAATCAGCAGTCGCTATGAATGCAAGTGTCGGTCGCTGGACAACAAGGCCTATATGAAGACCAAAGCTTCAGTCAAACCCAGATCGTGCCTGGGTGCCACCAAAAACAGGGTAATTTGAGTATAAATGTTGACTGTTTTTACCTTGATGGGGAAAACGAAAGTGCCATAGCGTGTGTCATGATAGCTTGGGTCTTCTCATCGATGGTTTCTCACGCACGGTCAAGTCGTCCTCTGCTGTGCAAACCGAAGTGCTCGCTTTGTTGGAACCCTAGAATACTTTCAATGAAGATCAGAAGCTACTTTGGAACTACACAGGTGTCTAACTAATGCAGATCAGCCCCCGTGGGAGATAAATCTACTTATCAAGAAAGCCAGCCCAGTTGAATCTCTGTTCAGATTTAAGAGTGGTCATTGCAATAGAGAAACAAATAAGGTAGCAAACTGGATTGCCAAAACCCATAGTAGAAAAAACATTTCTTCTAATTGGATTTGATATCCCCTTAAGCCTCTTAGGCTCTCTTATGATTTGAAACTGCACCTATTTATAATCAAATAATTTCTTGATGAATAGATATTATCTGTCTAACAAAAAAATAAATGACACTCTCTAGTTTGCAACTTATATATGTCATACAAGATTGGCTTATATTACATACTAATTCCCATAATAGTCCCTCTGAGACTTCCATTAGCAAATTAAATGAGTTTTATCACACTGCGGTTCTCCAGAGGTTCAAGAAGATGACCTGTACTCCACGACAAGAGCACAATGACAATGAACATGTCCACATCACCATGAATTTCATAGAAAGACCGCCCCAACACGATCCCTGATTTCTCTCTTGGGTGGTTCCTTCTGTTCCTCCACCCCCACCACAAAATATTCAATCAATTTATTAAACTCAATGATTGTGGTTAGGGCTTTAATGGGTGGTCTACGTTTCATTAATACCACATGAGAACAGTGGGTTCACTTTCCATCTGTTGCTGCCTAATTGGACTTTCAATTTGCCTAAGTACCTGGCAAAATGGGATTTGGCTTATCACACTTGTAAAGGCAAAGAGAACAAAACCAAAAGAGGGGAACTCCATGTTGGTCTCTATTGGCCTTGAATGGTTTATCATAATGAAGGGCTAGTAATTATTGAACCGAGTGGTGGGTCCATTTGCATTATCGTATGTCCATATTAAATTGATTTTCTCTATAGATTGGACTGTTGGGATTTGTTTAATATCTAGGGCACGTGAATTCAGGTGACGAGGGTCCCGTTTGTTGCTGCCGGGGCGGCTGTGTGTCTCTCTAGGATCCTCTTCGGGTGTGATTTTAGCCGTTCAAAGAAGCAGATTAAATTAGAATAGATTAACTTGATGTAAAGGTGAAAGCTTTTGAATGGGACTTGATTTGATGTCTAACTTTTGGTTTTTTTTTTTTTTTTTTTTTTTTTTTGGCTGGCGCTTAATCGATGAGTGGGAGCCAGATTGGTCATTTTGGAATTCTACTACATGTTGATTTTTCTTGTATTGATGTGGTTTGATTTGTCTTCCGAACAAGAATCGTGCTCACCAAAGTTTGATCACGGTGGACTCAAGAAAAGAAAGAAAATTTTAAATTTGATGTGACTATCAAAAGACCGATTGGGAGCATGAATCTTATGGGTGTCAAACCGAAACTTAAACCAGACCAAACAAACTGATTTGAACCATAAAATTCGGATTTTTTTGGATGGTTTTTTTTTTTTGGTTCGAGTAGCCAAGTGAAATAATAGGTTCTAGACAATTCAGTTCCATTTCAGGCGATAAACCTGAACTGAATTAGAACTGAATTGAAGCACGTCATGAAATTTATTTCGAAACCGAAACAATTAGAGTAAAAGCTTAGCAATTGTTCTTTGGCCATTCTTTTTTTCAATCTTGTCTATCCTTCGTGCTATTGTTGAGACGTTTGATAAACTTGATTGAAGTAAAAGCTTGCCCCGTATGATTCAAATTAATGCATAAACTTGACAGAGTTATTTTGTAGAAAAATCATTACAGTTAGATCATGCATCGCGGAAAATTGGTAGAAGATCGCAATTATGCATGCATTAACCTCGTTAAATTTTGGGTCAATATAATTGAGGATGATTATGCAATCTAAAAAAATAACGAAACCCTACTCAACGGGGTTTGAATTCTATGTGGGCTGAATCGAGAATTGGGTCACTAAAAACATATTCCCTTCGTGTCTAGGTCGGGATAGGTATTGATGGGGATCCAAACTGAATTGACCTATGAACACCCCTAATGGATTTTTTCATTAAAAGTATTATTCATTTATTCAATTTTATAAGAGATACGCTCGATCATTTTTAGGAAAATAAAATCATTAATTATCTTTAAAACAAACATTGCCTAAGATCACTAAACTAGTTGACCCATACAAGCGACGACTATGCCAATACACCGAAAGGCAGTCATTCTGAATATGCCTATATAGTTCTAAAGAGGGATGACTAGAAAAGTAAAGGTTATGAAACATAAATATGAATGAAGCAATTGTGTTTTGTGTAAGACGTATCCACTCTTTCGAATTACTGTGCAAGTTAGGGGCTCTTTGTAGAACCTAGATGTTGAATTTCCAATTATGTAACGAGGATTTCTCGTATCTTAGCAATGTTGGACCATCATTATTCAAATCCCTCGGTCATTTTGTATAAACAAAGTATGTTAATGGTACTTAATTTTTTTATATGATAATACATATATATATATATATATATATATATATATTTGAGCCTTCAGCCTCAACTGAACCTAAAAATACACATAAATTCTATGTCCCATATGTATTAGGTAAGGCTCCATTCCCGGGTAGTGGGCTGGCTCCTTAAAATTATTCTAAATTGGAGACCCTACAATCCGAATTTGGTACGTATGATATCCAAATCGGACGATTAAACGTTCAATCAATCTTTTTGTTGTTACTGATGGTACTGATTACTTATAAGTATACACTGCATTCATGGGGGTTAGAAGAAGACCTACGATAAGAAAAAATGCTACATATGCCAAGAATATCTCATATGATGCCACCTATTTGGTGTATAACTTTTAATTCATATCTATGAGGAAATATTGGATATTTTTTGAGTTATCGTTTGTCACTTTTACAGCCATCACAACTATTAAATTAAAAGAAAAAAGGACAATACATGCAATGGTCTATAAGGGGGACTGCAAAAAGAGTAGTTATATTATCAAATGGTGATGTAAAAAAATTCTCAAAAGTTCTTATCCATAATTGAATTTATGGTAATTGAAAGAGTGAGCAATTAAAATCCTTAAATTAAGAGATTATTTAGACCGCAAACTTTCTTTGTACTACTAGTTTCTGTTCTGACTTTTCTTATAAAAAAAGCTTCTACAAGCAGCATGACAAACTCTTGATCTAATTTGATGCTTGATTAGAGAGTGGACAGTTAAAATTAGAGGTGTGCAAAGGAATTGGGATCTATCCAAACCACCCGGAACTGGTGGTTCTTAAGGGAACCAATCCGGTTCCTAGTTCCAATTTTTGGGAACCGGTAGGTACTGGTCCGGTTCCCGATTCCATGGGCAGATCCGTCCATCCACCCACCCGGACTGGACCGGTTATATTATAATAATATATTAATTTTAATATTAAAAAATTTTCCAAACACTTCCTAAGATCCCTAATAGCTTCCCCTCTTGCCATCGCCGTCTTCATGTTCGCGAACTCAAGAAGCACCGCGTGCTGCACGAATCTAATGTCCTCCATTCCATAGTCTGTACCCCTCTTCCTCTAGCTTAGCCAACATCCTATTAAATCTATTCAAATACCCCAAACTATCACTAAACCACTTCAACATGTAATTAGCAGAACCCATCAGCTACAAAGCCATGGCAACAAGCAAGCCGGGCTTCGCAGCAACAAAGCTTTGCATAAACCCTTGAAGAACCCTCAAGCGGACAGAATTTTGCTAGGAAAACTAAAGGGAATTTGGGAGGAAAAAAAAAAAGTTGCCAGCTCCTATTCCGGTTCTGGGTGGTTGCTACTCCATTGAATATTAAAGACCGGTTCCATGGATCCACCCGGAAACCAAACTGGACCAGCGATCCAGTTCCCGGGTGAATCCATGCAACTAATGGACAGTTCCCAATTTCAATTTTTCAGAACCGGTGCTTAGCAGGTGGTTCTTGGTTCTAGGCTAGGAACCGCCCGCTCAGACCATGCACACCCTTAGTTAAAACCCTGAGAGAGGATTAGACCACTCGTATAAAGCTTTCTATACACCGGCACCGTATATTCTAATTTTATGAAATAATACCTTAAATATCAAAAACCCTAAAACTTTCCCCTATTTAATACGTTCAAGGCTCCATTGCTCCAAAAAGGAAATTGTGGCCTCTTTTACATCGTTTTACCGGTCAAATAGTGGGGTAAACGACGCAAAGCTAAAATGATTCTTCAGATTGACACAGGAAAAAGTGGACGCAAAGTAAAAAGATGTGGATGGGGTTAAAGGAATCATTTGAGTGTCTTTTTCTTTTGAATTTTCTTTTTTTTAGTGTCAGTGAATTTATTTCTCGTGTAAATATTAGCACATAACCCTTTGTTTAAAAATTTATGCTACTAGAAACCGCCCTATAGTTATATGTGAAGGCAGTTAAAATGAGGAAAAGTCTTAATTAAAGTCATAGGCTTTTGACAAACCTAAACATGGAGACACTAACGACAATGAGAAGTCCAAACCAACTCTCAGCTTTTGGTTTAATGTGTCCAAAAGCTTTTTATGGGTTGTCAAATTTCCAATTGATTCTAGATTTTTCAAACTGCAAGCATAGTAACCTTATAATATCGATGAAATGATCATGGCAACGACATAATCTTAATTGGGGTAATTTAGATCAATGTAATGAAACCGAGGATGTACAAATTAAGAGAAAATATTACATACTACTATGGTACCACATCACTTATATAATAATTCACTCACCGTGCAACACGTGTCAATATGGGCCCACCCACCTATCTGAAAGTCTCTCTTTCCTCTCTCATTAGTCGTCACGCTTCGCTCTCTCTCTCTCTCTCTCTCTCTCTGCCCTTCCCAACTTGCCATTTTGCTTTGCTCTCTCTATCCCTCTCGACTCATGATCAAGAAGCCCTTTGCCGCCACCGTCGCCGTCAAGGCTCTTCTGATGCTTCGCAACGCTTTTTCAAACCTCACCAATTTACAAACATTCATGGTTCCCGCCAACTCTCTTCAAGTGCTTGATTTCCACAAAGCAGAGAGTCCGGTCAAATGAGAGAGGAGAGAGAAAGACTTTTCAAAATTCTGATGGTGGGCCCCGCCGATCACACATGCCGTTCAGTCAATGGACTCTTACATGTATGACGTGAAATCAGAGTTATATATAATATTTTCTCGCATATTAAAATAATACCAAACAAGATAACGTATTTTAAAAGATTTGATATAGTCAATATTACTCAAGAGTCTTTGTGGTATTCCACAAAACAAGAACTTAGCACTCTTGTTGCTTCGACAAGCCATAACTTTTAATCCAAGAAGAGCTACGGAGATCATAAGTTTATTTTTGAAAGCTTCTTCAGGCACAATATTTTGGTCCAAGTGGAGAGCAAGCGAGCGAGCTCATTTTTCATCTCAACCAGTTATGGTCTGAATTTCGATCATTCATCTCAATCAATTTACTGTTTTTTTCAAGTAAGCGTGAAGAATATACCCCACCAGTTATCATTTACCACTTATATAAAATACAAAATACATAAATTATTTTATCATTGAAGACCACTTTACACTATACATCAATTATCGTGGTGTCTCCAATTACAAAAATGCCATTTTCTTTTCAATAATGTCCATCTCCCAAACCCTAAATTCTCAAAACACTCAAAATTAACTAAAAACCAAACCTTCCAAACCTATGCAATGCGAGACACTAAGAATGAGTTTGCAAGGAGAGAAAAAGTTTTGTCATCTCAATATAAGGTTTTGCTTAGAAGCATTTGAACGATATTCATAAAATTAAAAGTATGTAAGTGATCGCACCAGACCAAAAGCGAATATGTTATTGGTATTTCCCCCTCTCTGTATCGTCTTGTTTTATTATGTTAGGGTTTTTGGGTTGACACGTAACTGTGAATCTTTGGCCATTAGAAAACTTTGCCTGTTAAACATCGTTTCAGCTAGATGGCAAAAAGCAAATTACCAATCCTATCAATTCAAATAATTGAGAGTTATCTCTACATTTGCTTACTGTTCGAGGTCCGACGAACTAGATCCATGGTTTTACTCAATTTTACCTCGTCATAGAGTCTAAGAGCACAACGCCCGGCATATCATTAGCTTTACCATATCCGTTTCAAGTTGCAGACTACATTTGGTTTATATATAAAGCTCATATTTTCCTGATTAAATAGACAAAATAATCAATTTTACATCAATCTGGACACTGTTGACCAATAAAAAGTAACCTTGATAATCTATGCCATTTATCAACAAGAAAGACCAATTTCGGATATTTTTATCAGCTGCAACTAGTGTAGCTCTTCCCCTTGAATAAGAGAGATATACAATGTACGCCGGCACAAACTCCTCCAATCATCACAATCCAACAATGTAACAAAGCAAGTACAAGAACATCACTCTGGCGACAAGAATCTAACATTAAAATATGTGCTGGACAAAACATCTTATCATATCAAGACCAATAAGTTCCTGTCTGGAAAAAAAAACTACATTAATACTACATCTTCTTGTTGCCAAACTGGGTCTCTTTGTTCTTCTCCTGACCCGAGTGACTTTCTATGTTGTAGATTTGTGGCTACAAACCCAGCAACATCTAACCCTACTTATTTTTGACCCAGCCTAGAAATCAGACCTGCAAAGATCTCCGGTCTCTTCTTTCAAGTCCAGTGCAATCAATCCTCCGGGTAAAGTTAGATGCAAGCTTATAGTGGATATAATAAGAGAACAGATCAATAAGAACAGAATCAAAACCTCGCTCAGATTTTCCTTTTCTTTTACTTCAGATGAAGACCCTCACTCATCAAGTTCACTCATTCACCAATTCGTTTAATCAACTCGAACACAAGGCATCCCATTTGTTATTCAACTAGACCAAGGAAAAGATTATTAAAGAACACTTAAGCCAGAGAAAAAAGGGTTGATTGGATATCAGAATTGGGAGGAGGACACTAATCCTACCTTTATTGCAACAACAAAGAAGCCAAAACAGAGAGAGAAGTACCATATACACAGCGATGAGTGTACTCTCTCTCCCTTCTCTTCACGTCTCTCCTATCAGATGAGATCATACCTAAAACCCAATTCACATCTACTACAGCCATGGAATGTGGTGGGATTTATTTAGAATGGTGGACGAACATGAGTCCAAGCATGAGCATCTTGATTGGTGTGAGTACCATTAACATGGAAACTCGGAGGCAAATTATATAACAGCAGCGTCGAGGGATCAGCCGCTAGCCCCTGTTGAGACTGGTTGTTTCCGTTGCTTACTGCTGTGGGTGGTGAGCCTCCTGACCCAGAAAGCTGGCCCTGCCCACCACCATTAGCAGTGTTGCCATCTTCCTCTTCATCGAGAGGCAATCTCTCGTAGGTGGCATTTGCAAACGTTGCGCCAATCACCATCACAGGCCCAGCTGCAACAAGTGACCCAACTACGCTGCCGCCAACCACCTGACCCTGACCACCTGCCAAGTACACAGTTAACCCGGTGGAGCCTGGTGGCGAAGGGCCGGGCAGAAATGTGCCCGTCAGCGATAGGATCTCGAATCTCCCATGTAGGGCCACCACTGCACCAGGAGCTGCCGGTTGCCTCAACGTTACATTTGCAACTGTGCCACTCCCGCTGAGCACGCAGACCCCTCTCTGGCGGCGGCGCGCAAACTGGGCAAGGCACTCTGCGACGTCAGCGCCGCTGGCCACCTCCATCACGTGGCTCTTCATCGAGTTAGGGCTGTCCCTAGTCACGAAGATCGGCGGTTTAGGCTTGTTCTTGGATCCTGGTGGCCGTCCCCTCGGCCTGCGGGTGCCGACCTCCACAGCTCCTTCCTTAGGCTCGTCGCCATCATCATCATCATCCCCTCGGCTCGCACTTTTGTCACCGTTCTCGCACACAGAGAGCTCGAGATCACGCTTGCTCAACACCGGTGAATTACTGGCCACTTCGAGGGCCGGTAACCCTATTTGCCCTGTCCACCAAGGAGTAGCCAGGCTTGCAAATCTTCCTTTCCGCCGAGGGAAGCAAATTAAACCAAATTAAAATCGGATTAGCCTCTTCGAAGAGAGTCAAACTCAAAACCCTCCTCTTTGTTTTCTTTTCACTCTTGTCTGGAATCTTAGATCAGCTGTTCATGATCTATTCTGGTGAAGTAGAGAGAGAGAGAGAGAGAGTAGAAGTTTGTACGGTGAGAGAATTAGATTCAAGAAATAGCATAATGGAATCGAGTAAAGAGAAGGAAAAGGAATAGAGCACTTTTATGAGGGGAAGAGAAGATTTATGCAATTAGAAGATCTATTGGAGATTATCAAGTGGTGATCTCGGTGGGGATTAGGAAAAGAAAACAAGGGACATATGCAAACCCTTGTAGTATCAATCACGGAGAACGAAAGAACAAGAAAAGCAACTGGGAATTGAACAGTGAGTGATTAGAGAGAAATGACTCATGAGAATAGTGAACTATATGTCCTATTATTTTCAGTATTTTTTTTCATCTCATGCCTTGTTTATATAACTCTCTCTCTCTCTCTCTCTCTCTCTCTCTCTCTCTCTCTCATGTTCGTTTGATCCTTCCTATATATTCTTCTCTTCTTTTGGAGGGTCTTGGAAATTAGGGTTTCTTTTAGGGTCGCGTGCTTGGGCAGGTGGGAAGCGAGTCCTTTTCTTGAGCCCCCACTTTTGAACGAGAGAGAGAGAGAGAGAGAGAGAGTGGAGAGCGTTGCAAGTTCTAGTGCTGCAAATTTGTACTCTTTTTCCTTTTTTTTTAATAAATTTATAAGGTACACGAGACTTTCGGAACACTCAACCGATTCGTTTGGTTATTATTAAGTCGCAAATCACGTCAATCACGGAAATGTAGAGGTTCAAACTATTTCAAAAACACGTCATAAGTGCGATCACTCAAACACAGGTCTTGTACAGGTTAAGTCGAATATCCTTACCAATTTTCCGGGGGAAGAAAATAAGTTGCTCATATTCTTTGCATGCCCTTCTTTTGCAAGTTCGGATCACAGGAGAGTCATCAGGGATAGATTTTTGCCCCCATTTTCGGCATGTCTGGAAGGTCTTTCCCTAAATGGACTCTACCTGTACTTTGAGTTGAAGTGAAATTGAACCTTTTTTATAATTAATTTTCGATCAGTTGGCTTGTGCCTTTGTATCGTCTTTCGAATATAAAAGACGTGACCTTCGTGACAGAAAAGTCTAGGGGCGTTTTCTTGTTGGCAGACAGCTTTGGATTGAGTGAACTGCACAAGGCCTACCACGCAAATCTTTACCTTTGTCGAGCATCGAAATTGGAGAACCAACACACAAGCATGGGGCGACTTCTTTTCTTTCGTCACTTTCGTTGAAAATTATCGTGTAGAATATACCACCGAACCACATACAATTCAAGACGAGCAGGATCACACGCTATGATTGGTTTTGTTTATCTCGTATAATTCGCTCCATTCTTCCCCTCTTGTAACTGATTCTTTTTATGCAACTGCAAAAAGGAAAGATAAATGAATGTGTATCCCTAATGTTTCCTCGGTCTCGGCATTAAATTCTCAATACTGTATCTTGAAGTTGAATGCACTTAATTTATTCCGAAAGATTAACTGGACGGCATGAATACCGTGCATTCAAAAACATAATCCGTCTCAAGACCGGCAAGACGACAATAGCTACAAGCGTGGAACTCAACACATAAAAATTAGGCATGAAAGAATGGCCGTAGGTCTTACTTCCCAAACATATATATGAAGCAATGTGAGAAAGAAGAACACATGGAATCGAATTTAGAAATCTTGGATTCCGATACCATTTGAAAAGATTTACCACCTGAAAGGTTAAGCATTAGTAAACATGTGATCGTTTTACTTTCTGTGTAAACATCTTAGTTCTTACGGTACTTGTATTAACTTGATGAGTGGGTTTAAATGGATATCAACGCATCCGCCCCATTATGGGGAAGATCAGGAACTCGAAGAAAATAATGCCACCGTGGGGTCTTAAAGTCAAGTAGCAACATCAAGTGGTTATCTCCACTTGATCATTGGTTGCAGAGCAGAGACAAAATTTGCATTGTTCAGAAGACAAAAGGAGACTGTTGAATTACGTGAAATTTTCCAAGCTAGTTGTCAACTCAAGCGGAAGCCCGCCAATCACCTTCAAATGTGCGCAGCCGTGGCATGCGGAAAAGGAAACGCAACGACGATCCACCTCAAACACCTAACGCTACAGAAATTGGAAGCAACACTCTTCTTCATTTGATTTCATCCGTGAAGGTGTTTCGGTGATTTGTGTACCATCAGCCTAGACCCATCATGCGTTATAAAGAGGATGAAACCTCACTTCGATTGGTATTTTTCTTGAGCAAATACTGAATTAGAAGATAGAGAGGCTTCCACTTGCTGCAAAACAAGGCAGATCGAGTCCGGTTCAGGGAGCAAGACACCCAGAAATGTTGAAGATATTCCCAAGTGTATGTTCCAGTCAAGATATCCTTGGAATCACTGCACGTGTTTTGGGGAAGAGAAGATGGGGAAAGAAAATGAAAAAGATCCTTATGGAGCCTCCCTCAACTGCTTATGTTCCTGGGACTCAAACCCGCGACCTCTGGACCACATGGAATAACCTTACCCGTTTCATCAGAGCTTTTGCCCTCAAAAATTACAGAGAAAGCTAAAAGTTCAAAATTTAGGCCGTGAGACGGATGTCCATAATCGAAATTCAGAAGTAATTACGCAAGAAAACTGTGTAGAAAAACGGTAAAAGCCAAACTGAAAGTTGAAGAAAGGGACGAGTAGGAAGATCTTGTTAACAAGCGTTCTCGAACTTATTTTTATTCAAAAAATGCCCTGAGGTGCTTCTTCACAACACCCTTTTTAATATTCCCGGGATTTTGAGTCAATATTATAAGTTATCCTTGTTATTCATCGGTTCCAAATAATCTCCATACTTTTGAAAGGGCTTCCCAAAAATCCTTCAATAATTTCTAATGACAGATTTTACTTGCCGTCGATTAGGCTTATAAATTAGGATAGTCAGTTGTTTAAAATAGTTCTTGATCTTAATATTTAAAAACAAAAAAAAAAAAACTCTGACAATGCCTCTGAAATTTTGTGCTCCATAGGTTCAAACAATATCTCTGAAGTCCACATCAGAATTTCGATGAAGCTACCTGGAAACACATTATAGATTTTGAACATGCAGTAAGGATGCAAGAGCCAGTGTTGCCAATTCCTCTTCGATATTGTGAAGAAGATACTGCAATTGGGGCCTTAACCTGTTGTAAAAAATTCTCACCTGCTGCGTTAAAGGGTTGTTATACATGAGATCTATCATGTTCTTTTTGCTTTTCTTCTTGTTGAATTAGTATTAAAACAACACGTTGCAACGGGAAGCAAGAAATCAATTTGTTCATGACATTTTAATAAATAATGTACTTTAATGCATTTATAACAATAATTAAAAGAATCGTTATCATGAAAGAAATAAGACAAAATTCTTGAATTCTTTTTCACATTGTCTCTCGATAAGAGTAAATGTTGAACAAAGATACAAACAATTTAAAATCGCACAATAATAGTGTAAAATAAACAAAATAATAAGGGCAAAATTGAAAGAAAAATGGGAGAAGTTGGAGAGGAAAAGTAAAACAAAGGCTCCACTCATATTGTGACGAAAGGCAAAGGACACAACAAAAGGTATTTTGGGAACAATTTTCTCAAGGGACAGCCCATGTTACTTGAGTTCACGTGACCCAGGCAAACCTCACTCAAGGACACAACCTCACATGAGGACCGATAATGCAATCGGAGCCTTAACCTATTGGAAAAAATCTCACCTCCTTTAGAGGGTTGTTATACATGAGATCTATTACATTCTTTTTGTTTTTCTTCTTGTCGAACTAGTATTAAAACAACACGTTGCAATGAGAAGCAAGAAATTAATTTGTTCGTGACATTTTCATAAATAATGTACTTTAATGCATTTATAACAATAATTGAAAGAATCATTATTGTAAAAGAAATACGACATAATTCTTGAATTCTTTTTCACGCTATGTCTCAATAGGAGTAGGTGTTGAACAAAGATGCAAACATTTTAAAATCACACAATAGTAATGTAAAATAAACAAAATAATAAGGGCAAAATTTAAAAAAAAAAAAAAAAAAAAAAAAAAGGGAGAGGAAAAGTAAAACAGAGACTTTACTCAAATTGTATTAAAAGGCCAAGGACATGATAAAGGATGCACTGGGAACCACTTTCTAAAGG
This sequence comes from Eucalyptus virginea, assembly GCA_014182375.1. NCBI lineage: Eukaryota > Viridiplantae > Streptophyta > Magnoliopsida > Myrtales > Myrtaceae > Eucalyptus > Eucalyptus virginea. Next base: position 43,306,507 of record CM024521.1, on the reverse strand, counting down.
GGTAGCTCAAGTCACTTGGGGTCGTGTGACCTAGGCAAGCCTCACTTGAGATCATGTGACCTCAAATGAGGTGCACGACCTCAACTAAGGACCGATGATGTCAGATTTAACTTATCATCGTCCCACCAATTGCCAAATCCTTAAATGGTTTTGAGGTTTTTTTTTTTTTTTTGTATTAAAAAAGTAGCAAAGTCATTTACAAAATGTGACTTTTCCAAACACCATTTAATCCAAAATTGTTTCTTTATGCACTTTTAAATTCCAATTTACCAAACAAGACTTACATTTCAAAAAATCCTTTAATCTAAAATCCTTTACATTTTTCCAAACACTTTCCCAAAAACCAAATCAAATACATCCAAAGTCAACTTTCATGAGCCTTGAGGATCCGAGGTGAAGTCCTATTATACCTGTGAGGGGTCGTTATCCATCTTAGTGGCCTCAATTGCGCATCGAAGGTATCTTCACATTGCTTTCGCTTCTATACGTACCATGAAGTGGCAAAGTGATCGATCCAGTGTCGCTTCATCTAATGTACCGACAGCTGTAACTCTTTGACTTCGACTATCATCATGCGACTGTTACGATAAGACTCCTTAACTTATCTATAAAGTAAGCTCTATCTTCTCCAAGATGTCAGTATGACACGCCTCAGATGTTAGCATTTCACTTCGACATCAGTCGATGTAATTACGAGCCAATCGAAAGCTCCACTTCTCAGTGTTCTCTTTTCTAAAGACACAACTTGAGGTTGCCAAAGGTGCATAGTCCATTGTCAATTCATGTTCTCTATTCTCCGAAATGGTCTCTCCGATTAGATGTTTAACTAGAGCAATATTATGAACAAGTTCTTGCCATTAGCCACTTGACTTACATAGGGATATCCCAGGGGATAAAATGGGATAAAATGGGGCAAAATGATACTAATCTCAGAGAATCAGAAAAGAATTCTGGCTAAATGAAATTCAATCGGGATTTACATGATTCTATAGTTCATATCAAGGTAGTGACAAGCTAGCCAGGAATTTGACTTACGTCAAGCGGTTCTCTCCACCATTCCATGCTACAGTTTCAATTGAAGATCAAAAAGAACTCCTTAGATTAAAGGACCATGCCTTTTCTGTGAAACCAAACTTTCACCGGATATTAAGAGAGGAAGTTCAAAAGTTGTTCCCTCAACCATGCATGAAATATCCAAGAAACCTGTGAACCAAGGAGGAAGAACGATCACTTTCAACATCATACATCTATCAATGGAGGGACATTGCGTATTGGGACAAATCTCATTAATTCTCATGCTAATAATTAGAGTTTTCAGCTGCTCTGCAAAGACTTAACTGTCTTCACTTAGAAAGGCACAGAGTATGGACATGGAAACTTCAATATCTAGAACCCACGATCACTATATGTAAGGTCAAAAAATTAAACAACACAAATCTGAGTACACTGGCTTAGCCATAATAAGCAAATCACATTAAACAATCATGTTGGACATAAACTGGTGCCTAACAAGGACACATAATGATTAGCTACCATTCATTGTAGCCTAAATATGGCCATAAAATCTCTTACTTTTACATGATGAAGATTTTGAACAAATATTCATTCTGCCAAGTTGTAAGGAACTCAACTATTAAACCTTCCCACCAAGAGGAAATTTGAAGAGGTAATTCCCCCGGTTCAAGTAAATGCGGCACTGAAACAGTAGATAGTAGTCAGATTTGATGATTTTACCTGATAAGGAAGTATACTGCGAGAAAGGAAACCACAAAATACGACACAAGTTTGCACATCTGCTTGTTAGATTTCTTTTCAAAGACCTACAATAAAGCGGCCCCGTTAGTTTTTTAATCTACCAAGCCATAAAAAGGAAATAGAATCCAATAATTTACAGCAAACCAATCTAATAGATATAACCCTGTGGTACCCTCTTAAATCGATCCATGGTTCCTGACATGACACCTCTTGATGAATCCATGCTGTTGCCCTAAATTGATGGGTCAAAACATTAACAGGTCAAATGCATGGTGCATAGGCAGCTCAATCTAATGCACAAACAAATATAGTGAGCATACCATTTGATCAAGAAAGCGATTATGACTTTCTACCTCCTCATGAATATCCCCTGTTAACTGCCAATACAAGAGCACATTAACGTTAGCACGCTGTGCATGTGAGAGGGAGAGAGAGAGAGATTCAGCAACTGCATTTTCTTTGTACGACATTTTTGGGCATGTGACTTTTTGCAATAAACATTGCTATGCAGCATGAGTGGAAGGCAATAATTCACGTGCTAATCAACCAAATTACACTGGTAATCAGTGCAAGAGATCCATCAATCCAAACAACTGCATTTTCTTTGTACGACATTTTTGGGCATGTGACTTTTTGCAATAAACATTGCTATGCAGCATGAGTGGAAGGCAATAATTCATGTGCTAATCAACCAAATTACACTGGTAATCAGTGCAAGAGATCCATCAATCCAAACAACTGCATTTTCTTTGTACGACATTTTTGGGCATGTGACTTTTTGCAATAAACATTGCTATGCAGCATGAGTGGAAGGCAATAATTCATGTGCTAATCAACCAAATTACACTGGTAATCAGTGCAAGAGATCCATCAATCCAAACAGACTTGGAAAACCTCGTTGTTTAATTAGTAGTGAACAGTGAGTTGGATTCTCAACACTATTTTAGGTGCCTTTTACCAGACCTGCACTGACCTAGTACAATATCCTTGACAAGACATACTTTTTAAAAATTCTTGTCCAACCAAAGAAAAACCTTCTTGTCCGTCCAAGTCAATGAATCTACAAAATATTTTAATTAAAGTCATGAATAGATATGAGCAAGAATGGCGCAACTCAGTCCCAGTTCACACATAATGAGTCGTGACATACTCTGAAAAAGTTCAATCATGTGCACTCATGATTTCAGTACTTGAATTTTTAGCACTTAATTTTCAGCTTTACCGAAAAGGCCCTCAATTTTCCTCTTGTGATATTCAACGTAAGGCTATTATTAAATCAATTTGCAGTTGCCTTAGCACGGCCTCAGTGACAAAGCTACATGGTCATATTGGTCGATGGCCGATGATAAGAAGATAATCTAACTTGCCTCATAAGTAGAGGTGACCAACAAATGTCAACACCATATGAGATGCATATATTCCTTTAAAAAAATTCCTCTTTCAAATCTCAAATAGCTTTCTAATAGTGCACATGCCAAGCACGGAACTTCTGGTGTAGGATAAACCTAACAAGAGGTTCTGCGACTAAGTGACATATTTGGAGAACTAAAATACAGCAAAACTAACTAAAATCGAGTTGAATTGAGACTATATCAGGGAAAAGGTATTCTAGGATTTTTAAAGACCAATGATGTTCCTTGAATGAGAAAAACTAATGACAAAAGGGACTGATAAGACCTATTTATACTGGGTTACAAACATAAGATGATCTCAACCCTCGATCATAAATAACAAATTCTAATCTCAACCAACCAACCCAATTAAACATTCATATGACCACTTATAACCCTAAAATAATGAGGAAAGACTAAATAAAGAAGAAAAACACTTAAAAATACTAAAATAGGATTATAATCCCACATCAACTCCAAAGGCAACTTATCAAATGAATGTATACAGGTTCAAATTATATACTCTGCAAGGAAACGGGGATTCTTGCTCACAAAGAAGGTATAGCATCACTCACCCATGCTCACCAACCATACTCTGTACTAACTTACTACCTAGACTACCATAGAATATATATCACATATAACTCAAATAAAGTGCACATATAGACAATTAGCAATATATTAACAAAGAGCTACACCACAACAGAATAACTAGAGCAAAGAGAAGCTCAAATGGACTTACTCTTTTCAGGAATATAACTCTATCTTGTAAACTGTCAACTGCTTTGTCATTGTCATGCTCATTAATCTGATGGGAGTAGGATGAGGAGGCTCTAAGGCCTTCCTCAAGACCATTATAACCGTCAAAAAGAGCCGCTTTAGCAGCACGAGGCTCCCTGTATCACCCAAAACGAAGCAATAGTTATTACAAATGAGTTAAGGCAATCAATTATCTTTTCATCTTTGTGAAATGTGTGAGGGTGATCTACATTTATGGGAATCTATGCATATTTAAGGACATTGGCATGTGAGAGAGAGAGAGAGAGAGAGAGGTGGACCAAACAGGAGATCATTGAACATAAAAGATGCTATTCTGAAAGTAAAGCAGTGGACTGTCATGCACGACACAAAGGGGATAGCAGGGTCTATAAATTACATTCTGAGAAAAAAAGCAAGCGAATACACATTATTGTTAGTATCCAAATTCTCATCTTTAGGTAGTTACAAATTTCAATTTGTACACCAAATACCCGAAAAAAACTGTAAACTACACAGCATTGCTGCCCTACTCCATGCATTTTTCTTGATGAAGTGGTAATAATAGAGTGTTTCAAGCTCAATGATATAACTAAGCAAAAGAACAAAGTAATTAACAATTCAGCTAAGTTTGTAGCCCATGTGTCAGAGGTCAACTATATGCACATACTCCAACTCCCAATGCTTAGAAGCAAATTCAGAAGTTCAAAAGTATTAGCTTCTAGATGACCTATCAACTTCTTCACAGCCAGTAATAATCACGATAAAATTTAGGGTAAAAGCCACCAAAAACCCAAATTATGTCTATTGTGACATTATCCCTAAACTATTTTTTGACATCAAAGATCCCAAACTTGTACCTAATTGACATGTTTACCCTCCATTAAAGTTTTGTCAATGAGAACCGATAAAAATCTACCTATATAGATGCCACAAAGCAAACAGTGTGGAAATGGCGCCCTCATGGTTAATTGAAATAAAATAGACATCACTTTAGCTGAAATATCATCTAATGGAACCTTAACAGAGGCTAAATGTGTCACATAGATACAAGTTTGGGGTTTTTTATGTCACAAGAAAAAGTTCAAGGTAAATGTGTCACAGTGGATATAGTTTGGAGTCTTTTATGGCTTTTTCCCTATTATTTATTCAGTAAAACCAAAACAAACCAAGTGCTAATGCAACAATTGATAGAACGGTCATCAACCTCATGCTTCATCATTGTTGTTGTCATGGTAATGAAATATAATGAGACATCTAATAGGAGAAAGGATGTTATGCATCAGTTACATTCCTCATTTTCTGAATTTGAAAATCTAGAAACTCTAAATCACGACATGTGGTGTAATGGTTACATAAGATACTTTCCCCCAAGAGAGATCAGGTGAACTTTTCACTGATCAGCAATCCACTTCAATTACAACATGAATCTATGTTAGGAGTCCAGAACAAAAAGAGCAGTATGCCCATGCTCTCGCTCTGACTAAAGCATGCATAAAATGAACGGTCTCATTCAGAGAATCCAAGACTAAACTCAATCACAAATGTATAGCATCCTCTTGAATAACAAATCTTGCAGCAGCAAAGATGTATTCCAAAGAAAAAGATGCACCGCCAAATGCCACATTTCCATTCAAAATGAGATAATCCGACTCCCTCACCATGTCACAGAGAGATCTACTCAAATCACAGACATTTTTCACAGAAAAAGATTTCAGCTCGGCAACAATCAATCAACTTCAGCACTGGCACAGCACACCGAATTATCCCGGTACTCCCATGAGCCAAAGTGCTATCGAAACTCGATTTTCACCGATCGTACTTTTAAAGCTCCGCACTCGTTCTTGCACGATGTAAAACCATTTTCTTTTCCCAGCCAACCTAACTCTTTTCTCTAGCGCTGTTCCTAGCTCACTACATTCCTCTCGATTCGACATTCTCAATCAGAACAAGTATAACCTCGCAAATCAAGAGCGCCCGAAGAGCTCCATTTCCGACGGAGCCGAATCGCACACGTCTCGCCACGCCAAAACCCCCTCGAAACGAGCAGCACATTCGCGGCACGATCGACACCCGATTCAGGAAGCCCAATCGGGAACGCGGGAACTGAAGAAACAGACGAACCTTCTGTAGTTCATCGCTCGAGCGCGCGATCGGAACTTCAGCCGGCAGCCGCTCTTTCCTCCCTTCGCTCCTTCGCGAGCCGCGGAGGAGGGATCCAATCTGGACCGGATTTCGAAGAGAGAGAGAGGGAGAGGGAGGACGCGGAATCGGAGGGAGGCGAATGCGATCCGGATCGAGGCTCGCTCGGCCCGAGCGTCGGGAAGGATCGCGGACGGAGACGGCGGAGGCGACGGCGCCGGCGGATCCTCGCGGCGGCGCAGGGAGATTTCGAGAGACGGGAGATCTCTGCGTCGGCGGACGAGGCGGGGGAGAGAAATTGGAAAACGGTGAAACGGGGAAGACGTACGTTTCGAGCTTAACCGACTGATGGAAGTGCTAGAGCTTTCGGTATAGGCCCGTTACCCCAATTTGTAACGGGACACTCGCGTGGGACCTACGAGATCCGATATATCCCTAATTTGCTAGAGCCGGGTTTGGTTCAATGTAAAATATGGTCCTTAATTAATTTGCTCAATAAAGAGGAAATGGGTAGGAGATCTGTCCCGAGGTGGGAGATCCCGCGTATCCTCCATATTCCCTCTCTATTAGGAAAATAAAGATAAATAAGGAATTTGAAAACCTCACAATAGGGAAGATAGACTCCACGTCATGGTATGCTTGCACACCTTGGCTACCAACAGGTAGGTTGATATAGTAGCCACCAACGCCTATGGTCCTCAATTTTTAGCTTAATATGTAATATGATTCCTAAACTTTTAATTTATTCAATATGATATATGAACTTTTAATATATGTTCAATGTAATTCCTAGACTAAATGCATATTTGGCTAAAATTTGAGGACCGCGTTGAGCAAATTAAAAATTTAGGGATAACATTACATGTTGAGCCAAACTTTATGAATCATTTGTATCATTTTCTTTCAATAATTTGTCTTAGGTGAGACTCGTTTTGCTTGAAAATTGGTTGGACTTTTGTTATGGTGCATCAATTACAAAAAGTAGAAAGCTTAGTGCACTGAACTATTGCAATCAAAGTTGATTGGCCTTGACTAAAGATGAAGAAATTAGAGGATTGTATTGTATTGTTATGAATTGTGTTCATGGACATAAGCTTACTTATAGTACAAAAGAGAAAGATGAAAATAAGAAAAAATATATAAGGTTACAATCTCCTATTCTACTAAATCAATCATGGATTACTGAATCAATTAGTTCGTGATCAGATCGGTACCACAATCAACTCCCTTCATATCTCCAATCATATCTCCACCACTCTCCCTTGAGCTAGCGGCTTATATATGTTGAAGACCCTGAATTTGTTTAGTAGATATGTATGTTATCCCTAACACAATGGTTTGGTGAAAAGGTTTGCAAGTTATTCCACGGTTCCAATTCCTCTTGCTACAAGTGTTCCTTCATGGATCTTATTTCGAGTAAAATGACAATCGACCTCTATATGCTTCGTTCTTTCCTAAAAGAGTGGATTTGCTACTAGTTTGAGTGTGGCATCATAGTCACAAAATAACTCAATTGGTCCATCAACTTCTACTCCAAAGTCCAAGAATAGGCCCCATATCCAAATCATTTCGCAAACAGTCTTCGCCATCGCTCAATTTTCTAATTTAGCTTATGATAATCAGATGGTTGACGGTTTCTTTGTCTTCCACGAAATCAATTATCTTCCCAATTTGATGCAAACACCAATGATAGATCTTCTAGTCATTGGACAAGTAGCATAATCCGTAACGCAATAGGAAGTTGTCATATTCATATTACAATCTCTAGACAAAGGTATACCAAGTCATGGACATCCCTTCAAGTACTTTACAACCTTTAGTGCCATATTCATATGAGATTTCTGCAGGTTATCTACACTGCATAATATATATCGACTCTTATCATGGTGAGATATAATACTTTTCCAATGAGCCATTGATATCCTAACAGATCTTTAAGCAATAGGCCTTCTTTAGATGATGAACTCACATCATATTCATTTGTTGTTAGCTTGACATTCTACTCAATTGATATAACAGCTAGTTTACACCATGCTTTACACCTTGACATTCTACTCAATTCATTTGGTTGGCTGATATAGATTCCCTTATTGAATCAAGCTATCTCAATACCAAAAAAAATACTTGGAAAGTCTCAAATCCTTGATGTGAAAAGTAAAGTGCATATATTTTTTTGAATTTCGCAATGGCAGATCCATCATTTCCCATGATAAATATATCATCAACATAGATTTACCTCCAATTCACGTAGATAGGGCATAATCATGTTTGAAGTGCTGGAAGCCTACAATTGTGAGTGCATTAGTATATTTGGCATATCATTGCCGATAAACCTGCTTAAGCCCATACGGGATTTACAAAGACGACATACTCGAGCCTCCCTTGTCTTCGTAAGCTCCATGGAAGTTCCATATATATTTCTTCATATAGCCAGATCCCCATGTAGAAAGGCATTGTGGACATCCATTTGATATAGTTGCCAATTATAAAAAGCAGCAATGGATAAAAAAGAACAAATAGTGACCTCTTTGGTGATTGGAGAAAAGGTCTCGCGATAATTATAACCTTCATGTTGTGTAAATCCCTTAGCAACTAGGCAACCTTATAAGCATTCAACGCCATCTTCTTTGTATCTGATCTTGTATACGCATTTGCAACCAATGGATTTATGATGTGGTGAAATGGAACAACATACCAAGGCCTCGTTTAGTTCAGCATTTGGGAAAAGCCGTTAGCCAAATGTAAAGGCTTTAGCCTAAAGAGCTTTGAGGAAATATAAGATTATTTGGTAAACTATAACTGAAAAGTGATTTAGGAAAATGTAAGATTATTTGGTAAACATATATTTGAAAAGTCTTTTAGTGTGACCAAATTAAGTTTTTTAGTTTTAGTATTTTTAAAATTGCAAAAAAGAAACAATGACTATGTAACATTTTACATTTTCATGTTGAGAGTAATATAAAATATACATATTAGTAAATTTATTTAAAAATTATATTAAACTAATTTGATTATAGATTAGATGCAAAACTCAACTTTTGGCCTAGGATTCTTTTAGGTTTGTTTTCAACTTTGAATAATTTTTTTTTAATTATTGTAGTGGTGGCCGCGATGGTTTGGGCTCTCTCCCCCTCACGAAGGGGAGAAGTTCGAATCCCCTCACGATCGCTTAGGGTCTTAAGTGTGACATCAGGGTGGTGGGTCTTCCGCTAGCATCACTCCAGGGTTTACCCGTCGGCTGCCGGCTATACAGGATTCCCTGGGTATCAAAAAAAAAAATCATTTTCGTTAATTAATGATCATTCTAGTGTATTGATAAAAAGTTGGGCTATTGATTGTCAGAAGAAAAAAAATGATACAAAAAAAAAAAAAAAGGTGAACTTATTCGGTGGATGCTAAAGCGACCGATTGTGGATGCTAATTTTTTTTTATTAAGCACTGCATATAAAAAGGGAGGTCCTCATTAAGAAAAATCAAACTAAGTTCCTCTCATATAAATTTGACTAGAAAGATAGTCATTTCATGATAGTAAACATTAATTGTAAACATGGTCATATATGTCAAAAAAAAGAAATACGTTATACTTAGTATTACAAACCTCTACGACTTCATAAACCCATGGTTATTTCGTCGCAGAAACGTGCCATGTTCGGAAATGCATACAAATTTGAAGCACCCACCCCTTCATTTGCAGAATATCCATAATTGAGATCCAATTCTACTTGTTCAAAATCCATATCAATCACGTTATTTCTTTATATATAATTTTGCAAAGTCATTGCAACAATTTGTACTTGCTTTTCATATGGATAACTTGGCATATGAGTTAAAATCCCCCACTTCTGTTTTAATACACCAAAGCCTCGCTCAATTATAGTGCATAGCGAGGAATGGGCACGGTTGAACACTTTTCAATATCTCATAGGTGAAGGACCTTCTCGAAACTCTAGCAAATGATATCTAACTTCTTTATATGGTCCCAAATAACCAATTAGATTTGGATATCCAGCATCTACTAAATAATATTTACCTATATAAATATATTGAAAATTTAATCAACATATGCCAATTAGATATATAAATGTATCTAAATCATTAAATAACATACCTGGGGGAGGATGGGAAAAATGTGCGTCACGTCTTCCAATAGCTTCATAAAATATACGGGTATCATGAGCTTATCCCTAACAACTGGCCCAAACATAGACAAATTCCATATTAAAATTACATATGGCTAACATGTTTTGAGTTGTTGTTCCTTTCGACCAATAAAACAAATGTGATCATACGTAGATACAATCGCTGAAATATGTGTAGCGTCAATAGCTCCAATACAATCCTTAAAATATGGATAAAATCGTCAATCTTTCTTTATCTTCTCTAAAACCTTTCTATATTGTCGATCGATTGATTGAATCAAATATTTTCTCATATCACATACTTTATCTAAAGCTAAGCTAAAGTACCTACGTATAGTTTCCCTAGAGTGTTTTTTGTGCTAACCTATTACCTATATTATATCCTAGAATATGAAGAAACATACTAATTATTTCTCTAACATCAGTATTCATAGATCCTCGAAGGCCATAACGTGTTACTAAATCATGCGTTAAATTGTTGAATACAATTTTATACATTCTAAACATATTATAGCACTTTATCGAATTAGCATCTTCGCCAATCAACTCTTTTAACCATACATAACATGTATATGTTGAGGTCATGCAATGCAAAGGTTGGTCGCTTGATAAAAAATTGCAACTTGAGCGATTGAGACAAAATCTCATAATTCATTTTTCTCTTGCTCATGATTTTTCCTTGTATGTGAATCATTCATAACTGCTTCAAGTAACAAAATATAAAGAGACACAATGTATTAATCATCGCATATATGCAAACTATCACATTAAGAAAACACCAAATAAAACAATTATAACATCAAACATTAATTGAAATTAGGTTCACAAGAACTGCAAATAAAGATCCATAGATAGAAACAAAGTGAAATGACTAAGCTTCAAACATGAAAACAATAAGATGCTAACATCCTATCTACGAAAACTTGATTCTCTTCTCAACTCATATTTGAGATACTTTACTTTCTTAGCATCATCCTTTAAGTTCATAAAAACTTGCCTATTGTCTATCTTTTCCTTTAAATGAGAAATTGCAAAAAAGTACAACTTTTCTTCATCCACAATCTCAGGTATGAAATCCAATATCTCTATGAGGTCTTTATAAGGACCGACTAAATTGGTTGTTTTAGATGCAGCACTGGTAGTGTTCCTACTCTCAACAACTATAAGCAGTCTATAAATTTGTGTTTTGAGCTCCTCTCTTGTGCTCAATTTCTTATCTTTCTTTCCTCGAGCTTGCATCTTTGAAGTCTACGTGGCTCTTTTACGGGTTTGAGTTCCAATTGGTTCAACAACGGTTTCATCCACATGATGCTCCAAGTTTTCATCAGTAGACCCTATAACATCATTGATACCAGGTTATGTGGCCTCCACATCATTATCAATACATAAACTTTTTGCAGGATTCCATGTGACTCCTCCAGTAACAACTGTATCTCTGAATATCATATCTAACTTTACTTCAAGATTAAGATGTATGCATTTCATCCTAAAAGCCTTAAACTTTGGATTGGCTTGTCATAATGAAGCATTTGCATAAGTTGTATCATTAAAGGTGAGTTTAGCACAAAAGTAAAAAAAGAAGTGATGAAAACCGGAATTTTACTCTCCCACCATTCTCGCATCAATGGTTTTCTCCCTTGAATCCCATCCTAGTCCAATTTCATTGTAAAGCAATGACCTCCATCTTTTCCATTCTTCCTTGAGATTATCCCATTTACTCTTCCTTTGTTGTTTATCATACTTTTTGCATGTTAGCTCCTTAAACTTACTAATTATGACTGTTGTAACATCCTGATTTTCTGATTCTGTTTTCGATTGAACGAGATAGGCTTTTCATCGATGCGCTTATAGCATTTTTCCCTGAGCTGATCACTCATGAAATAACTAGTCTGTCTGATGAAACCGTTAAGGATTTTAACGTAATAGACTTGAGAATTCGACCAAAAATTGATCGCTCGACCGTGCTAATCTGCAAGGGTCAATACAATACTGTCAAAATCGATCAGAGATTGGAAATAGGTCGGTTCAACTGAGTTGTGTGATTAAAGTGTGGGTGATTCTACCTAATTGCAAAATTCTCGTCAAATGGCACTAAACTGATTTTTTTGTCATTTCTGTACCATGTGCCCATATTTGAAATCTCGATATTTTCACGACAACCAAGAGTTGCTAATGAGTCAAAGATGTACAATGTGGCTCGAAAATAATCGACCACGAATCAAATGCGCTAAAAATTCCTAAAAGCTACCCGGTAGGTTAGGTTACGCTAAAATTACGTCCGGTTGAAATTAACCACGAAATTGAACCCGTTCAGAAATTGAAAGTTCTATCATGTCTCATTTATTTTAGGAACGTCGACTCATCCTCCAAAGATTTTTCGGCAAATCAGGATTTTCTGCAAAAAATCAAAGTTGGGCTATTTTGGATCGGGAAAATTAGAGAACTGTTTTTTGTTGTATTTTTTGCATTCGGGTTGGACTAATTGGTAATGAAAAATGTGGAATGTGATCTGGGCACATTGGCTAAATTTTTGGGCACTAATTTGAGTCCAATTGAAGAGGAATTGAGTTGAGATTGGAGGGGATTGATCAAAATTCGTAGGCCAAGGGGGGAGCAACATTTCAGCCACCTTGGGAGGCTTCTTGGAAAAGTTTTGGAGTGGATAATGGGTAGAGGATAAGGCTGGACATGGTGGTGCATTGGTGATGAGTGTTTGGATATTTTGTAGCCTCCTCCTCAACAGTTGTCTTCTTCTTCTTCTTCAGCCTTGTTTTCCCCAATGTTGTGCATTTGAGAGCTCAACAAATCCAAAGGAAAGCCAACAGTAGCCCGTCGACTGCCCCTATCGCCGTCGTGAGCCGTTGCCGCCTGTCCGAGCAGCCTGTAGGCCGCGCCATCGAGTCCAACCCCGCGAGCTCGTGTCCTCGCACCAAATGCGCGTCCCCGCAAGCCCTTGAGCCACCGTCTAGCTCCGCCGAAGCTCCTCCATCACCGTCCAGTCGTCCCTGACGTTGCCTGGATCCGCCGTCGCCACCTAACCACCTACCTTGCTGTTTCCACACCAACCGACTGCTCAACCAACTCCTTCGGCACTTGGACAAAACCGAAGTTCCAGTTGGGCCGTGAGATGTCATGGGCCTATTTTGGGCCCGTTTGGACCTTGCTTAGTGTCATCGCAAGTTTGAGTTAATGACATTTAGTAGGTAATTAAATTAGGCTAAATATGGTTTATGTGGTTAGTTTTAATGAGTGATTTAGTTGGTTAATTAGGATTGTTAGGTGGTTAAATTAGATTAATTAAGGGCTAGATAGATTGTACTATTTATATGGATAGGTGTATTATTTTTCTAAGCCCGTTTAAGTGGTTAGATTAGCATTTCCGACTTAAGTATACATTTATCTAATTAAATTGCATTTATTTAATTATTTTTGTAATTTATTTAATTATTTAATATTTTCCGGAAATTATACCAGGATAACCAGTGACTGGAATTTCATGCCGATTGTAGTGGTGTGCTTAGTTTATGCAATTGAATGTTAATTTGTGCAAATTGAATAGTGATTGTGATTTTTAGTATTTATTTCAAAATTACAAAATTTTGATATTTAATTAGAAAATACTGAGTGTCGGGTTTTGACACCAAAAATGTTTTTAGATACTATATCAACTAGTGGGATTTTAAAAGAGAGGATATCAATTTTTCTGGTTCAATCTGACCATGTACCCACACACGATTATTTTATCGGGTGTTTTTAATTGAGACATTTGAGTGTAATGCACAGTGTCCTTGGCCGGGATTAAACGATCATGTGATAGCTATGAGAATCAATCACAAGCTATTAAGCCGAACGATGCCCTTATATGAGATGCCCCAAGTCAACAGATGCCGGTTGCAGTGGAGGCTGGACCGATGCTCCCTAGTTGAATGCTGTCTAGAGGTAGACGTTGCCGTGCTCGATCGTGCTAGACGACACCTAGCTATGCTGGAAGACCGCTGACTGTTGAGTCGGCCGTGGCCGTTAGGTCGTAATCAATTGGGACGCATGAATGAGTGGAATTGATGAGCCTGATTATGGATAAAATTGTGTGGCACGGTATGGGACGTGTCATAACGATTTAGTCTTATAATCGAGACCCTTATGTTTATTGAAATATAAGTTGAGGTGTTCCAATTGATTGAGTTTTATTACTGCTTATGTCTGTGATATGAACCGTACTGACATGTAGGAAGAATATGAGACGAGGTGAGTCTCTGTGGTTGTGCGGTTGTGTGGTTAGGCCGCCCCTTGGCGTATTTCCTTGATAATTGGGGTTTAGGGGGTGAACTTGCTGAAACGTTGTCTCACCCCATCATGGGCTTAACTTTTCAGGTCTTTAGATGGTGGTTCCTCCGAAACGTTTTGGTCAACCTCGGGAGATTTTCGAGTGGAGCATAAACATCCCTATCCCCGAGAGTCATTGGGTCTATGAGCTTGTTGTGACTATTGTCTGGGTCGATGAGGGCCTACCTCAGAGGGTACCTCATCGATTCAGGGCGTGGTTTCGCCATGGACTTAATGGGTATAGGGTAGGTCCTCTTCAGGTTTTTGATATCCTCGCCGTTGCGATCAACGCTACTCTAGGCGAGGGTGCAACTGACCCTCCTAATGGGGTTGTGGAGGACCCGAAGCCCCCGAAACCTGTGGAGGTGGAGATCAAAGGATTGGCGAATGTGTCTGACTAGTAGGTTGTAGGACAGCTTCTTTTTGAAAATCGATCTTTTTGTAGACTTTTGTATATAAACCCAATGTGTTTATAAAAAATGTTTTGTGAAAATTTGTATCCTGCTTGTCTATCACATATCTGTGTTGTCTCAGGATTTGTTTATTCTCTTTCACATGTGCAATAAAATGAATGGGTCAGCGACGCGTCCTAGGACGTCGTAATTTTATTGACCACCGAGGGATGTACGCGAGCTCGAGGTTCAAGGTGTGACAACTGTCCATCCATCTCTTTTTTTTTTTTTTTTTTTTTTTGGTTAGTCCTACTCTATTCCTACTCTACATTCACTCTCAGACTTTTGCCCTGCCTCTTACAGGGCGTGGGAGTTGAAACCCACTCTTGAAACTTACGCGTCCCCATCCCATCCCCCCCTGAGAAGGTGAGGATTTGAACCCCTCACCTCCCCCTTCCATGTTGGAAGGGTGGCCACTGGGGCGAATCCCAGTGGTTCATCCATCTCTTTTGTTGTTTGTAGGACAATTATCTTTTTCAATTTGTTAGATGCACAACTTACAAAAAGTTTCTACATCTTCTGAGCTCTAAAATGCATTTTCCTTTGATGAACTCATCTACTAGTAAAGTGACATAAACAAATTTAAGAGACACAAACAAACAAGATCAACCATGAACCAATCCGAATGAAGAATATAAACAAACCAGTACAAACAAGTGTATTTCGTCAATTCACATTTGACAATTTGAGAATATCACACAAAAATAGGAAGACCAACCCTGACCTATTCACAATGATTACTAAACGTTTGACCTCTATTGCAACTTCCTAATATAACTGCCTCATCTCAAAAGGGGTATAAACATACGTGAAACCTAAGCTATTCACAATAATTCAATGAAACCCCCTCAAAGATTAATGAGTTTCTGTACAACTACTCCACTATTAGCTAGAGATAAAGAGAAATTCCTCAACTAGCAGTGACTTATGCAAAGCCTCACAAAAGAAAAATGACTAAACCGAACCTCGTCCATTGCAATTACTAAACACCCACAACACAAACCATCACACCCACCGTGGCATTTTGACAAAGGTCACTCCTTGCACTTTCTGACCTCAAACATCGATCATCAGGAATAAAAAATTCAACGTCCGCAAGGCAAAATCACAACCCAAACACGTACAAGAGAGAAAGCATTCACTGATACAAATGCAACCCAAAAACAGAAAAACCCAAGAAACAATACCTTGAAGAACCACGCAAAGAACGGATCTGATGAGGGGCGAGAAAGGGTCAAGAGGGTAGAAGATCCAGATCTTGGATTTACTCGCTCGTCGCGACAAACTTCAGCCTTTATCAATTCTTCGTCAAACGAAATTCTTCCCTCGCAAGAGTTGCAGGGAAGTTCTACCTATGCAAGAGCAGAATGAAAGGATCTGAGAAAAATAGCACATTAGTTGTTGCTACATACTTTTTGCCTGATGGAGTTGAGAGCAAAGAGTAGCACTGAAGACGAACCCTTCTCGCCCAAAGACAAAAGTTGTCGAGCGAATCGCAAAGAGAGAGAGACAAAGAAGAGAGATCGGCGATCGCATGATGGAGTTGAGAGAATGCTGCAAAACAGAGGAAAGTGTTCCAAAGAGAGAGAGAGAGAGAGAGAGAGAGAGAGAGAGAGAGAGAGAGTTAGGGTTTTGTTTTGTAAATTGGTAAAATTGGACTTTTCATAATATTTTGAGGGTAAAATAGGTAACTAGCAAAATTCATTAATTAAGAGGAGTAGCATTCCGAAAATGCTAAATGCCCAAAGAAGGTTCTCACCTGCTTTGGGCTTTCAACATTTCAAAGGTAAGCATTTAGCCAAGGAGACCTTCAAATGCTAAACCAAACACCTAATAAGGGCATTTAACTCAATCTCCATAGCATGTTGCCAGCGTGGATCACTCACTGCTCCATATAAGAGGATGGTTCATGTTCCTCGAAAATACGACTAAAACAACACGTGTTATGGTGATAGTCAACTAAATGAGACATATGAGGATATTAGACAATGTTTACTTGGAGAATTCAACGTAGGACATATGTAATCCTTGGTCTAAGTGGGAGGGTGAACATGACATCTAAAGCATCGAGGTTGCTTAGTAATTGTCAATTAAAAATTTGTTGAAGAAGATCCATAAACAAGAAGTGGTGGAGATGTCAGTGGTGAAACAGACAAATGATTCTCCTCAAATGGTAATGTTGGAGATCTAATTGCTTGATCCAAGGAATTGAGAGTAACTAGCACAAGTGGCTCTGGCGCAATGAAGATGCATTGGGGTGTAATAGATAGATCATCTTCTGATAAAAATAATTTGTGGTTGGATAACAAGACAGGTGATTGGGATGAAGATGTCATCTTGGAATGGGAATGCATTTTCATGGGAAACGACGTCTCGACTCATGAAAAAGCGGCCTAAAGATTTCTACAAAACTTGATAGCCTTTCTATAGAGTGAGATATCTCATAAAAATACATTGAATAACATAAGAATCCATTTTATCTTGAGGGCCCATGATCATTACATAACATGAACACCCAAAAACTCTTAAAGGGTCAATCTCGAGTTGTCTCCCCAAAAGTATCCTATAAAGAGTTTGACCTTCAAGGATTCAAGTTGGCATACGATTATAGGCTGTCGTGACCACATAATCTCTCCAAAAGGTTTCAGGAATAAAAAAAAACTTATTGTTTTAGCGCTCAAGTTACTTCCAAGGGATGTTGATATTTTCACTCAACAATCCCACATTTTGTTAGGGAGTGTGAGTGTAGGAGTTTTCATGGAGTAACCCTCATGAGGATAAGAAAATTATTGCATTTGCTATTGAGAAACTTGTGCCCATTATCTGTATGAATTTGTTGAACAAATTTTTCAATTTGATTTTTTACTAATGATAGGAACTTCGACAGATGAGAAAAAATTTGACTCTTGAACAGCATAAGAAAAACTCAAGTTGTGCAAGTATAATCATCAACAATAGTGAGGAAAAAAGGGGATCCATCACAATATAGAGTATGGTAGGGGTCCTAGATATCCATATGAAATCAAGGAAAAAGCACTAGTAGCTCAAGATATACTAATATGAAATGATACTCGTGATTACTTAACCGAAGGACAGATTGGACATTTTATATGAAGAAATCATGCACTATAACTAAGGTCCATTGAGGAGAAATAAGATTTTTGTCACTAGTAGTAGCATTACAAAAGATGATCTAATTGAACAAATCAAAATATTTCAAAAACGTGGTCCAAAAATATAATCCTTTACCAAGCCCATCAGTTTGCCAATCAATTGGTCTTAAAAGAAGCAATTTTTGGAATTGAATATGGCATGACAAGAATTATCCTCATAGATTTTGGAAACAGATATGAGATTAAACTCAAAATTGGGGATATAAAGGACACTCTTAAGGATAATATTTGAACTAAGATGAATAGTGCCAATTTTGCTAACATAAGTGGTACTCCCATTTAGGAGACGTACTAAGAGAAAAGTTGGGTCATTTGTGAACATGAGAAAAGAATTGTTCATTGCAAATTATATGGTCATTGGCACCCAAATCAATTACCTATGCATCAACTGAAATTGAATTCCTCTTTGAGAAAGAAGTACCTAAAAAACTCCTAGTCTTGTCGGCAATTCTTAATTGACTTGGAGCTTTCAAAATATTCTGGTATTGACTTGGGTAATTGTATGATGCATCCTTTCGGTCCCTTGTGCCGCAACCTACTAAGTAGAAAATCTTCTCTCCCTTTTTTCTTTATCATTTGGTTTTCCATGTAATTTCCAACACGTATCAATAGTGTGATGTAGGTGATTGCAATATTCACAAAAATTTACCTTTTATTTTGAAATTTTGCCCACTTCCTGTTTGTGATGATGTAGCACCTCGTGAACCATTGGATGGCTTAAAGAGTGTTGCTGACATGGCCAAATATGAGCCATTAGATTTGGCCAAGTGAGTGGATAAATGATGGCCATTGGATCTCAATTTCTGATCTTGGCCATTCATTCAAGAAAACCCTCTAGGCTTTGTGTCCTCCTCTTGCGAGTATTCACAGCTCAATGTAGCATATGAGTCTCCACACTCTCAAGGCTTTCGTAACCTCGATGCAATGATTTTGTCAAGGCTTTGAGAGCAACACCTTCGATTTGTGCGTGCTTAGCTATGACCAACTACAAGCTCTCCTCTTGGACGGCCAATTGATAGATTCAGCCAAGCAATGGCATCAGCTCCATCACCAGAATTTATGACCAAAAAGGTGAGTAGGTTTCGTTTAGAATCAGTAAGAATTGAGTCACCATCTCTCTGCCCTTCATCACTAAATACTGTTGGAGATTAGCTTTGGGTCCCTCAAGTTGTTCCTCAGCCGCCTTGAGCTCGTTCCACAAAGCCAAGAGTCAATTGAAGTAAGCGGCGACCAAAAGGTTTTCTTGCTTCAGTTCCGACAAAGCCTAAGTGAGTGAGCATAGCTTGCCTCGATTGAATTTCTTGTACATCTTGCAGATGTTCTCCCACATTGTCTTTAAGTCCTCGGTGGGAGTCTAACTGCAACATCAGGAGTTAGGCAATTCCCGATCCAAGTATGAACTAGCCGGTTGTATTTACGCTAATGTCGTTGTAGTCAGCTGTCAATTAGAAAGTGGGTGGCTCCATCAAGGAAGTCATCTATATGTTTCATGACCAAGGCTAATAGGAAGTCTTGAGCCCAATGACCATAGTTGTCTGGTCCAGTGAGTCGTAGGTTGATGAGTCGCAATTCTAGTCGGTCAACCGATGACATATAGAGTGGGTCGTTGGGCTCTAGGTGGCTGCCATGGTTAGGATGGCGTAGGGTACAAAAACAAGTTGAAGGATTGGGGAGGGATTTGTACTCAATGGAATGAATTCATGTTTGTGACCCAATGATGTCCAACCCGTTCCACCATTCGAGTTGGCCCCAAGGATAAAAGGAACCGTAAGAATTGACCCACCTCCATTAAGTAGGGTTCCAAGGCTCAGACCGTCTTTCCCTTCAAGTAAGCCATGTTAGGCCCATGCCTAACTTGGTCTGGTGACCCATTGGCCTTGAACTAGAAATTAGTAGATTGGTGGCTACTCGATTGGTTCGAGAATTTGAACTGAAGTAGGGTAGAGACAGCAAAATGTTGAACAGAAGACAGTTCATCTTTAATCGCATCAATTTGATCCTAAGCTTGATTTCGAGGTGAAGGCTTCCTCCGTCGAAGGATGACTATGTTCATCAATGTGATTTTTTGGCATGGTATCATTGAAAAAAAAAAGTATGAATTCCTACCTAGGGTGCTAACTTGATTTGCAAAATTAGGATAGCAACAACAAATCAGAAAATAGAACCAGAGGCAATTCCAAAAGGTTTTTGCATAAGCTAGGCCAAGAAAGATCCCATGACAAAAAAATAAAGGAACTGGAGGATTGTATTATATTTTTATGAATTACATAAGTCTATTTATAGTACAAAAGAGAAATATGAAAAAAAAAAAAAGGTATAAGATTACATTTTCCTATTCTACTAAATCAATCACAGATTAACTGAATCATTAGTCAACAATCAGAATCGATATCACAATCAATTCCCTTCATATCTCCAATCATATCTCCAATAGGCCTAATTGCAAATGATAACTATGTTTAATGACTGCCAATCAAAAAATTTCCCCATATCAAAGTTCATTTATTGGATTTTAAATCTCAATTTCTATTGGTCGCAATATAATTTGAAGTTCAGTTCAATTGAGTAAGGTTTGGTTAAAATATCCTTAGGTTTGCATGGACATTTTCGATGTATGAGAAATTACATGTGAATGGTTTTAGGGTGGATAGGTACTAAACCTAAAACTACAAACCTATCATGTTGGTATCAATTCCTAATTTTTGGAACTTGAACTCGCCCTATCGGTTTGTTTCCAAGATTTACCTGAAAATTAGCCATTTCAATTTTTTTTCTTGTTTCATTTTTTTTTCTTTTTTCTTTTTTGTGCTAGAAATATTTTTACTATTCAAATGGACAAATTTTAGTAAAGCGCTTCCTTTGGCAGAGGCAAGAATAACAAAAATATAAAATGCAAGGTAAAACTAAAAGCAGAGAATTAGGTTTTCTTGATCTAGCTCCCCAGGTTTGATTTGATCTTCACCCAGAATTGGGAACCAAACTGATAATAGCTGATTCCAAAAAATTGAAACTGGAAATCATATGGAAACCAACTGGGTAAGGTCGAAACTAGTCCAATTCTAAGGTCTATCTTGAACCTATTCTCATCCCTAGTAGATCTTGCAAGAATGTTTTGGACTTTAAATGAGAGACCTAATTGACATGACATACATAAACAATGATCTTGTCTTTTTGGTTTTGATGAAGTAGGAATCGTAACTGCCTTTTATTACGTTTGCGCATAGGTTTTAACTTGCACGATTCGCTACCTTTAAGATGCTCATACGTATACATATGAAGAAAGCACGAACACATAAACAAATTGTTAACGAAACACCCACACACGTACACGTATAATTAGGGCTGAGCACGGTTCCCGGGTTACCCGGGAACCGGAACCGAACCGGAGGAGGGTCCGGTTCGGTTCCCGGTTCCAAGGGGACCGGTTCGGTTCCGGTTCCTTTTTCTGGGAACCGGGATTCCGGTTCCGGTTCCCGGTTCCAAGCGGAACCGGAACCGAACCGAACCGGTCTCGGAACCGAACCGGAACCGGAACCGAACCGGTCTCGAACCGAACCGAACCGGTCTCGGAACCGGAACCGGAACCGGTTACTTAGGGCAGAAAAAGCTCGACCTTGGGTGTTCTAGTAACTTGTATGTGATGTTCTAGTTGAAGTTTGGATTCGGCCTCTAAATGAAAGTTGTAAAGGACTTCTTGGAGTATAACATACTCAAATTTGGGACAAAACAAACAAGTATAAGTGGGTGAAATCGTTATTCTTTGGAAAGACTAGATCTGGAGATTTTGGGACCGACCCTTGATGAATGCATGGACTGTAAGGCAACCTTTTTGTCGAAATTTCACTTCGGTTTCTTAACAAAAGTTGTAAAGGACATCCTGAGGTACAACATATCAAAAATTTAGAGAAAAAAACAAGAATAGGTAGGTGAAATCGTGGTCCTTTGGAGATGGTTAGATCTGGAATTACGGTACTACGAACAGGGATTTTAACCGTCCATATTTAATTATCTAGGACGAATTTGACTTCGATATTTTCATGAAGTATCTACCTTATGGTCTTGGCTATCACATAGTCGAATTTCATAATTTTTAAGGTTATTTGGGTATTTAATCGGAAATGTTTCTAAAACTGTGCAATCCGATGTGTTCGGATCTTGTAAGTTGCAATGCGTGGACTATATCATTTTGTATGAGGTTCTTTTGGAAATGTGTTCTGCATGAAATATCTCTATTCATGTCTTCCCTACAACATATTTAAATTTCGTAATTTTTGTAGTTCATTTGCCTATTTAACCAAAAATGTTTCAAAAACTGTGCAAGTAGAGAATAGGAAAAGTAAATCGATTTTATCTTTTAATCCAGAACGAATTGGACTACGATTTCTTCATGAAACTTGTACCTCTAGGTCTTAAATACAACGTGTCCAAATTTCAGAATTTTCTGAGTTCATTTAAGGGTTTAATCGAAATTGTTTTCAAAACTTGTACTTCTAGACATTCTTGTTCTAGTGATGTTTTAATTCTACTTTCTAGTTTGCTATTTGTTTTGAAATTTATAATTATATTCTATTATTGTTGTGCTGTGCGAAGTTAATGTATCAAGATAACATGTCAATGGGAAGTTACCGTGTAGTATACACGTACATTATAGTTTTTTTTGGTAACATGCACATACGTTATATGTTTTTTTTTTGGTAACGTCTTTGCACGTTATAGCTTTTTTTTTAAGTAACGTGCGCATACGTTATATTTTTTTTGGTAACATGCGCATATGTTATAGTTTTTTTTTTTGGTAACATGCGCGTACGTTATAGTTTTTTTGGTAACGTGCGCGTACATTATAGTTTTTTTGGTGACGTGTTATTTTTTTTTGGGTAACGTGCGCGCATATGTTATAGTTCAAATCTGAAAATAACAAAAAAAAAAAAAAAAAAAAGAAGCCTGTTGGAACCCAGGAACCGACCCCCGGAACCCGTGACAGGGTAGGTTTGTGCCTCGGCTTCCCACTTGGTAGGTTAGGGTTCCTCATTTTGAGGAACTCCGTACTGAGGTAGGTTCCAGGTTCCGGACGGAACCGAACCGGAACCTGGAACCGCTCACCCCTACGTATAATAGCCTACTTTTTTTCTTGGTCATAGTATAATGGGCTACTTAAAAACGGGCGTTTTCCAGTTTCCCGAGAGAGATCGATCATCGTCCTCGACATTTCACAACCAAGTATATTTTATCGTAATTTTTACACGATAACCCTTCAATGATCGAGCAAGTCATACATTTGCAACCCAACGCTTATCAATCTTTGAAGGCAGAACCATCCACTTAGGCGAGGCGATCTTTCTGCCCCCAACGCACATCGGATATCAACATAGATCAAAGACCTCGAGCAACGAAAAAGTAATACATTTACCAAAATCGTGAAGCGAGACGAACACGCTTATCATTTGAGCCACGTACAATCTCTCCAGAGTTTTCAAATGTCGGCCTCTCTACAAGTTAATACAACCAGCTGGTGGAAGAGGGAGATAAGAGTTATTGCCACACTAAATGCACTGTTCTACCTCCTGTTCGAGGCCACATGATGCCACCTTCAAGTGCGTTGGCTGAAGCAGCTCGACTCCCATTTATTGACGCTGTCGTTTTCGCTGTCGAACCGGTGAAAAATTTGTCCTAAATCCCGCTTAAAAACAAACAAAAACCACCACAAACGACAGGGCAAAAGAGCAAAGGTCACAAATTTAATGCTCTCAGCTCTGCAAAGCTCTTCAATGTCCAGCCAAGCCCATTACTTTGCCACGAGTCAGCAAATAAATGAATTTTACGGAACTTTGACAAAAGCTCATTTGAGATGGGTGTCGGAGCGCAGTGTCACATAGTCAAAGGGGTAGAGAGAGAGAGAGGACTGACTGATTCATGAATTTGCAAGGAAATTTTCCCTCTTTCTCAGGACAGTCAAAACGAGTACGATTTCAAAATTTCATGCACCTGAAAAAGGAAACCAACTTTGCAAGATTTATTACCCTAAGTTTTCCGAGCGTATTGAGCATTTGCTCTATTAGTGTCTCTAGAATACCCGTTTACTTTCTCCCCGTTAACAAGGGTTTCATTCGCTACCCGTACCCTCTATCTACAAAGCTCTTATCCCAAATTACAGAAAATAAATAGATTGTAAGAATTTCCCCCTTATACTAAAGAGTTTTGTAATAGGGCGATATTGAGGATTTTTTCTTTTTCCTCATATAATTTTCTCAGCAAATTAAAATGATTGAGATGAATAACTCTAACAAGTGATGAGTTATTTCTTTAAGTGCATCAAGCAACCATTATTCTAGCAAATAGCAATTGAACAACAGTGGGTGAATAATGTCTATACACAATTTAGGAGAGTTAAGAAGCTAAATCCAGCTAGCTGGGTCTTCAATGACTTTCCTTTCCAGAAAGGAAGCAGAAAGACTTATGGAGCCTAATCACTAATCACAAATTAATACAGAGATGAAGTCTTCTTTTCAGTTAACTACTGGAATAATAGACACTAATACTGCAGGGAGAAGATTTATATATTAAAAATGGGCCATATTTAGTAAAAGGAAGAGTCAACATGCTGATCCAGAAACTGTCAGATATGAGGGCAGAGAGCAAAAAACTTGACCAAAGAAAATATCCCAGTCGACTAATTTGAGACACAACATATAGACGTGAAGATCACGGGTCTATTTCAATATGTGAAAGTTCCAGCAGCCCAGTAGAAGTTAAAATAGTAATGATTTTCTACAGAGAGAAAATTGAGGGAATTTTTAAAAAGAGTAACAACTTGGATTTACCATGTGATATAGGAAACTGTATTCGAGATCAAAACAAAATTGACCATATTCAACTATCCAAAATGAGTCTTGCCACATCACTCAACAGACCAGTTTAAGTATGTCTAGCAACATCTAAGAGATACAGAACGAGTCCGTACAATGTTCAAGATGACTCCACACAAACAAAAATAATCACTTGAGATGGGAACCGCCTCAAACAACAAACGTGATGGGAAAAAAGTATTTAAAACAAGCTTAATCACCCAATTCTCCCAAACCAATTAATGAGCTACACAAGATTGGAATGCAGACATGGATCAAGCAGAAGAATACCGAGCATCCCATATTTCAACAGCTGAAGTAATAAAAATGACTCAACCTATTGCATTTGGCATTTGCTAGGCTTCATAATCCAAATTTGTCTGTTTCATTATACTATTTCATGAAACTGCTCAATACTACAGTTCCAAACAGCAGTTTCTTACATCCTCTGGCAGAAAAGAAAAGAATGTTAGTGTAGGACTTGCCTGCTCATATGATCCTACGATCAGGATAGTCGTAGGAATTACCTGCTCACGAGGCAATAGTCCTCAATTACTGAATTTAACAGTACATTGCAAGCCCAAGCTCTTTACATGTCTCCATGGTGTGTGAATATAAGGCATACAGCAGAAGCAGGACGACAAAGGAAAGCTCTCACAACATACTTCTCATCCATTTCAATAGCAATAAAATCATGCAGACTGATAAAGTTTTTCTATAACACAATAAAGCGCAAACTAATAACTTATCTGCCATGGGTTGAGAACAATCTACTGAGATTAAATCCAGAACACACAAGAAAAAGGAAAAGTTATATACTCATAATACATCACGATATATGTGTCAACCACAAACTTTCCACTGGGACAAATCCATTCCCTGCATAAGAATAGTTACAACATATGTTGTGGCTTCTCTAAGTGTAGTGCATAAGCATGACTTGAGCACAAAACGCTGACTGTAGAGCTGCATAAGCTTCAGCAAGATGGACATGGCAAGTAGCAAAAGAAAGAGATAATAATTTACTAAACAGAGTGGTCCAGGCAAACCAACCATCAAAAAATGATTTGCATGCTGTGCCTTATGCTGTTCTAAGTGAAGTAGAACCAGGAAACAACTGCTCATGAACAAAAGTTACGTAAACTGCAGGAAGCACTATCAAGCACATGATACTCGCGCAAAATACGAAGTTGCCCTCCAATTGCCACTAGTATCTGGTTATCAATGTCACACAATACTCGTGCAGCAATAGCCACTCACAATTCACAAATAGACAGCTCAGTTTGGCCAAGTAAGTAGATGGTTCAGTAGATTCGAAGTACAAATTGAATGGAAGGACACTAGTGACGGGAAACTGAAGTGAAATTTTCATTAACAAGTACATAACTAATGACAAATCGTTTGCACCACTGCTATACATAGACTAATATATACATCTCCAGCACAGAGATTGGGAATTGAATTTGTGAAATGAGAGCAGTCAAAACTTTCCATACCTTTTGACAAAGTACAAAAAGCTACAATCTTCAACAAAAGAAATCTTCAGTGTAAAGAGATTGTGTACACACCTCTACTTGTATCATTTTTCTTCATGCAAATATTTAGTCATTAGCAATGTACTCAACTAAGGTAAGAAAAAGAGCGCTGCATTTGCCATTCCAAACAGTCTTCAAAATCAAAACTACTAGCACAGTCCAGCAATGCATTCTGTTGAAGCTCATATCGACATATATAATTCAACCCAACAAGTAGCTCGCATATTACCGCCTCAGCCTTTTCCCTGTCTGCAAAATACAGTGTCTGAAGCAAAAGAACGTTTGTTCGGGTAACAATTTGATGCTGCTCAAAGTTACGTTCACTTTGCCACCTGATCATGTTATGTGCCAGCGGGGCAAGCCACCTTAGTATGTCATCAAGTCTCTCTTTCCAATCGTGGGCAAGCGGAGCATCATATATAGCCAAGTTCTTCACATACGATTTCAGATTAGTCTTCATGGACATTCTTAAGCTTGTCGGTAGCATCTGATATAAATCATCTCTAGCTTCCTCGCCGACCAAATGAGGATATCGCAGCAGCTTCTCTAAAATAATTATGAGATTTGCAT
Source organism: Eucalyptus virginea (assembly GCA_014182375.1). Classification (NCBI taxonomy): domain Eukaryota; kingdom Viridiplantae; phylum Streptophyta; class Magnoliopsida; order Myrtales; family Myrtaceae; genus Eucalyptus; species Eucalyptus virginea. The sequence continues at coordinate 43,279,429 of CM024521.1, read as the reverse complement.
AATGCAAGGCTAAAGCAGAACCTCCCACGGTGGATGGAGAGGCAAAGAGTGCTAATCTACTCTTGGGACCGAACTGAGGATTGCCTATGACAGCTGATTTGGATAGCCTTTGACTGCTGATGGAAGACACCGAGAAATGGGATTGACCGGCACAGCCAGAATATGTCAATTGTTCTTTCTTTATGCTTCCACTGAAAATAGTGCCGCAGCCGGAAATCTGGCTACTTTGCTCATCATGATCCAAGGTATCATCATCATCATCATCATCATCTATTCTTGAAACCGAGCTGCTCAGGCTAAGACAATCCATGAAAATTCTCCCAGGGCTAGTCACACATGGAAAATTAAAATCTTCAGCGTGAAATAACTCTACTTCACCTCTCCTCGTACCAAACTGAGGCTTCAAACCACTCCGTCCTCTCTCGATCATGCGTTTCTCAATTGGCCCCGAATAAAAGCTATTGCTACTTTTGCTGTGATTTCGTTGCAATTGCCCAGAAACTGCATGGACATTCTGGTGCACATCGCCAATCTGACCAGAACCATAAGTACGGTTGTTCATCACCGGAGAAGAATTTCCTCTAACAAAGCCTGAAACATCCCCTCTCAAAGCAGACTCGCCAAATACAGCACAAAGCCTCGCGTATATCGTGCACACCGTCCTTGCCAAAAGCTCTACAACCTTATCATAAGTCTGGTTCCAAAGAGAGACATCCTTAAGATGCCTCACGTCTTGCTTCTGCCAAATCAGCTTCTGCTCAAAAGCGCGCCGGCTCTCCTCATGCTGGTTATTCTGGAACTTCTTCGTCGCCTGCTCCAACTCGTTCAAGACCTCCATTTCATTGAACAAATTTGTCGTCGTGCTCACATACCGCTCCATCTTCCTCACCATCCCGTCCATGTCCTTCACTAGGAACCCCAAATCCTTGACCTCAATCACTCCATTCATTATGTCCCCATACACATGCTCGAAACCCTGCAATGCAGGCTCACTACACTTCTTACCGAGCCTAGAAACAACACCAGCCACCCGGCTCAGGTCATCGAGCTTCTCGGCCAGGACGAGCTCTAGAATCCGAGACTCGTCCGACGAAATCAACCTTCTAACCCCCTCGGCCTTCAAGATCTCACTTTGGAGCTTCACTATCTCCCCATCACGCAAGGACTTGTGCAGGTGAACAGTTTTGGACATTATATTAGCCACTTCGAAAGAGAGAATCCCAATAACCTGCTTAACCTCGGGCTTCTTAAGGTTCCTCCTTTTCTTGGAACTTTCTAAAAGAAGAGCATGCTTGAGATTCGCACTCACCTGATTGCCCATCTTGAGTATCCAAGGTTCTGCAACCATCTCTGCTCAAGATATCTCCACGGAAATGCTCCCAAGATCTGGAGCAGCCCCAAAACAACCAACCCCTCCACAATTCACTACCCCAGAGAGGCCGACAAGGACAAGAAACTCGTCCCGGGTCCCCAAAAGAACAGCACTTTCCACCGAACCCAAGTCAATGTCGACCCATTTGAGCGCAGTAAAGATCTCTGAGGAGAGAGATTCGTGAAGGGTGTCTTCTTCTGTACTTGGAAACAATGGAAGCGAGGCTAAAGCAAAACTGCGTCAAAAAGTCATCAACTTTTATCGAAACTAGGCGCTCAAGAAAGCGGAAAGAGCACAAAACAGGGCGTGGAGAACGCCGCGCGATGCTCTGGCGAGACAGCGTTCAGTGGAGGCGTGGGAAAAGGGGGTCGAGGAGAGAGAGATGGGGAATGATGGAACGGCAGGCGGTGGTTGAAGTAATGGAGGGGAACAAGAGAATGGGGAGGGAATGATGGGAAGGAAGCAGCCAGAGAAAAAGCAACAGCGGAGCTCCAAGAAGCTTAAAAATCGCAGCTTGCGAACGAGAGAGAGAGAGAGACAGAGGCAGAGGGGGGACTGTGATTTCTTTTGGCGTTTCAAAAGGGGGATCGATTGATTTTGAAAGCAGTCAATAGTTTTCTTTTTCTTTTTCTTTTTATTGTTCTCTATGAAATGAGTTTTTTTTTTTAAATTTATTTAAGGGATAATAAACTATTTCTCATGTCTTTCCTCGAATTTTTTATTTTATTGGGCATGTATTTTGCTCTCCTTTTCTGCCTTTTGTATTTTATATTATTTCAAGTGTTTTTGATTGTGTATCGGGTTAACCACTCCACGACCAAAGTCTCACTTATTTTCTAAGCCTTGTGCTCGGCGTCATCCAAAAAAAGAAAAAACTACCTAAATCTTATCGCAATCTCCTCATCCCGCCGACCATAATGAGAAATTACATACAGTGTTAAGCCAAAAAATGAAATTACTTGCACCTATTAGTGTAATATATCAGACTAGTATTCTATGCCTAATTTACACCCAAAATTCTCGGAGGAGTTGACATTGACAATAGAAAGGATCGAATTTGAGATTTTCTACTTCTTTTTTCAAGAGAATGTCTCATACTCCTTACCGCTATGTCAATTCATTCTTGTTTACTGACTCCCCAACTTGCCTAGACTGGTTTGGGGGGTCTTCATTTGAATAGATAAATTCCCAATTAATGAAAATGTTTCACTCACCTCGTGAAAAGTAAGACGTAAGCCAAAATTAAAAAGGTTAATAGTACGAAAAAAAACCCAAAACTAAAATACTTACGATAATTTAATCCACAATTAAATTTTTGACCATAAAAAATTTCAAATTAGTACACATGTTATAAATTTACCTTATATTAGTTTCTGTTAAATTTTACAGTCGAATTATTAAGTTTGATGACACATAATAATTAACAGATATATTAATTTGGGGTTTTATCCTTATTTTGTCACATGTATATCACTTTATGATTTTTCATAGTATTAATTCAATTTAACGAAAACTAATGAAGTGTAAATTTATCACAAATATACCAGTTTAAGATCAAAATATTAGTTGAAGTAAATTTATTATAAATATACTAATTTGAGATTTTTCATGATATTAATCCTTTAAATTTTGATAGGTAAAGAAGAAAAAAAAGGAGTACTTTTAACTTTAATTTAAGTGAAAACAAATAAGCCCGAAATTGGAATCATTCCCCTTTGTTTATTCATTGAATAGACGGACCGACGAAATTTCATTATACCTTCCTAGAAGAAAGCAAAGGTGAATATCGTAATGTTCTCGTCAATCCACTTCGACATTGTATCAATTCTGGTTTGGGGGGGTACTTCTCAAATTAGGTAAACTACAGATGATGCTCATGGTCACTAGATGCCAAAGCCCTACGTCCATATGGTGCATGAAGGTCAACTCACGGGACAAATTTCTCGTGAAAGACATTTATGATTCAACCCTTTCTACCGTAATCATGGCCCTTCTTCTCTCGACATTACCTCCACAGATTCCGGACAAATCACCAGGAAATTACCTAAATATACTTCTATCTATGCCTAGGGAAGCTATACGTCCATTAGTCAAGCAATTGGTAAGAAAAGGTCGAGGCAAGAATAGTTCAGAGGCCTTCATGCCTTCAATAATCAAATTTCGGAATCCGCTTTTCTCCTTTTTGTTAATCTAATCCGTGCAAGACAGAAGAGGGACAGAAAACGAGGGAAATTCGATGGTGGGTCCGAAATTTGTTGCGTGCAATTTTCTCATATGAGAGAATGCGAAGTTTGACTTGGGGGGGAAATGGCTGCCCCTTTTTAAGACAAGCACACTTTTGCCTTCCAATGCCTCAGTCATCATGAACAGGTTGTAACTCCTCCATCTGCCATCTCTCTCTCTCTCTCTCTCTCTCTCTCTCTCTCTCTCTCTAGAATATGCAAGCTCAACAGGGTGAGAATGCTTGGGAATCTTGGAATAATAATGGAGAGGATGTGAAAGGAGGGAGATGTCAAAATTTCCAATATATGATGTCCCTTTCAATTGCAATATGATCTTGAATTCAAAAATTGTGAGTTTAGACTTTCTGTTCTAATATTGTGATTTTTTTTTGGGGGATGATGAGGAGTTTTATGTAGTGACAAAAGGTAAAAGAAGAACTTGTCAAAAAGGGTTGGAACCATAGTGGGAGTAGGTGTGGTTTTTGGATTTGGGGAGTGGATTTACGTAGACCACCCACATGGACACATGGGCAGTTCGCCCAAACAAAAAAGAGAGGTCCAAATCCAAGGGCAAAGCACATGATGACAAAAAGAAGAGAAGGGGATTGATTGTCATCCTATCCTGATTGCTTTGCTCAGCCTACATAAATCAGGGGTTTGGTTATTTAGGGAACTAGTGCGGAAACATAACATTTTGACCGTCCATCAATTGAGGATTTGACATTTTATTTTGGTTAATTAAGGATTTAAGGTTCTAAATAGAGCTCTAATCAACCCTCGAACCCATTACCAGTGGAATTGGAGAGTTTAAAATCCAAGCCCATTTGTCATTTTCAACATCCGAATTCTATCAATTGCGAGCACGAAACTTGATCATGATTTTTTTGACCTTATGTTCATTAATCAACAGCTGAAATCGTAAATTTTGTTTCTACATTGTTTCCCTTTTCAACACATACACTGGACATTGCACGTGTAATCGGTCACCACCTAGTTGAATGTTGGTGCCTAACATTAGGTCTCTCTCAATTCATCTTAATAGTTTATAGCATATTAAGAGTTGACAAGAGAAAATAAATGAAATGAAATTTAGCCTGCTCCAAAAAATAGACTTGCTTTTATAGCTTAGATGGTAGCATAAGGTCAATTTTGAATCTCATTATTTTTCCAAAGATGTGATTAGTTTCCTTTATGTCATAATCTTCTTAATTTCCGGCGTTAGAATAAAATAAATCGATGCCCCCCAATTAGTAGACATATTTTTATAGTTTAATAGATGAAAAGAAAAAATCAATTCGAAAATTCTATCGATAGAATGAGGGCACTAAGATGTTAAATTACAATAATGCTTTTCATTTTTCATGCGGTCGGTCCAAAAGACAAGGACATTCACTAGCCAAAAAAAACAAAAGATGGGGACCATACCTTTTATCTGTCGATTCTATTTACCTCATGCTTGCCTTTTTCTCGTAAAATCACGATCGTTCATCTCCAAGGATAAGGGACGTGCGTTGTGAGTAGAAGGAAAAACAAAAAAAACAAAACAAAACAAAAGACCCAACTGAAATGTGAGATCAATATCATATGTGTAATAGATTTTTTTCTGTTATCTTATTTTGACAAAGGAAAAAGTTTATTAATGGTTTCTCACAATTAACATCTAAAAGTAATTAGCCCTCATGTATAAAACAAAATATTCCATAAAAATCAGAAGTTATCAAAATTTGCAAGTATAAGAAAAGAAAGGCCAGCTATTACTGAACGGCTTAATTTGTTAAATGATAGTTATTTTTGGCAATAACTTAGGTCTCTTGTAAGTACAATGTAGACTAGGGGAAAATTACCAATTTGGTCTTAAATATATTGCACAAATACCAATTCAATTGTAAATCTTTTAATTTTGTCATCATAGTCTTAATTCTTTATGCAAAATTCTAATGTAGTTGTTTTGGTCACTTGCCACAAAAAATCACTAACATAACAATTCATAAGTTGTCCATGTTAACACGTCATGTATGATAACCAATGATAATTGGACGTCATGTCAGTAATTTTTGGTGGCAATTCACTAGGAAAACTACATTGGAATTTCATGGAAATATGTAGGATTATATTAGCAAAATTGAAAAGTTTGGAACTGATTGACATCTATACGACAAATTTATGACATATCGAGTAATTAATCCAAAAGAATATCCTTTCCATTAGGCGGCACAACGGGCCAACACCATTCCCATAAAAATTAAAAACACATTCAAAACTACCTTTTCCTGGCCCAACTTCTGAGATTTGTGTGATATAATATTGAACTTGAGATTAATTTATGTAAAAACAAAAAAACAAAAAATCACAATCGTCTTGACAATTTTAATTTTCAAGAGATTGATCAACCAAATGAATCTTGTTGTACGGTGATATCATAAACTTATATTAAGATTGTCCTTACTATGTTCTTGAGACCATACCCTCTAAATTCGAATTTAAAACACTTGGATCTCCAACCCATTTTTCTTCCCTTTTCATCCTGAAATTCATTTAAGAGTATTCCCTCAAGTTTTATTTTGACACGGCAAGAGAGAAGTATTCAAGGGTCAACACCAATTTGTCCGTATAAGGCTCTAAAGTTCCTAATCCCAGCAACTAAAGCAATCTCCAAATCACTAAGAAATCAAGGTTAAAAGACAAAACATCATTTATGGCGTGTGTTTATGAAAAATAAATGATTTGAAAAACACTTTTCTATAAATGATCGCTTGAAATAATTAGCCGAAGAAAAATATTTTATTTATCGACAACAATTTATGTTTGAATATCTTCGTGAATGATGGAAATTTTTTGTTCATTCAATTTTATAAATGATAAAGGCGATCGTTTTTAAGAGAATATTATTTCAAATTAATCATTTTTCATGATACAAATAAAATCCTTTTTTTTTTTTCACCACGTAGTGGTGGTGACTCCGCTAGATAAAAGCTTCATTGATCCTTGCCCAAAGGTAAGGGGTTCGAAACCTAGTGAAGGCGCTTGGTGTCTTAAGTGTGATCTTAGGGGTGGTGAGTTTTTTCGCCGGCTGCCGACTTACGAGATTCCTCGAGTATCAAAAAAGAAAATTAATAATAATAATAATAAAGTAAAATAAAATATTTTTTTCAATTTTTCAGTGTTGGACAATCGAGACGTGTTCAAGTGAATTGGAAGAGAGGGAGGGGGGGTGGACCAAAGAGTTGGTAGATTCCAAACTTCTCCCGCCATTCGCATGTAAGTTTGTGTTTGGAGTCACTTTTGGGTGGAGAATAATATGAAGGTGCGAGTAGGAGAGATCGGTTTGTACCTACCCCACAAGTCAAGCCTACTTTGGCTCCGCTTTTCCTCCTTTTTCTTGCCCATCTCTATTTTGTTCTCTCTCTCTTGCTAGACGTGGTTTGGTTGGGTTTTTCAAAGTCATTTTCAATGGGGGGGCGGAGAGGCGGTTTTGTTCTCTTGTTTCAACTAGGTCTCCTCTTTTGACATTGGATCCTTTTGTTTAAAGAAAGAGGAGGTCATCAATCAGTTAACAACCGTGCGGTGGCTTGTCGATCGAGGTTATTGATTTTCTTCGACTTACATAGTGAGCGAGTTGTCGTGATCCTTTGGAATTGAGGCTCCTATGAATTTCGTGTCGGTCAGTGTCACGAATAGGTTTCGCCCATGTTTTCAATTTGATGCGAGGCGTGTCATCTACGATGGTCTAATGGCTCGAGAAGAGTTGGTTGTTTCATTACACGTTCTCAAGAAGTTACGATATACTATCTTTCAAAAGACATATCGATCTCTCAGGAGATTTGATATCGTCAACTCAGGACTTTTCACTTTTTCTCACAACAAATGGGGAGAAATGTTTTGCAACGTGTCTTTATTGACTTTTGAGAAACATGCTAGCAAAGCAACAAACTCTAGCTTAATCGTACGTTCAAAGAAAAAGGCAAAGAGGGGAAAATTCTACTGCATTAGCTTATTATACAAGATTGTTTTTAGGGGGTTTGTGGGTTTTACGGGGTTTTCTATAGGTGGGCTCCTAGGGGGGCCCACCAAACTCCTCGTAGAGAAGTTCCAAAGCCCAGGATTACACCTAGCAAACAACAAAGAAAAGATGGGAACGATACTTCTTGTTATTAAGCATCCCAAAGTCCGAATGTAATCGCATTAAACGATTTCAAAAGGTGGTCGTCACTGTACTTTTGAAAACCCTATCGATAAGATTAGGTTAGATATATTTATACGGGATCGTTATCTACCAAATTCGGGATCTGTAATCCGGTTTGATCTAAATTTTGTTTAGTCCAAAATTTGTGAAAATGAATGCTTCCTTGCACTTTTTAAGATGTCAACATTCATGTCAGTCAGGTCCTAGTGTGGACACTAGACATGGGCCAGGCCTCCAATCTTGCAGGCCTTGGGCCCACGGCCGCACTAAGGCCCATTTAAGCCTCTTGGTCTAGAGACCGTGCGGTTCCGCCAACCGCCGCTATGGACAATCATAGACATGATCAATGGGTGGGCTTGGGCCACGGACCGCCAAAGTTCTTGGCACAACGTTCTACTCGTGTCGGTCCAAGCTGATGACCGAAAAGTCACGACCAAGCCTGTTCGTCATGTGAAAGTTTCAGGGAAACGCATGAAAATATTTGGGCTTAGGGAGGCATGGACAAGGTTGGACGTGCTTTTAATGATGGAATCCTTCCAAGTCCGCCCAAATCCATTTTTGGTATTTACAGACCAGGTTAGGCCGAGCCGAGCCGGTAGCCGAGCCGGTAAGAGTATCCACCTAAGCTCGCCCCCGAAGATGTGGCGGGTCAAGTCATCGATCAGGTCGAGGAAATACGATCAACCTGTTTGGTAGATTTTCAAGATGCCCACTTTCACATCAATGACGTTTCGGGGTGTCGTCAAGGATCACATTCCTAGGGACTTTAACTAAAATAACTCAATTTGGGAGGATATCAAGAATTTGGAACACTTCTAGATGTGGTGTTTCCAATCTGTGTTCAACCCTATTTTCGATAGGAACAGTTGAGAATCGAACCCAACTTTTTTTCCATTACTTTTGTGCCCGCAGTAGTGCGAAATGAAGGCCCACCCAGCTCCAAGCTATTCAAGAACAGTGAAATAGTGACGTTGAGCTTTGTTTGCTTGGGTTGCGTGGACGAAAATATCCTGCTAAGAGAGCACCAAAAAATTTCTCCAGCTGAAAATTTTTGATTCGGTTATTACAATGTATACCCGTTGCTTATAACCAGACTGTTAGTCGGGAAAGGATCTACATGAAGGGAAAATCAAGATAAATATTCTAAAAGCGATCCCGAATAACATTTTTAGGCACAGCTCCTAGTCAATCATCAGATAAAGATAGCAGAAAAATCCTGCCGCGTGTCCCTAAATTTTATGCTCCTCACTTGGGAATTTGAGGGAGAACATCTCCAGGCAATCAAAGAAGGATTTTAGCATTGCACGAGCTGTTTGAAGAACAGTTCGTCTTTACAATCTCGCTCAAGCCCGTTGCCTTTACTTATTCAGTGTTTTGCTGATCCAAACCTAACCCTTGCATGCAGAAATCGTAATACGGAAACTGCCATAATTCCTACCCCGTATATTGCGCCAAATGGCTTAAATAAACACGACAGGAATGCTGTGAGGAACAGTTAAAGAAGCTTCCTGGTTTTCATTCAGACGAGATATGGCAAAAACTATCGACAGGCACTTCAATCGACTCTGAAAACGAATGATGGTAAATCAAGGAACATATCGATTGGTGAAATCTTGATGCAATCCGTTCATGTTGACTCGATAACACTTATCTTGCAGACTCCGACTCTACTCGTAGTAGTTTCCAATCGGTATTAGTTGGTGGTTTCATTCCTAATTTATCTCCTCAATACCAATAAGTTCAACTGAGTATCCAGAGAAGAACATCCGCAGTCACCACGCTAATATGCAAGACCAGCCATCTTTCTAGGAATCAAAATTTGAGATGGCAAATCACTATAACAATCATTGATTGTCTTTTGGATCGGTCCATCCGTGAAAATATTTTGATATATATGTCAGCCTCAATTAACTTGAAGCATAGGATATCGGAGCACAATCCTGGGACACCATGTTCAATACGTACTGGTTGCACAAGTCCCAGAAAGAAAGAAAAAAACCGAATGGGGCAACAACAACCAGCCTCAGAGTTTGGATCAAAATGATTACTCCATACCAAAAACAGTATCAATACTTGTTGCACACAATGTCGAAAGAATAAAAGATCAAGACTACAATCAGAACATCGTGACATTAACCAAGTAAAATACTGATTCCAAATCCATGAACATAGAAATACATCTCTTAAATCTAGTCCTGCATAGAACTCAGGGTGATAAGACGCCCAAATAGCAGCCACAAAGTCAACGAGAAGACACTTGGGCCAACCTCAATACATCGCATAAATTCTGCACCAAATGAAAAAAAAAAAAAAGAACAATTACACAGATGCGCCAAAGCAGAAATATAGAAAAGATGTAAGGGCCTATCAGCTCCCAATGATGTATATAACAGATGAGAATAATAAGTAATAGGCCAAAGAATCTTCTTACATATTTTGTTGAAAGCGACAATGTCGCAGCTCTGGACGTATTCATTCACTGGTTCAACTGTAAGATGGTCCTCAATGAGAGAGTCGACCGAAACCAAATCATCCACAATGCTCAGCATAATTTGCAATTTCTTTATGCCATAGCCCACTGGTACGAGTTTGGCTGTGTAACATCAAATATTTGTATCAGAGAGACTTCTCACCTAACAGGCTCTTCAAGATAGCAGCACCAAGCATTCAATAACAAGAGGAAAACATAATTTTTCTTATCCCCCAGATACATCTGGAGACATACCAAATTGTAAATAGGGTTTCATAATCATGCAGGAAACTAATGATATCCAGCTGTACAAAAGTATAGCTAAGACCCGGTGCATTTAGGTAAAGCCAAGGACAAACAAACACAATAGAACGTACATGCTCCCCAAAACAACCCTTCCATTTGGACGCTTCTTACTGCTTCCTCGAGCTTTTTCATGTCAGTCTCATCATCCCATGGCTTCACATCCAACAGCACAGAAGACTTGCCAGCTGAAAATAAGAATATGACCGTAAGTTCTCTCTTTATTATCATTGATTTTCTAAAGCAGAGGGTCAAGCAAGCCAACAGTCCTTAGTGCTTCCATCAAAAAAAGATGATCTATAAACCATGGATCAGATGGTAGGCATCATATGAATTAGGTTATATTTTGAATACAAGAACATGGTATATAACTGGAGCAACCTATAGACAGCCTCCATTCAGGCAATCAGTTAGATGTCGCAGGACACCATGATTTTTCTACAATATGTTCACATTAAAAACAGATTTTTTTTTCCGGATATGTTAATCGTCAAAGCAACTTGACCAGTCCAGAAACCAAGGGAAATAAATTATGAGCTAAGAGAGGGAAATATGAACAAAAACTGAGCTTTGAATTATCAACCTCCCACGTGTATATAAGAAACTCACATTCTTTCTTCTTTGTAGATGACTTGACAGCAGCTGCACGTTCCTCAGCAGCCTTCTTCTCCTCTTCAGTCTCTTCACCAAACAAATCTACGTCGTCATCATCGTCATCCTCTGCAGCTGCAGCCTGCAATAAGCAAGTTTATATCATGGTAATGTGCTGCATTTAGGTTTCACAATCATGTTTTAAAGAAAATAATCCCATCACTACTGTTATGAAATAAATCTTTCAGTAGAAGCATAAAAACAGTAATATGAAGCATCTATCAACCCCCCAAAAAAAAAAAAAAAAAAAAGCAACAGCTTGCCTTTGTGTCACTGACAGGGGGAGTTGCGATTGCCTCCTCGGTGATTGGAGCAAAACCCTCAACAACAACACCACAACCTTCCGCAGAAACACCACTGACATGGGTGAAGTGTTAAACTTTAGATAGGAAGAAACTGAAAACTGCAAACTTAGAACTAACAAGTAGATCCTCAATCTGCCTAGAGTGCTGAAACCAAGATGTATTAAAACTTAACGCGTCACGAGACTTACGAAATCCTCAGTAGAGCCTCGATGTGGTTATACCACCTAGATACATTGACAAATTCAGATGACGGGGGCTTCGGAAGTGCAGCATGAACAGTGATATCATCCTTTGAAGCTTGGTACCTAACATAGCAAGACAGAAAAAAATAATTGCACTCGACCTTACCTATTGTTTTATTATTCGAAAACATAACAGGGATGATCAGATACCAACCCAGTTATATAGCTCCGTGTGAGGAGGTATTCATCAAGCTTCTTCAGTCCTGCTGCAGAGCCAAGGTCGTAAAACGCAACTGCCATCGCTTTTTCGGGGAGTGATTTATAAACTGCAGACACACAAGAAAACATTACTTTGATTTAACCACTCTAATGCCCAAATCATAAACAAGTGGAACTGAATGCTCAACGCAGATTCCTCTCTACCGATAATTATACAGAAAATACAATCTATGCGCAAAACAAAACCCTCTAAGAGAAACTCTAATTAACACTATCTAAACAACCAAGCAAAAGATTAACCATCGTCTTGAATTTTACCAATCATAAATTACAATGTAGCAAGACTCCACTTTTCAGCCAAGCGCGAAACAGAGCTTCGACGGAGTTTCATGACACCATCACAAAACGTAAACAACAAGACAGAAGACCCATCTGGTCCACAAGGCATAATTTGCAGATCGCTACAGACGTCCAAAACAAAACCCTCGAACACATCGTCGCCCCAACTTCCAGAGATCGAACCCAACCCAAAAATTGTCACCGAATCGACAACAAGATCGGACCTTTCTCTCTCTCTCTCACTCAATCGAGGTTCCGAACGACACCCTCGGCGCGAAAACTACCACAAAAGATCCCGATCCGTCCAGACGAAACACGAGATCGTCGCCGGACATTCCGACACCATCCTTAGCAACCGCGACGACATTCACGAGAAAAGAGGAACGAGAAGCATCGAGAAGTCCAGATTTTACCTGGAAAGAGACGAGGCGAGGGCGAAGAGAGGCTTGCTAGGGACTTCGCAGTTCGAGCAGTGTGCAGAGTGAGGAGGCGAGGCGGAGGAGTGAGGAGGGGATTTATAAATTAGGGTTTTAGCGATCTGGGATCGGAGCAGGAGGAGTCCAATTTGGTAATTTCCTCTTTGGGGAGAGGACTCCTTCGTCAAATCGAATTATCATCCCTCCTATAAATTGTTCTATTTCTGGAATTCTGTTGCCTTGTAACAGGATAATTAAGATTATGTTTGTTTCGCGAAAAATTATTTTTAAAAATAATTATTTATACTTCCTAAAATAGTCAGTGAAAATCTTCTTAGCATCGATTACAATTTACTTCTGGATATTTTTGCAGGCGATGAATATATTGATTTGTTGATTTATTTTTGTTAGTAATAGGAGGATATTTTTTGGAATATTTTGTACTCCCCGGTAATAAAGATATTTGGAATTTGAATGGTGTTCCAACCGTCTATTCCTGTTTTTCGATGGTACGGAAATCTAATTTAGGTAATTAAATATCATATCTGTATTACCTTTTGCTAATTTTGTAAACCCAAATAGGAGGTGACCAAACTCAAAATATTTAATATAAATATAATTTTGCAATGAAAATTTTCTATCTCGCATCCCGAAGGCACATATACATCCATCATCAGCTGCTAAATCAATTAGTAGATTTTGTCAATCCAACGTCATTTACCCGAGACAAAAGAAATTCAAATAATTTTTTTGTCATGGGCTTCAAGGGGCTTGGGCTTGCATTAGTCCCAATCCAACTTGAGAACTCGATTGGTCAATTCCAAGCCACTCTTGATTTTAAAATTTCGAAATTAGGAATAACCGGTCTAGTTTCTGGTTCTTAGGGAAGGACGAATAGACAAAAACTACCCAAATTATTTTGTTGTTTTAATTTCTATAAGGGCAACATAAAAGATCATTTTTGGGAGTAAGTAGTAATTCCATTCCATTTCATTCTAAAATAACTCTAAATGTACTTGACAACTTTTGAGGAAGAAATTAAATTTTTCTTAAAAAATTAGAGATAAATGCATCGAAAATCCTAAAATTTGTCACGAATGTACAATTAATTGTATTTTTAAAAATTTTCAGACTCAATTGCACTATCATAACAAGTTTTAGAACTTGATTGCATTTTATTAACAAGTATTAGAATTTAATTACAATTATTAAAAAAATTATAACTCAATTGCATTTTCGTAATAAGTTTTAGGACTTTGAATATACTTATTCAAAAAAATAACATTATCAATTCTCAGGATAATCTAGAAACCGGACCAAGAGCGGTCAGTCCAATCTAGTCTTGTTCTAGGGTAAGTAAGGTCGGTTCCCGATTCCACAAACCCAAAACTAACTCTATTCTATTCAATTTCCAATTGCAAAGTAGGAATCCACCCACCTTAGAGTCAATCTTCCCTAATTCAAGTGGTTATCTACAAAGCCAATTTTTTTGTCCTTTGTTTTTTATTTCCCCTTGAGCTACGGTGTATGTTTTGGGGATTTTAGGCGCATTAAAGTGATTTTCCAGGACCTATTTATCAAGGATATTGTTGCCTTAAAGGCACTATTCGGTTTACCAAAAACTTTTTGGGTTTTTCAATGGCAGGCCCAGATGTACACAGAAGCCCTTTGCTAAAAAAAATAAGCTGCTTTGATTGATACTAGCTACCAAAAAAATACACTGAAGATTACATACTCAAAAATAAATCGAAGATTGCATTCAATAGAAACCTGGGACTGAAATCGAATACCGAGGAGAGAGGAAAAGATTGTCGACATCTCAAATTTCAACCTTTTTTACCACGTCTCGATTGAAACTTTTCCAATGACTAACATGATTCGTGGCTTTAACTTCCTAAACGGGTCCCACAGGCGAAGAATTTTCTTTTGATACCACCGTTACGCGATAAGCCCGACCCTCAATTTACGACATTGGAGTCCGATAGGTCGTTACTGGCGGTGCTGAGAAGATCAGTTTCCTAATCCTTAATGAAAATCCTGAAACTAAATATCAGAACTTTCCAAAGTAATGAGAATCATATGGATCGAATGTTTGGATAAGAGAGCAATCGCCCAACAAAATTCGATTGAAATTTTTTAAAGTAATGTCGAAACTTTCGATTGTGCATAACCCAAATTAACAGAACTCCTAAAACTTTAATGTTGATTCGTGATCCTTACCTAGAATAATTCTCAAGGTAGGCAATCAAGAACTTTTTTCTTTTTTCTTTTTAGTTTAAAAGTTAATTGTTTTCAAGATTTTCACGGATTTCTATTTAAGGATTGATATTTCAACATCGATTTATCAAACAGTTTTCCCTCACGAGAATTTTCATTTTTCAAAGTATGACGAGGAAACCCACTTTAACTAGATAAGTATCGCGATCCATTAAATGCCCCCATTAACATCATGGATCCACAAATTTCAACCTTTTTACCACATATTGAGTGTAACTTTTCCTTCGATTGACATGATTTGAAGTGTGGCTTTAACTCCCTAAATGGGTCCTATTGGCGGAAGACTTTTCTCTTGACACCAATATTACCCGATAAGTCCAACCCTTGATTTACGACACTGGAGGCAGATAGGGCTATGCTAGCAGCATCAAGAAGAGCAATTTCCTAATCCTTAATGAAAATCACGAAATTAAAGGCCACAAGCTTTCCAAAGTAATGATGATCAAGTCGACCAGGCACTGGACGAGAGAGTAATTGCTCAACAAAATTCGATTGAACGTTTTTGAAGCACCGTCGAAACTTTCAACTATACGTAACTAAAATTAACATAACTCCTACAATTTTAATGCCGATTCGTGATCATCACCTAAAATAACTTTCAAGGTAGGCAATAAAGAACTTTCGTTTCTTAAACTTCAAAGTTCATTGTTTTCATGATTTCGACTGATTTCTATTTAATGGCTAATATTTCAACGCTGATTTATCAAACAGTTTTTCCTCTCCAGAGTTTTTTTTTTTTTTCAATTTATGACTAGGAAACCCACTTTAAATATCAGGGTCCATCGTATCCCATTAACATCTGGGACTGAATAAGGCGCAAGCCTAAGTCTAAATAGGCGTTTTTGCCCATGTTTGAAGGGCAGTTCCGCCGGATTTGTGCAGCCCCGAGTAGGCATCAGGCAAGGCTCACTCAACAGCGAGGCTTGGCTATGCTCGCACTACGGAGAAGGTGACGGGGACGATTAACGAGGGTGGGCACAGACGGACGCCGAATCAGCTTTGGTGAGTTCTCGTAGACGACAATATATGTAAGGTTTATGAGTCATCTCATAGAAGGCAGTGTAATAAAGCATCAATATTGATTAATCCATAAGTATATGAATCTATTCATAAAATAAAATAAAAAATCAAGAGCTTCGAGCCAATAAAGACTAAAAAGATTGACTCAAGAACAAATTTCATGAGAGGCTCTATTGTAGAATTCAAACCTAACCATTAAGTGCGAAGCGATGGGAACGATGGAAGCTATGAATACGTAAGATTCTATTGAAAAATAAATCCTAATAATTCATTAGGTGGGATGGCTAGGTTGGCCGCTTTTGATAATTCTTGGATTCAAGAATCCGGGTGGCTCAATCCCAATTTTGGAATTCAAATGCTTCTAGTGTAGCGATCAAGATAGAGATGAAGAACCATAGGATATACTAAGCAGTTGATGAACCATTCACAAGCATCTTCAGGATTTTCCATACTAAATAACAAAAATTATTTTTCAGTTTATTTTCAAGTTTTAGTCAATATGAAAATGACTTGCTGAAAAATATTTTTCAGAATTACCATAGTTTTTGCAAAACAAACGAGGCCTAAGAGTGAATTGAAATTTAAAGTTTACGGAAAGACATAATTTAATAAGAGTTTGACTGTAAATTGCCTTTGCTTATAGTGAGTGGGTGATACATGCCCCTTCTTCAAAATATGATAACCAATCAAAATTCTTGACTTCACTTATCCACTTAGCCGCCCCACTACTTTTAAGCCTCCTTTTCTTTATGTCCTATCCTTTTCATTCGCAAGTTCATATAAATTCTAAAATTTAAATTCGAGATGAGTGATCAAAGTATTATTTACTCCTGATATTGAAGATCTTTGGAAAATTGACCGGTGCTCCCTCCAAATGTCGGTCTCTCTCTTTGGACGATAGGGAAATCCAATTTACATATGTGAATATTATACTGATAATTGTCATTCCAAATTTGTAATCTTATGTGATCCGAACTAGAATAGGTGATAAAAATATGTAATTATGGGGCAAAATTTTCTATCTTGTGTTTTGAATTCCCATTGATATCCATTGTCAACTAGAAAATTTGTCCATCTAATGTCATTAAGTGATCATCTACAAAGCCATTTTTTGTCCTTTTTTATTTTCTGGCCAATGGTGCTCGTTTTGGGGGAATTTTCTAGGCACAATAAAGCGGTTTTCCAGGACCTATCTCTCAAGGATATCGTTGCCTTTATGGCACTATTCGATTTATACACAGAATTTTTTATTTGTCAATTTGAAATTTTTAGTGATATCAATTATTTTTTTTCCGAATCTGCCTACTTATCTTTTTTCATATTTATTCAATGGGTTGGAGAGGCAATTTTCTTTCCTTTTATTTTATTTTTAATTTTTGTGTTTCAAGAATTTCAGGATAGGGAGAGCAGTAGTCCTTGAGAGATCTTAGATTTGGTAATCTGCCAAATCGGTGCCTTGGAATCTTGGATGAGGATTGAGTGTTTTTTTTTTTTTTTAAAGGAAAGGAATTGACGAGGAAAAGAAAATCAGAGAAAATAAAGAGAATAGGCACACGTCATCGATATTTGAACACGTGGCGGAATCAGGTCTATTCACGGTTGGTTCCTTCCGCCGGAGCACCGTACAATTATCCTCGTGTCGCTCGTATTGGATTTTTTTTTTCTTTTTTATTGCATTAGCAATAGATATAACAATAATACCACCCGTGGTGGCTCCGTTGGATAAGCTCCGCTCGCGATCCCTTAGGAGGTGAAGGATTCAAAACACAAGTAGAGGGGCTTAAGTGTATTAAGTGTGACAGGGGTGGTGGGTCCTCCCGCTACGTGTCACCCTGGAGGTTTCTGGCGCGGCGCTGTCAGCATGCCGCCAGTTCTCCTCCGTAATCAAAAAAAAAAAGATATAACAATAATTGTTTTTATTTGTTATAATATTTGATCCGCCTCCAACCGCCACATAGTTGGCCCTAATTTGAAAAACAAAAATTGCTGCAGCTTTTTCTTATAAATCTTTGCGCCTCTATATATTCACAAGTTCATTCCCATATATGCTTAATTCAGAGAGAACATCAATTTTCAAGATCTATCCCATAAAGAAAAAGAACCGAGAAATAATGTTTTGGTCTCTTCAAGCTTATCATCCCACTAAGAATTAATGTCGAAAAGGGATGATAGGCTTGATGACCAGACATTAATTCTCATGTGCTAGATAAGGGATCGTCCTCATGCGATGCCCGAAACCAAAGGACGATCGATGTGGAGTAGAATCGGAGTAAGTTTTTCTCTCTCTCTTCTTTTCCAGTTTCATGATTTATTAATTTCTTTTCTATTACTCACCCCACTGTGGAAACGCTGATTTGTGCCCTGTCCCCTCATTCGGGAGGGGAGGGGTTCGAAACTCTGCGCCCCCATTGCACCATTTACTTGCGCTCCATGGGAGGTGGGTCCTTTACGGGTTGCCCCGGATTTACACCGTTGGCTGCCGGCTGTACAATGATTCCCGGGTCACTAAAAAAAATTCATTTTCTGCGTGAGGAACTCGATTATGTTCGATGATGATAACAGAGGAATTCTATCGGTACCAGGCACGAGAACTTGCTTTCTCGAACTCTTTTGTCCGCACCTATTGTCGCGTGCAGGACATGCTATCGTTCCTTAAGCTTTAGCACGCGTATGCATGTGTAAGCCCTTCTTTGCTAGTTATACAATAGAAAATTCAACCATTGTTCTTCAGCCTAAGAGGAAAATACGTATATTTAACCGGCTCTTTTGGCGACGAGAAGGCATGGTTTCTTGTTTCGTGGATGATATTGTGGGTAAAAAATTAATCGCAGTACAAAAATCTGGATTTGCACGAGCTCTTGAAAACGGCAAGAAATAGGAGAAAAAAAATCGTCGAAGGTCATCCATAACTTGATTGAGTGCAGTTGGGGTGATATTTTCTAATTTTACTTTTACTTTTGTTCTTATTTTTACTTTTGTTTTTAGTTTAGCGTTCAAGATTCAGGATAAAAGAGAGCAATTTTTTAGAGATTCCAGATTTTGGTATACTCTGAAAATTGGTGCTTTGGAATCTTGGATGAAGTTTTTTTTTTTTGATCGAAATTCTTGGATGAAGATTGAGTTCTTTATCGACGTATGCAATCCATTAAGCAAAGAAATTAACGGGGAGAAAAGAAAAATCAGGAAAAAAAAAATTGAAAATAGGCACGCAACAATGGATATTAAGACGGCGTTGATCTTGACACGTGGCGAAATGTGGCGCATTAACGTTTGGTTTCCTCTGCTTGTGCATCGTCTAATAATTCTTTTGAGATAAGTGCACCATTTTTATTATTCAATAAAATTACATTAGCTCTGCATCAAATAATGACCGTTTTATTTGCTGTGATAAGTGCACTCTTCCCCCCCGCTCACTACCTTCACAAATACATTCCCATACCCTAAATTCACAAAGAGAGACTGCAACGGTGAACGATCAATTTTCAAGATTCGTCCCAAGGAGGAAAATAGTGAGTCCCACTTCAAGAAGATCCTGAGAATCAATGTCTTGATCGTCAGGTCTATCGTCCTCATGTGATGAAATTTGAGGACGATCAACCTGACGAACAAGACACCAATTCTCATGAGACGAACATGGATTGTCCTCGCGCGATACCTAATGCTGAACACAGTGAACAGGACGATGCACCCGATAGGGTAGAGTAGAACAGAGGGGGAGTTAGTTGGCGGTTGAAGTTAGTTTTTCTCTTTCCTTACTCTCTTGTTTTCTCGATCTCTTTTCTAGTTTCAAGAACTTGTATATATGTTTGATGACATCAGACAATTTCTCCTTGTAACAGTATGGGAACTTGCATTCTTGAACACTTCCATTTACATCTACTATGTACAAGATTGACCTATTGCTCTTTAATCTTTAGCACACGTATGAACATGTAAGTCTTTTTCGCTAGTTATACTATAAGGAATTTAACCAATGTTTGTCAGCCTAAGAGGATAAAAAGAAAACATAATTTAGCCAACTTTCTTAAGCGTCGAATTTCATCAGTGAAGGGTTGGTTCCTTGTCACGTGGATAAAATGCTACCTTATACCACTCCTTGCCCAAGCAATAACCACATCTGAGTCTTTTTTCACAGTTCATGAGTTTTAAAAAAATTTATTTTATTATTATACTTCTTAAAAAGAATTAAAGTATAAGTAGGATGACACGATAGCATTTTACGGCAATTTAGCATCCACGGTGGCATTTTGGTTTAACTTTCTAATGGAAGCACCAATTCAAACCAAAAGTACATAGTTTAAGGACCGAATTTCATAAATTAAAATGATTAGAGACCATCAGTGCTTTTATCCCCTTACTTTTTTTAATCTTTAATTATCATTTTTCAAAAACAAATACCGTCCTAATCATTCCATTAATTTCACTGGAAAGCAAGTTTGATGCTTTATTTGGGTAAAACTATTATATCTCTACCTAATTATCGTCAACGTTCTTTAGGGTTATTAGACTAATAAAGAAAAACTAATGAAAGGACTTTTGGAAGTCCAAACTTGCCTAACACATCTTTTAATACAATGATTGCCAAATGCGCGTTTCTTTTGATGAAAAACACTTCGAAACAAAAGGTTTTATAACCGTTCCATTTAAAGTAGAACTAGATTTCGAGCATGCATGCACTATGAGCGTAATTATTGTATGTGAATTTTTGAACGATCAAATTGAGGAATGTGTCAACCACTGGGATTCGCCCCAGTGGCCACCCTTCCAACATGGAAGGGGGAGGTGAGGGGTTCAAATCCCCACCTTCTCAAGGGGGGATGGGGTGGGGACGCGTAAGTTTCAGGAGTGGGTTTCGACTCCCACACCCTGCAAGAGGCAGGGCAAAAGAGTGTAGAGTAGGAATAGGGTAGGACTGACCAAAAAAAAAATTGAGGAATGTGTCGATTGGGAAAGTGTTCCTAAAAGTGAATTGAAATTTAAAAATTTACGAGATAGATGTGATTAAGGCTTCGTTTTTTTTTTTTTTTTTTTTTGAGAAAATGACCGATGTGGAAAACATTTTCCTAAAATCAATTGCTTGTATTACTTAAAATAATTAGTTCATGAAAAATATTATAATTATTGATAATAATTGTTATATTAATATATTCATAAATGATAGAAAAAATTCGTTCATTTACTTTTATAAACGATACAAGTGATTATTTTGAGGAAAATATTAATTCAAATCAGTCATATTCCATGAAATAATCAAAGCACACCGCAACTTGTCTTTGCCAATAAATACAAGTGGTTATACATGCCCCTTCTTCAAAAGATGATAAACTTGTCAAAATTCTCTGGCTTCACTTATCCACTTATTCGCCTCACTACTTTTAAGTCTCCTTTTATTTATGTCCTATCCTTTTCATTCGCAGGTTCATATAAATTCTAAAATTTAAATTTGAGATGAGTGATCAAAGTATTATTTACTTCTGATATTGAAGATCTCTGGAGAATTGACTGGTCCCTCCAACTATCGGTCTCTCTCTTTGGACGATAGGGAAATCCAATTTACGTATGTGAATATTATACTGATAATTGTCATTAATTTGTAATCTTATGTGATCCGAACTAGAATAGGTGATAAAAATATGGAATTATGGTGCAAAATTTTCTATCTTGTGTTTTGAATTCCCATTGATATCCATTGTCAACTAGAAAATTTGTCCATCTAATGTCATTAAGTGATCATCTACAAAGCCATTTTTTGTCCTTTTTATTTTCTGGCCAATGCTGCTCGTTCTGGGGGATATTTCTAGGCACAATAAAGCGGTTTTCCAGGGCCTATCTCTCAAGGATATTGTTGCCTTTATGGCACCATTCGATTTATACACAGAATTTTTTGTTTATCGATTTGAAATTTCTTGTGATATCAATTATTTTTTTCCGGATCTTCCTACTTTATCTTTTTTCATATTTGTTCAATGGGTTGGAGAGGCAATTTTCTTTCCTTTTATTTTATTTTTAATTTTCGTGTTCAAGAATTTCAGGATAGGGAGAGCAGTATTTCTTGAGAGATCTTAGCTATGGCCGGTATTTCTTGAGAGATCTTAGCTATGGTAATCTGCGAAATTGGTGCCTTGGAATCTTGGATGAGGGTTGAGTTTAAGGAAAGGAAATCATAGAAAATAAAGATAATAGGGACACGGCACCGAACCTGGATACGTGGCGGAATCCGGTGTATTCACGGTTGGTCTCTTCCGCCGGAGCACCGTACAATTATCCTCGTGTCACTCATACTGCAAGTTCAAGTTCAAGAAGTTGCTTCCTTAAAATCTTTTATTTCGCACTTGTTGTCACGTATGGAACATGCTATTATTTTGCACTTGTTGTCAAGTTCAAGAAGTCTTTCTTTGCTAGTTATACAATAGAAAATTCAACAATTGTTCTTCGGCGACAGGTTTTTCCGGCGAAGGTGTGGTTTCTTGTTTTGTGGACGATGTCGGGGGTAAAAATTAATCAAAGTACAAAAGTTGGTACTAAATATGCATGAGATCCGATTGAAAACAGCAAGAAATAGGAAAAAAGTGTCATGTTAGAGGAGATGTTCGGAGAAGTTGACCAGTTATTTACAACCATCATCAAAGATCATCGGTAAATTAATTGAGTATTTCCAACCAAAAAATAAATAAAATTGATTGAGTGCGGTATTTATAAATTTACTTTTATTTTATTTTTGTGTTCAAGATTTTTAGGATAAAGGTTAGCAATTTATGGTAGGTTTCAGATTTTGGTATCCTCTGAAAATTGGTGCTTTGGAATCTTGGATGAAGATGGAGTTCTTTATTACGTGTATAATCTAATATGGAAAGAAAGTGACGGGAAAAAAGAAAAATCAGAAAAAAAAAAAAAAAAAAAAAGTAGGGGGAGGAGGAAGAAAATAGGCACACCACGATGATATCGGACGGCGTTGACCTTGACACGTGGCAAAATCTGGTGCATTAGCGGTTGGTTTCCCCTGCCGGAGGCGCCGCATGATAATTCTTCTGAGATAAGGGCAATCTTTTTTTAATTAGATCTACCCTAGTCTCTACCAACAATATTAGGACGGCGGTTCATGTAACAATGATCGTTTTATTTATTATGATTTTAAAAACTACTTCTAATGACCATAAATTTAGCGCCAACTGAGAATAAAAACATTTATACAAGAATTTTAACCATTGTTAGAATATAGTTTCAATGAGTTTCTTGAGCTTTCAATTTCATTAGTGAATATTAAGTTTTTTGTTCTTTGGACGATGTGATAAATTAAAATTAATTGCAATAGAAAATTTATATGAGAACATGTGTTTTTTCGTGGGTCCTAATGTGAGTTGTTAAATTTCTTGATATGTGATTGCATTGGTTTACGACAAAAATAAAGACATGCTAAAAATATTTTGTATTTCCGTGAAACCCATTGGTTTAAAACAAAACATTATATAGTTTAGGGACAAAATGGTAAAGTAATAATTCAGGGAGTAGAATGTATAGATCAAAAAACTTAGGGACCTCCGATGATTTTATACCATCGATATTACTTATGGTAATTCGACCCAAAAAAAAAGAAAACTAATGAAAGGACTTTGTAAGTACTCCTTTACTGAGCAGTAATTTTTTGAAAATTGCATGACAAGTATTTTGTAAAACAGTAATTGCAAAACGCTCCTATATTTCGATGGAAGCGCTTCTAACTCGAGTTTTTAGCATCAATGCAAAATTTCAAAATTAAGGCTATTTTAAATACTTTTTCTGGTCAAAATTAAAGCATTTCCATACTCGTTCTAGATACGACATTATTTGCTATTTAAAATTCTTTTTTTGTTTTTTTTGGTCTGGCTGGAGATTTTGCATTGATGCTATTTCAAAATTCAAGATCCCAAGATTGATCGCACTTCCTAACTCCTGCTGTTCTACACTAATTTGTAAATAATAATCATCAACAATTTAAGAACACGTTCAAATTTTTCCAAGTCCCCGTTTTATCTCTATTGCTAGACATATTCCACTTTACTTCTTCTGAAAAGGGAGTTGCAAAAGCCAAAATGAAATAGAAATAAAATAAAAACAAATAAATAAATTAAAACGTTGATGTGACTTCGGGATTGAAGGGTGGCGTTTGTTGATCTAG
Organism: Eucalyptus virginea; assembly: GCA_014182375.1. Lineage (NCBI taxonomy): Eukaryota > Viridiplantae > Streptophyta > Magnoliopsida > Myrtales > Myrtaceae > Eucalyptus > Eucalyptus virginea. The sequence goes on along the minus strand of CM024521.1, from coordinate 43,255,315 downwards.
ATTAGGCAAATTGGTCAGCAAATCACTCAGGATTGCTTTGGCAGGTGGGGCTGTCACTTGCTTGGACCATGACCATACTTGCTACTATCGAATGGACTAGATTAGCTGCCCAGCTGGTAAGCAATTAATGTCAACTTTTTATGAAATATTTTCCGTTGAAAAAAGTGGTAAAAATGTGTTTGTTGACTTTAGTCTCGAGTTTAGTTTGGGTCGGTTGTGGATATTTCTTAATGACTTCATGTAGCTTTCGATTCGTTTGCTTGTGTTAGATTAGGAATTATCACCGGTGTACCTCAATACCTATAACAAAAAGTATTGAAAGCAATGCATGGTTTAGACGATAGGTGCATCTTTCTATCCCATTTTCCCATATGTAGTGTTAGGGTAACTTTTTCGGCTATTTTGCACTAGGTAAAAGGTGTTAATAGGGGGCCTCCGTCCCCCATTTATGGTTGAAGCTTTTCGCTTTCAACATTATATAGATTTCAGAATTCATTAATAGAAAAAGAGAAAAATTATAGAATTAATCCTAAATTAATTGTATACATGACAATTCATTTCTAAATATTTCAATTTTATTAATTTAATCATCAATATTTTAGCAAAATCCCAATATTATTTTTTTGATCAATTTTCATCAGAAATTACTAACATAATATCTAGTCATTACTGACTGTCTTGTATCACGTACCATCAAGTCAGCCTTGGAGATTGCTCTCGTAGCGATCCTCGCAAGCCATTGCTGGCCTAGAATTCAAAAAAATCTTTAAAAAATTATCTACGTCTATATTGTTCGTGTCACGTTAGATGGTCAATGTCCAAGTTAATTATTTTAGCTAAAATTAGCCAGAATAATGATATTGATAAATTGTTAAAATACTTAAAATTTAATTTATTTAATCGAAAATTTTAGGACTGAATTAACATTTATATAACATTGAAAACTTTTATGATTATTTCTCCCAATAAAATTGTTCCACGGAGTTGATTGATGTAATCATTCCAACATAATTGAACTGTTATCTTGGGGTGCTTTTGGGCAGATATGAGTGGCTCCTTTTCCACAAGCTTTGATCGCCAACTGTGGTGGCCACAACAACATTTTTTAATAAAAGGGATAATATTATTTTTCTAAGATACTATCAAAATGGATGGCTAGAAACAGACTAAAGACCGTTCCTTGTGTATTCCTATGTCAGACAACGGAAAGCCAACATGATTGGGTCATGCAATGTTGCCTTTTTCCTTCTAAATTTTCCTTTTTTGGTTAAATATATATTTTTCAAATTTATAATATGATCGGGAATGGCGATGGGATATAATATACCATATACTTTTTCCCACCATCTCTTTTTCATTGCCGAACACTTTTTGTTGCTTAGCTTTTCGCATGTTTTCTGCGTCCTTTTCGTGTATGACCATTCAAACCCGAAAGGAACATAATCTCATCTCCTCCCGGTCTCTCTGTGGACCAAGTAAGGCGTGGCGAGAATGGTGGGACAAGCTTGGGTTTTATTGATACGCAAAAAAAGAAAAAAAAGAAAAAAAAAAAGATATCATCGGCATCTAAATTTCATTTGACTAGAATTTCATGACCGGCCTGTCTTAATACACGAATCTGTGCTTGAATTGAGAAGAAATCCATTTATGCTGAAAATGCCTCCAGTCTGTAAAATTTTATGGTATCGTTGTCGATTGCTATCAAATATCTTTCCCAGTATGAACTTTGACTAGTCTGGGCTTTGACCTAAAATAAAGTTTGGAAATGTATAATAAGGAAGGGAAATAAAAGTCCCAAATTGATTAGTTCAAATATCAAAGCAATTAATGTCAATAAGGAAACTGCTTCCAGTCTGTAAAATTTGATGGGATCATTGTCGATTACTGTCCAATATTTTCCCAATATGGACTTTGACTAATATGGGCTTTGACCTAAAACAAAGCCTTGAAATGTATAATAAGAAAGGAAAATAAAAGTCCCAAATTTATTAGTTCAAATAAGAGAATCTGATAGCAATTAATGTCAACGGAGGAACTGGGTCAACCTGTGGTTGAGGACAGTGCCTAAGACGTATCAACTCATTTGTTCTCATTTAACCAAGGCATATCAACCCAGCTGTAGGCATTTAACCACCCTTACTTACTCCAGACTTGAGAGGTTACTATACTTGCTTACTCGATAGTAGCCAAAACCGTGGGCATTTAACCATCCTTAGTTATTCCAGACGTGAGAGGCTACTATACCTGCCTACTTGATAATAGCAAAAACCGAAGCTCTGACGTGATGTTTACCTTCACCATCGTGAGGCCCCCTAATTTCCTGTCTATTGGTGAAGCTTCTAATTTCCTGTCTATCTTCTCGACAAAGAGGGAATAGGAGGACAGTTCGGGGTCTCTCACCCCGCCTGTTTCCTCCATGAACCTTTTAAGGACCTATTCTTGAAATGTATAATAAGAAAGGAAAATAGAAGTCCCAAATTTTATTTTTATTTTTATTTTTTTTTGTGCTGGAGGAATCACTTTAGTCGACAGCCGCCATGTAAATCCCCAGGTGACAACACTAGTGAGGAAACCACCACCCTACGCGCCACGCATCAATCACCTAATAGCCCGCCAGCCTCCTTGCAACTTGCGTCGCAAAGACTTCGAACTTCTGACCTTCCTTCAGAGGGCTGAAGCCTACCCAACAGAGTCACCACGGCTAGTGGTTAAAAGTCCCAAATTTATTAGTTCAAATAAAAGAATCCGATAGCAATTGATGTCAATAAAGAAGTTTCTTTTTTATCTATGATTCTATTATCTTTTTTCCAGTTGACCAAATTGGAACAAGTTGAACTTCTATTAATGGGTATCTCTAGACCCTTCTCACTTACCTAACCCTCACACTAACTAACTCTGATTCTTGAATGAGCTTATATGACTTTCGCATAATTTTCTCTTGAAATGCTACTAGAATCATCGAGTTGTTGGAGAATATTCTGAATAAGCCTATGAAATGAGATCAATTTTTCAAAAGAGAACCAAAAATGGATGCTGTATTTTAACTATTTTGTTTCTAATAACAATTCGAAATAGCCAACCGGTTAGTCTCAAATAAGGCCATTCGAAATAGCCAGCCGGTTAGTCTCAAATAAGGCCACTTGAAACACTTATTTGATACTTTTCCCTTGCGACAATGAGCTTCGGGGACAATGAGCGAGCACACTGACAGAATTTCGTGAAATTAATTTGATGAACGACAATCCCTGAGATTTTCATTTTAAAGGAAAGAAAAAAAACAAGGAAGAAAGACAAAAATGAAATTGGGGGCGACTATGAATCATTAGGCTCAGGAACCCGTTGCTGCGGCCGTGAAAAGACGTAATCGCCCCCATCAAAAGTCAAATTATCAACATAAATGGGGGGTCGTATTGGGTGTATAATATAGTAATTACATTTTTCTTATAGCAGCTACATTGAAGTCAGTCGGTCGGCCCGCGCGCTTCGGGAAAGCGCACGAGCACCGTCGGATCTAAAATCACACGGCCCCCCGTGAGACACGAATTCCTCCTGTACACGCGCAGAAGAAGAAAATCCGGCGCTTCACCCCGGGACGAACGACGGCTTGCGCGGGGCGGGCTCGTAGCAGAACGGGGCCGCCGGGTGCTGCCACTTCTTGAAGGCGATCGCCGCCGGCTTCTTCTCAGGCTGCTCCTCGCGCGCCCTGGCCCCGCCGGAGGGGCCGGCGAGCCTCGTCGCCGGCGGCGGCGGCGAGGTCGGGGAGGAGGCGAGGGGGGAGAGGAGGGGGATCGCGACGTTCCACTGCTGGGAGGCCGGGCTGGCGATCTGGAGGGAGGCCGGGGCGCGGCGCTGGAGACGGCTGGGCTGGCGCCTGCCGGCGGCGGAGGCGGCGGAGCTTCTGGATCTGTCGGCCATGGGGCTTCGATCGAAGGGCGCGAGGTGGAGGAGGAGGAGAAGAGGTGAGCGTCAGCGACGGCAGGAATCTATGGCTTAGAGAGAGAGAGAGAGAGAGGGAGGGAGGAATGTGGGGAACGGGAATGGAGGATGAGGAGGATGATGATGGAGACGAGGGGTGGGGGGAGAGAGAGTTTTATAGAGAGAGACGGGGTGGACATGTGGAAGGCACGCTAGAGAGAGAGAGAGGGTCAAATCGAGAGGTTTTCTTTTTTTTTTTTTTTGTTTTGTTTTTGGGTCGAAAAGGAGGGGAGGGGGTTGGAACGGAAGTTTGTCGAGGAGGAGAGTCGGCGCACGCGGCTCTCTGCTTTCTGCTGTCGGCTCGGCTCTCCTCTCGAGCTGCGACGGGGGCTTTCTTTCTTTCTTTCCTCTCCTTCTTCTCCTTTTTTTTTTTTTCCTTCTTAAATATAATAAATATTTTGATTTTCGTGGAGATGGTTGGCATTTCGATGAAGAATTGCTAGATGGACATTTCTGTCCTTGCGGAATTTCTTGTTTTTTACTCCTCTTCTTGTGTCCCTTAATTATAAATTTATAATAAGTGGATTGACAATAATGTTCAATATCTTCGTACAATTCAAAAATTGAATAGAATGTATATCAAACTGTGGAAATTACTTTGACTAAATTAAAATTTTAGAAATCATATTACGTATTGGGTTAATATTCAGAGACTATATTAAATTGCTTTAAAGTTCACGGAATTGCATATTGAGCTAAAATTCAAAAGTCGTTTGTATCATTATTTCATTGTTACACCTAAATTTAAGTTAAATCATATTTAAAAAATACAAAAGCTAGATTCTTCTTTTTCAAAAAAAAAAAAAAAAAATCAACCATGAAGACTAGGGCATCTCCCTTGTGGTGGCGGCCCCATCACTAATGGGGCATTAGCAATGGCCGACAAGGTCAGGGGCCTTGCAGGCTCATTTGTGGTCGGCAAAGGTTGTCGGCCCTCACTAAAGCGTGATCATCGAGATCCCACCAATGATGGGTTGACGGCCATAGGCAAGATGGCCTAGCCCTTGGTTTTTTTTTTTTTTTTTTGGTTAACTTTTATCCCCTTTTTTTTTTTCATTTTGCTCTAGTTTTTTTAATTAAGACTTGATATACAAATTAGGATTGATATAAAAAAGACATCATTTTTGTACTTTAATTTAACCTTAATGTCGTGTAAGAGAGAAAAAGTAACGAGAAAAGCTATGTCAGTCAGAACTGAACGGAATTAATAACAAGACTTGATTGCACCAATTTGACAAATATGAGAACTTGATTTCATATTCCAAAAGTTTCGAGGCTTATTCGCACTTCCACAACAAGATTGGCATCCCTCGTCCCGGGAAAAAAGCAGAAGGACGAGTGGAAATAGGCCCCCAACGGTATCAAAGGGCATCATCTCTTCTCGAAGCGACGTCGTGTCGAGGGGCGCGGGGCTGAGCCGACAAGCCGTTGTGAACTTCTTGTTTATCGTTTTGACGTTTCGCTCCGCTCTTACCCGTTCTTGGATCTTCCTAGTTCTAGGACAACGTAGAGAGAGCATCGTCAAAAGCCTCGATAAATTCTAGACACTCCGCTCCAAACGGATGCCCACGCTTTTCTAACCGACCGACCCCACCGCCTCCCTTCCTCTCTCTCTCTCTCTCTAAGTGATCCAGTGCAACCGACGCAGTAAATCCCATAGACGCGGCCCGTCGGATCGCTGGAATGGGCCAGCGGGCCCCGCGAGATCGGAGGGTCCGGACGCGCTGGGTGTACACGCGAATCCGGGTGCGTCCGCTGAATTCTTCTTCCCCGTTCTGTCACGTACCGTCTCCACCACCACCAGATTTTGACCAATTATGCCCAGGCCTCGAAGACTCTTTCTCTCTCCTCCTCCTCCATCTCGACGAAGACACGTAGGATGGGATCCTATTGCGGCGCTCCATGTGGCACAACCTTTTCCCAGTCGGTCAATGTGGGATGACGTGACCGATTTTTTTAATACGAAATTCAATGGCTGAATCCCGTTTGGTCTTCAATCGAAATCCGAAACCTATTGACTTTTTGGGAACACGACATTTCACCCTCATTAAAATTTGTTTGAAAATAGTCATAAGGTGAATAAGACACGTAAATTTCAGAAGTGGGTTTCGACTCCCACGCCCTGCAAGAGGCAGGGTAAAAGTTTGAGAGTGAGTGTAGGGTAGGAATAGAATAGGACTGACAAAAAAAAATAAAAATAAATAAGACACTGCAAGCCCTAACCACATGATTTCTCAATTTTTCTCCTCATGTCTGAAACCCTTAAAATGTTAAGACCTACAATTTGCATTTCCCAACTTAAAAAGAATCATTTGTCTCGTGCATAACCAAGTTCTATGCCTGAACTTATCCTCACTCTCTTCTCCTATCCTTTCTCTCTCCTTGCTTGTAATATCACAACATAACGTAGATGGAGAGAGAGAACCCGGCCTCGGATTCGTTAAGGACGCCTCACCCTTGCCCCTCTCTACACATCCTTCTCTTTGTTTGTGGTGAGATTGTTCGCTGCTCACAAAGATGAGACATCTGATCTTAACCAGAGCTCCCAGCTTATGATCTCTAAGGCCATCCTAGATCGGCCTTGAGTTCATGAGGCATGCAAGCTCCGCAATAGAGCTCGGCCATGTGGTCATGCCCCACTAGATCAAGGTCGTTCGGTCTTAATTTGGCTTTGAGTTGGCACAATGAGAGTCATTGGCCCTGGTCGGAGGTCAAGCCTCTCCGATGATGGAAGGAGAGAGTGGGCATATATTGGATTCCCTTGAAAGTTGAGGTAGTTTGGAAATTAGAATGATAATTTGAATAAATTAGGCGTAACCAAGATTAATCCAAAATTCATTATAAAAAGCGAGGATAATCCTAAGTTTTGAAAATGGAAGGAGAACATTTCACGTGTGAACTGTAATGAAAGTCGAAAACTGCTCAAGTAATTCTTACCCCTTTTGTTTAAACTTTCTCGAAGAGTTCCCCACAACTTTAGAAAATTTCGCTGGTCCATGCGAGGCGTGCATCCAAGACCATTCACACGGGCGTGCGCTTTATATTCCGCGGCCCCCTTTCTGTCAAAGATCCTGCCAGTCCAAGCATTGGAAAAAAAGAAGAAGAATTTTCGAGAATATTCCGGAGGACATTTTACATCCTGCGAGTCAGCAACGACAAAAAAAGGAAAATGCAGACACGGGAACACGATATAACGGCGGAGAAACAAGGGAAAAAAGTATTCCCATTCCTTCGTGAATTCATTCATAGATTCAGCTTTTGACCAGATGGAATAGGATACCCCCCAAGAATCTACGAAAACCGGGCTTCATCTCCTGGCCATAAGTTGGAGATGCCCTCCTTCTTAAATAGTCAAAAGACCAAAATCTTATCTCTGGACCTGAGCTGTCTGCATAAGTGTCCTCTCATGTTAAACTACGGGAAGATTAGCTGAAAAGCGGAGCGTGGCTTTGCATTTTTCTTTGATCTTGTCGGGCTCCCTTTTTCTCTCTATCTGAAGAGCATCTTGAGCTCCTCCAGTCTGGCAGACCGGACCTCCTCGTCGGTGAGGGCGCCGGCGATCATTTGCTGCTTCCTTGCCTGAACTTGCTGCATCCGCTCCTCTACTGTGTCCTGCATGGTTTTCAGTTTCGACTGGCATCATTCTAATCTGACAGAAGTAGTTTTCGTCTTGAAATTGGTGTTTTTCTTTGATCACATATTCAAGACTACGGTTCAATAGGGAAAATACCAAACTGGCTTTGATTTTTCTTTTACTCGGTCCAGTCTCAGTTTGGTTCAACTCATTTGGAGAAATAACCAAGAACCGCAACATAATGAAGAGAATCGACCTAGATGGAAACCTGTTCGTCCAAGTTGTGCTGAACAGAAAAGATTGGCATACTCTGAACTAACGAACGGCAATTTTCAGTGGGGAACAGTCAGATTTGGACAATAGGCTGATGTCAAACTTGAAGAGAACTGGATGAATGGGACTTCATGGTTTTTTTTTTTTTACTAGGACTACCTAATTAAGTTTTTCCATAAGTTGACCCCCCACGAAGCTAAGTTCCTCTGGACTTGGTCTTAGACTACTTACAGGGCATACAAGTATGTGGTTGTTCAGAGTTCAGATACAAAAAGCGCGTGGAAGGGGAAAAATGTTGTTGGGTTGGCAAGCCCAAAGCTTGGTTTGACCCATATGCTTAAATTCTTAGATATTCCTGCTGTGTTTTGACACCATAGTTTGATCAATCGCCGTAGGAGAGAATACGCACAAACATCAAACTCACCTTGACAATGAATCTTCTAACCGAAACAGTTCGTTTTTGTCCAATGCGGTGAATTCTCATTATTGCTTGCTCTTCTACGGCAGGATTCCACCATGGATCCTACATGTGTGAGAAAGATTAATTTGTATAAAATGACTGGTTCACAAATTTTCTAATTGTAGTCGGTGTAAGTAGGAGTAGATGAAAGCTATCTCTAAACGTACCATGAGAAAGACATGAGAGGCAGCAGTTAAGTTCAAGCCTACCCCACCAGATCTAAGAGACATCAGAAGTATCTGAAGTTTATGAGCAAGCAAAGGAACAGGAATCAGCACAAACAACTGGTCAAGTGTCACAACAGGATAATCACAAGCTGTTCTAATCAGTCTTACCATTTTGTCATTTGTCTCATTGAACTCCTTCAAGATCCTCTCCCTTTGCTTCTGCGACAGTTTCCCGTCGAATCTCAGGTACCCAAATTTTCTTCTCTTTAGCGGTATCTCCAAGAGATCCAAAAATGAAGTCCATTGGCTAAATACAATGCTCTTCTCGCCAGAGCATGACTGCCGAGTTTTTTCCAGGCAATCTAAAAGTTTCGACACCTTTGAAGATTCCTTCCAGTTCTCTTCTACATCAACTCTGAACTGGCTTTCTGTCGGGCAGGTAATAAGATCGGTTTTCCTCAGCATTTGGCGACAGATTGGGCACAGGCCACAGCTATGTGTAAGCCAGCTTGACAAAAGGCATTCCCTGCACATCCTATGAGCACAAGGTGTGAGCACAGGGTCATCTGCTGACTCAAGGCAAATTGGGCACTCCGTATTTTCGCCCCGTCGGATGCCATCAACTACCTCTTCAACATAAGCTCTAGATGGGACTATCTGATTACAGGAGGCTGAATGGGGATTCATATCAAGGAACTTTCTTGCAAGCTTGTTTAAATCTGCATACTGCTGGGAATCACTTCGGCTGCGCATCCAATGGCGTGTCAAGAAAATCTTCATGCACAAACCAACAAAACGGAGAACTTTTTGAGTCTATTGATACCTCATGACAAGGAATGGATGGTTGCAGCACTGCCTCAATCGAAGTAGAAGTTCCAGGATAGATGCGTAATTGTGAAGAACCTTGCCCTGTGCTACAAATTGATCAAACCGTACCTGTTGTGATTTTGCAAAAGAATGTTAGCTGCATCAGTAAAAGAGAATACTCTGGCTGAAGGTGTCTCTGGAAGAAACCGCAGGCACTAAAATGATAGTTCAATACTTGGATTGAATCATCCTCTCATGCATCAGGCCCGTGGAACATAACTAATTCATCTAAACTAACATGCACACTATTACGCACAGCAGTGAGACTTACTTTAGATCTCCTGAAGAGCGCATCATAAAAATCCTGTTCTGCTTCTGATTGTTCACATACAATAATTTGTATGTCAGTTGGAGGGAGAGTAAGTATCAGCCTGAATTAGAAGTATCAAAATATTAGGATATGATATGAAATCACTCATCTGAGTCTGGAAAAAAAGACTTTGTGAGCATTGGTTGATTACCTTCCTTCTTTATCTTTGCTTTCTTTAGTTCGTCTCAACATCAGAGAGTTCAATATTATTTTGACCAGCTTTATCCCTCTTCCATCTCCACTCTCATAAGGACTTTGTATACGCTTCTTCCACCTAATGAGGAAGAAGGAATAAATATGATGAACACAGTTATAAGGTGCAAATGACAATGACATTTGTATCTTGAAGAGCTCCCATTTTACTAAGAAGCCTGAGGTTTTAAGCAAATGATAACTGTAACTACAATTGGTTCACAGAAATCAAAATGAAGCATGACTCAAATATAGTTCAACACTCTAACTGTATAAACTCATACCATGCCCAGTTGCACCATGGCTCAACGCGCAAGAAATGGATAAGACTGTAGAGATCTTGTAAGTTATTCTGCAAATTTACCAAAAGTTGGTTGTTAAACACCAGTTGTGCACGGCAAAGAATCTCTCAGCTTCTATTCTTTATAATCAATCACCTACATGCAAAATTAAACTGCTATAATGCAGCAAAGCATGGATCCACTCGGTAACAGAACAGACCTGAATGGGGGTTCCAGTGAGACACCACCGAAAATGTGAGAGCAAAGCAAAGGCAGCCTGAGCACCTCGGGTCGTCCAAGATTTAATTGTATGAGCTTCATCCAAAACTACCCTATACCATTCAACTCTGTGGAAAATGCTGTCTTCTTGATCCTGAGATGGAATTTGAATCACTCTATTATTCTTTTGGTTATTCAGCATTAGGTCGGGGGAGGGGTTTTACATGGTTGAAGATAGCCAAAAGACGAGTTTTAAGAGATGCAATCTCACATGCTTATAAGCAGCTGTTAAGACACCATATGTAGTCAAGACTACATCATATCCTGAGAACACCCTGGGATCATTTGTCCTATCCCCGCCATAGTGAACAAAAATTGATATGCTTTCAGGCTTCGAATGAGTTTTGAGCTCATCCTGAGGAAGTCAACAGAAGGAATACTTACATATTGCCCTTTCAAGGAGTAAAAGACAACAAACTTCAGCTCAAGCTTATACATGGCCGTTTGCGGTGTCCATAAATTTCAAGCAAAAGAGAGAAATAATTGAAGATTTTTAAGAGAGCCCACCTTCCATTGGCTTAACAGAGCCATTGGACATACAATAAGAGTGCCACCTTTTACTTTTTGTGTGTTTCTCGCACTTGAATCTCTCTTCATTCTCTTTGTGTGACCAGCGTCATCAGCATCCTCCATGAGAATTTTTTTAGCTTCAGGATGTTGCCTGCTTGGTCTTGCATGTATTAAAGCAATTGTCATCACGGTCTTCCCAAGCCCCATTGCATCTGCTAAAATCTACAATTTACAGAGTCAGCAATCTCCCCTGCTTTTGCCATTTGCAAGCGCAACACAAGAGTGCAAGATGTAGAAGTGGAAAACTGACCCCTCCTCTTGCCATTTGCTGAGCATCTGGAAATTGTGTGGTTGCTTCGCCAGAGCATACATTTACATATACTGAAGAGGCCGCCCTGCAAAATTTCGGTCAAGTGGTTTTAGCATCCTGGCGTGTCCCGTATGCTTAACATAAATGAAGTGCAAAGCTAACAAATTTTTCAGGTAAAACACGTACTCATCACATATACGGTATTCTGCCCAGCAAGGATTAAGAGTTTTTGTGCCATTCCCTGCATCAACATATGTTTGGTTCTCTTGCCGTGACATCCAGTACAAAGCTTCCTTCTGGTATGGCTTTAGGGTACACGTGAGGGTATCTGGGGGCTCCAACTCCTAGACAGTTCATTGAGAGAATTAAGAAGAGATTTTACAATGGAAAAACTAGAAAAGTATGTAATATCATGCAATTTTACCTCCAAGTCATATACACCTGCAGAACCAATGATCTTGTTCAAGGCTGCCTCAGAGATGGCTTGCTCATCCTTATTTTCTTCCAGACACTTCTGGCCACTCTTTCTTGTCATGGCCATTGGCAATGCTGGCACAGTTAGATTTGTATTTCCCTGTTTTGATCAGTGGTAAGCACGTGGTTTAAAGAAACAAAAAATCGACGTCTTGTCAGAACTCAGACCCATGCTTATAGCAGAAGTTGTAGTAGTACTATGCATGCAAATATACTCATTTTGCAATAATATCTCGTATTTTGGAACTTTTGATAAAGCTGATTCTTCTAGTTACTTTGGGAAAGCTTTTAGGACAAGTGAACACTTTGGATATTTGGCTTTTCCACAGTATCATGCGTATCAAGGCTGAATACAATGTGTGCTTCATCATAGAGAACAATTTACTCAGGATATCTGTGTTCATTTGAGCAATAAAGCTTATATCTGCTCACAACAAAGAAAAACAACACAAGGTGGTAAGTTTACACTGGTTGATATTTACCAAACATTTCCCCGTATTGATTTCTTCTGGGTTGTATGCAGCCTGGATAAACCAAAGTAGAGATTTCAATGATGACGCTACACGATTGATGTCGAACTTCAAAGAGATGAGGACAACAAATAAGGAAGAATTACCTCTCGATAAGGTTTGATCTTCAACAACTTGAATAGGGTCAACAGAGGATATTCGGTGGAGTCAATGTTGGATGGATCATCTAGCCTCCAGGACGACTTGGAATCATTGGTGAAGATGGAATTGTGCATGTAAAAGCTTCACAAATAGGAAAACAGAACTCGAATCTCAGAAGGTTACTTTTTAAATCAAAGGTCATACAGAAAAATACTTGGGGCGAAAGGGAAAGACATTCACCTTACATACAACATTATTTCTTGCCCTATGTACATGTTTGCTGGGGCAGCTATGCAGCGACCACAAACCTTCACCTTTGAAGATTTGACAAGGGGAACAACGCATTTTGCCCACGCCATTTCAAGCCGACCAATCTAATTATCGATCACAGAGGATATACAAAATTATCAACCAGGCAAAAGTACGCATTCTCGTGATCTCGTAACAATCCAAGTAATGTACCTAAAAAAATTCAGTATACAAAGAAACATAGCTAACCTCCCCATGTCTCTTTGTAGAGAACCGAACTATCCATTGTGCATTATTCCTCGAGTTCGCGGTAGGAAAATTGAAATGGATGATCTCATTGTCGACTAATTTCCTTCCTTTCGTAGTCGAAATCCCATTGATCACCCTCCTTCCCACCAAACACCAGTCCGGCTCTACTGCGAAATCGGCGTCTTCCACTGCGACACAACTTAGACTCCTATCTTCAACAACTCTGCTTTTCAGACCGGATGGTTTCGGCCCCAGTTGGTCAAACCCCGGATCACGCTTCTCCAGCTTCGGCTCCGGTTTAGCCCAGTTGATCGGAGTAGCATCTATAGCATCTGCATCCATGTCTTTCCTCTTTTTGGGATTGACATCCTTCTTGCCATCCCAGGGCTGGAGTTGAAAATCGCCCCAAAGTTTCTTCCCCTCCTCTGCTCTTGGCACTGTACTTTCTGCACCGGTGACAGCATCGGGCTCCGCCTTGACTGTGGTCCTCTGTGATGACCCATCAACTTTTAATCCTTCACCACTCCCCTGCACACCCTGGTTCCTGAAACATCCCTCAGACACCACCACTTCTGCCTCTTTTGCATCAGGTACCATTTTCTCTCCTCTAACCAAACTCTCTTCTCCCCCCCTTACGGTTGCCTTCTCTTCACGAACAGAGTCAGCTTCAACCTTTACCTGAGCCATTGCCTCCGTCTCCATGCTCTGGCTCCTCAGGTACTCTTCATCGGCCACCACTTTCGTACCGGTGGCCTCGAGGAACTCATCGAACGACATCGTCGAGACATCACCGGGTCCCTTCGCTCTCGACAGCCGAACCGGCCGGGGCCCTTCCGGTGCTCCGCCGCGTGCTTTCTCTTCGGGCGGCATACCGTCATCGATGACGACGACGACATCAGGCTCTGTTTTGACCACGGTCTTCCCAGACGACGCCTCCTCTGCTTCAGATTCCACAGAGACAACTTCTCTCTTACTCGGCTCACACGCAGGGGACTTCTCCACCCGAACGGAACCGAGACCCTCCTTCTCCCGAACCGCGGCCGCGGCCTCCACCGCGCTCCGGCTCCCGAGACGCTCCTCATCCGCAGCCGCTCTCGCGTCCGTCGCCTTCCGAGACTCGCCGGAAGACATCCTGTCGACCGGTCCTTCCTTCGGGCCTTCCGGCGCCTCGCGCGGCTCCGGCTCCGTTCCGGCGGAGACCCTAACGCCGGCGCCGGCGAGGGCGCGCCTGACTTTGAAGGGGACCTTCGAGGTGCGGAGGATGAGGTCGATGGCGGCGTCGACGTCGTTGAGGGACTGGGAGAGGGCGGAGGTGACGTCGGGCGTGGACATCTCGTAGCCGATGTACGTCCGGATCTGCTCAATCTTCTCCGATCGCTCGGTCGGCGTCTCGCCGGCGCCGTCCGCGTCGCGCATCATCATCGCGTTGCAGGCAGTGAGAGAGAGAGAGAGAGAGAGAGAGGTGAAATGGAGAAGCTGAGTGTTGCTTTTTTGGCGCGAGGGGGAGTCTTTAGATGACGTGGGATTTTGGTTTGGCGCTGCTTTGTTTTTTTTTTTTTTTTTTTTTTTGTTACCGCCGTTTTCTTTCCTTTTCTTTTTTGGCTCGTGCAATAAAGGTTGGTGAAAAAATAGGAAAAAGATGGCGCCAAAAGTGGAGGCGGGGTGAAAAAGGAAGAGAGGAAGCGAGCGGTAAAAAGGTAATTTTTAAAAAATTTCTTTTTCAAAAGGTAGAAAAGAGGGAGGTATGCCGTATCCCTGAAGTTAAGGGCCTTAAGGCTACGTTTGATACGACGCTTCTATTTCTTTATTTTTCTATTCTTTTATTTTCTTAAAGAGAAAAAAATAGATCCATTTAATAATATTAATTAATTTTTTTATTCCTCAAAATATGAAAGTGATTGGGAATAGATTTAAAAGAGAAACATAACTTTTGTTTTGGGAAAAAATTTATTGAAGTAAGTCATCTTTTTCCTTTTTTTCTTCCTCCTTGCCACCTGTGGCCGCCGGCCGCTAGCCATGGTGGGTGGACGATAGCACGGCCGGCGGCAAGCAGACCGCAATGAGTGGATGGTGACGGACGACAAGCGGGTGGGCAACGGCGGCAGACAATGGGTGACGATAAAAAGAAAAAAGAAAAACAATCCTTGAAAAATTATCAAAAAATTAAAAGAAATACTGTGTTATAAAAAAAAATTATGGATCATATCGAACATATTCCTATTATTTTTCTATTTCGAAAATATACATTTTGTGTAATTATTAAATGCATTTTTTTACTTCGAAATTATTCCTCAAAACAAAAATGTTATCAAATAAACCCTAAAAAGATTTGCCTTACTATCTTTGTATTCGTATTCGAGCCTAATAATACCCTAAAAAAAAAAAAATCCTAACTTTAAGTCCAATCTTATTTTGATCCTAAACTTTTTTTTTTTTTGGTTCCATAAAAAACCTCCAATTTTAGATTCAATTCCAATCATAAAAAAATTCAAATTTTCACTTAAGTCGTGAATCTGTCATTATTAACCCTTCGTCCAAGTTTTCTTTTGACAACCGAGAGATTAAAAACTCCTAAGTGCAAGCTCTTTGACCACGAGAGATGAAAGGCTCTTGAGTACAAGAGATTGAATATTGAGTGTAAAATCAAAGATCCCCAAGCGAAATGATTAGAAGACTCACGTAAAATTAAGAGCAATCGAAGAAGGCCAATTCTAATTCATCTAGTTTTACCCGAATCTTAGATCCAAGAAGACATCGTTTAGGTTAACATGGAAATTCATCTTCAAAAAAATCCTTTTTGAATATGAAATTTGGGGAAAAAATAGAGTAATGACATAGAAATGCCATATCACTAAGGGCAAAGGTGGTGGTTTTTCTATGAAATAAACGAAAATATAGGACATAATTGGGACTGGAGTTAATGTTAGCGATTTTTTATGAGACAAAAAAAGATATAAGATAAAATTAGGATATGACCAAAAGTTGAGGGCTTTTTATGAGATGAAAAAAATTTAGGATAGAATTAGAACTAAAGCTAAAACTAAAGGTTTCTTAGGGCGTTATGCGTTCATATTAGTATATAAGTGCGCCTTTTTAGCATGGCAATTAAAATATCAAAGACTAATTATTAGAAGAAAAATATATAGAATTTGGTTTCATTTTACAAATAGAGAAATATTACCAAATAACAGAATTGTTCGAGATATAAAAATTGCATATCTAATGAATCACGATTTGAAGCATTAGAAATTTGTTTTGCTTTTGGATTATCGTTTAACCTCTCGCTGAATATCATAGCATTTATAATCCGCTTGAAGGGTATACAAATTTTGAAGATTGGATCCCCCTAGGAGCGCCCTTTATTTCGATCTCGTTACCTTTTCGTATAAGAAAATCCAGCATGGCTTGAATCGAAATTGTTACATATCAGTAATTTGGTCTAGTTATTTTAATCAAAGAAAAATGTTTTTATCATTATTTTCGTAAGTAATACAAGTGATCATATCTTACAAAAATGTCCTATTTATTTTTGATTTTGCGGAAAATCTTTTCATAATCAACAACAATCTATACCTCACATTTTCATCGACAGATACTTTTCCTTCATTCACTTTTGTAAGTCATACAAGCAAATTTTATAGAAAAATTGTTGATTTTCCACAAAACAAACACATGCCTGAGCAACTATATCATTTAAAGTTATGCTATTGCCAGTTTACTTTAATACCATGAAAAAAATACACATCAATTGGATTTCTATTTAGATTAACGTACTTAACCAAGTTAAATCCTTACTCTATAGTTGCTGAAAATGACTTTACATTTTTTTTTGTATCTGTACAGTAAGATAATATTATTTCTTTTTCACGATCATCCTAACTTTTGGCTCGACTATTATCCACGGATGCATACAAAGCGCTTACGTTCCCGTGGCAGAAGGCAAAGGAAAAGTAAGAATCAAACGTACCGTTTGTAACTCAATAGAAAAGCTGAAGTTAATTTCACTACCCAAAAGATTTACACCTGCTCTACTTCAGTCAGCTAAAAAGGAAGAGAAACTACTTAACGGCGACCTCATCGATTTTCGTATACCTTAAACTGTGACTCAAAACAGGAGAAGCTAAAAGGCCAACTACTGAGATCCACACTGTCATGCTCTAACGTTCTGCTTCCGACTCCGAGCAAATGAAGTGACAAGTACAAACGAAGATAAACTCTTCACAGCCACCTAATGCTGCCATTGAAGCACCTGCTTTCTTTGTCCACAAAAACCAGCCGCCTTCAGATCCACTTCGACTAACAATGAGAAGCTTCATTAATTAGGATGTGAAAACTCCGATCAGATAACTGAAATCGAAGGAATACCCTGCAATTACGCAATCGTTCAGATGAGACACTGGACACTTACCGGGCTTATGACCTTGCCTGTGGAACGCGTAGAAGGGGAGACCAACTACTGCAACTGCTGTACAAGTGAAATAGATTTAAAATGTCAACATCTGATGCTGTCTTGTAGACACGTGAGTGTATTTAAACCCATGGAGATCAGCAATCAATGTCCTCAAATGCAGTTTCCAACATCCAGTGGCGAAATGCTCATATTAACTTAGAATATCCCGCACGTCATAAAGAGAGCACGTCAGCTGACCAGTTTAATGGGAGTAGCTATGAGCCCGAATTGTTTTACCTTTCAAGAATTTATGTAACATGTTGCTTGTGCTTGGACGTAATAAGAGTCCTTGTACTTTCTGCCGCTACCGACATGGATTCCATTGTGAATCCAGTCCATACGATGTATCCAAGCATCTCGGCCAATATCCAGAATTCCTAGAATCTGTTGAGAACAAAGCATGCCGCCGCAGTAAAAGGAAAATTTAATCTGTCAGAACACTCCCAGCAATAGTCTTTCAAAACCAGAGATATATCAGATTTTGACACAAAAATTTTCATAAATTGCTCTGCAAATTAATAGCATGATAATCAATCAAGTTAAGAAAGGCTACAACTTAATTTAAACAAGTAAGGTCATCACTAAGAAGTTGCGAGTTTGAACGATGGACATGAAAATTGGTGAATAAATTTAAGTTAGCCAGACTATTTGAGAGACCATGACAAGGTCTGACTTGAGGATAGCATCAACATTATGAGACGAGTTTGCATCACCATCAACGTTATGTGACGGTAATGCAAACATGGCACATCTCTTTTTAAAGAAGCTTTTCTTTGTGTCTTTAAGATGGTGTTTTATAAAACGGCACGTACTTTTGGAAAAATGCAATGTTTACCTTTACTCCCATAATTACTGGCCGAGTAAAAGGGGATTTGGTGAATATGTTCTGCATGTTTTGATTAAAAAACCAATGGAATTTCTTATACAAAACAGCCCCCAACTCCAACAGGCAGGAAAGAAAAAGAGTAATGTTCAACTCACCAAATACAGAGTCTTAGTCAAAAGTCATCTTCTTACAGCAAAAAATAGTGAGAAGATATAGAGACAATGCTTATCTTACCGCTCCGCCTTTCCACGACACAAAAGTAGGGTGTGTTCTTGATTGCAAAACCTGTTGAAGACAACAACTCAGTTTGCTCAATCCAGAAGTGCACAAACTTAGTCTTATTGGAATTTTCACCTCACATACACTGTTGGTAAGTCCAGCTTAAGAAGATTGCACATCTGATTAACCTTTATGATGAACTCTTCAAAGTATGAGATGAAAAGGTGACAAACTCAAGTTATGTGATACAAATGATACGCCCAGGAAAAGCCGAGCCTCTATAACCTTTGAATAAGACATGTTTTAATTTATTTGGATGACTACAACCAAGCAGCATAGATAGAATGTAGTTCTTTGATCCAGCAATATAAACATCCACAAATCAACCTATTTAACACGTAAACATTGTGCCAATTAATGCTGCTTATCATGCAGTTGCCAATAAAATGAACATAAGCTGCACGACCACCTAATCTCCAGGGCTAGTCCACAACTAAATATAGCAAAGAAATACTTAACATGACAGCAGCGAAGCAAAGAAAGAGTGTACTGACCTCGACTGTATCAATTGCTTCATTTGAAGGAATTGCATGCAATACTCTGTAACAACAGAATCAATGAGTAATGAGAAACAATTTTAGGCTTCGGCATTTCCATTGAAAAGGTTCTTTGCGAAAATAAAAATAAAAATACCGGACAATGACACCAGAGTCCGTGATGGGCACTGAGACGCATTATCATTGACCCAAGGTTTGGACTTTTAAGTTCTCCAAACAAAAATCCTTCTATTTAAATGGAAGAGATGTAAATAAACAAGAGCTAACATTGCAAGTCCTAACAATGATTGTTGCTTGATATATGGAAAAAGTTCAAATATAGGGCACCAAGGGGGTGCAAACCCATTTACGGAAAGAGCCCAAAAAACTAAAGCCATATAAGAAATAGCTGTCAAAATAAAAAGGGAGCTCAAATACTGATAAACCATCAACAGTATAAAAGATAGTAACATAGAAGAATAACTTAGGGTTTTAAATATCATGAATTTATGACAAGTCCGAAACATACAAGTATATAGCCCATGGTCTTATATTAATGTGATCCTTCTTCGGACTTTTTGCCAGAAAAAAGGCCAATGTCTTGATTTAAGAAGGGATTACTCCAGCAGATTTCCATAAATAAATTCATTGATTTTCTTTCAGCATAGACAAAGCTCTTTAGACCCGTTTATACAGAAACATGAAATTCTGTCCCCATGCCAGAATACTCACAAAGCCACGATTCTGCAAATGTTTAAAGCATCGGTAAAACTAACCTATCTTCCACAGCAGGAATGAGACCCTCAGTCAGAGCTACACCACCGATCTGAATCACAAGACCAAGTCATTTTTCCAAGTCAATTTATAGCAATTCAAGAAACATCTCATTTTGTGCACTAGACTCACCAGTTGTATGCTACAGAACAGTTTTCTCTTGAGATCGATGCGGCCTGTCAAAGTAACATATTACGATCCATACCACATGACACTCTGCAAGCAGAGTTAAAGAAGAAAATGGTAGGGACCTACCGGTCGAAAGAATACTACTAGTGATTGCTTCAGCAAGGCCAACCTTCTCTTCCTTCTTAGGTTTTGTTTGAAATATTGGATAGCTGTCCCACATTGGCAATCCAATGTTAAAACCAGGATAGAGACCATCCGCCATGTCTGGTCGTCTGGGATAATCAACATGCCATGTTTCTTCTAGCATATCCTCGTAGTCATTAAACCTTGTAAAACAATCACCGTGGTAGAGATATTTTATCACGATTAAACTTGCTCTGAAAAGTATTTTGAACGTAACAATTTCACTCACCAAGAACGAGGTGGTGGAGGATATACATCTGGAACCAAAAGCATTGGATAAAATAAACCCATAGGAGGTACCTAATTAGAAAAGAACCATTAGTCCATCTCTAAACAGCTAAACATCTAGCAAGCAAAGTAATATAGAGAAAGAGAATTCAATTTGGGAGATATACATTGAGAGCAGTAAGCCTTGTCCTATGAGACGCAGCTGGCATCCCATCCTCGTATGAGTGAACAACTGCTACAGCATCAACCTCCCCCTCCTGTAAGCATGAAACTTAGTTGTGGAAGAATGCTAAGACACAACTTGTCCAAGAGAAAGCATGCAACACATGTTTCTGCATACACAGTGACACATATTTATGGTTCCTAAAGTCAATAAATCCCAGTTCTCATGTGGGATTTCCACCATTAAAAGTGGAGCATAGATATAAGTTTATAGTCCTCAAGAGTATAAAATTTTTAATGAACACTGAATTTTAATTACCGAATCAGACTCACTTGGATGTAACAGTAGGATTCTTTCAGTTCGTTTAGCATCAACATGTCTATAGGCTTGGTCAACATGTCTGTGCGAACTTGTGGCCAAGTTTGATGATGCCTCTGGGTCCATAGGAGGCATCTGGATATATCCTGAAACCACATTACACATCAATATCATAACCATTGATGTCTATGAAATAGTTTCAAGTCCAAGGAAACAACAAAGTAGATATATTGGACAAATAATAAAAAGTTGCACGCTGAATTAAGTTATCTCAAGATATAATATAAAATTTTGTCAAAAGCTTTCTATCTCTAGAACGAAGCCAAATAATTATAGGCAGACCTCACATACTACAAGCAAATCAAAAAGGAATATTCATGTATGTAAGGTGGGGAGGCAAATCAACTTTAAACATTCAGCAAATGATGGTAGCTAGGCTAATGCAGATCTATGACAAATAAAAAACAGCACCTCTCCACCAAATGGTAATGTCTTCTCGGTGTTAGGTAGAGCCACTCCATCCTGACATTTAAAAGAGACAATTCCTTCATTAACTCAGCGGAACATAATATATCATAGTTTTCAAGTCATCAGTAGATATAATGTCTGGGCAGAATGTGTAAAAAGTCTAATTTGTTTCATTGTTGTTCATAAAATATTGGCACAGCTGAGGGTTATTTTTTTACGAGAAGAATGTTAGGCAGACATATAAAATGCAGCATCATAGTGGTCTAGAAAAGGAGAGTGCCTGTTTGCAAATATTACCTTTGTAGTGTAATTGATGGAAGGCAAAATCCAAACCTAAATAGAATTTTTTTGTCGTTTTGATTCAGTTTTCATCCATTAATTTGGAGGTGACATTATCATTAACAAAATGAGAGATGGTGGAACAAGAAATTTATAGCAAAGAGGTAAAATAAACACGGAGGCGTGAGCAACGATCTCACAGCTGGTATTGGTCATGACAAGTCAAGAATGATGTTCAAAGTGGAGACTGCACTGTCTTTCATAATAATTACTGGGCAATATGGATTTTGCAAATAATTATACTGATCATTGGTCACGCACAAACACAAACAAGGATAGCTCCTTTTTCTTTTCCTTTGATTTATTGAAGGATGTTATATCTTAGGTCAATCTATGTTGAAATGACCAGTGAATT
Organism: Eucalyptus virginea; assembly: GCA_014182375.1. Classification (NCBI taxonomy): domain Eukaryota; kingdom Viridiplantae; phylum Streptophyta; class Magnoliopsida; order Myrtales; family Myrtaceae; genus Eucalyptus; species Eucalyptus virginea. The sequence goes on along the minus strand of CM024521.1, from coordinate 43,233,546 downwards.
TGCTTCAAAAGCTAGGAGGCAATGATTAGCACTGCATCATCTGCTCTGCATCATTTAAAGCAAGACTTGTCCTCCAAGGAAGGAAAAAAGGTAGAGAACCGCAAGTACCTCAATGCATATGACTGACGTCACCTGAGCTCCCATATTTACAATGCATGCAGTTGACAAACCATTCCCAAAAGCTGCAGCAAGACCTTCCTGAGGAATCAGTTCAGGTCAATAAACTATTTAGTCTACTAATGCAGAAAACAGTGGGAATGTACAGCCATATATATATTTGTCCAGGACGATGATCACATCATGAGACTCAAAACACAATTTGGACCTTGCAGAGTACAGAAGAGAAAAAATCACACCTTTGGAAAAAGTTAATGCCATGCAAAGTAAACAAGCTGTAAGATAATCTGCTAATGAAGTTACACAATATGCACGTCCATAAAAATTAATTATAATTTTATGATATTTCGGAATTACTGTCATCGGAACAGTATGACGTGCTAGAGCACATACTATTTTACGATTTAACTATTTTATCATACAATATCTTTCACAGTTAACATAAATGGGAATAATTTTCTGCAAGTCATTGGAAGGCAGAAGGTTACCAACCTGGTGGACCACAGCGGAGCTAAATTGCAAGTCCCGCAACACTATAGAAAGCACTTCCTTAATTTCTGCTTGAAACCATAGAAAACAGAAAATTCAATGTGGAATCTGCAAGATTCCCTGGCAAAGAAAAACAGCAAAACAACCAAGAAACCATTCTCTGGATTCTGGATACATGTATTCAATGCAAAAAGCTAAACTTACGAGAAAACAAGGCAAGATGTTTGCAGAAATATTGCCATAGAAAAACCTTTTTGCTTTACCTAACAAAAGATGTATTTTGAGCACAGATGAAAAAGATACCACCCACTCAAGGTACACATGCAACTCATCCTTCATCCATTGATGTTACATACACTATGTCATGTCTTAAAAGTATGGTTGGAAAGGCATATAACTAAGGATGAAGGATCCACTGACGAATCTAAATAAAAACCTCTTCCATCAGCAACATGTCTAAGCTTACAGAATTTCAACTCGATGAATTGGATAACACAGAACTCTTTAACTAGTTTAACTAAACCGCATCTTCAACCCGAATGAATTACCTTAACTACTTAAAAAAAACAGAAATTCTTGCATAGCATGGATGATTTAAGGGAGCAGGAGCACTTATAGACTGGAAGTTGATCAGAGAAGGATAGCTAATCCATCATAATCTATTGATTATAAAGTACCCTATCTCCTTCAGGCATAGTGGTTTAAGTGTAGAATCATTCATAAAACAATTATTCCCCCATTCTTTTAAGGCTTGTAGCAAGCCAGTACAATTTTGAGATTTTTGTATACCAGTCACAACAGAACCTGATGGAGATCAAATATCGTTTGAAGCACTCAAGATTGGGAATTGAGACTGTGTGGTATTTCTTCATCCTTTGTTACAATCTTGAGGGTGTGAACCACAATGAAGATAAGGATCATTTGGTCTTGGTCTATTAGCAGGTATTTTAATCAAAGCATGTTCTAATCTGTCATTTCAGAGAAATTTGAGTGAGGAGGCTAATTTCCCACAAAGGCGGACCTAGTAAAGGAAGTTCCTCAAGAGTCGCTTTCTTTCCCTAGACAAGAACGCAGTTTTGAATAGCATTTTGACAATCAGTAATGTGCAGAACGGCTTTGATTCTGGTTTAGGTGCGTTCTTTGTATGTATGCCCTAGAGATGGTTAAATCACCTACTAAGCCACTCCACAAGGGCATTACATTTCTGGAACACTAATTTAGCACTATCGGTGCTTTCTTGGATGAGTTTTCTATAGTAAGAACCAGTTTGTTAGGATCAGAATCCTACTCATGAAGGTGTCTAAGGCATCAAATCGTAACATCAGGTTGTGGATTGTAAGATCCTAAAAATTACTCCAACAATACAAAAATCTTGAATAGTCGTCTGAATTTAACAACTATGAACATTGTGCAACGATAAAATTCCAATGGTGTCAATTTATAGTTCATATAGTTCATGCTCAAGAAAAATCTATATTTCTATCACATAGATATTAGGATATACATATTTCAAGGTTGAAGTATGTCAAGATTGGATTGGTGGGATCAGTAGGATCGCATTGATCCTATCACTTTTTAGCTTAGGATCAGGACCATATAAAGATCCTAGCTAATTAAGATCCTACTTAATATCTGAATCACTTCTTTAGTTTCAAATAAGATCTTAGAGTCCAGATTGGATCCTAACAGCCATGGTCAAGAATGAGCTATCACCATGGATAAGAATACATGTTAGCAAAAGCAAGGAGAAGAAGAAATTGAAGGATTCCATTCAATTTCCCCAGCAGTATCACTGCTGATTTAAAGAGAGAAATGTTAATATTTTATAGGAGAAGCAAATGAAGCATTTACTTTAAAACTTATTCATGGCTTTTGAAGAGGTCTTCTATTGAGAATTGTTTTAACAGGGGTGGCAACCCTCCATAACTCTTTTACAATTAGTGTATGTTATGCTTTCTCACATAAATGCTATGTTGCAATATGAATCTGACACACTGCCATCTGAAAAATCATTGAGCACTTGAAGAAAAAGGTGGGAAGAAGTTGATATAAGATTAAAACATACAACTAAACCTCATATCCAAAGTTCTATGTCAGACACCTTAATTGCACCTGGTATAAACTCCTGAAGCAAAAGGGACCAACATAATTTATTACTGATCCATGCTTTAAAGCTTAAGAAAAGGCAACCGATTGCTCAACAAGATGCAAAAGAATCCGCAAAAGAGCATTAATCCCAGCAAATTTAATTTTCCTATTGTCAACCTATAGATTATTACACTAACTTAAGATTTTAAAGGTCCTTTTTTGGAGTAATCTTTAGCAACAGCAATGGTACACCACTTCTCAATTGTAGAGTAAAATAAAGAAATCCATTCCTAAAGATAAACCAAAGTAAAATCAGCCAATGAACCATAGGAAAAAATAAAGAAGCATGGAAAGAAACCACACTATCATTTCTCTATTTATAATCAAGCATATGTTCATGTATCCACTTACAAACACAGAAAATCCTATGAAATGTATAAGCAGAAAAACTAAAAGTAAGCCCTTTGTGGATATAACAAATGAACATAATCAGAGCAATGCAAATAAGTACCACGATTGTCGAATGTCTCTGGCACCACAAGAATAGAAGAATACATATTCCTCTCAGATTGGGGTATATGCAGTTTCTCCACCAATATCCAGTCCCAGATAGTATGCAAATCTTCATATACCTGTGAAGCAAAATTATAGGGTTGAGCAACATCTTTCCATATCATTCTTTTTTAACTTCACCATATCCATACTACTATTGTATTACGTAGCAGATGTATGACAGGAGTTTTGCTGGATGCTTAAAGCTGACTCTTGATGGGGCTGTAGATACCAATGAATCTAACTAAGCAATGTACTTAATTTATTCCTTCTAGGAATGAAAGAGTAAAACTCAGTAATAATCAGACAGCAACTTCTTTTAACACATAATGTTTAGGGGTATCTCACCTGCTGCATAGGATAGTCTTGTGAAATGTTAAGATGACCTCTTCGGATAGGACGGCACAAGCAATAAGGCTCTGTGGGTGATATTTTCAGAGCCTCCTCGCCACAAATGAACCTTCTGTATTTATGTTCACCTAAGTCCATATCCATTCCTTCATGTTGGTCCAATGAAGTACTAGGCACATCTTTATCCTTTGAGCTATCTGCAAAGCAAAGGTACAAGTCATATACAAAAGCACAAACTAAAGACTTGCTGTGGATTCAATATCAGCACAAAAAATAATCATATTGGATTATGCAACTCGTGTTTAAAATAAACAACCTTGATAATGCATATCGCTCAGCAATCACAAACGCAGGTGACACATAATTGCAGGGGGAAAAAAAATGCTTCCACTTTTCATTCTGTAGGTCATTTAGCAACCTCGACTATTTATAAAATGAAAAGACCTTTGCTCTAGCCGAGAGCCGACTTTACATATCCTTGAATAAACAAGAAAATATTGAAAACAACCCATTACCTTATCAACTTCATACATTCTTAAACAAACCAAGTCACCAATACAACCAACAGAACTTTAGTGGACTGACTACAGGCTAGGAGCATTGAAGCTGGATGCTTCTGCTCAAAATCATAAGCAGCTACAGCTGCTTCTGTACAAGAGGCAGAACTTTATACCATGCTCATCAGAGAAATAATCGGAACGAGCATTTATGCGTCTAATCAGCTGCAGACACGATTAAAGGTTTATGGTCAGAAGTTCCAAACATTGACAGAGTGCACCATCCTGCTAGCTATCTACATTTTAGATGACAGCTTCCATTTCATGGCATGCTAATGATATAAGCTACTTAACATCCCTGATACTCCAATTTAGAGACAAAATAATCATACGGCATTTTTAGTTTATATCTACTGCATAATTTCTCTACTTAGTTCCAAAAAGTATATAGAGATGATCACTGTTTCATGGTAGTGGGTCAATATCCTAGGCATCTAGTGTATTGGAGACATGCTCCAGTCCAGACAAAAGCTAAAAATCTTAAATTGCTACGACTATTTAATTGACAGAAGCCTATACTACATCAGATCTTAGACAAGGGAAGGAAAGATCTATGTTGCCATTTTTCTTTGCATAGAAGTCGTCCATGATCTAACAGCAAAGTTTCTGAGTCTATGACATATAAATAAGTAGCAGCAGACAACATAAATAAAAAGAGAAATGTAAAAGGTCTGAGCCATAGCGAAGTCAACTAACTCAAAAGAATCATCAGCCCACAAATTGAGGATAATAGTTATAAATAGACCTGTTACCAGAGTCGAACTTTGCTTCTCATTCACATCCGTCCAAGCAAAGACTGAATCTTTCCTAACATTCTGTGGATTATAACCATCAACGCGTCCCATCTGTATAACAGGTAAGTCAGTTTTCCTTTCATCTTGAAAACAAATTGACAAGGAAATGGGTTGCCTGACACAATCCTGGACGAACTCCAATAACAAATATCATGATGCATTAGAAACTGAAGACTGCAAAACAATACACATAAAGGGCGGCAAAGGACATATGTCCTTACATAGACACATAGACATCCAACCCAAGCACTTTGGGTAGACCTTCTATTCTTTTTTGGGCGGTGCTGGGTGCGTTTATCTATTAATTATGTTTTGGGGGGCAGGTACTGAGCTGACAGTACTTAAATTTGACAAATATACCAGTCCAAGGGTGCAATGACTCTGCAGTCTCCTCTTAGACAACAATGCAATACAGATTTAAATAGAACAAGAGGAGAAATTTCTCCCTAAGTTATCAAGAAAGGCACTAAAATCTTTCAAGTCCTTTACTAACCATCAAAGAAATAAGACTTCCTCAGAGGACAATTTGCCCATAAAAATGAAAAAAACTTAATTATCTTGACTACTGTATGAATTGGATATGAAAACAGTGAAGTTCACAAAAAAAAGCCTCTTCTAAGTCTGCCATATCGTTTTAAAGATTAGGTAGAAGCAAGAGAGCAGCTTAACTCAGGCGATGAAGCACCAGGTCCAACAATATTTTCAAAGAAACTTACAAACCTTGCGCTGGAAAGAGCCGCTGTTCGGGACCTCCTCATCCAAGAACGGAATCTTCAACAAAGATGCTATCTGAGGTACACTAACCCACATGTTAATACTGAGAAAATTTGAAAATTTCAAGGCATTTACATTGTCACAACTACGGACAAAACAGCAGAAGTGAACTCACAATATCATACGCCTTCTCTCGCTCCATGTGTTGGGCCGTCGTAACTTGAGAATTGAGCATCTAAAAACTCCAAAACAACAACAACGAAGTCGAATGAAACCCAACGAATTCAGAAAACGCTCAGCTCAACGCAAACCATAAATCCCACAATGCCAAACCCAAATGCACACGCAAAATCAAACCCAAAAGAGAAGAAGAAGAAGTCATGAACATTGTGGGACCTGATCTTGCACGTTTCGCTTGGGGACCTGGCTGGTGTACCGGGCGATGCAGTGAGGGACGATGAAAGGCGCGTCCTGCTGAGCGAGGCCCACCCTGATGTTCGCAGAACCTATAAAACGCAAAAGGAACGAGTCGCGTTCAAGCTACAGCGTTCAAGGCATGGAGCTATTCAGTTCAAGAGAGAGGAGGTGGGAGGAGTACCAGGGTTGATGACGACCAGATTGGAGCCTCTCTCCGATATGAGCTGCGAAGGGATCGCCGTCTTCAGATAATCCTGGCCCCAAAAAAACGAAGGGAATTGCGAGAGATTCAGTGAAGAAGCTCGACGACTCAAGCACAACCATTAGCAGAAAAGAGAAGAGAGAGAGAGAGAGAGGAGATGATCACCATGGCTGAAGCGAAGGAAGGTCGCAGAGCTTCTCGTCCGAGTGTCTCTCGCTCTCTCTCTCTCTCTCAGAGCGAAAGAGAACCGACGACCGAGGCAGAAGCTGATGCCCCCAGCGACGACGTTTTCCCTTCACTTGCTGCTGAACGAGGCTTAAACATAAGAGAAACAAAAGATTATGCTATTTTTGTTTTTTGTTTTTTGTCGGAATTAGGGTTAATATCCTTAAATATCATAAATTAATACATCTGTGACAAATTTATCCTCAAACTAATTTTTTGACCACAAAAAACCCCAAACTGTTACACATTTGACAAATTTATCCAAAACCGGTATATTTGTGACAAATTTACCATATGTTAGTTTCTATTAAATTTTATTGTCAAATTATTAAGTTGAGTGACACATGATAGTTGACTAGTGTATCAATTTGCGATTTTACTCTCCGTTTGTCACAATTATACAATTTTTGTGATTTTTTGTGGTATTAATCCAATTTAACGAAGGATATATTTGTCACAAATATATTGGTTTATAATTTTTGAAGGTTGAATAAATTAATTTGGAATAAATTTGTTATAAATATATCAGTTGAGGTTTTTTTATGGTCAGTTGAGGTAAATTTGTCATATGTATACCGGTTTAGGGTTTTTCATTGTTAAAAAATTAGTTTATGATAAATTTGTCACACGTGTACCAATTTATGATTTTTTAGGATATTAACCCTCGGAATTATAGTACTAGTTGAAGTAGATTTGTCATAATTTAGATGGTATTTTGGAAAATTGTATAAGTTTGACGAAGCTTTTATATCGACTTAAGTAAAGCATCTTCAAGTAACTTCAAGTATATTAGGGTCATATGTGGATAGTATTGCAACATTGTGATTATTTTAATTTTTCCTTTTTCTTTTCCGTGATTGGACATTAATTAGATTTTGTATATGTCTTGAATATCTATATAGGGCTACCAATGAGAGTATCATAATTTAAATACTAATTAGATTATTTTCTTTAGGATTAATACCATGAAAAACCGTAAATTTGTGCACGTGTGACAAATTTATCTCAAACTAATTTTTTGATCATCAAAATCCTCAAATTGATATACTCGTAATAAATTTACCATTCATTAACTTCCGTTAAATTTTTCTATTAAATTTGCTAATGTGGATGACATATGGTGGCATGGCATCAATTCATAGGTTTAATATCATACAAAATTTCAAACTGGTATACTTATGATAAATTTATCCCAAACTAGTACATTTGTTACAAATTTATCCCAAATTGATATACTTGTGATAAATTTACCAAAAACTAATTTTTTTGATCATAAAAAACTCTAAATTGATACACGTGTGACACATTTACTTCCCTTCAATTTTCTTAAATTTGACCGAGTGGTACTCTAACATTGCATCTATATCATTAACACTTGATTTTTTTTTCTTTCTATTGGAATCATCATTAGAAAACAATTGGAAGCCTACCAAATACGCATTTCGTTCCTAGGCTGTAGACGATGCCCACCAACTGAAAGATGGACAAATTGCATGTGCAAATCTACAAATGAAGTAATATTTTACATTATGAGCCAGGAGCAATATACTTTTCTAAATATAAAAGAAGACTTAAGATGCAAATATTGTAGAGTAGTAAGTCTAAATTAGAATATTAACCTATTCTAGCAGCTGTGGAACCACAAATCATTTTCAATAATATTTATCACCACAATGGGTAGAGAGAGAGAGAGAGAGAGACCCTTCCAGCATACAAGCCCTATGCAATTGACCAAATTCATCATAAGAAGGCACATAACATCAACTACACAAACTGGAGAGGACAAAATTAAAACCACAGATCAATATATGTTTGAAAAAGCTTTACAAAATAGCCTTCACACTAGATTTGAACAAGCTTCGCAAAATAGCCTTTACTCTAGACATCCAACCAGTCAACTAGCCAAAAAAGGCACAATCCACAACGGACAGCAGAGGTCCAAAAGCATGTTCCATATCACAACCATTAAAAAAAAGAGTCAATATATGCTAGTCTTGAACAAGCTTTACACCCAACACCCAACTCTCCCAATAGGTTCATTGCCTTGCTTCACTTTGAGAATGTTCAGTTTGAGGGGGTCCAAAAACTTGGCTTAAAAGATCCATTGTATGATTTGCACCACATTGACGAATTTATTGTACTATGTTACTACCAGGCATTTGAAAATTGAGGGAAAAACATAATGTTATTATGCTAATCATAATGGTTTAAAAAATCCTTAACAAAATAAAATGTTCACACAAATATGAGTTTCTAGTGGCTTCTAATACATATAATCCATATCTTTGTAGAACCTATAAGAAGACAAACCATATTAACGTTTTACATTGGTATTATCAAAAACGGTATGAATTGTACTGGTGGACTAGTCACCCACCTCTTCTTAGATATGACAATATTTGATTATCCTCTTACAAATCCAACTGAGGTACTTTCACTTCGTTTGTTAGATGTCTCTTCGTCAATGGTTGGTGCTTTGGATGCTTCCTTGGCCTACCTTTTTGCCTTGTGTAATAGACATATATAAGGTATTCTAAGAGAAAATACATCATATTTGTGTTTAGAATTCCTTATGGTTAGTTTAGTCTAGAAAGGTGCCGGAGGTTGAAGGCATGTTATCTTGTTGTGTCCAATGCCACGACAATTGGAGCATTTCATGGTAATACCATAGTTTGAGACTTTGGTAGGATCAAATTTGTTGACCCTTGGCTTTCTCATTATTTTGCTTTTCTCATCCTTTTTCTTATGACTATTGGGTCTCTTCTTGTCTTTCTTGGGCCTCCTTGGAAGCTTTCTGAATGGTGGAGGTAATAAAGGCTCTCATTGGTCTTTGGCCACATTTTCTTGTAGGTAATGCAAATTGGTAACAATGATCGTATGCGGCTTTCTTAAACAATCAACTACATGATCATTTAGTTTACACTTCATGAAGTTGATATACGGGATAGGATGGTTATATGGTATCCCCGATATATCCCACAGTTTGCATGTGCATGTATTCTCATTCAGATCAACAAAAAAGTGTCATCATTTACTTCAACTTTGAATCTAGAAGCCATATATGGCATTGGACGACAAAACCCAAACTTTATCTTTTCCTCCTCAATCTTCAATATGATTTTTGGACAAATCTCATCTTTTGAACCAACCATTAATTGGCTTCTTTCATATACCATAAGTCATTTTCTTAGGCCCTCTAACATATTGAGAATGACACATTCCCTTTCTTTGCACATATATATGCGTTGAATGTCTCACTTAAATTGTCTTCAATAGCATTGAAATTTTGTCCACACTTGATGAATGCCTTACAAAAGTGTTTTGGACCCTATCTCATGAAGTCTTCGTTTGCATGAATAGACTCTTTCTTCATTTCTTTTATTGCTATGTTGAAATTAGCCTCATATGTCGAATATGCTGCTTTGCAAAAGCAATTCCTAAATGTTTCTCCCTTGTATAATTTTTTCCGGTTAGCATAAATATGCTGAGCGCAATTCCTATGCCCTGCTTGTGAAGAGAGTTTAGAAATTGCATTAACAAGGCCTTGCAACACATTATTTGACATGCAGAAAAGGTAGTTTGCAAACAACAAATACTTCTATTAGTAAAGCTAGTGCACAGTCTAACATTCTAGTTTGTCACTCATGAAGGTCTAGCCAAAGTCTTGTGTCATATTCAAGTCTTTCATTGGTAGCTTGAGGAACCAAGTCCAAGATTTTTTGGTCTCAGCTTCAACAATACCCCATGCAACATCCCTCTAATTAAAGTCTTCGTAAAGCATCCATCCAATCCAATTAGTTGCCTATAGCCTACTAGAAAACACCATTTCAATTCTTTGAAGCACAAATAGATTTTGTTGAACGTATTATATCGTCTAGCTTCCAAGTTAGATGTGCTATTTTGACTACATCGAATCAACTCAACCTTCTAAGCGTGTTGCAATTGGTATTGCTCACCAAATGTGTGATCTCAATGGCTCCGGTAATTGTCCAATACCTGTTGGGGGTTAATAATACAACTTAGAAAACTTGACAATCTTTAGCGAAAAATAGTTGATGCTAAGTAAAGATCTGGTTAAGGTGATGTTTCAAAGCTTGTGACCGTATTGTGTAATTGTAAAAGTAATAACATGGAAAATAGTAACACACAATGATATATAGTGGTTCGGCTTTATCCCCCAAGTGTACATCTACTCTTCAAACTAACAATCGTAGATTATGATGGATTGCACTAGTAATTTGCTCAGAAAGTTACAATTGACAAGCACTAATCTTATTACACGATAGATCACACTATCAGGATGTAGCTACTACTCTTACTGATGCGTGATGGGGTGAGTGATTCAAGAACGGAAATGTTTTAGAGGGGATTTTTGTGGTTAAGTGTATGGAGTAGTGTATATGAGGAAGAAATGAAAAGGAATAAGAAAAGATAGAATGATCTCCTCCCAAGGTATAAAGACCATGCCACCAACCGAAGAAGAGGATCACACTATTCATTCAAAATGATCAATCGAAGCACATAATGCCCAATTTCTTTATTGGCTTGGATAAGCATCGATGATTCTGAGTTGGTCGATGGAGCTACGTTGGATGCTCCCGCATCACTTACTCTTGTACACTTAATATTTAGCACAATTACTAAGATAGCATGAATACAATACTTAGAAAAACAATCAAAAGAGAGTGTATCGCTTAGAACATAGCTAGAAGCAAAATTTTCAGATCTTGGTATGTTGCTCTCTCTAACATTTGGCTTAAGAGATCTTCTCTTTTATAGCCATCTTCAATCTATCCATTGGAGGTTGATTGGAGAAGCAAAGAGCCGTTAAGAGTTACCATTGAGCTTTTATCCAAAGGTAGAACTACCCATATAATCATTTTCCTGTACATTTGTAGACTATCTAAAAATAGTATCGGTTGTTGTTTCTCTGTGTAGTTTCTGACAAGCTTATCAGACTACCTAACTTCTCGATTACTATTTCCATTTAGATTATGATGTTGTGCGAATCCACACCCAAAATGGTTATTTCATTAGTCCAACGACTATTGTCGAAATGTACATTGTTGTGTTAATATCTGATTTTCAATTGACGCGTTGATATAGGTAGAAAACTTGAGATTAGGGCTTCTGATCGCAACGAAGCCCATTTCTCAAACAAAAGTGTCAATTTCCATTTTTTCTTTGCCAATCCATTTTCATTGAAAACCCAAAAAGTCAAGCGATTGACTTTTAAGTTGACTTTTGGTCAACCCTTTAATTAAAAGTCAAACTCTCAAGTCAAAGATTGACTTTTTACACATAAAGATTCCTTTTAGTCTCAATTTCGCTTTAACATAAATTTTTTTGTAAAAATCACTTAAGAACTTTGTTTTTTGGATTTTTGGATTTTAAGTTCAAAATCGACCAAAAATAAAATTACTTTCGTCATAGTCATAATTAAGCCTATTTCATTTTACGGCATTTGATCTAGAGATCATTACCCATTCACTCATTTAATCAATTTTGAGATCGGGCATGCCAAAATATGGATTCTCATTTTTAGCCATGATTAGGGTGTCCAGATTGATTCTACATGATTTGCAAATTGACACTTCCATTCCACTCATTTTTGTGAGATAAATCCGAATTTGAAGTCAATTTTGGAAAATTCGTTTGGGAACTTTTCAATTTGGGAGATTTAGCCTTCCTGAATTTGAGAAAACTAGGCTAAGGAACTCTGATTAGCAAAATTCAAGTTGACCCATTTGAGATTAAGGTCTAATTTCAAGAATTGAGGACTAATTTTATCACAAAACCTCAATTGAATTTTAATATAAAAGTCGCGCTATCATTTTGATGTCAATTTGAGTTGAAAAGGTCATTGTAAGCATGGGCGATTGGATGAATCCATATCACGTGACCCCGATTAAGCTCAATTTCGATTAATTTACATTTTCGATGAGCCAATTGCACAAATCGGTTTGTTTTGTCCCTAGGATAGAAAAAAAATTCTTTTCAAGGACCTAATTGCATAAATAGGGAATTGAGGCTAAATTGGTCAAGACTAGTTCAAACTAGACTAAATGGTCTGGCTGGTTTGGCTGGTTCCTGATTGTTTCGCGGTGGCCTAGCTCATGGCCAATGCACTCGTGTCCTTAATTTTCAGATTTCCAATTTTGCCATGGATTTTACGAAATTTGCAAATTTGTTCTCACAGTTTGGTGAAATTGCAAAAGAAGACCATGATTAACCAATTATCTTATAATTAGATCATTATCATCTATTAAGAATGTATCATGACCATTGAAATTAACATATGCTTAATTAGGATGTCATCTAGGGTTTATTAAAGGTAAGATGGCATCTTAGCCCTTGGGTTAATCCAAGGGCCAAGATTCCATCCCTTAAACCAATATAAATATGATTTTTTCCAAAGGAGGGTCTCATATTTTTGAATTTCCAAGTTTGGAAATCTATAGAAAAGCTCAAAAATCTCCCTCTCTCCTTTCCTGCCCTCTCTCCCTCTCTCTCTCACAACCACCTCACTGCCTTCGTCGTTTGCTGCCTAAACCACCCTGCATCCTGCACTGTGCCACCGCCTCCGGCCCCACTTCTCTCTCTCCCGATGCTGCTCGACGTCGCTGCTGCCTCCAATGGTCGCCCGATTCACTCGTCCTTCCCTCGAGGGCACAAGGATGTCGCTCACGCCGGTACCGAGCTCGGCGTCTTCCTCAGCTTCGATCGATGGTCCGCAGCATTTCCTTGGCTTTTGGATCACTTTGGTTGCATCCGCCATTGAGTCCTCGAGTAGCTGGTGGTTGGAAACCAGCAAAACAGCCACTGGTGGCCTCTTGCTAACCGATCTTCTTTCGTTGGTCCAAATTGGCGTTTGACTCTTCCTCAGCCGCTGATCGGTACAAATCCGGGCCACTCCAATCCTTCTTCGATGGTCCTCGGGTCCCTCGGAGTTCCTTGATTGCCGTGGAGGCTTGATCGGTGATTAAATCGAGCTTAAATTGATCAAAATGTGCAAAAGGTATCATTTAAATCTTGAGCTCCATGAAGTGAGGTCTCATTAGGAGACCGGAGCTAGAGCTCACACCTAGTGTTTGATCAATGATAATTACACCTATTTAAGGATGTTTAGGATGCCCTAGAATGGATACAGATGGTTGATGATAGCTTGAATGTGATTGATTGCTTGATTTAAGGTAGTTTTGCAATTTCGGATGCCTGGATGACTGATCTAGTAAACGTTTCGAAATGAGCTTATAAATGCAGTTTTCTAATTTGGATGCCTTCATGAAAGTCTTAGATGACTCAAATAGCTTTCCAACAGTTCATCACACGTCCCCAACAATCCTCATTTGATATGCTTTTCTCATACTATAAGTTGTGTCCAAAATCTGCCAAATGTTTTGCCGTTCTATTGAGTTGTGGTTTGCACTATTTTTTGATTTTTTGTTGATTTCAGTGATTCAAATTGGATCAAATGTCTTCATGAAAAACGATCAGGACATTATAACCTATAGGCATGAATTCTCACGGATTTTTATCATGCCATTCGATTGGGGAAAATAGTCCTTGTTCTGTGTAAAAATTGCTGCAATTGTTACTAATCAGTGTCTCTATAAAGATGACACTAATTAAGCTCCTTATGAGCAAAATTTTCGTGTGATTCCTTCTAGACATACTTAGAGGACTCCAATAGCTTTGAAATAACACATGATTCATGTAAATTGATGACCGTTTGCCTTATGAAAATATCTCATGAAGTTATTGCAATTTTGTGCATTACTGATCATCTTATCTATTTCGTCCAACTGTTAGACAAGTGATGTAATGGTTAAGCAAACATTTATGAGCCCCCATCACAATGACGTAGTTGCAAAATATCGCGCGATTATGGGGTCCTGAGAGCCTCTTGAGGGAGGTGATCAACGCATCGCGCAAGTTCTTCGAGCAGGAGACAAATGCCCAAAAAATAAATTACAAAGAGGGTCATATAAAACAGCAACATGGGACTTCATAATTTTCCTTTATTGGCCAAAGAGATTTCGTAATTTAGTCGCTGCTGATTGGAGGAATATCATTTTTTGCCTCATGACTTTCCGATGCATGTTTTTCACCTTTCAAAAAGGGAAAACTCGAGAAAGTTCACAAAGTGAATTGATAAAAGACAGTTCGCAAAAAAAATCGCAGTAGTTCATACAAGTGCAGAGTAAATGGTTTTCACTGTATGATGATAGCAAGCGTACGAAACTTGAGTTATGACTTACTTTTCCATTGAGTCAGCCAGAATATATGTTGAACACTAACAAAATGAAAGCGCCCAGTTACTTCGTTCAACCAGCGAAGGCAATTGCTACCGCTGAATCTGTACAAAGTTTATCACCTAAATTCCACGACCTGTCATAGCATATAATCTTGCATCTAGTCTCAATCAATGATACGAATCAGTAAGACGATCCTCAATGACTGATCATTTTCATCGATGGGAACCTCGGAGGTGGTCGTTCCATTCTTTTTGGTTGGAAAAAAAAGGATGTTCCTTGACAATTGACTTTATTCGCGTTCTAGTGGGTATCAGTAGCAAACTTTTGCACCTGAGTTGACAAAATATCAACACCCTTTGTCGTATTCTCTAGGAATCCGTCCGACCATACTTTTACAGCAGCTCTAGTTCAGTTTTCTAATGCATCGCAACATCTCTGGCAGAGAAATGCTGGAGTACCCAAAGCACGTGATGAGACTGGGCTCTCGTCTGTTTAAGCACTTATCAGAAGCCCTAGGCCTCCACCATACTTTTACAACAGCTCTAGTTCAGTTTTCTAATGCATTGCAACATCTCGAGTAACGCTTGAGAGGATGGCCCCGCCCTATGAAACAATGCAAAGGTAAGTCCCCATCCTAACAAGACTTTTAATGCATGGATTCCAGAAAGAAAGCGAGAAGGGTTTTTCCTCTAATCAGTAACATCAGAACCACATCTTTTCGCAGTTCAGCTTCTCATGTCCGAAGGCATATAATTGTTAAATTAGCTGCTCACAGAGCTCAGTACCTTAGTTTCAAAAGGGTCCAATTTTAAATGATTTATAAAACTATAGCAAGCCTCGGCATCAATCAAGGTCGTCCAAGATTCACCAACCTTTTGTCTATTTCACTCAGATGAACCTTGAGATTTCTATATGCTTACTAGATCATATGGACCCAGCTCGTAGATAATAGTTATGTTTACCTGAGAAGTCCAGAAACTCTTCTAAAGTGATGACAGAGAGGGCTACAAACCAAAGATTCCTCTGCATATAGATTTCTGTAATTGCGAAGAAGTCAAGGGCTAAGACAACATCGAATCGCCCAGTCATCTATCATTGTTCAACTCTGTCCTAACAGATTTTGTTTTCATAAATTGCAAAACTTTGTGTACTGGCCGCCCAATCCCCCAAAGAATCAGCCATCATTAAACAGCATTGTCATTTTCTCAGTTCGGGGTAGCCCATAAGCTATCCTTCCATTTTTTATGAACCTCATAATTCTAAAGTCAAGCGGAACCTAGCAATGGATGACATTGTTCTCTTCACTTCTCTTCTCTCAATCAATCAATCAGCTATAAAGAAGATGCTCATATTATGCATTGACATTGTAACGTCTCCATAACACTCAAATCATAATCCAAATGTCTCCATAACATTCGATTCATAATCCAAACTCATTACACATTCACAGTGAATTGTAGTAGAGAGAGAGAGAGAGAGGAACAATGCCTACCATCGATTTGGCCTCCGACTCCGGTGAGCAGAAAGCTACGACAGAGCGGGCGACGACTCGAAAGCCGGCGTCAAAGGCCTCGTCGACGCCGCGATCACCGAAATTCCTAGAATTTCGTCATCCGACCGCAGGAGACATGATGCGACGCGCGTCGGGGACGCCGGGGTTCTTCAGGCGGCACTCGGCAGTGATGGAGGAGATGAAGGAGGGGAGAGGAGTGAGGAGGTTGTACGAGCAAGACGAGGAGGCAAAGGGTGGCGTTTGTTCTACACGCGCGACGTGACGAGGAAGATGGTGGCGAACTGAAGCGTGGGTGGAGAGACGCTATCCTTCTTTTTGACAAATATTTGCACTGCAACCTGCGAATATACAGTGAAGAGGAGAGAAATTAGTTAAATAATAAAGAAGGTAAAATAGTTGAAAAAGGCACACTATTGATAGGTGATATAAGTCTTTTCTCGTACCTCTAATGCTAATCTCAATCGGACGAGTCATCGTCCGAAGCAAGGAGTGGGCCGGGCACGTCCGATTCACCATCCTCCCAAACAATGACTGGGTTGTGCACATCAGCTAGGCACCTTCTATCCAATAAAGGACAACTATCAATTCTCAATTTCTTCAAACGTGTGAGGTTACGTATCGCAGATGGTATATACTTTAATCTTTTACAGTGAAATAATTCAAGCTTTTCGAGCAAAGAGAAATTTCCAATCCATTCCGGCAAACATTTTAGCCTCAAACAATAACGAATGTTGAGAGATTGCAGAGTTGTCACATGTTGAATTCCCTCGGGTAATGCCACCAAATTTGTAGGGCTTTCGATGGTAAGAACGCGAAGATTTGTAAGGCATTGCCAATGGGTGCCATGCTCGTCTTCTTGGCACAATAAATCGAGTCCTTGACAATCCCAAATGTAGAGTTCCTTGAGCAAGGAAAGGTGCTGCATCTCACAAGAGAGACTCCTTAGGTCGAAACCACGGATGCACATATACTCGAGGTTCCTGACTGATCGGAGTAGAGTCTTAAGCATGAAGGGCTCTAGATTCATATCAATACTATCAAAAAATAGAAATTTTAGTTTAGGGAAAGTAATGAATGTGGCTTCCACTGTTCTTTCTGATGGGCAATTAGGATTGGCCATCGATTGTTGTTCCAACATTTTTGTGCCATATATCCACAAATATTCCACTTGGGGGAATGATGGTATATAATTCAAGTTGGGACAACCGAATATTTGCACGAACCGAAGTTTTGGGAAAGATGACTGTGAGTTGTCTGACCGATGCTTTTGATGTGCTCCCATTTCTCGCATTCTTCCCCACCATCCTTTCAGCTCATCGCACCAAGAGAGTTCCAGACTCTCAAGAGATTGAAAATAAGGGAGTGTGGTATTAGATGGCTCTGGGTCACTTGTCTGTTGAACGAACTTTAACGCATTCAAATACTTGAGACTCAACGTCCTTAGGGAAGGGAGTTCACTTAGGGGTGGTAGCTGGCTTAGTGAATCACATTGATCAATTAAGAGGTGTCTAAGTTTGACCAATTTCCTCAAATCTCTAGGAAATGTTTGAAGGTACACACAAAATGAGAGTTTAAGGGTCTGCAAATTCACCAAATGAGTGATCGAATCTAGCAAACTCTGGATGGAATGATTCACAATATGAAGAAATCTTAACTTCTTCAACTTTCCTAAGGAGGAAGGAGGGAGAGGAATATTTGTATGGTCCAAATACAATGCTCGACAATGTCCACAACTAGAGAAAACTTTGTGACAGTTGCGTACAGGGGATTCACCTTTTAAAGAGAGAAACGTTCGCAATTTGGATGTTTTGAGTAGGAACTGCACTTTCTCTTCAGAGAAAGTCTCTGAAATAAATGACGCATGTCGAATTCCTCTATCATTATCTCCTCCTTTAAAATTAACAATCTTGCATTCACCTCCAGCAACTTTCTGGGCAAGATCATGCATGAGATCATGCATCTTGAATTGTGTGACATTCTGGACATCACCATATTCGGCTGTGAATTCAGCATTGAGGAATGACCCACATAGTAGTTCTGACAAGTAATTGTCAGCGACCTTTTCAAGGTTGTCCTCCCCGTTGCATGACTCAATAAAGCCTTGTGCCACCCAAAGATGGATCATTGTATCTTTCTCATAGACATAATCTTTCGGAAACAATGAGCAATATGCAAAACAATGTTTCAAGCATGATGGGAGATGATCATAACTGAACTTGAGGACTTGCATAATTCCATTATCAACTTCATCAATTTCTGGTATTTCTGGAAGTTCCTTCACTCTGTACCGGTTCCACTGATCTTCCTTTTTGCCATACAAAAGGCTTGCTATAGTCCTAATGGCAAGGGGAACCCCGGCGCATTTTCTAACTATATCTCTTCCCATCTCCTCCAAACTCCAGTCTATCGATGCTTGCCTATCTCCAAACGCCACATCCCTAAATAGATCCCAGGACTCGTCTGTAGTTAGGCCTTCTAGATCATAGATAGCTGATTTTTCATCAGTGACCTTCGCGACCATGTGGCTACGAGTGGTTACAAGTATCTTGCTTCCTTGTTTGCCACCCCTTAGCCAATCTCCAAGCTCTAACCATTTGAGCCGAACTTCATTCCACATGTCATCCAAAACAAGCAAATATTTCTTCTCGGCTAGAGTCTCATGAAGAAGTCTCTGCAATTGGTCTAAGGGCTTATTCTCACAATCTTGACACTTCGCTAATTTAAGAATTTCTTTAATAATCAAATTCAGATCAAAGACATCAGATACACACACCCACATCTTAAGATTGAAATGTTTTTCTACCTCCCCATCGTTGTACACTAGTCGTGCAAGTGCGGTTTTTCCAAGACCTCCTTTACCAACGATGGAAATAAATGACACGGTATCGAAAGAGGAGGAATCAAACAAAAGTTGTTTGATCTTTTCTTTGTCATTTTTCCTACCAATTATTTGTTCGTCAGGTATGGAAATTTCGGGTTTCTTTCCTCTTGAGATGGCCATTGTTTCCTCAATTCGATGCTCCTCTAAATGGAACTCCCTGTCTTTTTTAATCCGATCCAGTCTCTTCCTAAGTTCTTGAATCTCATTAGCCACTTTGAGGTGGTGTGCAAGCTGATTCGATTTAGAAAAGAGAACGCGTACCGCTTTCAACATTCCGTTGCCGGGAGTGACCTTCTGCCTCAGATCTTCAGTTGCGACATTGTCGAGCAAGTCCTGTATGTTGTACAACACGTCCTTGAGCCTCACGAGCCAGAGCTTGACCTGGTTGTTGTGCCATTGCTGCTTCTCAGCATCCAAAAGCACAGCTTGGATGGACTTGACGGTGCCTTCGAGGCTTTGGAGCTCATCCTTGGCACCGCAGAGCAACTGGATCTTTTGAGAAGCGAAGGAGCCTCCAGGTTTCGCCATTTCAGTGGCGAGGCTTTTAAGTATGTCGGTGGCAAGGCTGAAGAGAACCGCTTCCGCCATTTCCAAAAGCAAAAGCGGGGGCTGAGAAGTGTTCGAGAGGAGGTTGCAGAGCTGATGCTTTTGTGGTGAAACAATGGTCTGGTGGTGCCTCACGATCAACTTCAGGCACGAATATATAGCAAGGCCAACTGCATCTCCATCTTACTTCATGCTCAGTTAATCCACCGGATGAAATAGCATAACTTGCAAAAGAGAAAAAGAATAGCGTGAACTTTTTTCTTCGTGAAAAGCCCAAAGTACATATTCATGGAATAATTTCAAGGTGCGGCGCTAAATCCACCCCTCCTTCGGCTTCATCCACACCCTTGATGGTCAGAATGACAGAAATACTAAAATCATGGGTCCCACGTTTCTCTCTCAATTTTGTCTGATCAGAAGGCTCAGTTTCAAGTTCAGCGGCTTCCTTAATCCTTAAGCCTCTCTTTGGTTCCAAGTTCACACTTCCTCTCTCTCCGCCGGAAAAAAGAAAAAAAATGCATGGCCAGACTCGGACAGCTCCGAAGCGGGAGGATACAGCAGCATCAGCCGCTCAAGCCCATTTCACTTCTGTCCTGTCCTCCTCTGCAAGATCAGAAGCGTCATACAAGCGTGAAACGATTTCTTTTGATCAGGTTTTTTGAACTGATTGTGATGTGATGTTGCTCTCAGATGCACGAAAGAGGCTCTCGACACGAGAGCGAAGCTCCTTGTGATCAATCCTGAGTACTAATCCGCTTGGAATTACAGGAAGCTCGCGGTTTAGCACAATTCTCTGCCCACCCCTCGGGTGTGCGCCTCTGTCCTCGTCCGCACAGCCTCTAAGCCCACGCCGCTGTAATTGCTCGAATGAATTTGAAGACGAAAAGCGAGACATGGAGATGCGAGGTCTGACGCGGTGCATGCGGCTACAGCTGGGAAATTTCATTGAACAACATCTGGCCATGGTGGTCAGTTGAGAGGATGATGCCAGCGACATGATGAGGATGATGCCGGCGACGCGCTGCCCAATTATTCGGGGGGGGTAACAGTGTACCCCGTCAAGTTGGAAAAGGTCACGACGAGAATCAAAGAGTCGGAAAAGGTCTCGACTCTTGATGCCGGGAGTGAGTTGATTGAGAACGGCGAGAGCGGAGCCAGAGGCAGCGAAGGCCGTAGTACGCAACCCTCTCTCTTCCATATCTCCTCATAGCCGGCACCTCCCAGTGATTGGAAATGGAGGCTGCTGCTGAGCCCTCGCAGCCTTGGATCGAGGTTGATCCCGTCGACTCCCTCAAACAAGTCTCGATCCAAGCAAATCTTGGCAAAGCCATAGGCGGAATCAGCTGAAGACGGAATCAAATTCGCTAAAGACATTTTTCGAGACTATTCTGCATTTGTCGCATCATGTGGTAAGTGTTCACCTTTCATAGAGCTTGTTCTTGGTCATCACTCTGATACCTATTGCATTCTTATTGTCCATCTAAGTCTATGGTTGATGAATGTTTTAGGATTAAATAAGAAGAAAATGACTGTCAGATTCCTACTTTTATTGCAGAAACATTGGATGTCTCGACCTATGATGCCTTAGATGATGAAGAGGAAGTGTGGCAAATCTATCGAAATAGTCATGAAGCATTCTTTAGTTTCATAGAATTTATCATCTTTAAGAATATAATGTGGCCTTCTTGATCGACACGACTTGGTATCATCATTTCTTGCAATGCAAGATCGAAGCAAAATGAGCACGCCTCCTCTTCCCCCTTTAACAAGATAACATAGAGATTCTAAGTTTGCCAAACTCTGAAGAAGGGCGGGGCATTGCAAGGTCAGCCTCAAAGACTCGCAGGAACGCAGGACGAGCCGTGGGATGCAGCGTTATGGAGTCTCGTATTTATCATGCGCGCCATCTCTCTCTCTCTCTCTCTGAACATTAGATTTTTTTTCAAATGCGATGGGAACAGGGAAGATCTGATATAGAAATAATATGTAAAGCGATGAAGTCTATGCAAACTCTTCAATCTATTGCATCGCCTAGCCTTCAACAAAGCAGTTTGATGTACATTTGATATCATAGATGGATGAATCGTTTTAATTAGGATAGAAGACGTGTTCTATTTATTTACTTCACAAATGACTCGAGCTTCTACTAAAATCGGCTACATACTTAAATTTGTAGATAATGCATCTAAGGGAATGACCGATATAAATTATGTAGCTAAATTTTTTTAACCAGAAAATTTCATATCATTAGAAAACAATATGATTCGTGCTTATGTTTTAGTAATTTCGTAGGAAAAAGGAAGATGCCATTTTAAGTCAATTTGAGGCTGTACTAATTGGACCACAATATTTCTCACCTGTTTCACAAGTTAGTTCAGATTTGATCAAATCAACCGTCTTGATTCTCTGTGCATAATCCAAGCCTAGATTTTGTTGAAAATCCAATCATCTGTTTCTTTCATTTTGAGGTTTCTTAAAACATCTGTTCAAAATGCGCACATTTAAAATTCCTGAAAAAGAGGTTCGGTTCCCATTGAACGACTTCTCGTCCTGGTTCATCAGCACGACAGACTCCGGCTTGCCGACGAACTCTTTGAAGGAGAATTCGGGATCCTCCTGACAAAGTCCGTGGGATCTCGCTGGCAAGCCAGTTGAGGGACTCGCACAAGTTTCTTTGGTAAGAAAATTGCATCTGCAGGGTGCATATCTAAGCATTACAGTCAGTAAGCACCACCTTAACAGGATATCAATTACAGAGCATTGGATCCTTTTGAAAGAAGGAATATAATGTAGTGAAGCCGGCATCTGCAGTCGGGCATAGGTTCCTTTAGATCAACATCACCATGAGTTGAAAAGAGAGAGAACAAAGAGAAGAAGAAAGAAGAAGGTGGGACCAGCAAGGAAAGAAAAGGAAGCAGTCAAACCAAAAGAGGGACAGCAGGGGCCATATAGGAAAACACTGTAAAAAGGAGTTTTAAAGCAAAAATTGGGGTGGAAATAGCATGGCCCAATGTTGTAATGACCACTTTGGATAGGAAGGTGCAAACAGCACGGCTCTATGGGTGATATTTTTGGAGCTTCCTCGCCACAAATTATCCAATGGAGTACTAGGCAAGTCTTTATCCTTTTAGCTATCTGCAAAGCAAAGTTGAAAGTCATATAAAGAAGCACATGCTGCAGATTTCTATGTCAGCATAAAACCATATTGCATTATGCAACCATTGTATAAAAATGTAGACTTGATTATTCATATAGCTCGGCAATCATAGATGCAGGTGACATGGAGTTGCAGAGGAAAGAGGGATGCTTCCACAAACTTTGTAGGTCATTTTAGCAACCTTGATTACTTATAAAATGCCCAAGACCTTTGCTCTAGCTGGGAGCCAACTCCACATATCATTGAATAGCAAGAAACAAAATGAAAACAACCCATCTCCTTTTCAACTCCACACGTCCTTAAACAAAACACGCACTATGCACCCAACAGAACAATTTCAGTAGACTGACTACGGGCTAGGGCCATTGACACTGGATGCTTCTGCTCGAAAACATAAGCTGGTACAGACTCTTCTGTGCAAGGGGCAGAACTATATAGTATGCTCATTGAGAAATAATCAGAACAAGCATTTGCATGTAAAATCAACTTCAGACATGATTTAAGGTTGACGGTCAGAAGTTCCTAACATCGACAGAATGCACCATCCTGCCAGTTATCTACAATTTTTAATGACAGTTTTCATTACATGGCATGTTAATCATCTAAGCTAATTAACATCCCTGGTCCTCCAAATTAGAAACAAGAAAATCATTTGGAATTTTTATTTTGTATCTACTATATAATTTCTCTACTAAGTTCCAAAATGTACATAGAGATGACCACTTTTTCTTGGCAGGGTGTCGCTATCCTAGTTATCTAGTATATTGAAAACGTGCTCCAGTGCAGACAAAAGCTAAGAATCTTATATTGTTACGACCATATAAGCCACTGAAGCCTATACTACTTCATCAAATCTTAGAAAAGGGAAGGAAAGTTCTATCTTGCCAATTTTCTTTGCATAGACGACCCGGTCCATGATCTGCCAGAGTGGTTTTAAATTCTGAGTCTATGACATATCAATTAGCAGAAGCAGATAACATTAGCAAAAAGAGAAAGGTAAAAGGTTTGAGCCAAAGTGATGACAACAAACTCAAAAGAATCATTATCCCACTAAGTGGAAATAAAAGTTATATCTAGACCAGTTACCAGAGTGAACTTTGCTTGTCATACACATCTGTTCAAGCAAAGACTGAGTCTTTCCTAACATTCTGTGGATTATAAACATCAACGCATCCCATCTGTATAACAAGTTTGTCAGTTTTTCTTTCACTGTGAAAACACACTGACAATGAAATGGGTTGCCCGACACAATCATAGACAAGCTCCAATAACAAATATCATGATGCATTAGAAACTGAAGACTTCAAAACAATACAAATAAAAGGCAGCAAGGGCCATTCAAATACACGTCCTTACATAGACATATAGACATCCAAGCACTTTGGATGCACTTCTTTTTCTTTATTGGGTGGCACTGGATGGATCATTTAGTAATTTGTTTGTGTAAATGAGCTGACAGTACTTACATTCTAGAATATACTACATCCGGGGGCGGTGCCTCAGCAGAGTCTCCTCTTGGATAACGATGCAGTATACATTTACATAGAGCAAGTGGAGAGAAAATACTACGTTATCAAGGAAAAGACATTAAAATAATTCAAGTCCTTTACTAACCATCAGAGAAACAAAACTTCCTCAGAGGACAATACGCTCATAGAAACGAAAATACTTTAAACGGAAAACAAGTTGAGGGAATTGCTTAAATACTAAACCTTCGAGTAGCCGACTCAACTGACAGAATAAAAAGATAACTGGACGATGAAACCAGTGAAGTTCACACGAAAGCCCTCCTCTAAGTTTTCCATATCATTGTAAAGATCAAGTAGGATCGAGAAAGCAGCTCAACTCAAGTGATGAAGAACTAAGGGCAACCTTTTTCCAAAAAGCTTACAGACGTTGTGCTGGAAAGAGCCATAATTCGCGACCTCCTCGTCCAAGAATGGAATCTTCAACAATGAAGCCATCTGAGATACACTAACCCACAAGTTAATAACGAGAAAATGTAAAGCAATTTACATTGTCACAACTAAAGACGGACAGCAGAAGTAAACTCGCGATATAATACGCCTTCTCTCGCTCCATGTGTTGCGCCGAGGTACCTTGAGAACTGAGCATCTAAAAACTCCAAAACAACAACAACGAAGCAGAAGGAAACCCAGCGAATTTAGAAAAACGCTCAGCTCAACGCAAACCCCGCAATGCCAAACCCAAACACACACGGAAAACCGAACAAAAGAAAAGGGAAGTCGCGAACAATGTGGGACCCGATCTTGCACGTTTAGCTTGGGGACCTGGCTGGTGTATCGGGCGATGCAGTGAGGAACGATGAAAGGCGCGTCCTGCTGAGCGAGGCCCACTCTGATGTTCGCAGAACCTATAAAAAGCAAAGGAAGAGACGAGCCGCGTTCAAGCTACAGAATTCAACGCGTCGAGCTATTCAATATAAGAGAGAGGGGGGTAAACCGAGATTAGCTGCGAAGGGATCGCCGTCTTCAAATAATTCTGAAAAAAAAAAGAAATTGCAAGAGATTCAGTGAATAAGCTCGACGACTCGAGCAGACATCAGGAGAGAAGAGAGAGGAGATGATCACCGTGGCTGAAGCGAAGCGAGGTCGAAGAGCTTCTCGTGCGAGAGTCTCCGAAAGCGACGACGATTTTGTTGTTAATTGCTAACGAAAGAGGCTTAAACGCAAGAGTAACGAAAGTTTATTTGGGTCGGTCCACCCCAACCCAGAGGCAGAGGCTGTGCGATAGAAAGAGCGCCAAGTTCTTCGTCGCATTTTATGATTTTAGTCCCGAATTTTTTTTTTGGCGAAAAATAAATAATTTTTTAAAAATAATTTCCTAAAATTAATCGCCTGTATTGCTTGAAATAAATATTCAATTAAAAATGTTTTCATAATCGACAATATTTATGACTAAACATTTTTTTGTGGATAATAAATATGTTGTTTTACTCGTAAATATTTATAAGCGACATAAAAAATGATTTTTAAGAAGATGTTTTTTAAATGATTCATTTTATCTGAAATAAATATATTCAAGAAAATCAAAACACAAGGAACTGAAATCCTTTCTTAGACTAATCTTCATGGGTATTTGTGAATCACACACATCGGCTTGTGGTATTGGTTAAGGTTCCATCCACGCACGGGGATGGTAGATGTAACTTGGGTGATGATTGTGATTTGAAATTCGAATTTACTAGCCACAAAATTAGATATCTCACCATTAATTTTCAGGGTGTTATGCATATCATACTACTAGTTGAACTTTGGTGCTTTGCACGGGTTTTATGTACAGTTTTGTTTATGATTTCATTAGAATTTTGAAAGAGTATACAAATTTAACAAAACTACATATTAATGATATCAATGCAAAAGAAGATAAAATGAAATTTTGTTAGTGATGCATCTCTAGGTAGCTTCAAATACGTTAGTGTACATATTCTTATGATTTGAGATTTTTTTTATTTTTTGTAAATTACGTGAAATAGAAGTATCACAAAATTGTGATTATTTTAATTTAATTTTGCCATTAAATTTTATGAAGATTTTGTATTTGTCTTGATGTCATAATATATTATTAATATCCAATATAGGGCTGCTTATATAATATATGGATTAAGTTGCACACGTATAAAAAATCCAAGGATTTTATTTAACAAATTAAAAGTTTAATGACTATATTACATATTGAGTTAAAGTTCATGGATCACATTGAATAAATTAAAAAAATTTGGGGTTATATTATAAATTAGACCAAAGTTTAGGGACTAATTATATCATTCTCTTTCCTTTCATACGTGCTTTCAAGGACTTGGCAACAAATAAAGTTATACTTGAGAAACGTGGAACTCTTTCGTTGCCAACTCCTATCGTTTGTTTGATATCTTCCTGGGCCAACTTTCACTTAAAAGAAAACGCCCTCCCGATGGCCATTATGTCTCTCGTGCTTAGCTCTTCTCTAGATCAACAATGATGAATATCCAATATCATCACTAAATAACCACGCAAAGCGAACTTCATCGAGACTTAACTCGCTCATACACGTAATCCCTTATTACAGAGAACACAATGGTCACTGCCGGAGACGACGAAAACGACTGAGCTAACGAATTGAGAGTATTCGACGAGACGAAAGCCGGAGTTAAAAGCCTCGTGGGCACCGGGATTGCCCAAGTCCCACGCATATTCGTTCAGCCACCTGACAAATTGGCTTGCCGCGAGGGTTGCGGAGAGATCCCGCTCATCGACCTCGGATGCGTGAATGCAGGCCCCACCAGTCACGACAAGACGTTGCGAAAGATTGCGCCAGCATTGGAAAAAAGGGGTTTCTTCCGGGTGATCAACCATGAGGTCCTTGAGAGCCTCTTGGAGGAGGTGATGAACGAGTAGCGCAGGTTCTTCAAGCTGGAGACGGAGGCCAAGAAAAAATTTTACACTAAGAGGGTCATATACAACAGCAACATGGGACTTACATAATTCAGTCTCCGCTGATTGTTCAGATATATGTTTTTGCTTCATGGGACTGGAGCCTCCCCAGCACGAGGAGTTGCCCGAAGCTTGCAGGTGAGCCAATGAGCTTCTGTTGCGTTTTTCACCTTTCGAAATGAAAAATTCATGAACAAGTTCACAAAGTGAATCAACGAAGATAGTATGCAAAAGAACTGTAGTAGATGTGAAGTACATGGTTTTCACTGTATGGTACTTGATAGTCTTTTCCATTTTCTTCACTAAATCAAGGGCTAAACTAGCAAGTGTATGGACCTTGAGTTATTTGCGTACTTCTTGGTTGAATCGGCCGGAATAGGTGTTGAACACTCGGGGAACGACAGTGCCCACTTCTTCGTTCAGTCGGCCAAGGCAATTTTTACCACTGAATCTGTACAAATTTTCTTGCCTAAATTTCACCACACGTCATAGTATATAATCTTGCATTTATTCTCAATCAAGCAGACAAATCAGTAAGATGATCCTCAGTGATTGATCATTTTCACTGACGGGAACCTCAGAAGTGCTCGTTCCATTCTTTTTGGGTAGAAAAAAGGATGTTCCTCGATAATTGATTTTATTCGTGCTCTAGCGGTAGTGGAACCAAAATATTGCACCCAAGTTGATACAAAATGCCAATACCCTTGGTTGTATTCTTTGGGAATCCATCCGACCATACTTTTACGGCAGCTCTAGTTCAGTTTTCTGATGCGTTGCAACATCTCTGGCAGAGAAATGCGGATGGAGACTACTCTCGTCTGCTCGAGCTCTTATCCGAAGCCCTAGGACTCCACCCAAATCATTTGAAGGAGATGGAGTGTGGAAAGGGACACACAATCATGTGCCACCATTCTCATCCAAGATCAAATTGGAGGACTTCAAGTGCTTCATGAGAACCAGTGATCGACGTTCCCCCACTCCTTGGAGCACTAGTGATTGACATCGGAGATCTTTCGCAGGCAAGTAGCTTTGGCCAGATATCATTGTTCATCTCTGAATTTTTCTGAAACCGTATTTTGATTGGTCGACACACTGTGATCCTCTTCTCATTCTCATTACTGTACTTTCTCATATGCTAAGTTAGTTAAAAGAGCTCTTGAGAACTCAGGATGTAAATTACCATGGAATCTTTCTTGTAGCAATAACATTATGTCTTCACAATCTGCACTTTTCTTTTGTATTCTAACAGAGCTGTTTAACTAATCCAAACTTGATTCCAACTCCATTAGATCATGCTAGCCTCACATTGACAAGTTCAGAATTGTCTAAATGAGACAGATGATTGTTTGAAAACTTTGCTTTTCACAGGAGGGGTCAATGTCGGTTCTAGATATTCTGCAGTTTTCGTATCTATCAACATCAAGATTGCAATCATAGTAGTAGATAGAAATTACGTTCCTTACTGAGGAACGGTTCACTAATTGTTGCATTTGCAGCTCATAACAAACAACTGGTTTGAGAGTGTTGAGCACCGAATCATGGCAAACAAGAGAGACCCAACAGTGTTGGTGGTGTGCTTCTTCGTCGACACTCCCCGACCATCTTCACGATTGTATGGGCCCATGAAGGAATTAACATCAGCAGACAACCCACCAATCTTCAAGGAGACTACGCTCCCAAACTACACTGCCCATTACATTTCCAAAGGCCTGTACGGAGCTTCTAAACTTCCTGATTTCAAGCTGTAGACCGTGTGAACCTTTTTATGCGGTCTTATTGATGTTTGTACTTAAAAGATAAAATTCTGTCCATCTGTTCACCTAAGTAAAACTACCACAGAACAAGATTGCGCTTCTTCAGTGCTCGGTCTCTAACGCTTATATCGCTTCAAATGATAGATCTATGAGCACCAACACAACTCCAAAAGACAAAGTCATTCTCTAACTAAAAGCAGAACCAAAAAGAGAGCACAAAATAGAGGGAGAGGAAGATTAATACATACCGCTCTAAGATCAAAAGAAATATGTTATCTTTAGATGAAACGGTGTTGAATACTTGTATGACAGTTACAGCATTAATCTACCACAGGAAAATTTGCGGTTTCAGGAACATTTCTGTTTGGTTCAACTTTGAATTCCACTTTGTATATTAGCAGGTAGGATAAAAAGTGGAATTTTTTCCAGCTTCCAACTCGCTCAACAACAATAACCAGAATCAACTGCAAGGCAAAAATTTATGTACACTCCCTAGATTTTCTAAGAAACAGTAGGTTTGCATTAAGATGCGACATATCTGAAACCTAATTGATCTAATCGAGTTAGCATTGCATTAAGATGACGCAAGCATTGATCCAAAGGCTAAGACAACATCGAATCGTCCTGTCATCTATCATTGTTTAACTCTGTCCTAACAGATTTTGTTTTCATGAATTGCAGAACTTGTGTACTAGCCACCCGATCCCCCAAAGAATCAGCCATTATTAAACAGCATTGTAATTTTTTCAGCTAGGGGTAGCTCATAAGTCAAACAGAACCTCGCCATGGATGTCGTTGTTCTCTTCACTTCTCTTCTGTCAATCAATCAGCTATAAAGAAGATGCTCATATCATGCATTGACATTGTAATGTCTCCGTAACACTCAAATCATAATCCAAATGTCTCCATAAGATTCAATTCATAATCCAAACTCTTTACACATTATTGCAGTAGATAGATAGAGAGACAGACAGACAGACAGACAGAGGAACAATGCCTACCATCGATTTGGCCTCCAACTCCGGCGAGCAGAGAGCTACGACAGTGCGAGCAACGACTCGAAAGCCGGCGTCTAAGGCCTTGTCGACGCCGGGATCACCGAAATCCCCAGGACTTCTTCATCCGACCGCACGAGACATCCAAAGGCAGCTCCGAATCGAACGGCGGATCCGAGAATCCGACCTCGGCGGACCCGGCCAAGAGGAAGGAGGCAATCGAAAGGATGGGACGCGCGTCGCAGACGCTGGGGTTCTTCCGGCGGCGGTGACGGAGGGGAAGAAGGAGTGGGGGAGTGAGGAGGTTATACGAGCAAGACGAGGAGGCAAAGGGTGGTGTTTGTTCTACACGCCGCGCGACTTAATGAGGAAGGCGGCGGCAAACTGACAGTTTAAGGACCTGTCCACGTGCAAATTTTACCTTCTTTATTATTTAACTAATTTCTCTTCACCATACTATTGGCAGCGCAAATATTTATAAAGAGGAAGAAGGCGTCCCTAGGAACACTATTGATAGGTGATATAAGTCTTTTCTCGTACCTCTACTGTGCTGATCGTTCCGATTCATCCCCTCCCGAACAATGACCGGAACGTGCGCATCTATTAGGCACCTCTTCCAGCTTGGGACAATCAATGATTCTCAGTTCCTTCAAGCCTGTGAGGTTGCCCGTCTCAAATTGTAAACACTCTAAACTTGGACAATCAGATATTACAAGCTTTTCAAGTAGAGAGAAATTTTCAATCCATTTTGGCAAACTTGTCAGACTCCCACACATAAAAATCTCGAGAGATTGTAAAATTGTGGCATGTTGAATCCACTCGGGCAATGTCATCAAATTCCAATGGTATGAGATTTTAAAAACACAAAGTTTCTTAAGGAATTGCCATTGGGTGCCTTGCTCGTCTTCTTGGCACGATAAATCAAGTTCTACCTCTCCACAAATGCCGAGTTCCCGGAGCGAGGAAAGGTGCTGCATGCCACGAGAGAGATCCCTTAGGTTGCACCAATTGAGGTTTAAGGACTCGAGATTACTGGCCAATTGAAGTAGAGTCTCAAGTATTGAGGTCTTCATATTCTCACCATGAAGACTTAGATGCTTTAGTTTAGAGAAAGGGATGAATGTGGATCCCACCGCTTGTTTTGATGGGCAATCTAGACTGGTCAACCAATCTTCCAAGATTTTAGTGTCATCTATTTTCAAGTATTCCACCTGGGGGAATGGTGGCACGAAGTCCAAGGCGGGACAATCCTGTATTACCATGAACCGGAGTTTTGGGAATGATGACGGTGAATTGTCTGATTGATGCCTTTGAAATGCCATCTTCTGAAATGCCATCTTCACTTGCCTTCTTCTCCACTGTCCTTTCAGCTTAGTGCAGTATTGGAGGGTCAAACTCTCGAGAGATGGGAAGAAGGGCCGTGTAGTACTAGATTGTAGTTGAAGAGGGTTAAACTCCAATGACGACAAGGACACGAGACTCAAAGTCCTTAGAGAAGAGAGTTCACTTAGGGGGGTAGGTGGCTCAATGAGTTACAACTAACAATTGAAAGATATCTGAGCTTGATCAATTTCCTCAAATCTTTGGGCAATGTTTTAAGATTCGCACATCGAAAGAGTTTAAGGGTCTGCAAGTTCAGCAAATCCGTGATTGAATCCGGCAAACTCTTGATGGAGGGATTCATAAAAACTTCAAGAAATCTTAAGTGCTTCAACCGACTACCCAACGAAGGAGGGATGCAAAAATTTACATGTTCAAATCTCAACACTCGGCAATGCCTAAACTTGGAGAAAATCCGATGACATTCATTTAGGGACAACTTCTTTCTTCCTCCCAAAGTGAGAAATGTCCGTAGATTGGTCGCTTCTAGTAGAGAAGTCACTTCCTGTAGCAATAAGGGCGATTGTAAATTAAATAATGCATGTCGAGTATCTTCATCGATATTGCCTTTGCCTCTGTTGAGATTGACCATCTTGCACTCATTTCCTGCGACTTTCAAGGCAAGATCGTGCATGAGATCGTGCATCTTGAACATTTTCACCTCACCAGTGTTAGGATTGACCTCCTCAACTTCAAGAAATGACCCACATATAGTAGGTCTGAGACATAATCATCCCCGATCTCTTCTAGCTCTTCATTCTCATCCAATGACTCAATAAAACCTTGCGCCATCCACAACTGTATCATTGTTCGTTTTTTGAAGACATAATCTTTTGGAAACAATGCACAATATGCAAAACAATGTTTTAGCCTAGGCTGAAGATAATCGTAACTGATTTTGAGGACTTCCATTATTCCAAGGTTCAACATATCTATTTTTGAGAATTCACGCTCTTTGAAATAGAGCCACTCCTTTTCCTTTTTGGCATACAAAAGGTTGCCTATAGTTTTGATGGCAAGGGGAACACCACCACATTTTTTAACTATATCTCGACCTATCTTCTCGAGTTTCTGGTTTAATGATTCTACTCCATCTCCGAAAGCTGTTTTCTTGAATAAGTCCCACGACTCACCTTCAGATAAGACATCTAGATCATGGATAACTGAATTCGCACCTGTAGCTTGCACGACTAACTTACTGCGTGTGGTTACGAGTATCTTGCTCTCCCCTGAACCACCCATTAGCAAACGTTGGAGCTCCAACCATCTCCCGCGATCTTCATTCCACAAGTCATCCAAAACAAGCAAGTATTTCTTCCCCTTTAGTAACTCACAAAGCTTCTCCTCCTTAGTCTTATTCTCAATGTCTTGTGGATTTTTCTTCATCTCAGGATGCCCTTGATACTCATCTTGGGCGGATTTCAGTATTTCTTTGATGAGAAAATCCTCATCAAAGACGTCGGATACACACACCCACATTTTAAGCTCGAAATAGTTCCTCACTTTGTCATCGTTGTACACCAGCCGAGCAAGTGTGGTTTTTCCAAGTCCTCCCATACCCACGATGGAAACAACCGAAACACTCTCTTTGGAGGAGGAATCAAGCAAAGATTTGATGATCTCCTTCTTAGCATCTTGTCTACCAATTATATCTTCCTTCCGCACAAAAGAGTCAGTTGTCCTCCTCCTCACATTAGCAAAAGTTGCCTCACTCCGATGCTCCTGTAAATGGAACTCCTTATCTTTTGCAATCCAATCCAGTTTCTTCCTAATTTCCTGAATCCTTTTAGCCACTTTGTAGGGCTGTGCTAGCTGATTTGATTTGGAGAAGAAAAAGCGTACTGCTTTTGACATCTTGTTTCCAGGAGTGACCTTCCGCCTCAGGTATTCGGTTGCGACATCGTCCAGCAAGTCCTGTGCACCGTACAACACGTCCTTCAGCCTCACGAGCCAGAGCTTGACCTGCTCGCTGTCCCATTGTTTCTTCTCGGCATCCAAAAGCACAGTTTGGATGGTCTTGACGGTGTACTTGAGACGTTTGAGATCATCCCTCGCACCTCGTGCAAGTTGGATTTTCGAAAAGATGTTGGAACAGGCGAGTTTCAGTATGTCGGTGGTGAGGCTGGAAAGCACTGCTTCCGCCATTTCCAAAGGCAAAAGCGGGGGCTGAGAAGTGTTTGAGAGGAGGTTGCAGAGCTGATGCTTTTGTGGTGAGACAATGGTCTGGTGGTGCCTCACGATCAACTTCAGGCACGAATATATGGCAAGGCCAACGGCATCTCCATCTTACTTCATGCCCAGTTAATCCACCGGATGAAATAGCATAACTTGCAACAGAGAAAAAGAATATTGTGAACCAGTTGTTTCTTTGTGAAAAGCCCAAAGTACATACTCGTGGAATAATTTCAAGTTGCGGCGCTAAATCCACCCCCTCCATTGGCTTCATCCACACCCTTGATGGTTAGAATGACAGAAATACCAAAATCATGGGACCCACGTTTCTCTCTCAATTTTGTCTGATCAGAAGACTCAGTTTTAAGTTCAACAGGTTCCTTAATCCTTAAGCTCCTCTTTGGTTCCAAGTTCACACTTCCTCTCTCTCCCTCTCAGGGGGAAAAAGAAATGCATGGCCGGACTCGGACAGCTCCGAAGCCCATTTCACTTCTGTCCTGTCCTTCTCTGCAAGATCAGAAGCGTCATACAAGCGTGGAACGATTTCTTTCGATCAGGTTTTTTTGAACTGATTGCGATGTGATGTTGCTCTCAGATGCACAAAGGAGGCTCTCGACACGAGAGCGAAGCTCATTGTGATCAATCCTGAGTACTACTCAGCTTGGAATTACAGGAAGTTCGCGGTGTAGCACAATTCTCTCCCCGCCCCTCAGGCGTGCGCCTCTGTCCTCGTCAGCCACAACCTCCAAGCCCGCGCCACTGTAATTGCTCGGATGAGTTCGAAGACGAAAAGCTAGAAACAGAGATGCGAGATCTGACGCGGTGCATGCGGCTACGGCTGGGAAATTTCACTGAACAACATCTGGGCATGGTGGTCAGTTGAGAAGATGATGCTAGCGACATGACGAGGATGATGCTGGCGATGCTCCGCCCAGCCAGTCGAGGGGGTAACAGTGTACACCGTTGTGGACCGGGTGATGATGCCGGTGATTGGTCATGACGAGCATCAAAGAGTCGGAAAAGGTCTCGACTCTTGAAGCCGGGAGCGAGTTGATTGAGAACGGAGAGAGCGAAGCCAGCGGCGGCGAAGGCCATAGCGCTCGCCTCTCTCTCTCTCTCTCTCTATGCCCGATCTCTCTCTCTTCCATTTCTCCTCATTGCTGGCACCTCTCCGTGATTGGAAATGGAGGCTGCCGCCGAGTGCCCACAGCTTCGGATTGACGTCGATCCCGTCGACTACCTCAAACAAGACTCGAGCCAAGCAATCATGGCAGAGCCATAGGCGGAATCAGCAGAAGACGTAATCGAGTTCGCTGAAGATATCTTTCAAGACTATTCTGCATCTGTTGCATCATGGGGTAAGTGTTTCCCTTTCATAGACCTTGTTCTTGTTTATCACTCGGATACCCATTGCATTCTTGCTGTCCATCTAAGTCGATGGTTGATGTATGTTTACGCCTCAGTTTTAGGATTATTTAAGAAAAAAATGACTTGATAGATTCTTACTTTTATTGAAGAAACATTGGATTTCCCTTGACCTATTACACCTTAGATGATGAAGAGGAAGTGTGGCAAATCTACCGAAACGGTCAGGAAACATTCTTTAGTTTCATAGAAATTACCATCTTTAAGAATATAAAGTGGCGTTCTTGATCGACACGACTTGGTATCATCATTTCTTGGAAATTCTTCAATGCAGGATCGAAGAGAAATTAGGCCACCTGCTCTTCTCCCTTTAATGAGATGACATCAAGATTCCAAGGTTGCCAAATTCTGAAGAACGGCGGGCCGAAGCGAGGTCAAAGAGCTTCTCGTCCGAGCGTCTCTCGCTCTGTCTGAAAGCGAAGGAAAACTGGCAACTGAGACAGAAGCTGATGCCAGACCGAGGACGTTTTTGGGTTAATTGCTAACGAAAGTTTGTTTGGTGCGGTCTTGCCCAACCCAGAGGCAAAGAGAGCCGAGGTCATGATCCAGTTTTGTGATTTAACTCAGGGGCTTCATCCGTTTCATTAAAAAATAAATGATTTAAAAATATATTTTCTAAAAAATAATCACTTGAAATAATTAATCAACAAAAAATATTTTTGTTATTCACAGCAATTCATAACTAAACATTTTCTAGATGATGAAAATGTTTTTTTATTTATTAATCTTTGTGAGTGATAGAAGCAATTATTTTTACAATATATTTTTCAAGTTATTTATTTTCACGAAACAAATGCACCCATGATTATTTTTCTATAAGAAGATCATAACACAAGGAATTGAAATCCTTTATTAGACTACTAATCTTCATGGGTATGTATAAATCGAACACATCGACGTGTACTAGTTAAGGTTCCATCCACTCACAGAATTGGCAGAAACAACTTGGGCGACGAATGTGATTTGGACACTGAATTAATACGCAAGTAAATTAGATATTTTACCATTAATTTTGGAGGTGTTATGCATACTATATCACTAGGTTTTTTTTTTTTCATCACTACCACTACTACTACTACGACTACCACTACGACGACTACTACTACTACTACCGCCACTACTACTACGACGACGACCGCCACCACCACCATGGCAATATATCGAAGAGCTCATGAATCAACAACTAATAATACAGTGACTATTTAAAATTATAAGCAATGCAAAAACTGGAGATCCAAATATAACATGCTTTCCTTTTTTTCCACACATGTTAAATAACTAATTAATATATATATATATATATATATATATATATATATATATATATATATATTTTATATTTTATCATGCTTCATCATATTAAATACAATGATTCAATATTTAAGCAAACATTTACAAGCTTTTTTCATAGCCTAAACTTCAGTTAATCACGTTTCTTCGTACAAAAATGAGAATGCATAGGATCTAAACATGTGATGAAATCGTTAAAATCCATTCTATCTAATTATGAGGCAAAAATCCCTATTGGAAAACGTTCTACATCATCCCTATTCTCCTTGGAGATTCCAGATTCCTTAGTATGTGCTTTCGAGCACCTGGCGACAATTTCATAGTCGAGGAACAAGGAATTCTTGAGTTTTGTTCGATCTCTTCTTGGACCAACTTTCCCTTAAAAGTATGTTCACGACAACCTTGATAACCCTCGCATTTAGCCTCTTCTCTAGATCAACAATGACGAATATCCACTATCACCGCTATATAACCATGTAAAGCGAACTTCATTGAGACCTAACTCGCTCAAACACGGTAATCCCTTGCAATAGAAAACACAATGGTCACTTCCACAGACGACGAACATGACCACGCGCGCGAATTGTGAGCGTTCGATGAGACGAAAGATGGAGTCAAAGGCTTTGTGGACACTTGGATCACCCAAGTGCCCTGCATATTCGTCTGGCCGCCCGACAATACTTTGCATCGTAACATCTCTGGCAGAGAAAGGCTGATGTGGTACTCAAAGCGTGTGGCGAGAGTGGGCTCTCGTCTGTTTGAGCTCTTATCAGAAGCCCCAGAACTCCACCCAAATCACTTGAAGGAGATGGAGTGTGGAAGGGGACAAGCGATCATGTGCCCCTACTATCTGCCATGCCCACAGCCCGAGTTGACCCTGAGTGTGGCAAAAGCATCAGGCAATGACTTCCTCGCGATTCTCCTCCAAGATCAAATCCGAGGACTTCAACTGCTTCATGAGAACTAGTGGATCGACGTTCCACAGCGGAGATCTTTTGCAGGTAAGTAGCTTTGGCCAAATATCATTGTTCATCTCTGAACTCCTCTGAAACCGTGTTCTGATTGGTCGACATACTACAATCCTCTTCTCCTCCTCATTACTGTACTTTCTCATGTGCTAAGATGGTTAAAGAGCTCTCAAGAATTTACCATGGCATCTTCCCTGTAGCAATAGCATAATTTCTTCATAATCTGCACTTTTCTTTGGTAGGACGAATCTGCATTTATCATTCCCAAATGCCTTGTGCATCAAGTATACGGACAGAGCTATTTGACTAATCCAAACAAAATTTTAACTCGGTTGTATTGTGCTAGTCCTCACATTGACAGGTTCAAAATTGTCCAAACGAGATATGTATGTGGAGCACTTTCCACAGAGGTGGTCAATGTGGGTCCTAGAATCCGCAGTTTTCTGCATTCATTGACATGAAGACTGCAATCATAGCTATATCTAGAAACTGTCCATTCATTTCTCACCTGAGAACTAACAGACCGAGAATGGTTCACTAATTGTTGCATGCGCAGCTCATAACAAACAACCGGTTTAAGAGTATTGAGCACCGAGTCATGGCAAACAAGAGAGGCCCGAGAGTGTCGGTGGCATGCTTTTTCGGCCACACTCCTCAGCCATCTTTGAGGCTGCATGGACCCATCAACGAATTAACATCAGCAGACAACCCACCAATCTACAAGGAGACTACACTTCCAAACTACACTGCCTATTACATTTCCAACGGCATATATGGAACTTCTGCCCTTCCAGATTTCAGGCTGTACACCTTGTGAATAGGAAGATAAGGAGATAACGGGCTAGGGATATTCATGGTATTAGGTGGAATATCTCTTCATTGGCTGTGTTAGTGGAGAAGCATTTTTTTTTATGTGTTAGCATCCGAAATTAAAAGTCAGTCCGTATGTTCATCTCTGTAAAACTACCAAAGAACAGGATTGCCTTCACTGCTCGGTCCTTGATGCTTATATTGCTTCATTTGATAGCACCAACACAACTCTCAAAAAACACGATCCTTTTCAAACAAAATCAGAACCTAAATAAGAACACAAAATAGAGGGAGAGGAAATTTAACACATACCTCTCTTAAATGGAAAGAAAGATGCTATCTTTAGATTAAACTGTGCCAGATACTCGTATGACAGCTAAAACACTAATCTACCACGAGAAAATTTGTGCTTTCAGGAACATCTCTATTTGGTTCAGCTTCGGATTTTGAACTTATCTATTGGCGGGCAAGGATAAAAAGCGGAATTCATCTACGTACACTTAGAATTTCCATGAAACAGCAGGTTTCCATTATGACGCGACGGTATCTGAAACTTAATTGATCTAATAGAGTCAGCATCGCATTAAGATGACATAATGATTGATCCAACGGCTGAGACGACATCAAATCGCGCATTGCAATGTCTCAATAACATTCAGTTCATAATCCAAACTCGTCTCCTAGAAATATACATTCACAGTGAAAGTCGAGTTGCAGCAGGGAGAAATAGAGAGAGAAGGGAAGAATGCCTACCATCGATTTGGCTTTCCGACTCAGGCGAGCAGAGAGCTACGACGGAGCGAGCGGCCACTCAAAAGCCGGCGTCAAAGGCCTCGTTGACGCCGGGTTCACCGAAATCCCCAGAATTTCTTCGTCCAACCGCACGAGACATCGAGCTCAGTGGAATCGACCGCGACCTGACCAAAGTCGGAGACGCTGGGGTTTTTCCGGCGGCGGTGATGGAGGAGAAGAAGGAGGGAGGGAGTGAGGAGGTTCTACGAGCAAGACGAGGAGGCAGAAGAGGCGTTTGTTCTGCACGCGCCACATGACGAGGAAGGTGGTGGCAAACTGGAGGGGAGGGACGCATCCTTCTTTTCATAGATATTTGCGCTGCCAATATAGTGAAGAGAAGAGAAATTAGTCAAATAATAAAGAAGGTAAAATAGTTGAAAAAGGAACACTTGTTATGTGACATAAGTCTTTTCGCGTACCTTCTATGCTAATCGGAAGTGTGATTCCGTCAAGCAAGGGGTGCAGACCGAGGTGATAAGCTCTCAATTCGTTTAAGCGTGTAAGGTTGCGCATTTCATATGGCAAGTGCGTCAAACTTGGACAATCATGTAATAAAAGTTTTTCGAGCAAAGAGAAATTTCCAATCCATCCCGGCAAACTCATCAAATTCTCACAATAAGAAATCTCAAGAGATTGCAGAGTCGTGGCATGTTGAATCCACTCAGGTAATGCCGTTGAATCCCAAAGACTTGAAATTTTAAGGACACGAAGTTTCATAAGGAATTGCCATTGGGTGCCATGATCATCTTCTTGGCATGATAAATCGAGTCCTTCACAATTCCATATTTCTAGTTCTTGGAGCAAGGAAAGGTGCTGCATGCCACTCAAGAGACTCCTTAAGTTGTAACGACTGAGCCTCAATGACTTGAGATTACTGGCCCATCGAAGCAAAGTGTTGAGCATCGAGGGCTCCAGATCCATACGATCAAGACATAGATGCTTTAGTTTAGAGAAAGGGACGAATGTGGATTCCACTGTTCCTTGTGATGGACAATTTGGATTGGCCATGAATTGTCGTTCCAACGATTTCGTTATGTATTCCATCTGGAGGAATGGCGGCACAAAACTTAAGAGAGGACAGCCTTGGATTTCCATGAAACGAAGTTTTGGGAAGTATGACCATGAATTGTCTAACTGATGCTTTCCTGCCCACCATCCTTCCAGGCTAATACAATGGGATAGGGATAGTCTCTCAAGAGATGGGAAGAAGGGGCGTGTAGTATTAGATTGCTTTGGGTCACTTGTTTGTTGAAGGAATTCCAATGCATACAAGTGCTTGAAAATCAACGTCCTTAGCGAAGGAAGTTCACTTAGGGGTGGTAGGCGGCTTAGTGATTTACATCGATTAATTAGGAGGTACCTAAGGTTGACCAATTTCCTCAAATCTCTTGGAAATGTTTGAAGGTTTGTACATTCAAAGAGTTTAAGACTCTGCAAGTTCACCAAATCCATGATTGAATCTGGCAAATTCTGGATAGATTGGTTCGCAGAAATATCAAGAAACCTTAACTGTTTCAAATTTCCAAATGACGAAGGAGGGAGAGGAATATCTATATTACCCAAACCCAATGCTCGATAGTGTCTACACCCAAAGAAAACTTTGGGAGATTTGGGGTGTGTTTGTTTCACTGAAAGTGTTTTACCGGAAAGTGTTTTTCGGATTTTCAGCCGTTTGGATCTCTAAAACAGATTTCGTCAACGGAAATGACTTTCTGGTCAATACAAATATCGCGTGTTATTTTAGGAAAACGAATTCCTCTGCGTGAGGAGATGAAAACACTTTCCCTTTTCAAATTTTCTCTATCCTGTCACTTTTCCTTTCCAAATTTTTCTGAGGTACGCTGCTCTCACCCTTCGCTCTTTCCCTCATCTTGCTTCTTCGGCTCTTCTTCGACGGCACGCATCTCCTTAGCCATTGGAGGTCCAGATCTTCTTCTTCATCATTGAAGGTCTGGCTCTTCTTCAACAACGCTCAACACGATTCCAGGTTCTTTCGCTTTTTCGACGCCGTAGTGGAGGGAGAGGTGCTTGGAGACGAAGGCCAGCCGGGGCTCCGCGACCTCGCCCTTCCGGTCGTTGCGGAAGGAGAGCTTGAGCTTGGTGAGGCCGTCGAGGAGCTTGCACGAGACCTTTTGGAGGAAGACGGAGCTGTCGCTGTCGTACTCGGAGGTGACCCGGAGGGCCGGCCGCTTTGGGAACGAGAAGAGGATCCGCGGCTGCTGCTGCGGCGGCGGCGGCGGCTGCTCCGGGCCGGGAGGCGGAGGCGGCGGCGAGTATGGCGGGAGGAGGAGGCTAGGGATCGGAGGAGGGGGCGGCGAGGAGGACAAGTCGGCCATCGGGTCGTCGGGCTAGAGAGAGAAAGAGAGAGGGAGTTCGGTGTGTGTACAGCCCATTTTTTTAATTTTTTATTTGGGTTTTATTTTTTGGTAATTTTGAGCGGAAAATGGATTTGATTTTTGGATGGTTGTGCGCGAGCCGGGGGTTCAAATTTGGGGGATCGATTTTGCTGGAAAAGCCTAAAGGACTGTTTCTTCTAAGTTTTTTTTTTTCTTTTTAGATGTATTTCTTTTATTTATTTTCCCAAATTTCTTGCCTCTTATTTAAAGAGAAGCACAACCTTTTGAAACATTCAAATCTATAATAAGAAAAGGAAAGAAAGAGATTTTAGCTTGCTAGTGCCCATTATATGGACAGATGGTGACGTTTTCCTCCTTTCTCTCTTTTTCTTTATTTTCGCTTCCTTTACTTCCTACTTAATATCACGAAAAAATATAAATTAATATAATGTTATATAAAAGATCTCAAATCAATATAATTATTATAAATTTATTATAAATTAAATTTTTATCACAAAGAACCTCTAAACTAGTACATTTATAATGAATTTATCTTTCATTAATTTTTGTCAAATTAATTAATATTACACATGAGAGGCGCATCCATTTAAAGAGAGCCAAATGCATTGAAGCGATTAATGATATCGTTTTGACTTGCTCTTGTAACCGGAAATCATGTCCATTTTAAGGAAAAAAAATACGTGTATGAATTCAAGTTTCCTTTTCATTTTGTAGGTTCAAATTCTAGATTTACTAAACTAATCGAGAAAAATCCGTTTATAAAGTAGCATGGACTCAACAAATTAATTTGGAAGTAAGAGGCACACTATTATCAATTGTTAGATCATTTTTCAAATGCGATCCAAATACCAGAAAATACTTTCAGTCACGTATCACCAAACAAAAGAAAACTAATCATTTTCCAGGAAAATGGTTTCCCAAAAAACATTTTCCAAAAACGTTACGTTTTCCGTGAAACAAACACACCCTTGAGTACAAAAGATTTACCTTCCAAATAGAGACATGTTCGCAATTTAGATGTTTTGATCAAGGAGACCATTCTCTCTTTAGAGAAATTCTCTGAAATAAACAATGCATGTCGAATTCCTCTATCATTATCTCCTCCTTTAAAATTGACAATCTTGCATTCACCTCCAGCAACTTTTTGGGCAAGATCATGCATGAGATCATGCATCTGGAAATATAGGACCTCACCATTGTCGCTTTTTGTTTTTGCAGCATCGAGGAATGACCTACATAGTAGTTTTGACAAGTAATTTTCGGCGACCTCTTCTAGGTTATCCTCTCCATTGTGTGACTCAATAAAGCCTTGTGCCACCCAAAGATTTATCATCACTTCTTTCTTGTAGACATGATTTTTTGGAAATAATGAGCAATATGCAAAACAATGTTTCAAGCTTGATGGGAGATGATCGTAACTAAACTTGAGGACTTGCAAAATTCCACCATCATTCTCATCAAATTCTAGTATTTCTGGAAGTTCACGCCCTTTGTAACGGAGCCATAAATCTTTCTCTTTGCCATACAAAAGGCATCCTATAGTTCTAATGGCAAGGGGAACCCCGGCGCATTTTTTAACCATATCTCGTCCTATCTTCTCCAATTCCGGATCTAATGATTTTGTCCCATCTCCAAAAGCCATTTTCCTAAATAAGTTCCATGACTTATCTTCAGGTAAGCCATGTAGAACATGGATAACTGATTTTGCATCCATGACCTTCGCAACTTTGTGGCTGCGAGTGGTTACAAGTATCTTGCTTCCCTGTTCACCACCCTCTAGCCAAGCTCCAAGCTCCAACCATTTGAGCCGACTTTCATTCCACATGTCATCCAAAACAAGCAAGTATTTCTTATTGTCTAGAGTCTTACGAAGAAGAGTTTGCAATTGATGTAAGGGCTTATTCTCGTGATCATGACCGGTCGTTGATTCAAGAATTTCTTTGATAATCAAATTCACATCAAAGACATCAGATACACACACCCACATCTTAAGATTGAAATGTTTTTCCACCTCCCCGTCGTTGAACACAAGTTGTGCAAGTGCAGTTTTTCCAAGACCTCCTTTACCAACTATGGAAACAAATGACACAGTATTGCTAGAGGAGGAGTCAAACAAAAGTTGTTTGATCTTTTCTTTGTCCTTTCCCCTACCAATTATTTGTTCGTCAGGTATGGAAATTTCAGGTTTCTTTCCTCTTGCAATGGCCATTGTTTCCTCACTCAGATGTTGCTCTAAATGGAACTTCTTATCATTTGCAATCCGATCTAGTTTCTTCTTAAGTTCCCGAATCTCATTAGCTACTTTGAGGCGATGTGCAAGCAGATTTGATTTAGAGAAGAAAATGCGTACCGCTTTTGACACCTCGTTGCCAGGAGTGACCTTCCGCATTAGATCTTCGGTTGCGACATCATCGAGCAAGTCCTGTACGTCATACAACACGTCCTTGAGCCTCCCGAGCCAGAGCTTGAGATGGTGGTTGTGCCATTGCTGCTTCTCGGCATCCAAAGGCACAGCTCGGATGGTCTCGACGGTGTCCTTAAGACTGTCAAGCTCAT
Organism: Eucalyptus virginea; assembly: GCA_014182375.1. Classification (NCBI taxonomy): domain Eukaryota; kingdom Viridiplantae; phylum Streptophyta; class Magnoliopsida; order Myrtales; family Myrtaceae; genus Eucalyptus; species Eucalyptus virginea. The sequence goes on along the minus strand of CM024521.1, from coordinate 43,189,753 downwards.
CCCTCGCACCTCGTACAAGTTGGATCTTCGAAAAAGTGATGGAACTAGCGAGTTTCAGTATGTCGGTGGCAAGGTTGAAGAGCACCGCTTCTGCCATTTTCGATATAGCCTTATGTCCTCCTTCTTCTTGTTTGTGTGCTCAATGTCACGGGTTTTTTTTTTTTGGAACTATCTCAATGTCACGGGTTGGAAATAATATTTTCTCGCTGGTATGAAGTAGGAGCGGAATTGACCGATGAGAAGACAAGCGCGCGCAAGTGTCCGGTGGAGTGTGAAAGACGTGTGGGGTCCACAAAAAAGGGATTGAAGAAAGAAAGGGGAAAGGCCAAAAGCAGGTTGCCCTATATTGTTTAGAGAAAATTTATCTCACTTTTTGTTTTCATTTTCAGTTGGACATAAAAATAGTATTGAAAAAGCCTTTGGTCACGTATTGAGAGCAATTTCCAAACGAAAGCCCAAATGCACTCAAATTATGAAAAGCTGTAATAGCTATCTTGTGTCGAAAGATTCTTATCCAAAGAATAAAAGAAATAAGCGAATACTATGATTTAACAATTAAAACATTCTTAATCCTTTTGTTTCTTTGAAAATTTGATATTGCACTTCGCTTAGTCTTATATATATATGAATGTATATATGTATGTATGTATGTATGTATGTATGTATGTAGCACTCTCTACATATACAAATTCACACAAACACCTTTTCAAAACAAATTTTAAATGTTTTTATATACGTATATCAATATATTTGAGGATTCTTCCATAATTGTCTTCATATGTAAGAATATGCATAAAATTTAGATTTGGGAGACTTATCGAAATGATTACTCTGGGGATTATCCATGTTTTGTGACAATAAAACTAAAGAGATAATTTAGTGTTATCACATATTAACTCTAAAAATTTAGATGACTCGATTAGTTAAAAAAGATCATTATTAAATTATGTTTCTCTTTTGCACATAGGAAATTCACAAACATGAAGACATATTCTCATGCAATCTGTTATTATGTTTATGGGAGTTAAAATAGCTAGCTATGAGACCTGAGCAGGTCTTTAAACTGCTCAAGGAAAGAAACAAGTGGAGGGACCCGCCTTGGGGTGGGAGTCCTTTCGTGTCTGTCTTCCGTAAAGGCAGGGTTAGGCCTTGAAAAAGATTGTAACCCCACTGCTGGTAGGGGTGTAAACGGCGGGTCGGGTCGGGTCTTGATGTTACCCGACCCGACCCGAAACATACTGGTCACATACTGTGACCCGACCCGACCCGACCCGAAACACATTAAAACTCGCATAGGGAATTCGGGTCGGTTCGGGTCGGGTCGGGTCGGGTTTCCGGGTCGTTTTTTTTTTTTTTTTTTTTTTTTTTTTTTTTCGGGTGAGAGTCGAATGGGGGCATTCATCTTCATTGTTGTTCATGACTTCTCGCAACTGTTATAGGTTATTACGAAACATTCCAAGCCTCGGCTCGACTCTTTATTTTTTCGCATTGGAAAAATCCATCAATCCTTTTGTTAGATGAGGCTACCAATGCACTAGATAGTGTATTAGAGAGCTTAGTTCAAGAAGCACTGGAAAAGATGATGTCAATAGGACATGTATAGTCATTGCTCACAGGCTGTCCACTATACAGAAGGCTGACTCAATTGCCGTCATTAAGAATGGAAAAGTTGCAGAACAAGGCTCGCATAATGAGCTTATATCCTTGGGACATGGCGGTGCTACTCTCTGATCAAATTACAGAGCAACAGCTCCCCCCATCGCTAAAAGTAGAACACGGACAGAATGATATCTTAGATCACATCTTGTTCTTCTAAAAGATGAGCTTCATAGTAGGACTATGCCAGTTTTTGTTTCTCATGTAGTATACCCAAGGAAAATGATGTAATTATTCGTTGAATGTGCCTTATATACTTCCAAGCACCACTGAACTTCAAAGGGTCGCTTTGTCCAATTCTGGAACAAGTTGGCTTCATAAAATGAGGTTATTTTCATCAAGTAAACTATTGACCAAAATAGGTGCATTTGAACAATTCAAATGAACAATGTAGCTTTCGCAGAAAAAGAAAAAAGGGAGAAATCCAAGGAGATGAATGACTAAACTCCCTTCATGAAACTTGGATCATCTTAGAGCCTAAGTATAACTATATGAGCGTGCGTCCCTGCTGAACAAGGGTATAGGCACTGGCCTACTCATGTGTGTGGAGAGTGGGGGCTTTTGATGTTCTCTCTATTCGGTTGTCCCTGCATTTTACCATTTGACTGGCCTCACAAAGTTTGACTTGATGTCCTCGAGACTTCCCTGCAGAAAAAGGAAAAAGAAAAAGAGATGGTGATATGAGAAGCTAAAGGCAAAATCATACTCTTTAGTACAATCATCTTTAGTGTATGCAGAAACCCAAATCAGAACAAGTATGACAGACAAGTGGGACATTAGTCTCTCATACTTCTAATAAGAAATGTCTGAAGAGGTTCAACTATGCTGCAAGGGGATCCACTATAGCTATTGCAAAAGATGAATAATTGATGTACTGAACAGTTCATAGAGGGGCAAAGCGGAGGGCTAATCCAATATAATCTATGCCAAGCAAAGAGCAAAGATGCTAATTTAACATGAGAAATGATAGCATTGAGCTTTAGCAATAAACTAAGGGCCATTTTATGACAGCCTGAAAAAACATAGGTCCTATCACATTCAGATCATCCACTTTCCAGCACAATTAAATTCAATTACAGTGAATGACTTGTAAAAATAGATATCAGAACAGCTTCTTATGAGTTGTAAAAATAGATATCAGAACAGCTTCTTATGAGGTCATCTTTGCTTGGAAAAGAGATGCTGTGAAATAGCATACTCTGTGTAAAATCTGTGCCCTGAGCAGCAAATATTTACTACTCATACCTCAGAAGTTCAGACAGTGAGCAGGAAAATGCTGTAAGTCACAGTGGTTTTGTCTACACAAGCGTTTACATTACGGTGAAACATCAAGGGGCTATAGACTTCCAGCAATGGGCTTATGACAATTCTGAATATAGATTTACATATAAGCTTGTTTCATAGAAAACTACACAACGCAGTTTCCGATGTCAAATGCGCCAGAATACCCAGAGACATATTCAAGAGTAAACATAATAATTTAAAATAAAGAAATTTTCACTTTGCCCAACCTACAAAATCATAGAAGATGCTCTAGAATGAACACGATAAAGCAAATCAACACAGATCACAAAGAGGGCATTCCTAAATCAAACTGACCCACTTAGAAGCTGTTGGAACGATAGAAGTTTGTATGGTACATCAGGAATTACCCTGTTCAGATGTTTGCTTTTCACCTGTCTCCTCCAAATTTCCTGGTTCAACCTGCTTAGCCTCACCAGAATCCGCCACAATGAAGCCTAGCCTACCACTAAAAAACAGGCTCGCCGCTCGTGTGTTCCAGAAAGCAAAGACACTGCACATGCAATTTTATCACAAGTAATCAATGCAAACCCAGAATTGCCAATGATTCAAAGACCACACAAAGACTATCTTTGTTTCCAATATCAACTGATAAGTACACAAGAGTGAACATGTCTAAGTAAAACCTTGCTGAACAGCTAAATCTATCTCCATTTAATGCTTCAGCTTTTATCTATAAACAGAGCCTATACCATCTATGAGGCCTCGTTCATTTACAAATAAGTCCCATGCGAAACACAACATATATTGTTCACATGATATTAAACTGAACTAAAAATCGGGTAAAGAACATGTATCCAGCAAACAAGTAGAATAAATTTTGGGCAGCAGGGTATGAAACAATAACTAAACTGGCTAAAGAAATTTTAAAAGAAAGAAACCCAGAAAGAGAAATAGATTTCGAAGAAACAGAAGCAGCCCATCTAGAGAACTCAAAATCATAGAAGATGCTCTAGAATGAACACGATAAAGCAGCTCTTCTTGTGTACTGTTTGATTGCAAGATTATCAGTAGACTCACATCTAGACTTGCCATAATAGAAAGACTCGCTTTACTAATTCAACTATACCGTCTGCACAGAAAAACATTACGGATCTCATAGACCAGTTGTCAATGAGAGCAGAAACTTTCATGTGCGAACTTACATGTACATGTTAGTGTAGCTGCAATTCACAACCCGACTCCACATCAAGTCTAGGAAATGACACGGCCATCCTACTATTCGAAGGACGAATTTGCAGGAAGTTAGTTTCTACGGGAACAGAAACTGTGCGTCGCTGATGTCTTAGTCCAATGGAGGCTTTTAGTCACTTGTTTATTTTCCCACCTGTGCTGATAAACACTTATGTCAATCAAATATGCACTTCTTCTGCAGACAGAATTCTGCAGACAGTGTCCTCTGGGAATGAAACAACGGATCCATTCAACACTTATTCAGTTCACTCTCCACTGCAAGCAAATTAAGAACCTGTCATACAGGAAAGGACGCTATCTCATGTATTTCACATTATTCCAATCCAACATCAAAATTGAACCCTAAAAAAACACATTCGACCCAAAATAATCGCCGAATCAAATCGCCCGCAACGAAGAGCAACAGACAATCATCAACAATTGCCCGAGCGGAAAGCGGCGACTTTGCGAAACGCAAAATTCCCGATCTCCACAGAAAAGAAGACTCAAATTTCAAACAGTAATTCTCTCCTACAACTGCTCAAACTCAAAACTAAGAACCACGCATCTAGCAGCCCACTTTTTTCTCTGTCAAATACAACAAAGAAAGGATAGAGAAGATCCCTCACATCTTAATACATTTACCTCGTTATTTTGAAGTAGTAGGTACATATCTACTTAAGACGCACCTTTGATGTCGTACGCTGGGCAAAAAATACATGAACAAGACCCTTTGAAGTTTCTGATAAGAGCAACTCCTTAGATACTTTAGCCTCCTGCCATGACAATTTTCTTTGTCAGCAAATTCACAAATGAAACTAAGCTTGCTTCAAAACTATTCATGCCCGCTACTCCTCCTCCACACCACAGAACAGAACAAGTATGACAAACAAACTTCGGGAGAAAAAAATCAGAATGGCACCTTTCAAGAATGGCACCTTCCGCATGGAGCTGGACCAAGGAAGACTTCAACCTCCGAACCCATCATGTCCCGTGGATGATCCTCACTTCAGTATGGTTTCACGGAGATGCGAGCAAGCTTCGCGAGATATGCCGCAGTTCACTCAGGAATTGAAGCAAACACAGAGTCTGCACACAACGCGAAAGAACAATCACCCTCGCAGCTCGAAAAGAAAAGGAACAATATCCGGTGTCTTAGCTCAAGCCTCAAGCAAATATACATCTAAACTTGGAAACGAGGCGAGAAGCGAGCGCCATGATCGCCGAGCGAACCCAGTCCCCAAGCTGTCGACGATGGTCGGCCGCACGCGGCGGCAAGGGTTTCGGCGTCGGCGAGGCGGAGGCGAGGGGTGGCGAAGGCGACGGCGAGGCGGAGGCGCGTCGATCGGAGGGCGGCAGCGGACTCCACGAGAAGGCGCACTCGTCGGAGAAGAAGGCGGAGCCGACGAGGTTATGTTAGACTGTTCGTGTTTTTGGGGCTAAAGCCTAAAGCGTTTGTGTTTTTGTGTTTTGGCGTGTTTGTACTTTAGAAAACTTGTTTCGGGTCGAACAATGTTCGAACCCTGACCCAACCCGAAACACATTTTGTTTGCTTGTTTTATATTTGTTACCCGAACACGACCCGAACACGAAACACGTTAATACATGTTTCGTGTTCGGGTCGTGTTCGGGTCGGGTCGGGTCGGGTCGGGCCGGGCCTTTTTGACACCCCTAACTGCTGGACCATCAGAAATTGACGGAGCAAACCAAATCTCTCAAATGCTTCTCAATGAAAGTTTCTATTCTTAAATTAGCGAAATCAAAGTTTGAGAATCCAAATAGGTAAATGGCACAAGGACTCTTATTATTGCTGTCCTATTAATTGTAAATTTCAAACTATAGAATCATACAATGTGATTGGGCTAATCGCGCAAGCTATGCAAACGATACGGAAATATTCCAAATGTGAATGAGTAAAAGCACTGGAGATTTGATCATAGGCTATTTTTCGGCTTGTTATATTCCAAAAAGGATGACGCAAACGAGGGTTGCTCCCCCTTTATCTAGAGAAAAAAAATCAATTATATATGCCATGTTAGGTGCTTGCTCTTTCAAAAGAAAAGAAGACGAAGAAAGAGCAATAGCTTAACATGTCAAGAACATAAATATTCTTTCGACAATATATGCAAAAGGAATGAGATGTGGCTGATTTAGGGTTTGTTTGACAGTATTTTCATTCCGGAGAATAAATTTTTCTTAGAAATAATCTTTTTCTATTTCTATTCGCAAGAATAATTTATGAGTAAAAGAACGTGTCTGGTGACTATATAAAATTTCTATTTTCGAAATAGAAAAAGAATATGAATGCGTTTATATGACCTACTAACATAGAATTTCTTTTACTTTTTTTAATAAATTTTTAGATTTTTCTTTTTTCCCTCTCTTTTTCTTCTTGCTGCTCCTCTAGCTAGCGGTGGTGGCGGTCGATAGTTGGTGGTGGCCAAGGAATAGCAGCTGGTGGTGGCCAAGAAACAGAACGACGGTGTTCGGCGATTGACGACCTACTGTGGTCGGCGGTGAGGAAGAAAAGAAAAGAAAAAAATAACTTATTTCTAAAAATTATTTTGGAGGTGAGATTTTTTTTTACTTATATTCCAAATTTATTCACTAGTTATTTTTTTATTTTGAAAAAAAATTAATCGATGTTATTAAATGAATTTTTATCCTTTTTTTTAATTTGATAAAAATAGAAATATTATCAAACGGACAGGCTTAATTTCCATGGAATGCAACGAGAAGTTCAACGTATCGTGGTCCCTCCCCTAGCCCAAGAAGAAGTGACCGTTCCCATTTCTTTTCTTCAAAACCGATGTCGTCCGCATGCCCTCGGTTTGGGACTGCCGTGGGGCTACCTGCACGTGCTTTTATCTTCTTTTTTGTTTAATTGGTCCCACTTGCCATATATTAATTTCCTCCCATTTATATAACAACAAATAAGGCATAAGGTTTTGGACTTACGTGCATATGAAACCGCTGTGGACCGCTGCTCTGATTTTTTTCTTGTAATCTCATCGATTATCGTGTCCTCCCCTAATTTGAATAACGTTTCCTCTTTTTTGCAGGCACGTAATGTTGATGTAGCATCCCGTGAACCCCCATCAGAAAAAAATTTGTAAAATAATGAGAAAGAGAAAGAGGGGCGCACTGCGTATATATTTATAATGTAGGTGCAACTATCAAGCCCTCTAAATTATTTTTCTTTTGCTGATAAAAAGGAAATTGTTATTCTCTTGCTCCCAGATCCTCCCATTTGTTAACGTAAATTTCTCCGGTATCATGTGAATATGGATATGATATTCTTGACATAACAAAATTTAGTTGATAGCTATTGAAAACAGTATCTTTTGGGGGTAAATTACCTAGAAAAGCAATTAACAAACTTTCACAAATAAATAATTCAAAATATATTTTCTTACAAATAATTATGTACACCTCTTAGAATAATTAATCAATAGAAAATATTTCATCCTCTACAACTCTCTATACCTATAGTTATTGTCGTAAACGATATAAGTAATCATTTTTAACAAAAGTTTTTTCTTGATTTTTGATTTTATTGAAAATATCTTCATTATTAACACTTTATTCAAAATATATTTCTGCCAACGAAAAATATATTTTTCCATTCATTCATTTGTGTAAATTGTACAAGCAAACATTTTTATAAAAACATTTTTTTTTCCAAATGTTGACTTTCCGCGAAACACATGCATTCCAAGAAACTATATCTTTTCAAGTTTTGCTATTACCGGTTTACATAATAACCATGAAAATATTCAAATTAATGGGGCTTTTATTTCTGTTGCAGTTCTTAACCAAGTTGATAAATTTCCTTTCTTGGATGATAAGGGCATCAAAACTCTTGGCTCGACTATTTTCCTTGAATGCATACAAAACGCTTCATTCCCATGGCACAAGACGTAGGAAAAGCAAGAATCGTCATACCATCTACAACTCAATAGAAAAGCTGAAATTATATTTCACTACGCCCAAAAGATCTACACCTTTTCTTCTTCTGTTAGCTAAAAAAGAACGAGAGGGCGAAGAAATTACTTAATGACAAGGTGATCGATTTCCGTATACCTTAATCTGTAACTCAAATAGGAAAAGCTAAAGGCCAACCACTGAGATCCACATACCACTGTTATGCTTTAACATTTTGCTTTCGACAGCAAGCAAATGAAGTGACAAATACAGACGAAGATAATCTCTTGCCGAGGGTGCCGGGAAACTTAAAAGGCAAAATTGGAAAGAGAATACAGATGTTCAAACTCTAATCAGATACCAGACCAGTTTGATGGGAGCTATGAGGCTCTGTTGTTGTTTTACCTTTCAAGAATTTATGAAACATGTTGCTTGTGCTTGAACATAGTAAGAGTCCTTGTAATTTCTAAACAGCATGGATTCCATTCTGAAACCAGTCCATACGATGTATCCAAGCATCTTAACCAATATCAAGAATTCCTAATATCTCTCAAGAGCAAAGCATGCTGCAGTAAAAAGGAATACTAACCGGTCATAATACACCCGGCAATATTCTTTCAAAAGCTAGTGTTATATCAGATTTTGACCAAACAATTTCGGTGGACTGTACTCCAAATTAATAGCGTGATGGCCACTCGAGTAAGGCCGCCACATCCTTAAACAAGTAAGCTCGTCAATAAGAAGTTGTAAGTTTGAATGATGGACATCAACATTGGCGAAAAATTTTGAGTCAACTAGTGCTTTACGAGACCGTGACAAGGTCTAACTCGAGCATAGAATCACTGCTATGTAACGAGTTTGGATTAACATGAAAACATGGCATGTCTCTAGTTGAAGAAGTTTTTCTGTGTATTTGAGATGCCCATTTCTTAAAAGGGCACATATTTATTGAACATGCAATATCTGCCTTTATCAATATAATCATTCAGCAAGAAAAATAGATGGTGGTGAATATGTTTTGGATAATTTGATCAAGAAACCAACAGAGTTTCTCACACAAACAACTCTCAATTTCCATCAGACATAGGAAACAAGTCATAATCAACTTCCCAAATATACATAATCTCAGATAAAATTCATCTTCTTATAGAAAGAACGTGAGAAAATGTTATACAATGCTTATCTTACTGCAACACCTTTCCATGACACAAAAGTAGGGTGTGTTCTTGATTGCAATATTGAAGACACACAGAGTTCATATGTAGTGTTAAACAAAAGACTACTACTCATTTTGCTCAATCCAGAAGTGCACAAATTTCGGTCCTAATGGAATTCTCTATATTACATGCACTGTTCGTAAGGCATGGCTTAAGAATCCTACACATCTAATTAACCTTTAAGACGAACTCTTCAAAGCATGAGATGAATGGTGTCCAACTCACGTTTGGTTCCATCATCCCAGTGTTGACTTGCATCTTATCTCATTCAAAGGGTTTTGTTTGGTATTCAATGATCTTAGATTTTGCGTACCATGTTTCTACAAGGTTTATTTAAACATGAACTAAACTTGAAATCAAATGAATCTTGACCCGTTAAATCCTAATCCGGTTAATTTTAATCTTGATTGTCCATTGTTTTCACCGTAAACAGCATGCACGTTCCATCCTTGAGATGACTGGATGTTTGACATGAATTGGAGCATTTCAGGGTACAATGGATTCCTCATATAAAGTAACTTTTCTGGGCAAGTCTGATGCCAATAATAATAGCATCATATGACTGAAAAAAGGAACTAAAGAGAGTTAGCCTTGTAACTTAATGACGCATTTTGATCTTATAGTATTTGGGCCTGTTCATCAAGGGTTGATCGAAGAGCATCTTATTCATGTAACATGATTATTCAGTTTAAGGGAGAGGTGGACGTCTTAGGTAAAAAAGATGGTGACTATATATTCTTTAATATATCAACTTTTTGCTCCATTAACTGAGTGGACGTAGCTTTTTGAAAATAATCATCCATTGAAGACAGTACCATAGCACGGAATGGACTTGGCTTAAAATAATTAGTTTTTTCACTTGTTAACAGTTTTTTTATTTAATTGTGGATTCTGGACACATGCATTCAATGCAATTAGTCCAACTTGCAATAAAACAAGGGAAGCTGTTTGCAGCAATGTTGCCATAGAAAAACCCCGTCGCTGAACTTAACGAAAGACATACTTAGAGCACAGAGGCTATAGGATACCGCCAGCTCAAGGTACAGATGAAACTCATCCTTCATCCATTGATGTTGCAACCACTATTTCATGTTATAGAAGTACTTTTCGAAAAGCATATCACTAAAAATGAAGAATCCACCGAAGAATCTAGATAAATACCTCTTCCATCAGCAACATGGCTAGGCCTACAGAATTTCAGCTCAATAAATGGGATAAGCTCAGAACTATTGACTACCGAAGCTAAACCACAATCTAAAACCTTAACTACTTAAGACAACACAATCTTGCATAACGTGGATGATGGAAGAGAGCAGAAGCATCCGGAGAATAGAAGTTAAAAAAAAAAAAAAAATAGCTAATCCATCAAAATCTCTTGAGTACAAATTACTCTAGTTTCCTCTGGCATGGTGGATTAAGTGTAAAATCTCTCATAAAACAGTTATTCCCTAATTCTTTTAAGGCTTGTACAAGCCAGCACAATTCCAAGATTTTTTTTTTCTGTATACCGGTTACGACAAAACCCGATGAACTTTAAATATGGTTTGGAGTTCTTAAGATTGGGAATTGGAACAGTGTAATTTTCTTCATTTTTCTTTACAATATTGAGGGTGTGAATCATACTAAAGATAAGGAGCATTTGGTCTTTTCTATTGATAGGTATTTTCAATACAACCATCTACCAGTCTGTCATTTCTGAGACAAATATGAGTGAGGAGGCCAATTTTCCATGGAGGCAATCTAGTAAAGGAAGTTTCTTCAGGAGTGGCTTTCTTTCCCTAGAACAAGAACGCTGTTTGGAATAGCATTTTGACAATCAATAACAAGCTGAATGGCCTTGATTCTGGTCTTAGGTGCTTTTGTAAGTCTGCCACTGATGGCGTTCTTGGTTGAGTTTTCCACAGTTAAGAACAAGGTTTTTAGGAGCAGGATCCTACTTATCATCGATGAAGTTGATTAAGGAATCAGATTGTAACATCAGATGGTGGACCGTAAGATCCTAAAAATTACACCAACAATACAAAAATCTTGGATAGTCCGAGCAAGCTTGTTAATTATGAACATCGTGTGGCATTAAAACTCTAAAATGGTGTGAATTTATGGTTTATATACCACATGTACATACAGAATTGGTATTTCTATTACCTGAATATCAAATATACAAAATTAAAGGTCAAAGTATGTCAAAGTTGGATCAATGGGATCAGTAGGACTGCATCAATCCTATGATTTTTCTTAGCTTAAGATCGGGACCATGTGAAGATCCTAGCTAATTAAGGTCCTTAAGATTCCAATAATTTCTTAAGTGTCAAATGGACTCCAGGCATGGATAAGAATGCATGTTAGCAAAAGCAAGGAGAAGAAGAGATTGAAAGATTTCATTCCTCTAGCAGTATTATTGCTGATTTAAAGAGAGAAATATTAGGGCGTGCATGGAAACGTTTCTTAGAAACGTTTCCGGAACACTTCTGTACGGAAAGTGTTAGGAACAAAAAAAAGAATGTAAACGCGTTTGGTTGCGTTTCGTTCTTTTTTGTTTCTAACGAAATAAAAAAAAAAAAACAACAATTTGTTGTTTCTTGCTCCTGAAACATTTCTTGAAGAAACATTTCTCTTCTCTCTCTTCTTCTTCTCTTCTTCTTTTCTTCTTTTTTTTCTTCTTTTTTCTTTCGCCGGTCGCCGGCCTCGGCCATGGCCGGCGACCGGCCGTCGAGGCTCGGGCTCGCCGGATCTGGGCGAGCTCGAGCTCGCCCAGCCATGGCGAGGCTCGGCCTCGCCGGATCTGGGCGAGCCCGAGCTCGCCCAGCCAAGGCGAGGCTCGGCCTCGCCCGCGCCGGCGACGCCGAGCCTCGCCTTGGCTGGGCGAGCTCGGGCTCGCCCAGATCCGGCGAGGCCGAGCCTCGCCATGGCTGGGCGAGCTCGAGCTCGCCCAGATCCGGCGAGGCCGAGCCTCGCCGGGGGCCGGCGACGCTCGGCCTCGCCGGATCTGGGCGAGCCCGAGCTCGCCCAGCCAAGGCGAGGCTCGGCCTCGCCCCGCCGGCGACGCCGAGCCTCGCCGGGGGTCGGCGAGCCTCGCCGTGGCTGGGCGAGGCTGCCGGCCCCGTCGGCCGGTCGCCGGAGGCCGGTGACCGGCCGAAAAAAGAAAAATAAAAAGAAAGGAAAAAATAAATAATAAAATAAAAATGTTTAAAAATTAAAAAAAAAAAAAAGAATAAAATTTACCAAACGTGTTTATTCATTTTTTATTAGGACCAAACGTTACCAAACGCGTTCTTTTGTTCAAAAATTGTTAGGAAGTAAACACTTTTTTTTTGTTTCTGTTTGTGACAAAAAAAAAAAGAATTGTTTCCATGCGCAGCCTTAGATGCTTTTAGAAGGAGAATCATTTTTGTTGGGGCGGCTACCTTCAGTAACTTTTTTAAAAGTAGTCTATCTTGTGCTTTCCAATAGAAAATGTTATCTTGCAATATGACTCTAACACATTGCCAACTGAAGAACCATAGAGTACTTCCAAAACAAGGAGGGAAGAAGTTGATAGCATGATTTTGATACATGCAGATCGACCTTATATCTAGAGTTCTATTTTGGCCTCTCATCTCATTCTTTGGCGGTTCTTTAACATTGACCATAGGATCTTCTAAATCTCAAGCCTATCACAGGTGAACAGACAAGTTGATGACCCTACCAAGCATCCCAATATGAAAGAAAATCTCTTTACAGATCACACATAAACTGAGCCTTGTATAATAAACTCCAGCAAAAAGGACCAATGTATTTACTACTAATCCATGCATCAAAGGGGAAAAGTACCAAAAAAGTCATAAACTTTTTGTTGGTATTAATTAAGTTATAAATCTTTCAATTGAACCAATTTAGTCTTAAGCCTAGTGTCAGCCGTGCCGAGTAGGAGGTTAGCATCCACATCAATGACTTTGGCCTAAATTGGCAGGATGGATTGAATTGGTACAAATATGAAAATATTTATAACTAAATTGATCAAATTAAAAGATTTATGACCGAATTGTTACTAATACAATAGATTGAAGACTTATTTGGTACTTTCCCTTGTTTTAGAGCTTAAGAAAAGGCCACCAATTGCTCAACGAGATGCAAAAGGTTCGCCAAAGAAACATTAATTTAGGTGTCCTCTTGTCAACCTAAAGAATATTACATAACTGAAGCCATCAAAGGTCCTTTCTTGGAGTAATCTTTGGCTACAGCAATTGCATACTACCTCTCTCAATTATAAAGTACAAAAAAGAATATTATTCCCGACGATAAACGAAGTAAAGTGAGCTAATGAACCGCACGAGAAAATAAAGAAGCATGGGAAGAAACCAAACTACAATTCTCCTCGTTTGAGCATCTCTCGCTCTCATTTAGAGAGCTAACATCTGAGACAGAAGTTGATGCCCCCAGCGATGATGTTTTCCCTTTAATTGCTGGTGAATGAGGATTAAACTTAGGCCATCAAACTAGTGGGTCGGATTGAAAATGGTTAGACTCAAATTTACCCATTTAATTTATATGCTAATTTATTATGATGCAATTTTAATGACACATGCCCAACCCAACCCAACCCAGCCCAGACTCAACCCGATCCAAACTCCAATTCTTAGCAATTTTTCTTCTCAAATTGCTGCTTTCAAAGAATGGGCAACTTTGTGAATTGGTTTGCTAAGTCAGTAATAGAGCTCTAGTCGGGTTTGAGAGTAGGGTTATGGACGGCGGTGTGAAAATGGCAATGGGGTGAAGGGTGGTGGAAGCAAAAGACTATTTGGGCCAGTCCAACCCAACCTAGAGGCAGGGAGACCCCAAGGTCTCGATTTAATTTTGGGCCGTTATTTATATTCCATAGTACTAGTTTTATTTTGGGTCTGAATATTATAGACCTAGTTGAAGTAGATTTGTTGTAATTAAGTTGGCATTTTGGAAAATCATATAAGTTTAATGAACCTTTTATATTTATGATATCGACAAAGGTGAAAATATTACAATGCGCATTTTTAAGTAACGAATCTCTAAGTAGTTTCCAGTATATTAGGCTACATATTCTTATAATTTGAGACATTTTTTTAAACTACTCATTTACCATTGCAACCTTGCGATTATTTTAATATTTCTTTTTTTCTTTTTGCTGTCAGACATCAATTAGCTTTTTTATATGTTTTTTTTTTGGTAAAGAGCTTTTTTATATGTTTTTATGTCTAATATAGGGCTGCTAACGAGAGAATCGTAATTTAAATAATAATTACATTATTTTGCTCATAATTCTTTTCTCAAGGATAACTTAAATGGGGAAAATAGGTTGCATGTCACCTGATCTTTCGCAATTTAGGATTTCCAATTTTTGCTTTATTTAGTGTTTCAAATAGTCACCATATAATTAGTTATTAATTCATGAGCCCTTCCGATATTGCGTGCATCAATCACGTTCCTACATATATTTTATAAAAGAACTCTTGAGCAAGGAATGGATGAAAACAAATTTTGATTGCTAGGAAATTGAGTAATTACTTATGGCTTTTAATTCATATGTTTAATAATCAATTAATCTCCTTTTATTTTTCCCCATACCTCATATTTCAATAGTTTAGTAAAAATTTATAAGCTCTTCCATATTGCTTGCATCAATCATGTTTATGCATAAATGTGAAAAAAGAACTCTCGAGTAAAAAATGAATGAAATAATACTGGATTTCCTCTTGTTAGGAAATTAATTAATTACTTATGATTTTTTATTAATATATTTAAATAATTAGTTTATCTCTTCTTATTTCTCCTCATTTCTTCATTTTATTAAATACAATGTTTCGATAGTTAAGAAAACATTTTGAGCTCTTTACATAGCCCTTATATAAAAAATAAATAAATAAATGAGAATGCACAAGATTTGGACACGCACTTATCAAAGTCTTTTCTATGCAAGCCTGTAATAATCCCAATTGGAAAACGTTTTCCCTCCCTATTCGTCCTGAAGATACTGTTAACGTGTGCTTTTTATGGATTTGGCAACAGAAACTGTCTTAGTAGAGAAACAACGAATTCTTCAGTTGCCAACTCCAAGTCTTTGACATCTTCGTGGGCCAAATCGTTTAAAAGAAAACTCAATTCTTGACAACCTTCTTGTGTTTAGCTTCTTCTCCAAACCAACAATGGCGGATATCCCATATCAACGCTATATAACCACATAATGTGAACTTCATCAAAACCCAACTTGCTCATATACGGTGAGGCCTCGTAACAGAACACATAATGGTCACCAGCGCAGATTCCGAATATGACCAAGTGAGCAAATTGAAAGCATTCGATCAGACGAAAGCCGGAGTCAAAGGCCTCGTGGATGCTGTTATCACCCGACAGTTTGGCCCAAGGCGACGATCACGTGGACATCCCAGTGATCAACCTAGGATGCACAAATTCGACCAAAAAAAAAATCTAGGATGCACAAATGCAGGCCCGCCCGTCATTTAGTTTTTTAGAATTTTTAGGAATATCCTAAATTTTTATGAATCTTTGGATTTCCCAAACTTTTTTTAAAATTTTCGATTTTTTTATATTTTTATGCATTTTCTAATTCATTTGATTTTTCAAATATTCTTTTAATATTAAGATAATATAATACGGAATCGGGTCAAATCTCCACATCCGACCCGGGTCAAGACCGTCTGGAGCCCAGTCTCGCGACCCGCCCGAAAAAAGGATAAAAGACAAATAACGAAGCCCAGTCCAAAGCCCACAAATCCTATTGTTAGAATCAAGCCCAATTAGAGCTACAGTCCATCCAGCCCACACGTACAAAATGGCCCACTCGCTTCTTTACCCAACACTTCAACCCAGCCACTTGATCCGAATTTTTGTTTCCTTTCTGATTTTTCTTTAATCTTTTATTTCTTCCTTTCCTCTTCACGTCGTCTTCTCCACGACGTGCCCTTCTCAAGCGACGTCCCTCATCCGAAGCTCCTACATCTTTTTTTTTTTTTTTTTTTACAAACGTCGGCCAAAGCATCAAGCCGCCGCCGAGCTACTGCCCTGCATCGGGTGGTCACTCTGACAGCCACTTGTCGGCCGACCTCCTCGCCGCCAAACGCCCAAAACAATGAAGCCCGCGGCCTCCGAGGACCGTCACGACGGCCGAAAGGACCAACCAGCTTCTGGCCACCCCTACGCACTGACTAATCGGAGGGTCACCACCGTTCCGAAACAAACCATACCCGGAGAAAAACAATGGATCTCGTTCGGACATTTTGTCGAACAGGTAGTATATGCTACAGAAACAAGAGATCTTTGGTTCGAATGAAGACTAGAAGCGGCCACAACAACAGCACCCACACCAGAAGCAAAAGGAAGGACGGACGGATGGGGCCGGAGTTCGGCATCTGCCCGTCGGCCGCAAGCACCGGCCCGGCATGCCCAAAAAAAGCAAAAACGGAGCCTCCCTCTCGGCAAAAACTAGAGATCTTTGGTTGTCAACCGTGCGGTGGCCGGCGATCTCTCCTTCCAACTCTCTTCCCTCCCTCAAACTCTCACTCGCGTTCTCTGTCTCTCCCCCTCTCTCGGTTTCTCTCCTTCGAACTCTCTCTCCGATTTCTCCCTCGCCAAGAACGAGCCTCCCTCTCGGTCCTTTTCTTCTCTCCTCCAGCGCGACGCCAGCCGGCTAACGTCCTCGCCGTCCTCACTTCATACAGTCGCCCTTCGGATGACGTCTCTCCCAGCTTTTTGTCGCCACCCTTCTGTCCAAAGCGAAGAGAGGGGGAAGAGATGGACGGGCTGGGCCGGAAAGGGGAAGAGATGGGCCAGCACATGTGGGGAAAGAAGAAAAAAGAAATGGGAAAAAAGGCAAAAAAGGAAAAAGAAAAAAGAGGGCCAGGCCGGTCTAACCTTGGGCCGGCCCTATTCATTCTTCCTTCTTCTTCTTCTTTTTTCGATCGTTTTTTGTTTATTAATTCATTATTATTATTTTTAAATAATTTTTAAACAAAACTTAATAATTAACACTAGTACTGCAAATTTCCCTAATATTTATATGTGATCCATTTTAAGGAAAATATACACAATACACTTTAATGAAAATTATTTACTTTACTTACTTTACTTTTTTTCTTTGCTTGGAAACTAATTTCTAATTTTCTGTACGATTAACTCATAAATAAAAGGGCAAAATTTAGGTATCAACAACATTCTTTTTGGACAATCATTATTATATATGCTTCATTGATGATTTCTCTCGGTTTTTGTGAATATATCTTTTTCAATCCCGTGATCAGTTTCTTTCCATTTTCATAGCTTTTAATTTGGTGGAAAATCAACTTAATACTATGGTAAAAGTTGTTCAATGTGATAATGTAGGTGAATTCTAGTCTGCTTCTTTCCGCAGACTCTCGTAGGACCGAGGAATCCACCACCGCATCTCTTATCCAACACCACATCACCAAAATGGTACTGCTGAAAGAAAGCATTGTCTTCTTGTAGAGATGTGACTATCGATGCTCCATCATACCTCAATTCCAATTCACTTTTGGGATCTTGTATTCGAAAGTGATGTTCATATCATTAATAGGCTACCTTGGCAATGCTCAACCATCACCTCGGGAGGATCTCCATAATGTTAAACCCTCAATTCATCACCTACGCGTCTTTGGCCACGTTTTCTATATGAACCTCTGACCTTACGCAAAGAATAAACTACAACATCAATCTCATTAATGCATTTGTTTGGGTTATCCTCCTGGCTTCCATGGTTATCAATGCCATTCTCTCAAGGATAATTGATCTTATATTACCACCGATGCTATTTTTGATGAAGACTTATTTCCTTTTATTTCTACTATGTAATCAATTCATACTGGCCCATCTCTTGATTTATCAATAGATTCAGAATTTTACCTCTAACTTCATTGTCAGTCCACTCATGGCCTCTCAAAATCAAAATCATTTCACCTCAATTTCGCAGAACTCTTCTACTAAATCAACAACACTGTGTTATGGCACCATCAATAGAAAATGCTTCACCTAATTCCACATGTTCTACTGTATGCTCCACTGATTAATCTAGCCCCTCTATTGACCAAGCCATCAACTCTTCGGCTTGGTCAGAACCCTCTCCTGGTCCACGCGTGGCTCCTACACACACTATGGTCACGCGCCTTGGAGACAATACTTTGGCCCAATGTCATCTCACTAAGGACCACACATACACCCCTCATCCTGTGGTGTAGCCGATACCCAGTCCAACTTGCTTCAATCAAGCAGCTACAGATCCTGCATGGAGGGCTGCCATGGCCAAAGAATATACAGCCCTTATGAAGAATCAAACCTGGGTTCTAGTCCCTCGTCCATCATAATTTAAAGCAATTGGATGCAAATGGGTGTTTCGCATCAAATATCGTGCAAATGGCTCACTTGAACAGTACAAAGCGAGATTGTTCGCCAAGAGATATAATCAATAGGAATGAGTTGATTTCCATGAGACTTTGAGTCCCATTGTGAAGCATGTAATTGTCTGTAAGGCGATTTCACTCGCCTACAGTCAAGGTTGGACACTTCAATAGCTTGATGTTAAGAATGCATTCCTTCACGGCCACCTTACTGAGGAGATTTATATGCAACAACCACCCGGTTTTGTTGATGCTAATCATCCCGACTATGTTTGCAAACTTCAACAATTGCTTTATGGATTAAAGCAAGCACCACGAGCTTGGTATCAAAAGCTAAGTTTTTTCTCTTATCTATTGGTTTTCATGTTTCTCGTGTTGATTCTTCCTTATTTGTCCTACATACATTAGCATACAAAGTATTTCTCCTTGTATATGTGGATGATTTCATCCTTACAGGCACTCCCTAGGCACCACTATCCACTTTAATTGCACCTCTACAACAGGAGTTTGCTATCAAAGATCTTGGTGATCTCCTTGCATCAAGGGAAATATGCTATTGAAATTCTTAAGAAGGCCAACATGGACAAAGCACGAGCTATAGCTACACCATGTTTGACCAGTTTGAATCCTCATTCTCTTCATCAGGGTGCCTTATTTCATAATCCCACATTGTATTTGTAGCACGGTGGGCGCATTACAATATCTCACAATTACCTGACTAGACCTTGCTTATGTTGTGAATACTGCTTGTCATTTCATGCCTGCACCTATAGAAGCCTATTGGCAATATGTTAAACGTATTTTATGCTTCATCAATAGCACTCTTAGTCACGACATTCTCTTCACAAAAGAATCTCAAGATTTCCTTCATACTTTTTCCGATGCAGGATGGGTTGGTGACCATGATACTAGACGCTTTGTGGGTTGTTAAGCTATTTTTCTTGGTTTTAATTTTAATCTCCTAGAGTTCTTGCAAGCAGAGAACAGTTGCTTGTTCAAGTACCGAGGCAAAATTCAAATGTCTTGTTGACACCACTACTAGGATCATATGGATTCAAGCTTTATTTTCTAATTTAAGGATCACCCTGCAGGAGTCCCTGGTACTATGGTGTGATGATATTTCAGCCATCTACCTCAATGGCAATCTATTTTTTCATGATTGGACGAAACCTGTGGAGATTGACTATCATTTTGTTGGCGAGCGGATTCATCAGCACCAATTACATGTTCAGTATATCTTTTTGATGGCCCAACTAGCAGACATATTCACCAAAGCCCTTCAGGATCCCCATTTTGCCTCCTTCAAGCCGAGCTTATTGTGATTGCCACCGCATCAGCTCGCAAGGGGTGTTAAAGGAAAGAAATCCCAATAGCATTGATTATGGCATTGCTACAATTCTTCCACTATTTGGTCATGAAGTCAGATCACTTCCTTCCAAGAATACACATACAATTCCTTTACGACTTAGCCTCTCAAGACAGATCATTATCTAAATATTCTATCCCATAGAATCACGTCACTTATAAACCTAGTGCTTAGCCTCTACATATTCATCGTCTTGTATAGCTAATTAGTGCACATAAGATATTCTCTAGTCCAAATCTTCTTCTTCTATTCGGTCCTCTTTTACCATATTCACATAATTTATATATATATTTTTTTTTTCTGTCAAAGGTCTAATTTAGAACTATCTGAAACGTTAGCTTAAAAGTTAAGCCCACAGAGAAAACATCGAACAAACACTCCAATTGGTCAAGTTGTTGCCCAAGTCATCCGTAATTTTCTCTGTCTAAGCAAACCCGAAATAGTCATCTCTCTCTTCCGAGTACATTAACAAAATCACGTGCCCGCAAGATTTCTTGCGTAACATTACTTAGAAGCGCGGCACCCAGATGATACTGTTTCCCACAACTTTCTCGTGGAGTAATTGTCACGCCCGATAATTATGACTTTTTGAAACTTTTGAAAAACTGTGATCCCATCAGAATGCTATTTACAATTCATCGAACTTGCCACGTGTTCCGAATCCTATAGACTAAGGAGCGTACTCGGGAAGTTGTTGAGTGGTGTTCTGTCGAAATTCATATGATTTAACTTGCAATGCCGTCATGTCTTACATCACATAGGTTTCTTTAAGGGCTGTTTGTTTATGTTCTTTTTTTATTTTCCGGAACACAATTTCTATTCTTTTGTTTCGGAGAACCAAAAAAGAACAAAAACACCACCGGCCGTGGTGGCTCTACTGGGTAGGCTCCTGCCTTTGAAGGGAAAGGTCAGGTGTTCGAAGCTCCTGCAACATAAGTTGCAGGGAGGCTGGTAGACCATTAGGTCTTTACGTGATGGCTGTCGGCCAAAACGGTTCCTTCAAAGAGAAAAAAAAAAAAAAAAAAAAAAAGAACAAAAACGCGTTTATTTACACTTTTATTTCGAGAATAAAAAATTTATTTTTTTATTCCCGAAAACAAATTTGAAATAGAAACATCCCAGGAATACTTCCAAGAAACAATTTCTCTCTCCTATTTTTTCATTTTCTTTCTTTTTTCTTCTTCTTTTTTTTTGGCCGGTCGTTTGGTCTCGGCCATGGCCAACGACCTCGCCGGAGCGTCGCCGGCCCCCGGCAAGGCTCGGCCTCGGCTTGGTTGGGCGAGCCAAGCGCGAGGTTGGCCTCGCCTTGGCTAGGCGAGCTCGAGCTCGCCCAGCATTCGGCCGAGGCGAGCTCGCCTAGCCATCGGCGAGGCTCGGTCTCACCGCGGGCCGACGAACCTCGCCGTGGCCGGGTGAGGTCGCTGGCCATGGCTAAGGCGGACGATTAGCCAAAAGGAAGAAAAAAAGAAAAAATAAAAAATAAAAAAAAAGGAAAAATAAAATAAAAATATTAAAAAATTAAAAGAAACAAAAAAATTATACAAAGTCTACCAAACGTGTTTTTTTTTTTTTTTTTTTTTTTTTTTTTTTTTTTTTTCGGTTAGGAGTAGAAATTTTGTGCGATTCTACAAACGCGCGTTCTTCCGTTAAAAAATTGTTCCGAAATAGAATAGTTTTTCTATTTCTACTCATTGGAATAATTTTTGAACAGAAACGTTACCAAACGCACCTTAAGACTTCAATTCATGGAGGCCAGACTCCAGCTTCCGATGCCTTGGTTTGGGTCCATAGAAGCCAAGCTTGGGACCTTGGCGCTAGTGTCCAGATATTGGCCCCTGTGACATGGGGTCCCTACTTCCATGTCCAAGCCTAAAAGTTTTGATCTAATGGTTAATATTTACTTATATTTTAGAGAATGATTTCCGTTTTTTAAACTATTTTCTTGAGTTTAAGCTTGGGTTTTTTATCGATTCATTTTCTTAAGTAATCTAAATGTCGAAAAATGAGGATGACATTTTCTCTGGAAAATATTTATGTGTGAAACAAAAGGAGCTTTATCGAATTTACAACTCAATCAAGGATATGTTGATCCACATCGGCTTCACTTAGGGCGAAAATTAGGTGAGAAGTCACTATCAACGGTGGGCCTTTGTCCTGGTTGTCAATTTCTTCTTTTGCTAGTCGGCCAACGAAAGTTTCTCTTATTGGAGCTTTATCGAATTTACAACTCAATCAAGGATGTTGATCCACATCGGCTTCACTTAGGGCGGAAATTAGGTGAGAAGTCACTATCAACGGTGGGCCTTTCTCCTGGGTGTCAATTTCTTCTATTGCTAGTCGGCCAACAAAAGTTTCTCTTATTGCCAACCAGGTCTTCGTCAATTTTTACCTTAAGTCAATATTAATTTCCTAGAGTGGGCCCAGTTTTGGCCCTCTAAAGTCAAGTCATTGTGTGTAATAATACTTTTCCGGACCACTTTGCCCGAGGCGGGTCCCTTGCTTTCGAAGAAGTCGTTCAAGTCTCCGCTATTTGGTTTAGTTTTGCAATTGAAAAAAGAGAGGTGAAGCGTTCCTTAAGGAATAACACTTACAAAATAATAACCACAATTGTCAACTAAACGTGGTGAGGAAGTCATAAACCTGCGTATGATAAGAGTAATTGCAATCAAATATGCAGCCAGTAAAGTTAGGGATGATGGGAATAACGGGAAAAGTATTAAAAAAGTCATAAACTTTTTGCATTTGTGCCATTTCGGTCCTAAACCTTTTTTTGGTACCAATTAAGTCTTAAACATTTTTACGTTGTGCCAATTTAGTCATTCCCGACCAATTTTGGCGGATTTTTCTTAACTAGATCGGCCAAGTGAAGTGATTGACGTAAGACCGACGCCGACAACTTTTAATAATATTTTAATATTTTTTTATTTTTTATTTTTCTTTTATCCTTCTCCTCCTTTTTCCTCTAGTCGGCGATCGGCCAGAGGCGATAGCCAACGAGGTCAAGGTTGAGCTCGCCAGCCACCTCACCAGTGGCCGCGAGGGCGGCCTTGTGCTGAGTGGTGAGGCTCGCGCCCTTGCCGAATCTGGCGAGCGTTGAGCCTCGCTCGGTGAGAGGCCGTCCTCGCCGAATCGGGGCGAGGGTCGAGCCTCGCGCATGGCCAGCGAGGGTGAGCCTCGCCGGCCAGCGCGAGGCCGCCCTCGCGCCTGGGCGGCCTCGAGCTAGCCTCGCACCGGCCGGCGGGGCTCGCCCTAGCCAGATCCGGCAAGGGCGAGCCTTGCCGCCCAACACAAGGTCGCCCTCGCGGCCATTGGTGAGGTGGCCAACGATGTTGACCTCGACCTCGCCGACTGTTGCCTCCGGTTGGTTTGGTGACCGGTTGGAGGAAGAAGGAGGAGAAGGAAAAAATAAAAAGAAAAAAGAAAAAGAAAAAGAAAAAAATTCAAAAATATTAAGATATTATTAAAAGTTATTCACATCAGAGCCGATCATGTCACGTCAGCCAACTGCTGTTCAGTCAGCAAAATCCGGCCAAAATTAGCTAGAAATGACTGAATTGGCACAACGTAAAAATATTTAGGATTTATTTGGTACAAAAAAAAGGTTTAGGACACCACCACCCGCAACAACGCAGCTAGCTTGGGCTCTCTCCCCCTCACGAAGGGGAGGAGTTCGAATCTGAGAGGCGTCGCTAGGGATTCTTACTTGGAGTAAAAAAAGATTTAGGAGTAAATTGGCACAAATGCAAAATGTTTATGACTTTTTTAACAATTTTCCCTAGGAATACCTATTCCAAACATCAACCACTCATCAGCTTGTTATCAATATTCATTGCCGCAAAGAAAATATATTTCATCTTACTGATAAGGTACATTGTTTGAATGAGACTAGTGCGCACGTATATTACCCTAGGATGTCGACGGCAGTCTTCGGTACTTTAAGTAGTCTAATTGCAGCCAATGTTTGGTGAGGCGCCTTCCTTGTGATCCACATTGAAGCGAATCCTCAAAGTATCCTTTTTGAAGATGAAGAGAAAGAAGATTTCGTCAAACACTCCTATCTTCACGATCAACACTCGTGCTGAGCTTTTGACACGTGGAACATGATGTAGTTCATCTTTATGCTGTGCGCGTGCTCGCTGAAAAAGTGAAAAGCTCAGAAAAGATTTACTCTGGAAGGGAAACTATTATATCTATACCAGGGTTCACATGCTATTATAACATGCTTCAAATACTATTCTTCTAATTTCTCATGAACATTCACATATCCTCAATTCCTAGCAGGCTGACATTGTTTTTGTTTATACAGACGCGATTTTCTAGATCCACCATTTCTCACAATTTTGTGAGATCAATGGCATGTCGTTGACCACATTACTCCAAGTGGACTAAATCCAAGCCAAATCACACGCACGCACACAATATTCAGATATTCTTCACAATAAAGGCTAGAAGAGAACACGCAGAGTGGCTTTTGAGTAGAGAAAGATTATTGGGTTCGATACACAAAATCTTGACCGTCAAACCTACGATCTTGGTGCACATGATGCCCCCACAGATTTCGTATCACCTTTCATTTTATAATGAAAATAAATTATTTAATTGATTAGTGTCTGGTCCACTAATAGAGAGGTACATCAATCATCACTCACAAATTTGCCATTAAAGAGTCCGCATGCATAAAGCTACCCAAGATAATATATCTTCACCTCTGATCGAAGGAATATCATATCACTTAGCTATGATATACTTGAATTTTGCATATATAATTATATATTTCATGAGTAGTCATGCGTTAAGATAATATTTAGCAAGAGGAAATAGCTACTCAGAGGTCTGGTACGCCGTTTTGAGGAAGCCAGCAAAGTTTGGCTTATTAGTGAGCCTATGATAAAAGCAAACCTAATGAAAGGCAATACTTCGTTTTCCTTGCAAGAAAAAGAAAACGAAGACTAAACAGATGCAAGTAACTCCCTGGAAGCAGCACATTGACTAAAACTTTATCTTATGTTAAACTTCATACTCATCAAAATTTTTAAAACAATATTAACCATCAATAAAGAAACTTATTTCAATAAGACAATTTGAATGATGCCGTGGTATATGGTTTACGTGAAAATAACTTCATTTGTTCATACCTATTAGATATCTTGGTCTACACTTAAGCACCAAGTTCTTCCAAAGATCTGCTATGCTAGTAGATCCAATATTTTTCTATTCTGATATACTTAATTGTGGCTATTGTATCTTTTGAGTAGTCATGTGTTCAATTATTATTTAGCGAACAAGAAACAACAACTCTGGAGGTTGGGATGCCATTTCAAGGAAGCCAAAAAAAATTGTTTATTTAGTTATTGGTGAGCCCATAACCTAACCCGCGAGAATCCATCACTCTAAAGTTGTTTGTCAATTTGTGCAATGATCGAGTCCACTAGGACCAGCAGTGATCAATATTATTCCCTAATTTTGTGGGCCATTTCGCCTCTTGAACGGTCAAACTCATCAAAAAAATTTCCGTCCTCTAGTATAAGAATAAATCAACAAGAAGATTGAATAGTGAACAACTACCTCAAAATACCATACCAATTCTTAAGCTAATACTCATTGCTGATTGTTGAACTACATCATCTAATGGCTTCTTCATCAAAGTTTGAAAGGATTTACCATGTTTTTTTGAGTTTCAGAGGCGAGGACGTTCGGAACAACTTTCTCAGTCATCTCTACAGAGCTCTTGACCAGAAAGGAATCTACACTTTTGTTGATAGTGAGGAGCTCGGGAAAGGAGAACAAATAGCGCCAGCGCTTATGAAGGCGATCGAGGAATCGCATATTGCGATCATCATTTTTTCCAAGGATTATGCTTCCTCAAGGTGTTGTTTGGATGAGTTGGCCAAAATCATGGATTGCAAGGAAGAAAGAAACCTCATGGTCTTTCCAGTGTTTTACAAAGTGGAACCTAAAGAAGTAAAAACACCAAGAGAGAAGTACAGAGAAGCTATGATTAAACATGAGTCCAAGATCGGGACGGATTCATATGAAGTGAAGAGATGGAAGAAAGCTCTTTTCGATGCTGGTAGCTTGTACGGGTGGCATTTGAAAGATGGGTAAGTGTAGTGGTGTTCATATTTTGTGTAAGAAGATAATTTTTACAAGTAACTGTAGAGATTGTTTATAAAAAAAAAAAAAAAAAAAAAAAATCTACACACACATGATTATAAGTATACATATAGATGCTTCATCTCAAGATTCCTGAAAATTTTTGTGGCTTTAGTTAAAGTTAGTAATTCCATGTAAGAGTTGGTATATATAAGACTTAGTTATAAAAGAAAAATAAAATTTGGCAAAAGAGAAGAAAAGTTGATAAATAAAGAAAATTAAGCTTGGCAAGTAACTCAAATGAAAATTGACAATCCAAAATTGGCTAGTGACTTAATGGGAGAAAATTTGATAAGTCACTTTGATTAAGATTGGGAATTCTAAAATTAGTTAGTAAGTAACTCAAATGAGAGTTGGTAACTTAATAGAAAAATTTGTAAATTAAAAGAAAGTGTTGGTAAGTCAATCCAATTTATGTTGGTAATATCATATAAAAGTTAGTAAGTTCAAGCCTGCAAGGTATGCAAGTCAAGTTTAGTAAGTTATTAGAAAATTGGTAATTTGCAAATTATGAAAAAAGTAGGTGATTTCATAAAATTGTTGCTAAGTTGCTAACATGTTTCGAGAAAGGAAAAGTCACTGTTCTTTTTTTCACTAATAGTTTTTCGACACTTATCAACACTTACTAAAATTCGTTAGCAAAAAACGAAAAACCCTACTTTTGGGCGTGGAAGAATAGAATTTTGCATTTGGCTTTTACTAAGCCCAGTTTCATTCGGGCAAGGTCTATAGTTCTGTCTTTGGATCCCTGTTGCCCTCCTCGAAGCATGATAAAAGGTTATGTGGGCTATCTGATTTCTTCACTTTTCATTTTGGTCAATTGTTCTACAGATTTTCAATTCTGGTCAACGAAGTCATAAACTGATTACCGGTTACAATTTCGGCTAAGCGTAGAATAGACGCATGGCTTTTCCTGTAATAAAAATTGACAGTAGGACTTCATCGGCTGAAAATTTTACTGACTTATTTGAACAGAATAAAGTGTTAAAACTTCATTGATCAATGGACAAAATGTTAAATATGTGTGTTGTTGCATTTACCCCATTTCTTTGGAAGGATTAAGAAGGTTTGCAACGCTTGATAAAGGATAATTAATGCGTACAAAATAGCTCTTTTTGATCAAGTGTATAAATAAATCACGTATAACAATCAAAAAGAAAAATCAGTGAATTGCTATGTATAATACAAAATAACATGAATCATTAAGTAGATGGATGCATGTTTTGGTCGGTGTGGAGCTCTCGGAGTTCTAATTCGACTCGGTGGGAATACCATATGTTTTGGTTGTGGTATGTAAAAATGTGATGCACCGCTTTTGTCATTGTTGGCTAGTAATTGCCTGTTACTGCTAAAACGATGCCACTTCTTTTCGTTTTTTTTTCCAGGGATGAGTCAAAGTTTATACAAAGAATTGTGATGGAAATCTCATCTCGCCTAGACCGCACACCTTTGCATGTTGCTAAATATCCGGTTGGAATAGACTCCCAGGTGGTTACGTTGAAATCGATGTTAAACCTTTGGTCTGATGATGATGTTCTCATGGTTGGATTGTGGGGAAAGGGAGGCATAGGAAAGACAGCTTTAGCCAAAGCCGTTTATAATGGTATTTTCGATCAATTTGGGAATTCATGTTTTTTGGCAAATGTTCGAGAAGTTTCAAAAGATTGCAAGGATATAGTTACTTTGCAAGAAAAATTACTATTTCAGATATTAGAATTGAAAGAAAGATTGGTGGTGTCCAGTGTTGATGGAGGTATCAATCAAATTCAATATAGACTTTGTCACAAAAAAGTTCTCCTTATTCTTGATGATGTGGATGACCGACGCCAGTTAGATGCTTTAGCAGGAGAAAGCAAGTGGTTTGGTAATGGAAGTAGAATTATCATTACTACAAGAGATATACATTTGCTAACTAGTCACGGGATAGATCTAAATCATGTGTACAAAGTTAGAGAACTCGATGATGGTGCAGCTCATGAGCTACTCAGTAAGCATGCTTTTCTAAATTGCCAAAAATTTAAAATCAGAACAGATCTAGTGGATGGTGTTCTAAATCATGCTAAAGGCCTTCCTTTAGCACTAGAGGTGCTTGGTTCCTTCTTACGTGGTCGAAGAGAAGATGAATGGGAAAGTACACTAGCTAAAATTTCTAAGTTTCCTAAGAAAGACATCAATGATGTGCTCAAAATAAGTTATGATGGATTAGAAGCTAATGAGAAAGAGATTTTTCTTCACATTGCTTGCTTCTTTAAGGGATGGACAACTGAGTATATAAAGAAAGTTCTCAAGAGTTGTGATCTTGAGGCAATAATAGGATTACGAGTTCTCAATGAGAGGAGCTTGATAAGAATGGAGTCCCGAAACATACAAATGCATGACTTGATTCAATTGATGGGTATGGATATTGTGAACAAAGAAAGCAAAGATCCCTGGAGACGCAGCAGACTATGGTTGTGTGATGACGTTGCCGATGTTGTGTCAAACAACATGGTAAGACTTGTAGATACGATCAAAATTCTGCTCCTTATCTTTGAGACTCTAATTATTAAACATGCATAACCTAAATAGTCTTGTAAATACAGGGAGATTGTGCTGTAGAAGCCATAGTGTTGGAGCCACTTGAGCTGACAGAAATATATGTCAGTTCTGATGCTTTAACAAAAATGAGAAGGTTGAGATTACTCATTTTGCAAAATGTGCATAATTCTTTCCAAGGTCCTATATATCTTCCAAATGAGCTAAGATGGATTCGATTGGATGGATGTGCTCCCCAGATTTCAAAATTTTCCTCTGGTCGAAAGAAATTAGTGGGACTTCATATGAGCAATTGTAGTATCACAGTAGTGCCAAATCAATTGAAGGTGAGCATTTACCTATATTAGCCTATTTGAATTCAATATACAAAATTTGTATTTTCTTCCAAATGTTTTTCAAAGTTGGTCTAATTGTCTTTGAAAAACTTTAACAAATTTTAAATTTATTGATTTTTGAGAAATTTCATTGTGATAGAAGAACTTATGTTAGTGACCTTCATCTATTATAGATAGTTACAGCTGAAATTCGACAAAGTGTTCACTCTTGTGCTTACTACTTGAGACTTCATTTTGGTTTGATGATTGTCACATGGCCTGACACATGGCATCGTTCTATTACATGGCCCACATCTACACACATCATGTGGAACTTTACTATGTTTCTACGATTGTCACATGGCCTGACACATGGCATCGTTCTATTACATGGCCCACATCTACACACATCATGTGGAACTTTACTATGTTTCTACGATTGTCACATGGCATGACACATGGCATAATTTTGTCGCATGGTCCACATTTGCATACTTGCCACGTGACACTTTACTTGGATTTTAGAATTGCCACATGCATGACACATGGCACAATTTCGTCCCAAACTAATTTTGGTCTGCTAATGGAGGGTAGGATTGGGTGAGGAGCACCGGTTTGGGAATTTTGTAAGACGAAAATTAGTAAAGGCTAAATCTGCATGCTGATTTGGGGGGTTTAACGATACTTTTTCTAATTTTTTAAAATTGTTAACCCAAGTTTCTTTGTGAACTATTTTATATTGTGTCTATAAATCATTCATTTTTTTCAAATAATATCTAAAATATAAAATGATAAGAGTTAAACTCTAATTTGCTAAAGTATACATACATATGTATAATTATTAGAAAGTTTCTAAGTATTTAGTAATTTCTCAATACGATATTTAATTCTCACAAAATCAATTTATAGTAACTTTGAATGAAAAGTTAATTAATAGGTTAAGTAATTTACTTAGAGACCAAAATAGTAGGTTCCGACTTGTCTAATCTGCCGAAGCTCCTTGCTTCCTTCCACATTTCACGGGTTTGACTCCCTGTCTATTTGCAATAACTTACATAGGCCTATTTGTGGACTCCGCGGGAGTTCACCTCTACATTAATAAACAAATTGCTCAATATTTACGATTGATAACCCAAAATATAATAATTTTTTGAAATATCAATAACGAATATGCTTCAGTAGCAACCTATTCTCAAACAGGAATCACACGGTTTAAGTGTAAGGAAGCAAGATCATCATACAAACACCCCTTTTTCCCTTTCAAATGTTTACCAAAGCTGGTTTCATTGTTTTTGCAGGACTTCCAAAATTTGAAGTACATTATTTTCAATGATTGTGAGTCCCTAGTTTGCACGCCGGACATCGTGTGTACTCCAAATCTTGAGGAATTGGATATCAGTAATTGCACAAACTTGGTGGAAGCCCACGAGTCCATTGCATTTCATGACAAGTTACAAGTGTTGAATTTAATGGAGTGCTTTGAACTTAGTGTTTTTCCAAATTTGCTCAAGTCAAAAAAACTTCGAACTCTCAATATTAAAAAATGCACAAAATTTGAAAGGTTCCCTGATATTCCATGTAAACTCGAAGATCTGAAAAATCTTCGGTTAGAAGGGACCAGTATTAAAGAACTTCCTGCATCAATAGAAAATCTTGTCTCTTTGGAGGGAATGTATATACAAGATTGCAAAAGCTTGGAACATCTTCCATCTTGCATTTATAAGTTACAAAACCTTAAACACTTGCAAGTAAGCTACTGCATAAATTTAAACGAGTTTCCAAAGTACAAGGATTCAGTTGATCCGTGCATGAAGACTGGACTTTCAAATTTATACTGTTTAGACCTTACGGGATGTAATTTGTCTGAAGTAGAGTTTCTTGGGAATCTTTCTTGTTTTCCCGTCTTGGTTGACTTAAATCTGACGGAGAACAATATTATTGCCCTTCCTACATCCATCAGTAAGCGTGGTCGTTTGTCTCAATTGGGAGTTGAAAACTGCCTTCAATTACAAGAGATTCCAGAGCTTCCCCCATTTTTGAGTTATCTTTGGGCAGATAATTGCAAACTTCTACAAAAAAACGAAGGCTTAAATTCTATTCATCATTTTGTCCATAGAGGTTTGGTTGATACTCGTTACCCACTTGGCCAGGTTAGATTCTCTCTCTCTCTCTCTCTCTCTCTCTCTCTCTCTCTCTCTCCTCCCTCCCTCTCACACACGCGCGCGCACACACACACACACCCATATCGATATGAAGCATATGCTGGGTCCATTGGGTGCTTGTATGATGCAATAGCATAAAATGCAAGACTGAAGGCTTAAGAAAAACAAACAAAAATGAAGTGGTTCTGCAAATATATGCATATGCATGTAACGTAGGTGGCTCCCATCTATCGGAATGATTTCTATCACATGAGACTTGTGTATTGATGCAAGCAAGGATCAATGAATCTTCTCATTTGGATAGTAATACTAACTTGGCTACTTTCTACCGATCTATTTTTGTAACAGTATTGGTTTGAGTATGGAAGTCTTCTCTGTGGAGGAGAGATGCCACACTGGATCCTTCCTATTGAAATGGGTTCCTTATCTTTTAAGGCTTCAAAGGACTTATATGACAAGTTTCTTGGAATAGCTCTCTCTTTCGTTTCTGGTATTGGTCATCATGATTTTAAGATTGCTTTATCCGTTGATGGTAAACAGTGGAGCGACGGACCAATAGAGAGTTCCTATTCATTGGATTCGGATCATGTTGCGCTTTTGTATTTCAGACCCTTTCAGCTGTGGGGAGTAATTGATTTTGGTCAAATTGATCGAAATGATGTAGAGTTCGGGGTTACAATATGGGGTGAAAGTGTGAAAGAGTGGGGATCCCGAATAATATGCAAACATCTAGGGGACGAGTTAAAGGTTAAACTTCGAGACAATCAATTGATTGATTTAGCTTTACTCTACGAGGTTGGTCATGAATCAACTCATTCAGCAGCCGAGAGTTTACTTATGCACGAAGATAATTTGAGCGAAGCAATCTACAGGAGGACTCCCAAGATTGTCAAATGAGCATCAAGAAACATTGTCAAATCTCCCTTGACGCGCGCGAATCAAGACTATGTGGACTTCTAAGTCGATTGATCATGGCATGTTTGCTCGCTGCTCTGGTTGCTAAAATGATGGGAATTTGCCAAGGGAGCAATTCGTAGGTGAGTAAACTCAGCTGGTCTTGATTGCAAGTCCTTTTTCCCTGTTCTTCTTGGTTCCTTCTCTTCATCTATTTTCTTGTAGTCTCTCTCTCTCCACCTTCTTTCTTTAGGTATTACACACAAGTATAATTTTTTTTTTGGTTAATCCTCTTTTTCTCACCATGGGCAAACTTCGAACTTTACCGACGCCAGTTTCAGCATCAAGAACTGCTCATCTTCCATCAGACACCGGCGATCTCTGACGTATGTAAGATCGCCACCTCCCGACGGAGGCGACGAATGAATAGAAGTTCGTCTTCCCGAAACAGAGTCCCCAACGAACCGGCAGCGACAGAGGCCAGCAAGCGACAACGGCTGACCGGAGCCATGGAAATTGATGGGGAAGCTTTTGGGTGAATGGTTCTCTCCTTTGAGGTTCAGGGCGTCATGCAGCTTGCTGTAGATCAGGTAACGCCTGGCACATCCAAATTGTATCAGTTGATGTAATACTCGAGATGAATATCGAAATTCGACTTGTATGGTGCGATTGCGCGGGAACTTGAAAAATGTATGGTTGAATTTATTCGAGAGACGTTGACTAAGTGTTTCTTGGTAATTTCGTCTGTGGATGCTTGGCAGTGAATTCATTGATAATCGACTTTGCAAGCCGAAAAATCAGTGACGATCCCTAGAAGGTATAGCCTTTTTGCCTTTTTTTGGCCAGGTGGCTATTGAAAGAAGTGGGTGACGTCTAAATTCAAAGGACATACAAGCCGGGGAGAGTGAAACAATGCGAAGAGGGTGTACATGGGTTCGTCCAATCCCCTTTTTTGGCCAAAAACTGAGCCAATCTGGGTGCCATAGGTCAGGAACTCCCTTATGCGAAACCATGCATTGAAGTGGACAACGAGCCGGCAAAACCATAGGGGACTGACGAAGTGAGATGGCAAGCCACTTTGACAGTCGAATCCTTTTACCACTTGTTCACTTTGGCAACTAGGGAGAATTGAAAACCAAATTTACTTGGAGCGAGAGAGTAATAGGAACATCGGTTGTGCCCATAGATAACTAGTTAAGTGGTTATTTTCTTTCACCCTTGGACCGTGGATATATGGAAAAGGGAAAGAATCACAAGAAATACAGAGTTTGCATAAGTTGTTCAGTAGAATAGACACAAAAAGCACAAGACGCTGATTCTCAATTATGATTTCTGGGGCCTTTGCAACAGTTTTGGGTTCTCTTTTAGTCCTTATGTTCCACAGCCTTTATGAATGTTTGAGAGAAACCTATATAACAAAATATATGCTTCTGAGGTACCAATGATAGGACACACTGGAATGAGCAACGTATAGTTTCTCAAATTAGTTGTTTTTGCTTCAGTGTGGTTAGAGCCATATCAGTTTAAGAGTTAGGTGGGATTTGCATCTGAATTACGGGACGAATTTGTTGTACTAATCATTGTTTAGAAGTTTGTGACCGGTATATTATACAGGACTTGTGGGATCCTGATTATATAGCTGCGAAACATGCATTCATTCCGTTAGTAGCTGCGCATTGATACTAAATATTTCTACTGCCGGACACTTCATGCTGGTTTCCTCTTGAATTGCTTGTATGCATGTATGCATGCTTAGAATTTCTGACTCTTTTTCTCCTCACAAGTAACAAAACCTATATTCTCCTCATAAGGCAAAGCTTACTTTGGACAGCCTTGATGTTCCAGGTGGGTTAAAAAACTAATTTTCAGTAACCACATGTATTTCCAGAACAAATCAGTCTTAATTAGTGAATGATTTCATATTGTACTCTCTGATTGAACAGCTGTGAGATTGTTGAGGATGCACTTGTTACTGTGGCATGAAGAAACTGGACTAACGACACTTTGTTATTGTTCTAAATCGATACCCTCGAATTATCCACTTGTAGTAATTGTTGATCATTTTATGTTTCTCCCATGATTTTTTCCTTATTTCTTTAATAGATGATAAAATAATTATCAGAGCAAATCTGTTAATAAGTGGAATTTTTTTATGCATTATTAGGCTGTAAATTGTTTTGTTCCCATTAGTCATTCGTAAAATATGACTTCCGCTAACACTAGTTAAATCTGGCTTCATTATGCGCAATGTTTTACAAATTTCATTTACCATGTGCTCTGTCTTGAACCATATTATGGTCTCTATCAGCTTTTGTGAAGTTCCTAACAATTTTTTCCTTAGACCACGTGTTAGCTAGACTTCGGTATACTTAATTGGTATAAAAACGAACTGTGAGCATTTCATTGCCTTTTAAGATGTAAGAACCTGCTTCATGGGAACATTTTTTTAACACAATGGCCACATCTACACAAATATTTTTAGCCTGGTCACTGGTAGAGATAATCTCTTATCTCATAGTCTATTTCTGTAATCATTTATAGTTATGTGGTGACAAAATGCTACTATCGATGACTTTGCGGACAGTAATAGATAGTTGGTGTGAAAAAAAATTTGGCCCTTATAGTAGTATCTAGTGGAGCATAATGAGGAAACAAAGGCAGCTTCCTATAGGGGTATATAAAAAATACTGTTAGAAAAGGTGGAGGTGGCCAATCCAATAAGAAGCCTCTTTTTTCATGTGGGATTCTCAGCAACTTCGAGCAAGCAAAACTTGTTGAAATCATGCAGTATATGCCTTCGTCAATCTTTTATATACTCAATCAGATAACTTGTTGGAGAAAACAATTCTCATGGAATGCATTTCCTAAATTTATGATGAAACAACACTAAGAGCAAATTTCTCTTTGGCAAAGCTCCTAAATTTGATATGCTTTCTTTATTTTTCTCCTTGTGCTTTCATAGGCAACAAGACATGCAGAGATGGACGCTCTTGATGTTCTTCTTCAATAGGCAGAGGACAAGATTTTTGGCTGCAAAAGTAGCAGAAAAAGTTTTAAGCATGCTCCCTTTACGTGACATTTGAACCATGCATGATGTATGCAGCAGCATAATCAATCATTGGTACATCAATTGATCATACTAAAATAAAACTGAACTTTCTTAGAATTTGTTTGTTCATAAATGATTGGAGGACTCTTAACCACTTTTTGTTAAAAATGAAGTATATCATGGCCGTGCAAATGAAGTGTATCATGGCCGTGCAAATGATAACTTTGGAGGCTGTGGCTCGATACCGTCGTTGCATTCCTGTACCTCTGAGGCATGCATTAGGTCAGTTTCTAAACTAGCTTTTGTTGTTGATTTCGTATCTACTTAGCTCCACTATGAAATTGTGACATGTGAGAATTGACAACTCAGGCTTACTGGAGGTTTATGATTCCTTATGTTGATTACTGATGGATGTGGTTTTGTAGTGATTCTGTTTGCTATCGCACCTTGAATATTGCAACACATAATCATGAAATAGAAAAAGGTTCATGGAACTAATTTTATCTTTTCTGTTCTTTTTTAGTCTAAATTCGAGAAAGTGGAGTTTCCCGAAACGTTAAGAAGTCGATTTATATTAATTCTTTCTATCCTCACTTTATTTCCTTTTTCTTAAATTCTTTGTGACTGGTTAAACATTTCCTTTTCTTTATGTCACCTAAAAAATTTACAGTTCTAGGAAGTGCCACAAGTTAAGCTAACATTAGTTTGTTCTTTCCTTTTCCCTTTGCCCCCAGTTTGTTCATCTCTTCTTCCTCACTGGTTTTCACCACAGTGAAATTCTTTGATGTCGTGATGTTATCAAGTTTAAATTGGAAATTATAGTATCTTCAGAAAAATATGATTTTTTTAACTATGAGCAAATTATGCTTTCTAATATGCCGTGGGCAATGTACTTCATCTTCATGCATACATGAGGGCAAGTACTTGCAGAATTGTGGCGGATGGCTTGTGTTTCCAGTATTATTTTTCTTTGTCTGACGCCGGCATGATCGTTTCATGCTTGCTAAGCTTGCTCAGAATTCATCAAAAAAATTTCATACTTTGTTGAGATGAAACTTAAAATCTAGAGAAGTAGGATCTGTTTCAATGTGATCTGAACAGTGATGAAGTAGCTCTAGATTACATCATTGTCTTTATGTTGAAGTATTAATTTTGAAAGAAGAAGCCGAAGTACAGGGGGCAAGAAGCATGAGATGTATTAAGGATGCATCTAAACAAAAAGTTTAGTGGAAAAAAAAATAAGCCATGAAAACTTTGACTTTCAGAGTTTGAAATACATAGCTATGATGCTCTTAATGATCTGATTATGGGTCAAAAGTATTGTGGGAAACATGACCTAGTCATTACCTTTCTGAATACAACATCAAGCAAGGAGACTCATCTCGCAGATAAAGGACCACCTTGCTCAATATCCTCTCTTAGAAGCTGAAAAACTAGGCCAAATTACTGCATAGTTTCATGATAGAGAGAACAAGACTGTCATAACGTATGCGATGTTTGGAAGATGAAGCTGATTGAAACCCACCCTAGCCAGTAAATAGAAAAAACCTTCTCTCAATCAGATCACTGTTGCAGGACTCTCTGAAGAGAATTGCCCATCCAAACTAAAAGCCTCTAAGTGATTCCTGTTTACAGCATGTTGTTTGTTGTCCAGGGACATTAGGCTTATGTTAAATAGAAAAAATAGAATAACCCAAAGGCATCGTGAAAGAAAAAATTTTAAGCCATAGTTACTGCCAAACACACTTTTATAACCCAACTAAGAACCACCCCCCTGTTATAATTTGTCCTAAGATCTGCCCAATTATGCTTGATCTATATTCTGCCAATTATCCCCTGTTATAGTTTGTCTGAAGACGCAAGATCATGTAAAGAGACAGGACCCCAAATCTGCTAGGAACCATACATAAGATGGATTTGCTGTCACCATCCCCCTGTTATAGTTTGTCCTAAGATCTGCCCAGTTATGCTTGATCCATATGCTGCTAAGCACATATGACGTAGTCAGAATCAGCAAGACAACCCTCTTCTCCCACTTTGTCATCCGAAGAAAGCGATGATTGTCCAGAGAAAAAGTCAGACTTCATAATAAAGAGGGAGATTCTGAAAGAAGTCAAACATGGACATCAAACTTCTACAGATAGCTGCATCATCATAATCATCTCCTAAAGATGTTTCAAAATCTGAAGTAAATCTCAACACGGTAGAGTAACATATGGCCATAAAAACAGTTCACAGTCAGTCGAGATTATATCATGCTTTGTCAACCTCTCAAGAAAAACCATAGGCAGACAAATTCCCCAAAAAAAATTCAGGTCCCTTAAAGGCGAAGGAGATACACCAGCACCATCAAATATCTACAAGTTGACTGGCATCTCAGTTAGTTCTCAATTTTCATTACCTCTTTTGATATATGACAGTGCAAACGATATAGCCCTGCAAGGTAAGCATCATCAACAAGAAGGAAAATGACTAATACGAACAAATACTTAAAAATCAGAATTAGAGATAGCTTTCATATACATGACTCAAGGTTAGTTAGGTAGCAAACTTCATCCAGAACATTCATTTTTAAACAAGAACTAGGTTGCTATAGTGAAAACACGAAGTGCTCAGCATTACTACAGGTTGTCAATGGTACCAGAAACTGGATGTAAGTACTTACTTCCAGAACATTTATTTTTAAACAAGAAATAGGAGGTTACAACAGCGAAAACTCGGAAGTGCTCAGCATTACAACAGGTTGTCAATATTTCCAGAAACTGGACGTAAGTACTTACTTCCGGAATATTTATTTTTAAACAAGAAATAGGATGTTACAATAGCGAAAACTCGAAAGTGCTCAGCATTACTACAGGTAGTCAATAGTACCAGAAGCCAGACGTAAGTGCATAACTTCCAGATCTAATGGCAATTCTATTAACCACGCTGTCAGCTAATTAAAAGCTTAATATAAAAAATACTTCCTGTAAAGCTCAACACGGTAGACAGTCAGTCGAGATCATATCGTGCTTAGCCAACCTGCCAAGAAAAACCATAGGCAGACAAATTCCCCATAACAGATTCAGGTCCCTTAAAGACGAAGGAGATACAACAGCACCATCAAATATCTACAAGTTGACTGGCATCTCAGTTAGTTCTCAATTTTCATTACCTCTTTTGATATATGACGGTGCAAACGATATAGCCTTGCAAGGTAAGTATCAACAAGAAGGAAAATGACTAATACGAGCAAATACTTAAAAATCAGAATTAGAAATAGCTTTCATATACATGACTCAAACTTAGGTAGGTAGCAAACTTAATCTTGAACATTCATTTTTAAACAAGAACTAGGTTACTATAGCGATAACATGGAAGCGCTCAGCATTACTACAGGTTGTCAAAAGTACCAGAAACTGCACGTAAGTACTTACTTCCGGAACATTTAGTTTTAAACAAGAAATAGGAGGTTACAATAGGGAAAACTCAGAAGTGCTCAGCATTACTACAAGTAATCAATAGTACAAGAAACTAGACATGAGTACTTACTTCCAGATCTAATGGCATTTCTAATAACCACGCTGTCAACTAATCAAAAGCATAATATTTAAAATACTTCCAAGTCCAGCCAATCTAAACATGATTCTACCAAAGAATCACATCCCTGAAAAAATTCTGCATATTTGACACCAACTCCCAGAGTAGAAATTGTAAAAAAATTTTAGGAAAAAACCCAAAAACATGAACCACAGAGAAGGGACTGACCATTGTGGGTGCTTAAGACCTGAACGACTCGGGGAATCCCTTTTAGTAGGAGTGTAATATGTCCAGCTGCCAGTTCAATGTTCTTGGATGAATCTCTAACAGCAGAAAAGGATCACAAAAGTGCAAATTTATTTATAAGAAGAGAAAATTAGACACTAAATTTATTGAACAAGGTATCCATCCATTTCATGTGACACACTTAGCTGAAGTGATTGCTCCAAACTGGAGCAAGCTCCTGTTCTTACTCACTCGACAAACTTGAATTCTTTGATCATTGAAATCTATACCATCTTCATGCGACACACTTGGCTGAAGAGATCGTTCCAAACTGGAGCAAGCACCTGTCAACAGCTGAATAAGTCCATGCATTTCATGCAAGCAATTTTATTAATTAAAATGATCAGAGAGAAACTTGAACCAGATAATGTTGATGAACCTCAAGACATTCATACAAATTCAATCGGGACCTGAACCAATTCTATTCTCGCAATAGACTGCCCAGATACTAAAAAATCTGTGCCTTCAAAGGCAATATAACAAATCAAAGGAAACTGTTTGATAATTCCAGTAAGAAGAAAAATGAACACAAACCACCCTCATAAAGCTGATGAAAAAACGATGCATTTAGAACCAAAAGTCAAATTATCTGGCAGACAAATCATCTACAAACAAAAGAATCATGTTGCAAATCGTGTTCTTATTATAAATAGATTCGACAGCTATGCTTAATGTGTGTAAAATAGGTTACATGTACGAATTAATATCACCATCCAAATTTTGAAATATCATAAAAAATCAGAAGGAAAAGTCAGAAACTTTCTGACTTTTTTACTTGAGCAAGTATCATGTTCGTTGTCGATAAAATAAAATAAAAATAACGTAGATATCGGTCATCTGATCAAAATATGATAAGAATCAAAAGGGTAAATGGGAAGGTGTCTTTTCCAGTTGCAGCAGATACAAACTTACAAAAAGAAGAAAACTGAACTCCATGCTCACCAAATGTGTGAAAACCTCAAACCAAGTTTTATCCCCTGCAGGAATATGGTCTGCTGATTCAATTTGGCTCCACTAGATAACTTCCAAAATATGACAAACGGAAACAAAAGAAGAAGGATCAATCAGGAGCGCGATTCAGGAACAATGTCTTCTCTGAAGAGTACTCGGCAGAGGCTGTCAGGCAAAGAGCAAACAAGAGAGGAATTGTGTGCAGAATCAAAGGCGCGGTGCGAGACTGAAGGATGACGGCACGAGGGAGGGACTATTTCTAGGAAGGACCACCTTCTTTAGATTTTCAACAGCAATGATCCAAAGCGAGCATACACGTTGCATAGAAAATAACCATGACAGTTTCATACATCGACCAAACTCTGACCTCCGAAGTAATAAAAACTGGTTTAAACATCAATTGAATATCACAAAACTGGAGAACAAACTCCATTCAAACCAATAACTGCCTCGAAAAGTGGTAGCTTATCCGATCATCAGAGATCATCAACTCGACATCACAGGATAAAGCAACAGATCACCACTTCTTGAGCCCGGCAAAATAACAACCGGTAAAAAATTGGAACTAGACCAAAATCATCTCCAAAAGATTCTTTTTAAAAAAACTGAAGAACAAATTTCAATCAAAACTGATAATTGCCCAGAAAAAAATAAAAAAGATGTGATCAGATACTACTAATAGTTCATCATGTCAACCGAAAAAAAAATGGCGAAGCAGATCCTCAGTTCTCCAAAAAGCAAAAACGCTTTGTTTTATGAATAAAAAACTGACCAGTGTCGCCATTCATCGTCCTTAGAAAACATCCTCAGACAAACAGTTCGCTCCAGGGGAAAAATCCACTGCGAATTCACCAAATAACAATCAATCGTTTGATAAATCCATACACAATCAAAGGAGGAGCTAAACCAAACAATTCCATAAGGACATCCTCAAACACATATATGAATCAAGAGGAAAAAGGATACTGCCAATCCACCAAATAACGAAAATTTCAGAATGAGCCGTGGAAAACAACCCAAAAGATTGACCGGTTGAGGAACTGATAGATGATCAAAGGACGAGCTTAAACCAAACAAATCCGATGACCTTTGGCAACGTCCCAAAGAGGCCAAGTGCAAAACCCTCATGGGTCTCCGCAACACACGAGAAAATAAGTTTCTGCAACCAGATGCTTCGCGAATCAGACCAAGAAAGCAATTGGGCACATCAACCAATCGATCAGCAACAAAGAAGAAAGAAGAAACCGATTTTCTCCGAAGAGATTTTGCAAAGGCCCGTCGCGCGAGAGAGAATGAACGAAAGAGAAACTGACCAGCTCGGTGTAATTATAGTTCCCTTAAGGAGCAGGGGAAGGATGATGATTGGATTGTAATAGGAAAAAGATACGGTCGTCCTTCTGTTCTTTTTTGGTCGAAGTAACGGTCATCTTTTTGACAAGGGCTATTATTTTAAAATTTTTGAGTTCGAAATACCACTGATATGCCTCCGAAATATTGTTTCTGTCAACTATATACGATATGTTGTTACATTATACTCATTTCTCTCACTTTATTATATTGGGGAAATTAATGCTAGATTATATTTCTAATTGACATTACTTTTTCATATGAAATTAGTTGCTTCTTTAGATATTCTTACACAGTATGTAAATAAATAATTAGTAATAACTTTACTTATCATTGTATTATAACATAAATTTATTGATATCATGATATACTTTTTATTAAAATAAGCACTAATTATTATGCTAACTAGGAACCTTTCAACTATTCGGTAGCTCCCCTCAACATGACAGCGTTCGATGATAAACTCCTGCATTCACCAGCTCGAGAACTTGAATTCTTTAACAGCCTGATACGCTAGCATCCTCACATGACAGCGCGGAAGCCCCCTCAAAAGACTGAATAAATCCATACAGCGTGGAAGCCACCAAACTGATTGATATGATCAGAGGCAGACTTAAACCTTCATGAGATTGATAAACCTTCTGTAAATACCAAAAGCTTATTTGTGCCTTCAAAGCAAATACCAAAGCAAAAGAAATTGATCATAAGCAACTGTTTAATATCTCAATTACAAGGAAGATGACTCCAAACAAACCTCAGAGCGGATGAGAAAAAGATACATCTAGAACTGTATATTAAAATATCTGGGAGACATATCATCATTTGCCAACGATCATGACATCATCCAGCCAACACCTAACAAATGTAGAATCAGACAACACTCTTATATAGAAAAGATGAAAAGCAAATAGATCTATACAAAAAACGCTTCCTCCTCATTTATTTTTAAAATATCCAATCTCCACAAAGTTAAACAAAATCAAGAGATCCTTCCCACTTCCATAGTTGGAGCACAAAGATCCTCTTTCCAGACCTCTAAGAAAGAAAGTGAAACATGAAGTTAGAGAGACATAACAAACAACTAGATTTGTACACTAGTGGAAGTTGATATACACTGTTTAAAACAGATAATAACGGCAAGAATGGATATAGCACTTACATACAAAAAATGTACAAAATTTCATTTAGTTGTTTTTGAGGTTTCCAGGTAAGATTTTCTGGAAGAGAAGGCACAATCTCCATTGTTTTTAGCATAGTCAAACTGCCAATTGGAGACTCGCAACTATACCTAATTTCTAATATATAAACTTAAGTACACGACTAGTGATTTGATTCCTTTTCTTGGTAAAAGAATGACTGAGCATTCATAAAATCTTTTTATGTGCACAATAATTGGAGTTTCAATAAGAGAACTTGGTAACTAGTGATTATATTGGATTATTTAGATGCAGTACCATAAGCTCAGAATATGCCTGACAGAAGACCAAAGTATGCCTTACAAAGACTCTGCACCATTCAATAACAGGAAATAGAACAACAAAAATCTGTAAGTTGGGAAGACCAAAGTAATGCAAGCCATTTAACAGGAGGAAGATTGTTTGGGTAATGAGAAATAGAGTGATATCCTTCTGCAACCAATGGGGAAGTGCCACTAGGCTGACAAGAGAGAGTGCTATGACATTCACCTCAATAACAAAAATGGGGAAAAAAGCAACCAAGGTCCTCATACCAAAACAGAAAAAAGAAATCAAGTGTGGAGTGAAAAAAAAAAGTTTAATTGCATCATTGGTTACCAGTTGTGATGATCGGTTTGCACAATTTCAGTTGCAGCCTCCTTACAGAACTTTTGGCTCAACATGGATCTGGAATCCGAATCCAACACCTCAATAATAAAATGGGGGAAAAAAGCAACCAAGGTCCTCATACCAAAACAGAAAAAAGAAATCAAGTAAGGAGTGACCAAAAAAGTTTAATTGCATCATTGGTTACCAGTTGTGATGCAGCTCGCACAAATATAGTTGCAGCCTCCCGACAGAACTTTTGGCTCAACATAGATCTGGAATCTGAATCCCAAAGGGAGAGAAGGCAACAAAACTAAACAGACTTCATTCAATAATTCTTACTTGCATTACTCCAACAAACTAAAATTCATATGAGGACACAAGGGAGGGACTATTTCTAGGAAGGACACCGGCGTTAGATTTTCGACAGCAATGATCCGAAGTGAGCATACACAATGCATAGAAAGAACCATGACAGTTCATACATCAACCTAACTCTGACCTCCGAAGGAATGAGAATTGGTTTTCACATGAATTGGAAAATAACAGGACTGAAGAACAAACTCCATTCAAACCAGTAACTGTCTAGAAAGGCAGTAGCTTTATCTGATTGTGAGAGATCATCAACTCGACATCACCAAGATAACGCAACAGATCACCACTTCTCCAGCCCAAGAATTGGAACTAGCCCATGATCATCTCCCAAAGTTAAATAAAAAAATAATAATAATAATTAAGAACAAATATCAATCAAAACCGATAATTGCCCAGAAAAAAGAAAAAAGAAAAAAAAGAGGTGATCAGAGACTACTGATAGTTCATCATCTCAACCAAAAAAAATGGCGAAGCAGATCCTCAGTCCTCCAAAAAGCAAAAACGCTTTGTTTTATGAAACAAACTGACCAGTTCACTCCAATGGACCAATGGAAAAGAATCCACTGCGAATTCACCAAATAACAATCGATCGTTTGATAAATCCGTACACAATCAAAGGAGGAGGTAAACCAAGCAATTCCCAACAAAAGACAGCAAGACAGATCCTCAGTCCTCCGAAAAGCCCAAACGCTTTGTTCTATGAAACAAACCGACCAGAGTCTTCACTCATCGTCCTTAGACAACATCTCACACAAGCAGTTCGCTCCAAGGGAAAAGAATCCACTGCGAATCCAGAAGCGGGTCATAAAACAATTAAACAGAAAAAAAAAAATCAATCGTTTGATAACCCATAAAAAATCAGAGGAGGAGCTAAACTAAACACTTCCATGATGCAAAGATCGACCTGTCGAGGAATCGATATATGATAAAAAGACGCGCTCAAACCAAATAATCCCAACCAACCATTGGCATCGTCCCGGAGAGAGACCAAGCGAAACCCTCGCGAATC
This sequence comes from Eucalyptus virginea, assembly GCA_014182375.1. Taxonomy (NCBI): domain Eukaryota; kingdom Viridiplantae; phylum Streptophyta; class Magnoliopsida; order Myrtales; family Myrtaceae; genus Eucalyptus; species Eucalyptus virginea. The sequence goes on along the minus strand of CM024521.1, from coordinate 43,145,364 downwards.
TCCGCAACACGAGAAAACAAGTTCCTGCAACCAGATGCGTAACAAATCAGAGCGAGAAAACAATCCATCATGCTCATCAACAATCAATCGACGACTAAGAACGGAAGAAGAGACTGTCCTTCTCCGAAGAGGATTTCCCAGAGGCCCGTCACGCGAGAGAGAACGAACGAGAGAGAGAGGAACGCGAGCATAGCCAGGAACGCCTGACGAGACTGGAAGAGTATGAGGAGCAGAGTAAAGAAGATCGGGCTAGGGGAAGGAGACGCTCGCAACGGTCGTCTTTTTTTTTTTAAAAGAAGACTATTTTGAGTTCGAAATAGAGTCATGCCTCCAGAAGATTATATTAGGAAAGTTCATAAGGAATTATACGTCTAATAATATTAACGTTACCTTTTCCATGTGAAATTAATTGTCTATTTCTAAAGAGTCTTTTTGAGAATTTACGTATTCTTTGTATAGTATGATATTAAATAATTAGTATCGATTTTACTTGTTATGTCTTTATTACATAGATTTATTTGTATACGATATTATAATATACTTTAAATTTAAATAACTAAAAAGTATTATGTTAATTAAGAACCTTTCTTATCGTACATAACATTTAGGGTTCGTTTGGTAACGTTTCGTTTAAAAATTGTTTTAACAAAAAAAAAAAAAAAAAAAGTGTTTATGTTCCGAGAACAATTTTTCAACAAAAAAACGCGTTTGGTAAATCTATTCCAAAAATATAAAAAGAATAGAAACAAGTTTGGTAAATTTGTATAATTTTTTTATTCTTTTAATTTTTAAATATTTTTATTTTTATTTTTCTATTTTCTTTCTTATTTTTCTTATTTATTTTTCCTTTTTCTTTTTTCTTTTTCTTTTTCTTTTTTTTTCTTCTTTTGGCCTGGTCGTCGGCCTCGGCCATGGCCGACGATCGGCCGACGAGGGCCGGCGGCCTCGCCCACCACGGCGAGGCTCGCGCCCCGGCGAGGCCGAGCCTCGCCGTAGTTGGGCGATGCTCGGCCCGCCTTGGCTAGGCGATCTCAAGCTCGCCCAGATCCGGCAAGGCCGAGCTCGCCTGGGCCGACCGACGACGCTGCGCGAGGTCGATCTCGCCCAGATTCGTCAAGGTCGAGCTCGCCCAGCGGCCGGCGAGGCTCGGCGCCGCCGGCCACCACTCACCTGGGGCCGCCGAGCCTCGCCGTGGCCGGGTGAGGCCGCCGGCCCTCGTTGGCCTGGCCACCGGCCATGGCCAAGGCCGGCGACCGGCCAAAAAGAAAAATAAAGAAAAAGAAGATGAAAAAGAGATAAGTGTTTTAGATTTTGTTTTAAACAAGAAATAACTTTTTTATTTTTTATTTTTTTTTTTGTTCCAAATGTGTTTCGAAAGACAAACAAATAGTTTTGGAACAAAAACGCAAACAAAAAGATTTATGTTCCTTTTTTGTTCCAGGAAAAAAACAGAAATTTTGTTCCTAGGAACAAAAACAAGTTGCAAACAAACAGGCCCTTAATATCTGCTGAAAAAAAAAATTACTGTGAAAAGGGCAAATTTTTTAATTCTCTGTTATTTGTTTTAAAATATTAATTTTTTGGAAAAAAGAAATGCATACATGCCACAAATCTGGGTTCATAAAGAATTATATGTCTACTAATAATTAACATTGCTTTTTTCATGTGAAACTAGTTGCCTCTAAAAATGAGTTTTTGAGAATTTTACATATTATTTATATAGTATGATATTAAAAGAATCAGTAGCAATTTTACTTATTATGTTATTATAACATAAATGTACTGGTATTCGATATTATAATATACTTTAAATTTAAATAAGTAAAAGTTATTATGTTAATTAGAATAACATTTAATGTCTGCTAAAAAAAATTTACCATGAAAAAGGCTAATTTCCAAATTCTCAGTTATTTGTTTAAAACTGTCATAGACTTCCGAGGCCTCGGCCGAATTCGAAGCCCTAGTGTGCGAAAGAGGACGGTCAACCGGGTCCGGGAGGCGTGCCAGAGGGAGGGGGTGGGGGTGGGGGGAGATTCCAGGTGGTGAACCACGGCAAGCCGATGGCCCTCGTGGAGGAGATGGTCGAAGGGGTGAGGAGGTTCCACGAGCAGGACCTCGAGGCGAAGCGCGAGTGGTATTTGCGAGACTACGAGTTGAGGAAGGTGGGGTTCAACAGCAACTTCGACCTGTGTCAAGCTCCGGCGGCGAACTGGATGGACACGCTGACCTGCGCCTTGGCTTCTCGTGGTCCGGATCCTAGGGAGTTTGCTACCGTTTGTCGGTAAGGTCTATGCGTCTCTGTTGGGGATCGCTGTGTACTAGGCTTGAGCATGGTCCAAGTTGGTCCGGGCCACCCCTAACCCTAGGACCAACCTGTACAATGTCGGTCCTCAATTTTTAGGATCAATGACCGACCCTATTAAGCCTGGGACCAAGGACCGGACCGACTCAATGGGTTCGGTCCGATTCCAGGGTCAATCCGGGATCAATCGATAATTTTTTTCGTTTTATTTTTTATACTCTCTAAAAAAGCAAACATATAAATTCAAATTACACATCTATCGACAATGTGCAACTAAACTATAAATACCAATACATATTTAGCAAATTTAAGATGACACACAATAATAGAAATTTCGTACCTGCTAACCGCTCATCGAGATATGGAACAAGATAGAAAGTTCTTGTAATCATCTATCTTTAATATTCATAACACCATATGCAAAATCGTTTTCCTGTATTTGATCATGTAGAGTCCACTCAACCAAAAAATGAGCTTCACACCACTTGACTAGCAAATCACTGTAGCAACTGTAGTACTACTCCACTCTTCAAAAATTTCTACCATTTGACACAAATTGAAAAGCAGAATGTAGCACAATTAAACCATAAAAAGTTCCAAATACTTAATATAAACCATGAATATATAACTTCACATCTTGTTAATTCACTTGAACTTCTAAACACCTGAAAACAAAACAAACAACACATAATTAATACTCAACAAAAGTTTTAAATTAAAATTACTATTAATGCTATTGATAGAACATCTCAATATAATATAATATAATATAACAGACATTTTAATTAGATTTAAATATATAAAAGAATTATAAATAATATAATATATTATAATATAATATACAGGGTTGGTCCAGGGTTGGACCGACCTAAAACTCTTAGGACCGATGACCAACCCGCATAGTGTTGGTCTTGGAATTTTAGGACCATGGACCGATCCAGTCCCCTTGAACTGGACTAGGACCAGCAGGGTTGGGCCAGTTCAGGGTTGATCCAGGGTCGACCCTAAACCGCTGCTCACCCCTACTGTGTACGTGCTTTTGCGTGCCCGTGTCTGTCTGACCGTATGCAAAGGTTCCAAAATGGTTTTTCTTTTATCTTTTTTTTTTTTTTGGAATAATAGCAAGTCAGTAGGAGAAAAGAAAGAATGCGCACAAGCTGTAGCCTAAATAACCCCTACCTTGACAATAAGATTTAGAGAGGGCTAATTTCCATCCTTAGATGATTAAATCCATTCTTATTTTCATTAGACAGACAAAATCGTTCTCGACAATATTTATATTTGTACAGTTTCCTTTAGCTTAGAAAGTTTATAGTTGCTTTCAACCAAAAAAGAAAAAAACTTATTGTTGCTTAGAGAATAAAAATTAGCTTCTTACATCATCATTAATCTCATCGCAACTTATCCATTTTTCATCATTTCTACCTCAAATGGTAACTTTCATGGTGAATTTGTTTTTTGATTAGTTTAAAAACATAATCAAGCCTTTTATATGTTATATAATTTTTCATATTATTTACTTACATACTTTTGTATAGACAATGGGAGAGAGAAAAGAGTATCTAAAAAGTATCTAAAAACAACGATGTAAAAAGCTTTTGTAGACACCTTGATATTTTTCTCGTAAATTCCTCGTCCAAAACTAATTACATCATACATGTAACAGTCATTTTGACCTTTTATTTCATGCAATTTTTTTTATTTAATTATTTTTCATCTATTAAATTCTGCATTGGGGAGTGTAGTAGCAATTTTATTCCGACAAATCTTGTAAGAGTGTTTCCTTTATTTCATCCGAACATCTCATTATGTGTAGATAAAAAGTCAGAGAGCTCGGTGGCAATATGCACAATACTAATAAAATTTTGTAATGTTAAAAAGCTGTTGATGATCAAATTTTTTTTGATTTTCTTATAATTAATCCATAAATTCTTTTGACAACTTGAAAAAGAATAAGGTTTTTTGGAAATTTCTCGTTTCAAGAAAGGTAATATGTGTAGTGTTAAATTAAAAAGAAAAAAGTTCTTTTAACATGCAAGGTAATAACAAAAAACACGTGACATTTCTAATTATGACATTTAGATCTTCATAGATATAGAAAAAAAAAAGAGTAAATAAATTTAGAGTCCACTATTTTCAATTTGCTTAGATGTTTAAGGGCAATTTTGTCTCTTTCTACTATATGGTTGGATTTAGACATAAAATGGGTTGAAATAGCCCCACTTGATGATTTAGGACGTGATAGTTTAGTAATTAAGCCGGGTTTTTATGCAAAGTATATCGACCCGGTTCATCTATATCCCCACATGTGAAACCAATTTATGCAATTCAAATACTGCCGACATTAGTTCCTGAGTACATCATTATTGATAGGATCCTTCTTGAGAGAATGAGGTGAAGATTGATTTGCCTGATGTTCATTGCATACTGGTTTCTCAATCGACTTGCGGAGACATGATGATCGAGTATGAGGGCAAAATCCTGGAGTTGGCATATACGGTATCCAAATTGCTGTCCGAAGCTCTTGGCCTCGATCCGAACTATTTGAGAAACATCCACTGTGGGAAGGGACTCTACTTCATCGGTCATTACTATCTTGGTGTCTGGAACTAGAGTTAACCTTTGGGTCTAGTGATCATACCGACAGTAGCTTTATCACCATTCTTCTTCAAGACCATGTTGATGGCCTCTAGGTCCGCCACCAGAACCGGTGGGTCAATGTTACCCCGATTCCTGGAGCCCTCGTTATAAACTTGGGAGACATGATGCAGGTCAGTAGATAGGAGATTCGCAATTCCCATTTCTATCAGTGAGTTTCTTGTTCCTGTGTTCTCGCATTAGCCGATGCATTTCTAGCCTCATCAGCACTTCTCAGTCTTGGCTGATTTGACAATTTAGTCTTTTAATGGACACAGAGGTGGAAAAGGGGCTTGCTTTGGCGATCCAATCTCAATTAGTAGATTGTTGTTTCAGAGCGTGTTTGGCTTTTGATTTTCTCATCATCACTTCACTTTTTCCTCCTCCATCTTGCAGCTGATCTCAAACGATAGATAAGTTCATAAGTGTTAGTCACAGAGTTCAGTGGTGTAGCATCTCCCTCCAGAGAATATTTCAGGGTCGTATGGCCTGATTAAGGAGTTGCTATCAGAATAAAATCCCCCCATTTATCGGGAAATCACGATGAAGGACTTGGTCACTCATTATTATGCAAAAGGACTCAATAGCACATTTGCACGCGAACATTTCAAGCTATGAATTATGTTGGACATGAGAATTCGAGGGTCTTTGTTATGGAATGACGGTCGTACACATTTGATCTATGTAGTTTCTCACTGCATTTGCCCAAGACAAAGCATCTAGATATAGCTAGATAGGATAAATTATATGTTGGTAGTGCCCATCGGCCTTGTGTATATCACACATTGAAGAAAGCTTTTCTGCTGAACTTGAGCTGCTTGGTTGAGGTTGTAAGGAGCAGGGCTATTGCGAAGCCAGAGGGATTTTATAGTTTTGGCTCATATTTTCTTGATAATTTGGGCTTGAGCCTATGAATAGCTACTGCAATGTATAATATCTTTTTCTTAAAATCAAGAGATGTGATAGAGATGTGTGATGTGTTAATTATAATAGAATTTTCTGCTAGATGTAGCTCTAATTTAAGAGTAAAGCATTAATAAAGCTTGTGTCTCAATTTTGTTTTCCTCGCTTTCACTCTATTACTTTGTGATTGTGCATTGAACCCTAACAGTTTCAATGGCTGTAGCTTGGTAGTCATGCGATAGCAGGTAAAAATCAATGCCAGCATCTAAGGGTGATCGCATGCCTTCTTCCACGTCAAATAAGTGGAATTCCACCTGATTTTCGCATCTGCCGGCAGCGGCAGTTTCTCGTGTCCCCTTCCACTTTGCATGCACGACACCATATGTCGTGCCCCTGATGCCAATGCTTGGCCCTCCTCCGTATACGATGTGTGCAAAATTCATGCACTCCATCTTGCACGAAGAGATTTTTTAACGTGATACATGGCATCGTGCATGGCAAAAAACACGTCGCACACTGGCCGAAACTGTTTGAACAAGGTCCCAGCGACAGGTTTGTCACGGTGACATTGTCTGAAGATAATCTTTGTCCGATATGTCAAAGTATTGGCAGCTCTTGTTGAGCCCGGACATTAAAGCTTCATGCCTATCTTGGTGCTTCCTGAGATGGCCAGTCCCACCTCCGAATTTCGTGAATAACATTTTTCCTACAAGTCGTGCATGCCACCAACTTTGTACTATCAGGTAGGACCTGGATTTCAAACGTCTGTCTATCAATGGATGTTCGACACGGTGAAGCCTGCGCTGCATTGTCCAAAGTTCATTCCTCATCGGAGTTAGCTGTAGAGTTTTGCCAAGGGAAGGGATGTCGACATCGCCTCAGGGAGGGGTGTGGGCCACTATCGCCACCACATTCACAAATAATCATCTAATTGTCATGTCTCGTCATAAGTGGGTTCCTATGTAGCCGGGAGTGAAGAAATTGAAGCGCCGAAGGTGGTCAGCCAAACTTCCAACTCACTGTGTAACTGACCGTGACCATTGGGCTGACCACATTTTAAAAAGATGGTGGGAGGTCGTCTCCAATATCCTCTGCACGACAGCTCCTTCCATGAAGCATCACTGTTACTCACATACTTTCGCTGATCAACATGGCAGCGACCCGCTGGGACAAAGCCCCCGACCAAGCAGAGCCCAGATACGATCGTGAGAGCGAATTGAAAGCCTTCGACACCTCAAGGACTGGCGTGAAAGACCTCCTCGACTCCAGAGTCTCCAAGCTCCCTTATACCTTCGTAAACCGCCAGCCTTGATCGCCCAACCGCTCCAATCTTCAGCATTCTGATCGTGGACTTGGAAGGAGTTCATGAAGATTCCAGCAAGCGCAAGGAGATGGTCTGCAGAGTTTGCCAGGCATGCGATGATCGGGGCTTCTTCCAGGTGGTGAATCACGGGATTGGAGATGGCATCCTGAGGGGAATCATCAACGGCGTGAGGAGGTTTCACGAGCAGGAGAGCGAGGTGAAGGAGGAGTTGTACTCTAGAGGTCAGCCGAAATAAATAGAAAATGTTCAACTACAGGGCACCAATTAGGTGCAAACCCATTTACTTTCATAAACAGCCCAAAAGATTAAAGCCCTACATAAAGTAGCTCCCAAACCAAAAGGGACCTCAGACAGGACAAACCATCAGTCATGTGCAAGCAATTAACATACAAGAATGACATAGGGTTTCGAATATCTTCAAATCATGACAAGCCCGAAACATACATGTGTAGAGCTCATCGTCTATATTACAACATTCCTTCTTTAAACTTTTGCCGGAAAAGATGCCAATATCTTAATTTAAGGAGGGATTACTCCAGCAGATTTCTGTAAGTAATAAATTCATCAATTTTTCTTTCAGCATAGACAAAGCTCTTAACACCTGTTTATATAGAGTCAGACATGAAATTCTGTCACCACGCAAGAATGCTCAAAAAGCTACAATTCTGCAAATGTTTAAAGCATAAGCAAAACAGACCTTTCTTCTACAGCAGGAATGAGACCCTCAGTCAAAGCCACTCCACGAATCTAAATCACAAAACCGTGTCATTATTTCCAGTCAATTTATAGCAATTCAAAGAACATCGCAGGGTATGCACAAGACTTACCAGTCGTATGCCGCAGAACAGTTTTCCGTTGACATCGACACACGCTGTCAAAATAATATAAAAAACTACTATCCATAACACGTGACACTCCCTGCAAGCAGAATTGAAGAAATTGCGAAGGACCTGTTGGAGTGTTATGCCTCAGTGCTGCTGATGTTGCTGATGTTCCTCTGTTCTGGTTTTTTCTTCTGTTTGTTTTTTTATAGCTAAGTTTGTTAAATTATGCAGCTGGTATTTTCGTTATTTTTAGGAAGTGAATTAACACGTTTATGTGCGGCTATATGATGCACGTATGTAAGCAGTTACTGCTTGTATCTAGGGACCAGACTCGACAGTTTCTCTAAGAACTGAAGTATGCAAGTCTTGTGCTCTGTTTTTCTGTGCTATCTTCCTCTGTCGAAGACCATAGCCTCTGGTTTTTGTTTTGTTTATTGCTTTGATTAGTCATAACAGGACCTACCAGTTGAAAGAATACCACTAGTGATTGCTTCCGCAAGGCCAACCTTCTCTTCCTTCTTAGGTTTTGTTCGAAATATCATACAGCCGTTTCACATTGGCAATCCAATGTTAAACCCAGGATAGAGGCTATCTGCCATGTCTGGTTGTCTGGGATAATCAACATGCCGAGTTACTTCTAGCATATCCTCATCATCGTTAAACCTTGCGAAACAACCACCATTTTGGAGAATTTTTATCATGATTAAATTTGATCTGAAAAGTTCTTAGAAGTAACAATTTCACTCACCAAGAGGGAAGTGGTGGAGGATATACATCTGCCACGAAAAGCATTGGATAAAAGAAACCCATAGGAGGTACCTAAATAGAAAAGAACCATCAGTACATCTCTAGAAAGCTATACATCTAGGAAGCAAAGTAATATAGAGATGGGAATTCAGTTTGGGAAACACGCATTTAGAGCAGTAAGCCTCGTCCTATGAGATGCAGCTGCCATCCCATCCTCGTATGAGTGAACAAATGCTACAACATCAACCTCCACCTCCTCGAGCATGAAACTTAGATTGTGGACGAATGCTAAGACACGACTTGTCTGAAAGAGAGCATGCCACACATGTTTTTGTGTATACTGTGATAGGTATATATGGTTCCTCAACTGAATAAAGCCCCATTCTCACATGGGTTTCTACCATTAAAGTGGAGCATGGGCAAACGTTTTCAGTGCTCACGATTATAAGAATTCTGATTCACACCGAATCTTAATTGCCAAATCAGAGGGATTCATAGACGACTCACTTGGATGTAACAGTAGGATTTTTTCAGTTCGTTTAGCATCAACATATCTATAGGCTTGGCCAACATGTTAGTGTCAACTTGAGGCCATGTTTGATGATACCTCTGGGTCCATATGAGGCATGTAAATATATCCTGAAGCCTATTACCGATTGAATATCATAATCGTTGGATGTTCATGAAAAAGTTTCGAGTCCAATTAAACAATAAAATAGATATACTGGGCAAATAATACAAAGTTGCATGCTGAATTAATTTATCTCAAGATAAAAAACAGTATATTGGTCAAAAGCTCTCTCTCTGTAGTGCGGTACCACATAACGATAGCCAGACCTCACATGATACAACCATATAATGGTGGTGGTTTCTCGGTTGAGTTTTCTGCAGTTAAGAAAAAGGTTGTGGAGAGCGTGATCCTACTCATGATCAATGAAGGTTTCTAAGGGAACGGATTGTAACATCATATGGTGCATCATAAGATCCTAAAAAATTACACCAACAACACAGAAATCTTGGATAGTCCTATGACGTTTGTTAATTATGAACATCGTGCGACATTAAAACTTCAAAACAGTGCGAATTTATAGTTTATATACTTCATGTAAAAGAAAAATCAATACTTTCTATTACCTGAATATTGGATATACATATTTAAAGGTCAAAGTATGTCAAAGTTGGATCAATGGGATCATGTAAAGATATAGTCTATGATTTTTCTTAGCTTAGGATCGGGAGCATGTAAAGATCCTAGCTTATTAACGTCCTCCTTAAGATTCCAATCATTTCTTACTTTCAGATGAACTTTGGAAATTGGATAAGAATGCATGTTAGCGAAAGTGAGGAGAAGAACAGATTGAAGCATTCCATTCCTCCGACGGTATTATTGCTGATTTAAAGAGGGAAGTGCTGGAAGCTTATAGAAGGAGAAGCAAAACACAGCGTTTACTTCAAACCTCATTGACTTTTTGAGAGAGGTCATTTACTAAGAACCATGTTTCGCAGTGGTGGTAAACCTCAGTAACTTTTTTAACAATTAGTCTATCTTATGCTTTCCAACAGAAGAGCAACTGTTCAGTTGTGGACAATTAGTCTATCTTATGAAAGAGACGAGCTGACCCTAAAAGAGAAGGTACACACCATTCACCACATTTTTAACCGTGCTACTTCGCTCACACTTTAGCGTGCAACATCAAACATGTGCTGAAAACGAACTAATTTGGAGCAAAATACTATAGTCACTCAGATTCGACGGTCATTTTTTTCAGATAGAACGAAAAAGAAATATTACAGCAATGGAGCAGCCACTGTCTCAGCCCCTATCCACCACTACATTATGAGCAGACCACACTCCTTTAGAATTGGCTATATAAGAAGTCCATAATTTTAATGGGAACTTCATCAAGCCTCTGCATTCCTTATTGTTGGTGTCAACCATCGTGACAATCCCCTACTTTGAAAAATAGGAGTCGGCATAGAAAGTTCAACCGAATGTTGCATGGCTACGGTTATCAGCACTTGGTCATCAGACTTGATTTTGAGAATTCTAATGTTGCTCTCAAGAGCCACTCTCACCTTGCACTGCTTTGCCTCGGTTGAGTTCACAGATGCAAATGGCGGCCACTGCCATGCCTTCGACTTCTAGAACCAACTTCCATAAAAAAGCTGACTTCAGCTTGCTATCCATGGTAACATTAAAATCAGAAACTTTAGTCCTAGCTTGCATGATCAAATTAGAGTTAGGATAGCCGTCATCAAGATTTTTCCTATTTCCATTTAGCCAAAAGAGTCTGAATCACCATCGGGAACTAGAATTTCCACGGAATACTGGGATTTCTGCACTAGCATTTGGCAGTAACTTTCTCCGTTTCCTTTTGTGAATTTCGCCAAGCGAGACCTTGGATTAGTGATGCCGTGGCCCAGATGCATTTGGGTTTCTAAACCTTGGAAGGCCCACAGATTACAGGCATAGATGCGAAAATTGTCCGACCGAAACCGAAGACAGGATTCTTCTTCTTCGCTTTCACCAATCACACAGTAAGAAGATTTGCCCTGTTTTTCTTTTACCTTTTTTGGACCAGCTTTGCACTCGTGAAAACAAAAAGGGGTTGCATTTTGGGTGAATAAAAGCAGGCAAGGAAGGAATCATTTTAGTGCTACAACCGTCACTCTCAGTCAGTGCATCGTCCATTCGATTACCAATTTCACAGCAAGAGACATTAAGAGGAAGAGAGACGGAGGGAGGTGGGAAGTGGAGACCAAATTGAAAGACCATTACACAGCTTTACTGCCTAAACCTTGTCGTTAATTAAATACCAGTATGGTTTATGTTTGTATAATCCTGTTTGAATTGAAGTTGTTGATTCCTTCATTTGCCTGTGATATTTTCTGTCTGAAGTTGGCACAGAACCCACCTCCTTTAATTAAAAGCTGAAGAATGACTTTTAGTGAGAGATATTTTATTGCGAGAGAAATTCCGGCAGAACAAACTGGTTATCAATTTTTCTTTCGCCGTGATACTAATAGACAAGGAAATGGGTTGCCTTACACAATCATAGATGAACTCCAATAACAAATATCTTGATGCATTAGAATCTGAAGACTGCAAAACAATACACACAGAAGGCAGCCAAGGGCATTCATACATACGTCCTCACATAGACATACAAGCTCTTTGGGTAGACTTCTATTCTTTTTTGGGAGGCACCGGGTGGAGATTATTTGTTGATTGTGTTTTTGGGTGCAGGACCTGAGCTGACTGTACTTGAATTTTAGAGTATACTTCTCATGTCCAGAGTCATATAATTGTTAAATTAGCTGCTCACAGAGCTCAGTACCTTAGTTTCAAAAGGGTCCACTTTTAGATGATTTATAAAACTATTGCAAGTCTCAGCATCAATCAAGGTTGTCCAAGATTCACCAAGTTGTTGTCTGTTATACTCAGATGAAGATTGAGATTTCTATATGCTTACTAAATCATATGGACCCAGCTCGTAGATAATAGTTATGTTTACCTGGGAAGTCCAGAGACTCCCTTAAAGTGACGACAAAGAGAGGACTACAAACCAAAGATGCCTCTACATATAGATTTCTGTAATTGCAGAGCAGTCAAGGGCTAAGACAATATCAAACCGTCCTGTCATCTATCATTGTTCAACTCTGTCCTAACAGATTTTGTTTTCATAAACTGCAAAACTTTGTGTACTAGCCGCCCAATCCCCCAAAGAATCAGCCATCATTAAACAGCATTGTAATTTTCTCAGCTAGGGGTAGCTCATAAGCTATGACTTTCTCCTTCCATATTTTATGAACCTCATAATTCTAAAGTCAAGCAGAACCTCGCAATGGATGTCACTGTTCTCTTCATTTCCCTTCTCTCAATCAATCAATCAGCTATAAAGAAGATGCTCATATCATGCATTGACATTATAATGTCTCCATAACACTCAATTCATAATCCAAATGTCTCCATAACATTCGATTCATAATCCAAACTTATTACACATTCACACTGAAAATTGAATTGCAGTAGAGAGAGAGAGAGAGAGAGAGAGAGAGAGAGAGAGAGAGGGGAACAATGCCTACCGTCGATTTGGCCTCCGACTCCGGCGAGCAGAAAGCTACGACAGAGTGGGCGACGACTCGAAAGCCGGCGTCAAAGGCCTTGTCGATGCCGCAATCACCGAAATCCCTAGAATTTCGTCATCCGAAGGCAGGCAGCTCCGAATCGAGGGGCGGATCCGAGAATCTCAGCTTCCCGAGCATCGACCTCGGCGGACCCGGCCAAAGAGGAAGGAGGAGATGAAGGAGGGGAGGGGGAGTGAGGAGGTTGTACGAGCAAGACGAGGAGGCAAAGGAGGCGTTTGTTCTACACGCGCGACATGACGACGGAAGATGGTGGCGAACTGAAGCGTGAGTGGAGAGACGTTGTCCTTCTTTATAAATATTTGCACTGCGACCTGCGAATACACAGTGAAGAGAAGAGAAATGAGTTAAATAATAAAGAAAAGAAGGTAAAATAGTTGAAAAAGGAATACTGTTGATAGGTGATATACGTCTTTTCACGTACCTCTAATGCTAGTCCGAATCGGACGAGTCATCCTCCGGAGCAATGAGTGGGCCGTGCGCGGACGATACACCATCATCCCAAACAACGACTGGGATGTGCACATCAGCTAAGCACCTTCGATCCAATGAGGGACACCCATGAATTCTCAATTTCTTCAAATGTGTGAGTTTGAGTATCTCATATGGTATATGCTTCAATCTTTGACAATAAAATAATTTAAGCTCTTCAAGTAAAGAGAAATTTCCAATCCATTCCGGCAAACGTTTTAGCATTGGCCAGTTTAAAATATGAAGAGATTGCAAAGTTGTCACATGTTGAATCCCCTCTGGTAATGCCACCAAATTCGGACTGCATACAATGGTAAGAACACGAAGATTCATAAGGCATTGCCATTGGGTGCCATGCTTGTCTTCTTGGCAAGATAAATCGGGTCCACCAAAAAAGCCAATGTTGAGTTCCTTGAGCAAGGAAAGGTGCTGCATCTCAATTAAGAGACTCCTTAAGTTGGAACTGTGGATTTTCATATGCTCGAGGTCACCTGATCGGAGTAGAGTGTTAAGCATGAAGGGCTCTTCACTCCTATAACAAGTAGAAAGATCTAGATATTTTAGTTTAGGGAAAGGAACGAATGTGGCTTGCATCGTTCCTTCAGATGGGCAATTTGGATTGGCCATCAATTGTTGTTCCAACATTTTTGTGCCATCTATTGACAATTCTTCCACCTGGGGAAATGATGGTATAGAATTCAAGTGAGGACAACAGAATATACGCACGAACCGAAGTTTTGGGAAGTATGGCCATGAGTTGTTTGACCGATGCTTTTGATGTGCTCCCATTTTTTGCATTTTTCCCTGCCATCCTTTCAGCTTCATGCAGAATAAGAGTTCCAAACTCTCAAGAGATTGAAAGAAGGGGAGTGTGGTATTAGATGGCTCCGAGTTCTGTTGTTGAATGAATTTTAACGCATTCAAGGACTTGAGACTCAACGTCCTTAGGGAAGGGAGTTCACTCAAGGGCGGTAGCTGGTTTAGTGACCAACACTTATCAATTAAGAGGTGTCTAAGTTTGACCAATTTCCTCAAATCTCTTGGAAATGTGTGAAGGTACTTACAATTCAAGAGTTCAAGGGTCTGCAAGTTTACCAAATCAGTGATTGAATATGGCAAACTCCTGATGGATTCATTCATAGAAATATGAAGAAATCTTAATTGCTTCAACTTTCCTAAGGAGGAAGGAGAGAGAGGAATATTTTTATAACTCAAATACAACGCTCGACAATGTTCATAACCAGAGAAAACTTTGTTATAGTTGAGTACAGAGGATACTTTATTAGAGTTGGGTTCATAAGGGTGTTCCCTTCCTAAGAGAAACGTCCGCAATTTGGATGTTCCGAGTAGGGACATCATTTTCTCTTCAGAGAAAGTATTTGAAATATACGACACATGTCGAATTCCTCTATTGTTACCTCCTTCTTTAGAACTATCAGTCTTGCATTCACCTCCAGCAACTTTTTGGGCAAGATCATGCATGAGATCATGCACCTTGAATAGTACCACATGGTCTAAATCGCCACGTCTGACTGTAAGATACTTCTCGAGGAATGACCTAGATAGTAGTTCTGAAACGTAATTGTCGGCGACCTCTTCAAGGTCATCCTCCCCGTTGCGTGACTCAATGAAGCCTTGTGCCATCCAAAGATGGATCATTGTATCTTTGTCATAGACATAATCTTTCGGAAACAACGAGCAATATGCAAAACATTGTTTCAAATATGACGTGAGATGATCATAACTAAACTTGAGGACTTGCATAATTCCTCCATTAACCGCATCAATTTTTGGTATTTTTTGAAGTTCATGCACTTTAAAACGGAGCCATTCATCTTTCTTTTTGTTGTACAAAATGCCTCCTATAGTTCTAATGGCAAGGGGAATGCCGGTGCATTTTTTAACTATATCTTGACCCATCTTCTCGCGTTCTGGGTCTAATAATTCTACCCCATCTCCAAAAGCCATTTTCCTAAATAAGTCCCACGACTTCTCTTCAGATAAGCCACGGAGAACATAGATATCTGATTCCACATCTGTGGCCGTTGCAACTTTGTGGCTGCGAGTAGTCACAAGTATCTTGCTTCCCCGTAAACCACCCTTTAGCCACTCTCTAAGCTTCAACCATTCACAATGATCATCATTCCACAAGTCATCCAAAACAAGCAAGTATTTCCTCATCCTTAAAATCCCATCAAGAAGACTCCGCAACTCGTCTTCAAGCTTATTATCAGGATCTAGACACTTTGCTGGTTTAAGAATTTGTTTGATAATCAAGTTCACATCAAAGACATCAGATACACACACCCACATCTTAAGATCGAAACATTTTTCTACCTCCCCATCGTTGAACACTAGTCGTGCGAGTGCGGTTTTTCCAAGACCTCCTTTACCAACTATGGCAACAAATGACACACTCTGGCTACGGGAGGAATCAAACAAAAGTCGTTTGATTTTTTCCTTGTCCTCTTCCCTACCAATTATTTCTCTGTCGGGTGATAAATTTTCAGGTTTCTTACCTCTCACAATGGCCATTGATTCCTCAATCGGATGCTCATCTAAACGGAACTCCCTATCATTTTTAATCAGATCCAGTCTCTTCCTAAGTTCCTGAATCTCATTAGCCACTTTGAGGCGGTGTGCAAGCTGATTCGATTTAGAGAAGAAAATGCATACCGCTTTCAACCTCTTGTTGCCGGGAGTGACCTTCCGCCTTAGATCTTCGGTTGCGACATCGTCCAGCAAGTCCTCTGCGTCGTACAACACGTCCTTCAGCCTCACGAGCCAGAGCTTGACCTGCTCGCTATCCCATTGTTTCTTCTCGGCATCCAAAAGCCCAGCTTGGATGGTCTTGACGGTGTGCTTGAGACCGTTGAGCTCATCGCTCACACCTCGTACAAGCTGGATCTTCGAGGAAGATGCTGGAACCGGCGAGTTCCAGTACCTTGGTGGCGAGGTCGAAGAGCACTGCTTCAGCCATTTCCAAAAGGCAAAAGCAGGGGTTAAGGAGTGCTTGAGAGGAGGTAACAGAGTTGATGCTTTCGTTCGGTAACAAGTGGTGCCTCGTGATTTACTTCATGCACGAACATATATAGCAAGGCCAACGGCATCTCATCATAAAATTCAGTCGACCAGTGGGAACGGAATTGAGCAATACGAAGACGAGCGCGTGCAAATGTGGGGTGGTGTGTGAAAGACGTGTGGGGTCCACAATAAAGGAAATGAAGAAAAAAAGAGGAAAGAGGAATGGCCAAAAGCCTAATGGGTCAAATAGCAGGTTGCTCTGTATTGTTTAGAGAAAATTTTCTCGCTTTTTTGTTTTTGTTTTCATTTGAACACGAAAATAATATTGAAAAAGCCTTTGGTCACGTATTGAGAAAATGCCCTCAAATAATGAAAACTTGTAATGGCTTTCTTGTGTAGAAACGAAAATTCTTATCCAAAGAGTAAGAGAATACTAAGACTATTTTTTGGTCGAAGAGAATACTAAGATTTAACAATTAAAACATTCTCAATCTTCTTGTTTCTCTAAAAAATTGATATTGCACCTCACTTAGATATCAATTCGTACAAATTCCTTTTGGAAGTAACTTTTAAATGATATTATTTGAGGATCCTTATTTTGATCAATGAGAAAATAACTTCATAATTGCTTTTATATGTAAGAATACACGTAAAATTTAGAGTTGGGAGACTTATCGAAATGATTAATTCCGGGATCAACCATGTTTGTGACAATAAAACCAAAGAGATGATTTAGTAAAATATCACATATTAATTTTAAATTTTTTGATCATTGTATTAGTAAAAAAGGATAATTAATCCTTACAAAAAAAAGGATAGTTAATAAATTACGTTTCTCTTTTGCACATGGTAATTCATGATTATTTAAGACATATTCTCATACTATCTATCATTATGTCTATAGGGAATTAAAGAGGCAGCTACGGTTTCTGTCCATTAGAAATTGATGGAGCAAACCAAATCTCTCAAATACTTTTTAATGCAAGTTTTAATTCTTAAATGAACGAAAAAAAAGATTGAGAACTCGAATACGTAAGTGACACAAGGGGTCCTATTGTTATAAACTTGCTAATTGTAAATTTCAAACTACAAAATCACACAACGAGATTGGGTTAACCGCGCAAGCTGTAATCGATACGGAAATATTCCAAATGTAAACAAGTCATAGTACTGGAGATTTTGGCCGTAGGTTACTTTTCGGCTTGATCCTTGTATTCCAAAAAGGAAGACACAAATGGGGGTTGCTGCCCCTTCATCTAGAGAAAAAAGTGAACTTGTGCCGGGTTAGGTGTTCACTATTTCAAGAAGAAGAAGAAGAAAGAGTGGTAGCTTAACATATCAAGAACATAAATATTCTTTCATCAATACAAGCACAAGGGACGAGATGCGGCCGCTATGGTTTCCATGTAATGCAAGGAGAAGTTCAACGTAACATGGTTCCTTCCCTAGCCCAAGAAGAATTGACTATTCCCATTTCTTCTCTTCAAAACCGATGTCGTCCGCATGCCCTCGGTTTATCCATTTTCTTTTGTCGACTGTCCTGTGCATGAATAGGCTGACAGCCTTGGAGGCCCTTCACGCCACCCAACATTTACATGTATCATATTTGCAACGACTTTGGGACTGCCGTGGGGCTACCTCCCTTGCTTTTGCCGCATCTTCTTGTAATGGGGCTTTTGGGTCCTTCCCCTCTGTTTCTCTACCCCCCACGTGTCTTTCATGCACGCCAACCAAACATTTGGACGTGCTTTTATCTTTTTATTGGTCCCACTTGCCATAATTTAATTCCCTCCCATTAATATAACAACAAATAAGGCTTAAGGTTTCGACTTCCGTGCATATGAAGCCGCTGTGGACCACTACTCTGGTTTTTATCTGTAATGTTGATTATCGTGTCCTCCCCCAATTTGAATAATGTTTCCTCTTTCTTTCTTTTTTCTTTTTTTTTTCAGACACGTAATATTGATGCAGCACCCCGTGAACACCACATTAGAAAAAAAAAATTGAGAAATAATGAGAACGAAAGAGGGGGCGCATTGTGTATATATATAATATAGGTGCAACTATCAAAACCTCTAAATTGTTTTTCTTTTGCTGATAAAAAGGAAATTGTTTTTCTTTTGCTGATAAAAAGGAAATTGTTATTCTTTTGCTCTCAAATCCTCCCAATTGTTGACGTAGATTGCTCCGTTATAATGTGAATATGAATATGATATTCTTGACGTGACACATTTAATTAATAGTTATTGAAATCGTATCTTTTGGGGCTAAATTACCTAAAAAAGTAACTAACAAACTTTCACAAATAAAAAATTCAAAATATATTTTATTACAAATAATTGTTTATACTGTTTAGAATAATTAATCAATAGAAAATATTTTCATCCTCGACAACTTTCTTTCCATAAAGTTACTTTCGTAAACATTGTAAGCAATTATTTTTAATGAAATTTTTTTCTTGATTTTTTATTTTATTGAAAAATGTTTTCATTATTAACAATTTATTCCAAATATATTTTTGTCGATAAAAATGTATTTTTCCATTCATTTATTCATTTATGTAAATTGTACAAACAATCATTTTTATAAAAATATTTTTCAAATGCTGACTTTCTGCGAAACACATGCATTACAAGAAATTGCATCTTTTCAAGTTTTGCTATTAACGGTTTACCTAATAACCATGAAAATATAGAAATTAATGGGGTTTTTTTTTTTTTTTTTTTTAATTTCTGTCGATGTTCTTAACCAAGTTGAATTCTTAATCCGTAATTGCTGAAAACCATTTTAGATTTTTGGACCTGTACAGCACGCTAAGATAAATTTCCTTTCTTGGATAATAAGGGCATCCAAACTCATGGCTCGACCATTTTCCTTGAATGCATACAAAACGCTTCATTCCCATGGCACAAGACGTAGGAAAAGCAAGAATCACCATACCATCTACAACTCAAGAGAAAAGCTGAAATCAAATTTCACTACATCCAAAGATCTACACCTTTTCTACTTCTGTTAGCTAAATGTTTCGATCACTCATGTTAGTGAAAATGGATAATTACTAAATTACATTTGTCTTTTACACATGGGAATTCATGATCATGTATACATATTCTCACGCAATCTGTTGTTGCGTCTATAGGGAACTAAAGAAGCCAGCTATGGTTTCTGTCCATTATAAATTGATGGAGCAAACCCAATCTCTTGAATGCTTTTTAATGCAAAATCTAATTCTTAAGTGAATAAAATAAAAGTTTGAGAACTTGAATATGTAAATAGCACAAGGACTCCTAGTGAGAGTCACTTTTAAAAGATGTCTCGAGTTTAAGTCCGATAAACAAAACTTAACTTGAAATTATTTGTTATGTGTGGAGGTCCAAATATTCCATGTTGGATAAGGATTTCCAGATTTATCTTGAGATCAAATCTGATATGAAAAGATATTGGCCAAGCAATTATGGAAGTGAAGTAAATCGGTTCAAGAAATAATAATAAAGAAGGAAAGTTCAACTTAGACATGGACTTGGACAGAGCGTACATGGTTCTGAACGTGGATTTCATATTCCATGTTGTAGTCGGCCTTTGCAGCTTTTATATGTATGTATGTACTGATTGAGGGAGCTTTCTCGTGCCATTGTTGATGTTGTTGTTGATGCAAGCAATCTTGAAGCACTGTTTTTCAGTGAGTGCCCTGGGTGCAATTTGTGCGTCACATCCATAGGTGTTGGTTGCTTGGCAGCATATTCGTGTGGCGAAACTTATTCGTGAAGTACATCTAAGAAGTACTAGTGTTCAGCTAATTAAATCTTGTGAAATTAAGATTTGTTTAATTCTTTCGTGAGAAATTGTGAGAGAAAAATATGGTATGAGTTATTCGGGTATAATTGGGTCATAGGAAACACTAAGAGTATTTAAGTGACTTGGTGTTGTTATAATATCCATGTATCGCTTGATTTATAATGAAATTTATTACTACTCTTCCTATAAATGTAAATCACGATATTTAATTAATTTTTTTATCATGTCTATTTTATTATACCGTCGTTTTTTTTTTTTTCGCAACAAAGACTGTTCCCAAATAAATTCTTCAATGTCGTGTCTGTTGTGCCCTACTCTATTATAAAAAGTCAAATGTCCTCAGCTTCTCTGTCTTCTTCTGTAATGTGCATTGATAGGCTTCTGCTGTGGACGTTGATTGAAGTGAACTCCCGACCACTTTGCGACTGCCGTCGAGGTCTTTCATTCCATTCCCACTAGCCATAATCCTCCCATCAACATAGCAAAAAATGAGGCTTAGGTGCTACATGAGAACGTTTCTGTTTCTTAAGGTTTCTATTCTTTTGTTTCCCGGAACAAAAAAAGAGCCGAAATCTGTTTGGTAAAACATTTATTTTAGAACAATTTCTCTAATTTTTTGTTAGGGAATAGTTTTGAGAAACAAAAAAAAGGCTGCTTCTTGTTCCCGGGAACAATTTCTAAAAATAAGTCAATTTTCTTTTTTTTCTTTTATTTTTCTCTTGCCGTGGCGACCTTCAACCGCTCGGAGCCACCGCCCACCGCCGGTCGCCGCCATCGCCGCCCCCCGCCATCGCTGCACAACCGCTGGCCGCCGACCATCACCGCCAACTACCGCCGCACAGCCCATCGGCCGCCGACGACCACCAGCCGCCGCCGCCCCCGCCGCCATTGCACGGACCGGCGGCGGCGACCGGCGGCCGCAGGAGGGGGCGGCTGATGGGCTGTGCGGCGGCAGTCGGCGATGACGGTCGGCGACCAGCGGTCATGCAGCGGCGGCGGCTCGCGGCGGGGGGCGGGCCCACGGCGGCGACCGGCAGGGATCCGTGAGTAAGAATAAAAAATGAATAAATACAAAAAAGAAATTGTTGCACTACGAAACGCATTTCTATTCTTTTTCTATTCTAAGAGTAGAAATTTTTTGTGTAGTTATCAAATAGGTTCTTTTACTCAAATTATTCCTCGGAACAGAAATAGAAAAGAACTATTTCTGAAAAAAAAAAAACTTTTCCCCGGAACAGAAGTGTTGTCATGCGCAGCCTTAAGATTTCGACTTTCGTGCATCCGGAATCACTGAGGACCGTTACTCTAGTTTTTTCATGTAATTTTGATTATGATTTCCTCCGCTAATTTGACTAATGTTTCCTTCTTCATTTTTTTTTCTCAAATATGTAACATTGATGTAGCATCACATGACCACCATATTAGAAAACATGGAAACATAGCATGCCTCTATGTCAAGAATTGTTTTGTGTCTTTAAGATGCCATTTTAAAAAAAGGCACATACTTTGAGAAAATGCAATGCCTGCCTCTTACCCTATAATCATTTACCAAGAAAAAGACATAGTCATCAATATGTTTTGCATTCTTTTATGGGAAAATGTCACAAATGGTCCCTAGATTGTTACTTAATGTGCAATCCCGTTCCTAAACTTTTAATTTGCTCAATTTGGTCCATGAACTATCGATAAATGTCTGATCTAGTCCCTGACTATTTGAAAATTGACCAATTTCGTCATTTCGTTAGTTAAAGTTAACGGAATTGGGCATTTTGCTCTTTTTCTTCTTCTTCTCTCTTCCCTCCACCGGCCATGGCGGAGCCGATAGAGGGAAGCCGGCGTCCGGAGAGGGTCGCCCTCGCCCGGGCTGGCTAGGGCCGCCCTCGCCCGACGCCGGTAGGGGTGGCCCTAGCTAGCCCAAGTGAGGGCGACCCTCGCCCGATGCCGGCTTCCCTCCACTGGCTTTGCCATAGCTGGCGAAGGGAAGAGAGAAGAAGAAAAAGAAAAAAAGAAGAAGGAAAAACAGTTAATTTTTAATGGAATGACTAGATCGGACAATTATCGATAGTTCATGGACCAAATTGAGCAAATCGAAAGCTCAGGGATGAGATTGCACATTAAGTAGAACTTTAAGGACCATTTATGACATTTTCCCTTCTTTCATCAAGAAACCAACAAAGCTTCTCGCACAAACATCTCTCAACTCTCCATCAGGCAGGAAAGGATACCAGTTATATCCAACTCAATACAAAGTCTTAGACAAAATTCAAGCATCTATTTGCATAAAATTATAAAAAGAAATAGCAATTAATATCAACAATTCAATCATCTATTTGCTCCTTTCAAAGAATAATTACCTTCACTCATTTCATTCATGGAAAAAATAACTAACCCTTTTATTTTTAGAATAAATCTCAATCTATTATCTAATCCTTTTTATATATGCATTTAATTTCGTGAGCACCTAAGGAGACAAAAAAAAGAAGAAGTAAGATTACGGGATTCTGGCAAAAGAAAAAAGTGGAAAACAGAAAATAAGATTACAGCAATGGTGGCTTTTGAATGACCAATAAAATCAGCGGTAGGAAGAATGCAACCTGAATCCTCTCAAGCAACAACTTTTGTCTAAATAAACTTCCGTAAACATTTGATTCTACGGTTGCACCTAGAGGTGAGCAAAATAACTGGATGAGATTGAGAACCACCTAAATTGGTCCGGTTTGTGGTTATAAGTGTAGAACCACCCATCCATACTGGATTGATATGTATAGTTTTTGTTTTGATCAGAGGCTGTAGTTTAGTGATTCGGCTGTGGAGATTTGGGCTCAAATCCGAGCAGCCAAATTTCTTTGTCTATTTTAAATATTTTTCCTTCATGGTATATATGAAATTATGAAGCTTTACAACTATTTAAAGTTAAACTCGTTCGATATTGATAACGGCAATCTGTTTTAAGCTACAAACGGCATTTATGTTGTTAAGTGAATACTTTTCTCGTGTTCCATATATTCTTGCATTGTACTCGCATAATGGGAACAAAATTTTTTAGGTAATGATTCAACATTTACACAAAGGTAACGTTCTCAAGTCTCAGCTGTGCGGCCTGAATGTTACAAAACAAGTTATGCAAGTTCACAATTTTGGTCAGTAGGATTACCCCACTGCACAAGTTCTTTCATGGCCTTGTCAATTTCTCTTACTTCTCTTACCAAGATACTTATGCAGTATCCTAGAGCACACAAACGGAAAACCACTTTGCTTTCAACGCCATCACCACCACTGCTGTATTTAGGGAAAACCTCTTGTGAATGCTGAAAATGAAAGCCCACCATCTTCTCAACATCACTTTCATCAAAACATGACTGGTTCCGAGTTCGTGGAACTGGTCCATTGCGGGTGCTTCCTGATTCCAATGTGGGAACCGGCCCACCTTGTAATCAATCGCCGCTAGTTGTAGCTGCTCAGAGCAGTTATTTGAGAGAGAGAGACATAGAAGCAAGCATTTTGTATAAAAATCTGGTTCTTCTGTTGTCGTTATTTTTAATGTAATCGGAATAGGTTGACTTTAGCTAGGAATCTCCATCATTAAAGAAAAAAAAGAGATTGACGTGCCAATTATCGAACAATAGAAATTAGTCTAATTTCATGTAATACAATATGAGCTAAATTATCATCGTCTCATTCGAATGCTTGACGTTAAGCGTCTCTACCTATGGAGTTGTTGATTCTTTTTGAGCTGCCACTAGAGGAGTGGAATTGACAAGTCAGAAGATAATGCATGTGGAAATGTTAGGGGGCTTGAAAGACACCCGAGGGGGGTCCCCAAAAAAAGGAGGAAAGACCCAAAAATTGCGGTGGATGCGACCGCAGTAATTATGCCCCAGTGTCCACGATACCATAAGAATCCCGTAAGGTTTGATTCTTCGAAGGCGACATTGATTTGTTCTACCAAGATATTTTCCAAGTCTCGCTTGATATATAATTGAAATACGGAACTATGGAGAGAGCTACTGGACAAAAACTGTTGCTATCTTTATGAGATTTGCTTCTGCAATCAACGTACAGACACACAGCTATCCATGAAAACTTTTGGAAGAAAGCTATGAGAGAAAATTTCCCCTGCTATCACTGTAATTGCTTGTCCGGATAACCTTGCCCGTTGTTCTACTTTTAGTGATCAAGGATTTTGTTTCGAAAACAAGAACACTTGCCGATTCATGGCAGATGTAAAAACACTCATATTATTCGTGTATTTTAATGATGAGCAAATAGAAATGAAAAGAAGGCTAATCATATTATTCTCGTACCGTGCTAAAAATGTTTAATTCTAACGTTTTTCAAATTTTGATAAAAAAACACTTGATGTCCTTGCAACGTTGATTTTAATGTTTTTCATACTACGACTACGAATGTTTGGTCTTCTCATAATGTTAGTCTAATGTTCTTCTGATATGTTCAAATCCAAAACACAAATGTCTGGCGTTTTCATAGCGCTGGTTTGGACATTCTTCAGATCCTGACTACGAACGTCTAATTTTC
Organism: Eucalyptus virginea; assembly: GCA_014182375.1. Lineage (NCBI taxonomy): Eukaryota > Viridiplantae > Streptophyta > Magnoliopsida > Myrtales > Myrtaceae > Eucalyptus > Eucalyptus virginea. The sequence continues at coordinate 43,120,655 of CM024521.1, read as the reverse complement.
TTGTGGCGCTAGTTCTGACGTGTTCTGGTTTTGATGTTCTTCAGTTCAAGCCCCACTGATATCAAACCTCTAATTCAAACACACTGCTAACTTGTGTCAAATGATAGAGGGATTTGAGAGAGCTCACCACGATAATTGTGCTAGCAATTACTCTTGTATGTGACTATTTAATTGAGTTGGCCCTCTCTTGATCACCTCTTTCAGCTCATCAACTCAAAATTCGTTTCAGAACATTAATTCAACCGTAACATCTGAGTTCGCTTTTAGACTTTAAATTCGGACGTAAATTTTGAAATCATTTCAGAACATTAATTTGGTTATTAATTCTTAACTCACTTTAGATCATTAATGTGACAATTAATTATTGTTTAGAAATGAAACCCGCGATAGCTTTCTTGTGTAGAAATGAAAATTCTTATCCAAAGAATAAAAGAAATAAGAGAATACTAAGATTTAACAATTTAAACATTCTCAATCTTCTTGTTCCTCTAAAAAAATTGATATTCCACCTATTTAGTCTTTTTTCTTTTAATTTTTCAAAATATCTAGCACTCTCTACAAATATCAATTCATACAAATGCCTTTTCGAAGTAAATTTTAAACTGTTTTAAATACATATATCAAGATATTTGAGGTCCTTATTTTGATCAACGAGAAAATAACTCTATGATCACCTTCATATGTAAGAATAAGTGTAAAATTTAGAGTTGGGAGACTTCTCGAAATAATAATTTCAGGATCATCCATGTTTTATGACAATAAAACCAAAAAGATAATTTAAAAGTGATATCACATTTAATTCTAAATGTTTCCATAACTCATATTAGTAGAAAAGGATAATTATTAAATTACGTTTCTCTTTTACACATGGGAATTCATGATCATGTAGACATACATACTCACACAATATGTTAACATGTCCAAAGGGAATTAACTAAGCCAGATGTGGTTTCTGTCCATTAGAAATTGATGGAGCAAACCGAATCTCTCACATGCTTTTTAATGCAATTTTCAATTCTTAGACAAATGAAATAAAAGTTTGGGAACTCAAATACATAAGTAGCACAAGAACTCCTATCATCACTGTCTTGCTAATTGCAAGTTTCAAGCTACAAAATCACGTAACATGATTAGATTAACTGTGCAAATTATATAATTGACACAAAAATATTCCACATGTAAACGAGTTAAAGTATTGGAGATTCGATCATAAGCTACTTACTACTTACTAGTCCGATCCTTATATTTCAGAACGGACGACGCAAACGCGAGTTGCTCCCCCTTCATTTAGAAAAAAATAAATTCAAATGCCTATGCCGTGTTGACTACTCACTCTTTCAAAATCGTGTCTGTTATACCCCACGCTATTATAGATAGTCAGATGTCCTCTGCTTCCCCGTCTTCTTCTGTCATGTGCATTAATAGCGTTCTGCTACGGAGGCTGATTGAAGTGGACTCTTAACTACTTTGCACCCGAGGTGAGCAAAAGAACCGGATGGGATTGGAACCGCCTGAATTGATCTAGTTTGAATTGGTCTAGTTTGTGATTATAAGTGTGAACCACCCATCAATACTGAATTGATATATATTTTTTTTGTTTTGATGGGGGGCTGTAGTTTAGTTATTCGGCCGTGGAGACTTGGGCTCGAATCCCGGCAGCCAAATTTCTTTTTTTATTTTAAATATTTTTCCTTCATGGTATATATAAAATTATGAAGCTTTACCACTATTTAAAGTTAAACTCGTTCGATATAGATAATGGCAATCCGTTTTAAGCTACAAGCGGCATTTATGTTGTTAATTCAATACTTTTCTCATGTTCCTTATATTCTTGCATTGTACTCGCACGATGGGAACAAAATTTTTTAGGTAATGATTCGACATTTACACAGAGGTAACGTTCTCAAGTCTCAGCTGTGCGGCCTGAATCTTACAAAACAAGTCGTGCAAGTTCACAATTTTTGTCCTTGTCAATTTCTCTTACTTCTCTTACCAAGCTACTTGTGCAGTATCCTAGAGCACGCAAACGGAAAACCACTTCGCTTTCAGTCGCGAACGCTTCGACGCCATCACTGCCAAGGTTGATTTTAGGGAAAACCTCCTGCAAATGCTGAAAATGAAAGCCCACCGTCTTCTCAACATCACTTTCATCAAAACACAACTGGTTCCGAGTTTGTGGAACCGGTCCATCGTGAGTGGTTCCCAGCTTCAAAGTGGGAATTGGCTCACACTGTAATCAATCACTGCTAGTTGTAGTCATTTGGAGCAGTTATTGGAGAGAGGGAGATGGAAGCGAGCACTGGTTCTTCTGTTGTAGTTATCGAACGATAGAAATGAGTCTAATTTCACGTAATACGATATGAGCTAAATTATCATCGTCTCATTTGAGTGCTTGACGTTAAGCGTCTCTACCTATGGAGTTGTTGATTCTTTATGAGCTGCGACTAGAGGAGGGGAACTGACAAGTCAGAAGATAAAGCATGTGGAAATGTTGAGTGGCTTGAAAGACACCCGTGGGGGGTTCCCAAAAAAAGGAGGAAAGACCCAAAAATTGCGGTATTTATTTGTGCTAACAATATATTTTCCAAGTCTCGCTAGGTATAATAATTGTAATACGGAATTGTGTAGAGAGCTACTGGACAAAAACTGCTGCTATCTTTATGAGATTTCCTTATGCAATCAACGTACGGACACACAGCTGTCCATGAAAACTTTTGGAAGAACGCTACGTGAGAGAAAATTTCCCCTGCTATTTCTGTAATTGCTTGTCCGGATAACCTTGCCCGCTGTTCTGCTTTTAGTGATCAACTTTAGGTGCCTCCTGTTTGGATTTAGTTTTGAAAACAAGAACACTTGCCGATTCATGAAGGACGTAAAAACATTGGTACAAGTATCTCCTTAATATTATTAATGTATTTTAATAATAAGCAAATAGAAGCGAAAAGAAGGCTAATCATATTATTCTTGTATTGTGCTAAAAAAGTTTGATTCTACTGTTCTTCGAATTTTGATTAAAAAATGCTTGATGTCCTCATAGCATTTATTTTAATGTTCTTCGGACTCCAACTGCGAACATTTGGTCTTCTCATAATGTTAGTTCTAATGTTCTTTTAATATGTTTAGATCCAGAACGCAAATGTCTAATGTCTTTATAGCGCTGGTTTGGACGTTCTTCACATCCTGACTACAAATGTCTAATTTCCTCGTGGCGCTAGTTTTGACGTATTCTAGTTCTCATGTTTGTGAGTTCAAGCCCCACTAATTTCGGGCCTCTAGTTCAAACACATCAACAACTTGTGTCAAATGATAGACAGAAATTTGAGAGAGCTCACCACAATAATTGTGCTAGTATTGCTCTTATGTGTGGCCATTTAATTGACCACTGTCATCACTCAACCAACTTTTTGATCCTCTCTTAATAGTCTCTTTCGCTCATTAACTCGAAATTTGTTTCAAAGCATTAATCCAACCGTAATGTCTGAGTTCATTTGAGACTTTGAATTTGGACGTAAATTTTGAAACTGTTTCGAAGCATTAATTTGGGCATTAATTCTGTAATCGTTACAAAGTATTATTCCTAGTATTAATTTATAATAATTACAAAACTTTATTTTGGGAATTGACTTTGTAACTGTTACAAAACTTTAATATAACCGTTAAGTCTGAAACCATTGCTAGCATTAATTTGGTTATTGATTCCGAACTCACTTTATATTATTAATGTGACAATTGATTTTTGTTTTGAAATGAAACGTGTGATAACTTTCTTGTGTAGAAATGAAAATTCTTATCCAAAGAATAAAAGAAATAAGAGAATCTAAGATTTAACAATTTAAACATTCTGAATCTTCTTGTTTCTCTAAAAAAATTGATAGTCCACCTATCTTAGTCTCCCTTTGTCTTTTCAAAATATCTAGCACTCTCTACAAATATCAATTCATACAAATGCCTTTTGGAAGTAAATTTTAAACTGTTTTATATACATATATCAAGATATTTGATATAATATAATACCTATTTTTTGCCGCCATAATCATTCGCTGAGAAAAAAAAGGTCATGAATATATTTTGCATATTTAGATCAAGAAATTAACATTGCTTCTCACACAAATAGCTCTCAATTCTCCATCATGCAAGAAAGGATGCCGGTTATATTCAACTCACCAAATGTACAGAGTCTTAGACGAAATTCAAGCATCTATTTGCATAAAATTATAAAAAAATTAACAATTAATATCAACAATTCAAGCATCTATTTGCTCCTCTCAAAGAATAATTGCCTTCACTCATTTCATTCGTGGAAAAAATAATTAACCCTTTTATTTTTAGAGACAATTTCAATCTATTATCTTTTTATTTTTATACATGCATTTAATTTTTTTTTTTGGGTAAAAGGGCAATATTGTATTGAGCTTTAACCAACAATTACAAAGGATTCGGTGCCATAAAACTTGCACTCAACAAGACAACAAGTCAGAGTGAGTGAAAGAGAGTCGAATGCAAAAGAAGTCCACAAAGAGCAGAACAAACAAATAAAGAACAGCCTAAACAATAGGCAAAGGAGACCTAGCAAGAGGCAGGAGAGGACCGCACAGGGCCGAGAAGGCTCCAAACCTCAAACCGTGACCAAGCGTGACAAAAGTGAAGAGACTCTAAGGATCAAACCATAAACAGGGTATAAGCGAATCGACATCTCAGATAGGCTAGGGCCCTAAAGAGGATGTTGTTCCTATACTTCCAAATAAAATAGCAGAAAGCACCAAAAGAGAAGTGGGCAATGCACTTATAGAAGTCTTTGCCGGCAAGTATGGAAATGGCCAAATCGAGATTCTCGGCCCATGATCTGTTCTGCCAGGGAAAGTTGCATCTCACGGCCCAAAAGAACGCAATGCCAGCAGTGATGCGACATCCAAAAAATAGGTGGTTTATGGAATCGAGCACCTAATTACAAAAGGGACACGAGGTACTATCTATCCTACCATAAGATAGTAAAAGAGCTTGGGTAGGAAGCCTACGTTTGACAATAAGCCAAATGTTTAGTTGATACCTTGGAGCGATCGAGTTGTTCCAAATGAGCGCATGCTAGTAGACTGGAGTCTTCTTTCTTCTAATGATCTCCCAAGTTGAAGCCACCGTGAAGAGGTGGGGGGTGTTCCCCTTCCAGCTAAAGCGATTCGAGTTCTAGGAGAGGGTTGGGAGGGGATCCTCCCAAGTATCCAAGATCATCCTAACCGCATCACCATCAAATGTGAATAGGTCTACCACTGTCACCTTCCTAGAGAGGCCAAAGTTGTAGATGGCAACATCTGAAAAATAGAAGTTCAAGGGACCCATGGGGTGCCAATTATCGAACCAAAGAGACACTGATCGGCCATCTCCAATCCTCCAATAGAAGGAACTACAGAATTCAGTCCTGAGTTGAAGGATATTCTTCCAAACCTACGAACAGAAGGTAGGCTTTTTGGCCACCCAGAAATTCGACTCTTTTAAGAAGGTAGAGTGAACCCATTTACACCATAGCGATTCCTTGTTCGAGAAAAGAAGCCAAATATGTTTTAGCATGGCTGCCTTGTTATACTTGCGAAGTCTTCGTATAGCAAGGCCTCCCTTCTCTTTTGGGCAACAAACATCCTCCCAAGATACCTTTACATCCCCTCTTCCCATCTCCGGGCATTTCCAGAGAAATTGTCTGAGGATTTGTTCAATTTTATCCAAGACAGACATAGGTAGCATAAAGACACTAGCCTAGTATACTTGGATGGCATGAAGAGCTGACCTGATCAGTTACAGTCTGCCGGCAAAAGATAGGAATCGATGAGTCCAAGATTGTACTCTTGCTATGATGTAATTAACTAGCATGTAGCAATCTGCCTTGCTGATCCTGGAAGTGATGATGGGGACCTCGAGGTACTGAATCGATTGATTACCTTCTTGAAATCCAAAAGCAAAGAGAATTTGGTTCCTCAAGGAAGAAGAACCTCCTACAAGGTAGATCTCACTTTTATTTGTGTTTGGGCAAAGGCTAGACCACTTTGAAAAGATTTAGAGGCCCTCCTTAAAGAGATTCACTTAAGGCAAGTCGGCTTTATAGAAAAGGAAGACATCATCCGCAAAGAGTAAGTGTGAGAGTGTTGTTGCTCTGCATCTCTAGTAATAACTGAACTCTAGCATGGAAGAGCGAGAAGTGAGAATGCCGGAAAAAACCTCCATGACCAGTGTAAATAAATAGGGGGATAAGGGGTCTCCCTGTCAGAGCTCATGTCCACTAGCAAAGAAGCCATGTAATTCCCTATTCATAGAAATGGAAAATTTGGGAGTTCTCACACAAGTCATGATGAGCCGAGTCAAATGATCAGGAAAACCAAATGCAAGGAGGACATTCTCAAGGAAATCCTAGTCGACAGTGTCATATGCTTTCCTAAAATCCGCTTTGATTGTGCACTTAGGAAAATATGGGTGTAGGTGAAACCCAGAGAAAAGCTCCTACGCCAGAAGGTTATTATCCCTGATCCGCCGGCCTTTAACAAAGGCGCTTTGGAAAGGCCCAATGACATCTTGAAGAACTGTCGAGATCTGATTGGTCATAACTTTGGTGATGCACTTGTAGATGGTATTACAATAAGCGATTGGCCTGTAGGTCACATTCGGCCTTTTAGGTACTAGGACCAAAATAGTGTTTTAATCTCCCTTAAGAGTCTACCCGAGACGAAGAAATCCTTCACCGCCATTGTAACCAACTGATTGATTGTCTCCCAGTTACGCTTAAATAATTCAACCGTGAAACCATCAAGACCAGGGGCTTTGCCTCTAGGCGGGGAAAAAAGGGTGTCCTGAATCTCTGAGTCAGAATCAAGTCGGGCAAGGAAGCTAACATGGTTAGCGCATAAGATAGTGGACTGACCTTTGCCTTAGTTCCTTATTGCAAGTCTATACAGTTCATGTTCTCAACCAATCCACTCAATTCAAATCGAACCATTGATCAACCAGTCAAACAGCTTAATTCCAAACCAACAGTACTATCTATCAATTCAATGCCATATATCAATCCTCAGATACTCCCACTACTCACAACAATTGCAATATATGGTTATAGCTTGCTCAAGCTGATATATATATAGATAGATAGCATGTTCAAGCTGATAAATATATAGATCGTGCTCACTTAAGCTGATAAAACGATCTTAGCTCATTCAAGCTGATAAATATATAGATCGTGCTCACTCAAGCTGATAAAATGATCTTAACTGCTATATATATATAAATCCATATTGGGGGAGGGAACGTTGGAAGCACCATATGTGTTTTTTTTATCCCACGTATTCTTTTATATATCAAGGTGAACCAATAATTCGTACTATCATGTAACTATCTTATATTCAATGGCAGAACTTTTTTTTTATCCCACGTGGTTCTTTTATATATCAAGCTGAACCAATAATTCGTACTATCATGTAACTATCTCATATTCAATGGCAGAACTGAAGAAGCCACAACTATAAATTCTGGATCTGCAAAGAGCAGCCGAACCCAAGTGTTTCTTCTCCAATATCTCCAGTTCTTGCAGGTATGCTGGTTTTCATCTTGAGTTTTAGTTGTCTGTCCGTTGTATTTGGCCCAGGAGGGAAAAACAGAAAGAAAGGAAAACATTACTATCACCAAAGCTCATGTATGGCCTATCTTCCTGCTGTGCACGTAGGATTTGTTCGACATGTATGGCTGATGTGTTGCAACATGTGTGATTGGCAACGCTTCTTGTGAACCCACAACGTATTTGAAAGGTGTAATTTTTATCGTGCATGAGGAAGCCCTCCATAGATTGACAATTACGGGTTTATATTCCGTCTAACGATTTAAGCTTTTGAAGTGACATTTTATTTTTTTTTAATCTTGGAACCAGACTGAAGTTTCATTCTCCATGCTCCATTTTGAGATTCATACCGCTTTTGGATATAATCTTCCCCATATTTTTCCTGTTCCTCTACTCCTCGTGGTTTTTCTTTCATGTGATTTGATACCATTCCAAGCTACAAGATGCATAGCGTTTTTGTTTACATGTGGCCTCTCTTTATGTAACCACTTTGTTTATAGTTCTCAGTGCAATTTTTCCCCCCTCAAGGAAGAGAGCAGGATATAAATTTCCAGTCTTCTCCTATGGAGGCATCCGCGAAGAACAACGACCTAATAATAGAAAGATCCAGCCCAACCGTGGTCCTCCCAGAATACGAAACACCCAAGGATTCCATTTTCTTAAGTAGCCTTGAAAAAATGTCTCCCTTGATGATGCGAACGATTTATTCTTTCGAGAGGAGTGACGCAAATGTGGTAGACGTGATAAAGCAATCTTTGGCCAAAGTTCTGGTTCATTATTATCCACTTGCAGGGAGATTAGCTAAAGACTCTCGAGGGAAGTTGTTTGTTGATTGCCAAAAGAAGTTAGGAGTCCCGTTTGTGGAGGCAATGACTGATAGTGAAATCGAGAGTCTGGGTGATAGCAGACTTGTCAATTCTGATGTTTTAGGCAAGCTCGTTTACAGAGATCCTACGGAAGATATACTTGAAGTTGCCCCTCTTCTGACTGCACAGGTAAGCAACAATGTTGCCCTTCTAAAGATCATAAGTACTTCTTTTTGCCGTTTTACTTGGTTTTCTCTATTAAATATGATAATGAATTTGTTTTGGTAGAATTAATTCTCGATCAAACTAGTTGGTGTTAGGTTCCAGATTTTTTAAGTTTGCTTATGATTCGAGAGATGATAATTTTCTATTTTCATATGACGAGTAATTTTCATATTAGAAAAAACTAGATGGTAAGTATAACTTTCTCGACATGGCTCAAATTCGCCAGATCTAGCAAGGTCAAGCCTCACTTGCCCCTAAAGGTGTCTGAGAACGATGACTAATGGAAGCTTGTTGAGTAGGCAATCAAGAGACTTCTGCTAGATTCAAGGCTTTGTAGGAAGAAGTAATCACCTCTTGATAGATGCGTATAGAGAGAGAGAGAGAGAGAATTTTAGAGTAAGTGCCCAAAAATAATGAATATTTAGCATCTTCTTCATTAGAAATTTTCTCAGTGCCTTAAAAGTAGGAAACTATGGCAAATTATCAAATCCAATACCAACTTATAAATATACATACAGCTGTTTAACTTACCCTAAAGATTAAAGACAGTGACTCTTCCTAGTTGGTAGAAACTTGTCTAGCTAGAGTCTCAATTGAGATTCATCAAATCCCCGGTATCACGCCTAGGCAAATCTTTCCCTTAAAAAAGTCGAGAGATTAGGGTATGGTCAAGAGCATCCACCCTGAAACCATTTGCACCAATAAATCCGGTGATTTCCTACGAATGCAAGACTTCAATGGACATATCTACTTGTTCTGCTTTTTATGCTGAGATATTATTTACCTTAGAGGCAAATCACAGGTGACAAAATTCAGATGTGGAGGCTTCATTTTAGGGGTGGCAATTAGCCATTACATAGCAGATGGGGTGTCGGCAATGAATTTTATGAACGCATGGGCTGAAATTGCAAGAGGCAAGCCGTTATCCCTGGTCCCTTGTCATGATAGAGCCATCCTAAAACCAAGGGTGCCTCCTCAAATCACGGGTCCTTACAACGAATTTGTTCAAATAAGTGACGTATCAAACCTCATGGCATTATATGAGGAACAACAATTGGTATACAAATCCTTCCACTTCGACGCTGAGAAGCTGGCGACCCTAAAAAGAGTGGCCACAAAAGATGAGCAGGTAAATTTCTGTCTTATGATCATGGATAGGTGGCTATTCATGGACATTTTTGCATGATGTACACGTCAACTCACAATTAGTTCCAAAAGAATTCCAAATACACCCAACACTATATCAAGATAAATTTTCAATTGAATACATTGATCTGTGACTTTTAAATAATGACGGCAACTACAAGTACACGTCCATGAGATCATTTCTTCGCTGAATGTAGTTTTTATTGGACCCAGAAATTCTGAAATGGACCACTACCATGCACATTCCTTATAATTTGATTGATTACAACTGTCATGTTATTTGTAAATATATGAATCTATTTACATATATGACCATCAAGAAAGCCTTACATGAATATTTGATCACCAAAAAGGGAATCTATTCATCTTGAGCAACAGGTAACGAGCACATGCTCCAGCTTTGTAGCACTGGCAGCCTTTGTGTGGCGGGTTCGCAGTATGGCCCTCAAGATGAAACTTCACCAACAATTAAAGCTTCATTTAACAGTCAATTTCAGGTCGAGGCTAACAACCCCATTGCCCGAGGGGTACTTTGGGAACGCCGTGGTCTTTCCCTGTTGTCTCTGCACCATGGGAGAGTTGATCGAGGAGCCAATCTCTGCTTCTGTGACAAGAATAAAGAAGGCAATCGAGAGTGTGACCGACAATTACGTACAGTCGAGAATCGACTATTATGACATTAATCCTTTTGAGCGACTCCCTGTGGGCAGACTATTAATAAGTTCATGGACAAGGCTCGAGCATGGCTCCACAAACTTTGGGTGGGGAGAGCCAAGGTTTGGGGCCGGTGAACCACCAAGAGAAACCTGCTTGTTTATGAAGGATGGGAGAGAAAAGGGCATTGCGGTGGTGTTGGGTTTGCCACTTCCAGCCATGAATACCTTCGAGAAACTTGTTTGTGATCTTAATGTTTCTTAGTACACTAATATTGGCATTCCAAACTATTTTACAAAGTGTGACCAACTATAAGTGAATCAGTGTATCCAACACCTGAATAAAATCCGTCACATCACTTAAATAAATCATTACCAAGAGTTTAGTCTATATACCTAAGATAATTAGTTGGAATTCTGAGCATATCTTGTGCCTTCCTATGTTATTTCAGTTATCATCGTCCCAGACCAATTTAATAAAACATTATCTTTTTGCTTGCCGTGAAGCTTCAAAATTTCCCTTTCATTTCATCCTTCAGAAGTCGACATTCACCCCCTTCGTGGTGTCAATAGTTGGACGTGAGCTTAGACAATTACTCTTTTTATTTCTCCGGAAATGGCAAAAAATAAATAAAATGAATTCATTCAATATGGTGTTGAGCAAAAGAGAGCCGTTGAATAAGCATCATAGAAATTTATCTAATTACTTAATTTTTGTCTAATCTAATTACTTAATTGACACTAATTATCAAGTGCAAGTTTATTGATATGAATGAGACAATCTTCATTCTTATGCCATATTTGGGCTGCTCGATGTGGTATAGTCCGTTGCACGGAAGCCACAGGGATGTGCATTCGTGCCCTTTATATATCTCATCGTGGTGCTGGCGCAACATATTCAACGGACAGTGGAGTATACCGAGTTCTACATGCACAAGATAGATGACTGAAGTTGTCACTACATTTCTATATCTTTATTTTGAAGCCACAGCTTTAAGCAACTATGGGCTACGGCACTAAAAATAATAACAGAAGTTATTGCAAAAATAAACCAACCTTGATTGGGTACTTTATAAAATGGATTCTATTGATGCTTCATGGCAGTTGAAATGAAAAAAACGAATAAATGTCTTGATTTTGTGTATGTTCCTTCTGAGAGATTAGAGGCCTATGAGTTTAAATTGTTTGCTCCTCGTCATAATCTAGAGTTCCAAAAGCTGGTATTGGGATTGCTTGCATATAGTCCTCCTAAGAGATTAGAGGCTTCTAAGCCTAAATTGATCACTCCTTGTCTGAAGCAAGAGATTGAGAAGCTGGTATTAGGATTGCTCAAGTGTACCTGTAGCTGATTATGTCCAAGTCATGCCACACTCTCCACATATGCTCCTAAGTCTTGCTTTCATCATTGTTGCTACTTTATTCTCCCATAAAAAATGCAAGCAATTCATTAATTGATTGTGTAATTGGACTTGTAGGGTTGTCGGAATGGTGATTCATGTTCTCTCTCATAATATGGGCACGTCATTTTCATCGGTGAGTAAGCCAAGTCCATGCATCGCAGAAAATGGTGATGTCGACCCAACATTACTTATTTAGTTATTTCCTTTTGTTGATGATGGGAAATTCCCATCTTGGACGACACCAACTTTCATTTTACCTCCAACATTGCCTGCAATTATGATCCTTTAAGAATGGCCGCCACCACATCTCTTCTTGAATCCTCCATATTCGACCCGTCATTGACTGATGTCAAGATTATGTGGGGACTCCATCACCCATACCAGACCATCATAGGGAAATCTGCAGAGAGCCAATGTAACATCCCAGATTTCCAACCCTATTTTCTACTGAATTAATCGGGCATTTTATTGACGCGCCTATAGAACTGTTCTTAGAGCTGATCACTATCGAGATAACTAGACTAGCTGGGGAAGCTATTAAGGACTTTAAAGCAAATAGACTTGAGAATTCGACCAGGAATTGGCTTCTCAACCGTGTTTATCTTTAGAGGCCATTATGATACAGTTAAAAATTAATTTGAGATCAGAGATAGGTTTGTTTGACTGAGATGTGTGGTCGATCGTGGGTGACTCCACTAAATTGGAAAATTCTCTTCGACTGGCACTAGTTTGATTTTACCATCGTTTTGGTACCCAGTGTCCGTATCTGAATCCTCAAGATTTTCGCGACAATTGAGAGTTGCCATTGAGTCGAGTGGGTTCATAGTGGCTCAAAGAAAATCGACCACGGATCATTTGCTCTAAAATGTTCTGAAAACTACCCGGTAGTCTAGGTCATGCTAAAAATGCGCCGAATAGAAATTAACCGCAAATTTAAGTCCGATTTCAGAAATTGAAAATTCTATTGTATCACAATAAATTCTAGGACCCACGACTCAATCTTAGAAGATTTTTCTGAGGACTGAGACTTTTTGAAAAAAAGTTGGTTTTGGACCGTTTTGTGCAAAAAAGGTCGGAGATTATTTTTTGTCGCAAATTTGAGAAGCATGATGAATATATGGGTGATGAAAAATGTCAATGGAAGCATTGAGGTATTAATTGAAATTATGGAGACCAAATGAGATGCAACCAAGTGAAATCAAGTGTCCAATTGAGGTGAGATTGAACCAAATTCGTAGCACCCCATAGGACCCAACATTTGGACCTCTTAAACCTTCTAGATAGGGGCATTTTAGGCTGAAAAGAGTGGGTGGAAGACAGCCTTGCAATGGATGAGGTTGAGGGGGGACAATCTTGTGGAAAAGCTTGCCAAAGGGGCCCATCTCTCTCTCTTCCTCTCCCTCTTCCCCCAATCGTGCGACATCCTCCTTCCTGCCCTTCATTTCCGCTGCTTGAAGACCAAGAGACCCGCAAAAGAGAAGCCAGCACCATCGCCGCTTGGATGCCACCGTCACATGTCCACGCTGCCGTCGCCGTCGCGCGCCTCCACCTGCGCTTGGCCACGCCTCACGCCACCGTTCTAGCTCTGCTCAACTTGCCACGCCCCACGACACCGTTCTAGCTCTGCTTAGCCTATCTTGCAGTTCCAGCAGGCTGCCGTGAGTCCCTCCGGCCACCATAGGCTCCATTCGATCGCCTCTTGCCTCACCAAACCACCCACCTACTCTTGCCGACCTTGCTTTGCCTTATCCATGTCATGCCTCGATCCTCGGGCATGCACACATCCTTCTTAGTTGGTCGATTTTAGAATGCGATATCCCAGGACTATGTATCGCTGACCCTTTCATTTTTAATAGCATATGCGGAAGTAGTTATAAATCCCTAGACAATAAAACGATGGGATAGAAAAGTAATGCCATATTTTTCATATTGAAATCCACAATCATACTTTTATACAGAGCACAACTCAAAGTACTTCACAAAACTATTCACAACTTTCTAGATTCACTCTATTCACATATAAACATGGTTCACAAAAGAGGATGGGATCTCAGTTCTCATCTGAGTTGTACTCAAGATCATCATGATCCTCTTCTGACTCTTCTGACTCGCTTTCCTCCTCCTTGGGCTCCTCGTCCTCTTCAGGCTCTTCTTCTACTGGCTCCTCCTCATCATTTCCCCACTCCTCGTCCTCCTCTGGACCTTCCACTTCTTGTTCCATGATCTCACCTTCCTCAAAATTTTCATCCTCTACAGTGTATACAGGTGAAGTCGGCTTACTCTCAAGTGCAAGATCTCTAGCATCATCTACGCCTCCATCTTTGTGGTATGCAGTCCCCTCACCAAAAGCTTTCTCCAGGACAGAGTAAGGTATATCTTCCTCAGGGATGGGACCTATTCTTCGTCCATCAAAATAATAATGATACCAAGACCAATACTCATGGGGCACTAGGTCGTATTGGCCGGCATCAACCCACATCGTCGACTCGATCAAAACATATTCTAACCCTTCTAGATGAGGATGAATATGGAAGTGAGTTTCCTTCTCGAAGATATCCACTGGAATACCAAACTGGTCTAGAGGAGGGGGAGGTACTGGTGCTGCCATCTAAGGGCTTGAAATGGTTATACAATAACCATTGAGATTATATCTCAGCAAGTTCTACCCCACTAAGACTTGATTAGGAAATCAATACACCACATGGTTGCCTAAGCACAGCACAAGTCAGAAGACTTACTTTGGCATCAGTTCCAACATGCAATTCAAGGTTATATACAAATGTTTCACATATTGCATCAAACAATCAATTAATTCACGACAATCGGATCAAATCATTGATCAATCAACCTATTCGATTACATGTTAGTCGGACCATTTCTAGGTAATTTCCAATCACCAAATAACACGTACTCTCTTGGGCACCGTTTTTGCCAAGGTGATGTATGTAATAGACAATCTACATGCATTCTTTAAGGCTTCGTTTTCACACAGTAATATCCTTAATCACCAAACCACGCCTGCCCATAAGTCATAGACAGTTTACATGCGTTCTTTAAGATGCCGTTTTCGCATAGTGATATTCTTAATCACTGAACCATGCATGTCCATAAGTCATGTACATTCCTTCTCTCTGGGGTCGTTTTTGCCAACGTGACATACTTTTACGTGCGTTCTTTAAGGTGCTGTTTTCGCCAGTGATATTCCCAATCACTGAACCACGTATCTGATTGATCTTAGCCACAAATATTCCCTGTTCACTCTCACAATTCTCGCTACTTTACAGCTTGTCAAAGCATTATTAATGTTAAATGTCAGCCATTTACCAATTAATCATTCGATTTCACTCAATTTAGGATAAATTCCTAAAATATCACAATTAATTCAATTCCACGCAACGTAGAGCTCAAATAAATAAATGGATTGCACCACGACAATCAGCATAAAATTTCGGTCATCGGCTATCCCTGCCTAATTTTTGAAAAATAAATAAATAAATAAAAATTTCGAAAATTAATAATTAAATACTAAAAATCCAATTTAAGCCCGTAATGCCTAATTGAAGGCCAATAAGGGTCGGGAAAAATTCTGAGATGCATTCAATAAATACTATAGGCTATTCTTTAGCTAAGTACACTAACCACCTAACTAATATGCAATGCAATTAACTAATAATCACTAATCTATTCTAATCTAACAACATAATCCTACTTAATTAGAACTAATCAACCCTTAAGCATAATTAGTCTACTAAGCAAGGATTAGTGAGATTACTCATCGGAATTATGCGCAAGTCAGATCAATCCGACGGGAACGGCGTGGGGAACAATAAACTGCAAAGCGGACCTTGGGTTCGAGGCCTGAAACATCTCAAAATGGGCTTGGATCATTGCTAGAAACCCATTTTTCCAGCTGCAGTTCTTGGCTAGTTGAAGTTGATCCAGTGGCTGAGATGGCGAGGCAAGGTCGGCGGAGGGTGAGCAAGGCTCCGGTGAGGCCGAATGGTGGTCGGACGGAGGCCGACGGTGGCAAACGGCTCTGGCTTGGCTGCTAGACGGCGACACCTACTTGGATGATGGTTGGAATGGCATGAGGGAGACGGACGACAGTTTGGTGGTGGCGGTGCACACGTGAACGGCGGAATGGCGGGCGGCGTGCGGTGTCCATGCGGCTTGCTAGCGACGGCGAGCTGCTCTTCTGTTGGCTGACGTCACACAAAGGGAGGGTGAGGGAAAGAGAATGGGCTGGCCAAATAGAGAGAGGGAGAGAAGAGATAGAGATGAGAGGGATGGGCTCCACTTGGTCTTATTCTCCAATGGTTTGTCCCCCCTTAAGGCTTGTCCAAGAAGCCAAGTTCTATGGCTATCATTTAGCCACACTTACACCTCAAACAACTTCTCAAGTGGTCCATTTGGCTAGGGGAGAATGGGGCATGCGAATTTTGGCTTCCATTGGCTTCAATTCCCTCTTGATTATCTCTCAATTGACTCTCATAAAATCAATTGATGTCCCATTTATCACATTGATAATTTTCCTCATCTAAGAATCCCTCATGCTTCTCAATTTTGCGATCAGAATTAATCCTTGGCTTTAACTGAACGAAAACGTCCTTAAACTGACTTTTTTCCAAAAAGTCTTGGTTGTCAAAAAAATCTTCTGAGACTGAGTCATGGGTCTTAGAATTTATTGTGACATGACAGAATCTTCAATTTCTAAAATTGGACTTGAATCGGCGGTTAATTACCATTCGGCACGTTTTTAGCGTGACCTAGACTACCGAGTAGTTTTTAGAACTTTTTAGGGCAAATGACCCGTGGTCGATTTTCTTCGAGTCACTATGAACCCACTTGACTCAATGGCGACTCTCAATTGTCGTGAAAATCTCAAGGATTCAATTACAAATATAGGGTACCAAAACGACAGTAAATCAAATTAGCGTCAGTTGACAAGAATTTTCCAATTTAGTGGAGTCACCCATGATCGACCACACATCTCAGTCGAACTGACCTATCTTTGATCTTAATTCGATTTTTAACTGTGCCGTAATGACCTCTAAAGATAAGCACGATCAAGAAGCCGATTCCTGATTGAATTCTCAAGTCTATTTGCTTTAAAGTCCTTAGGGGGTGCGTGACAACCATTCTATTCAATAAATAGTTTCTGGAACAGAAATAGATTTTTATATTTCTATTTCTAGAAGAGTTTCTAAGCAAAAATAACCGTTTGATAACGACATAAAATTTTTTCCTTTCGGATGGCGGTGGATTGGCGATCGGTAGGGATGGACGGCTAGCGGCCAACGGCGGTAGTTGGCGATCGGCAACCCGTGGTGGCGGCGACGGGGCCAGCAGCCGACGATCGGCGGTGACAGATGGCTGGCGATTGGCGACTGGTAGCTGGCGGAGGCGGCGGGCGACCGGCAACCAGTGGCGGCGGTGGCTGGCGATCGGCGATCGGCGGTGGCAACCGGTGGTAGCCGGCCGGCCGGTGGCGGTGGCAACTGGTGGCAGCCGGCCGGCCGGTGGCGGTGGGCGGCGGCGAGTGACCAACGACCGTGTGGTCTGCGGCGACGAATGAAGGACCAATTGACAAACGATGAGAAGAATTTTTATTTTTTATTTCTATTCCGAAATAGAGAAGTAGAAAATTTTAACTTCTAATTTCTCTTCAAAACCTATTTCGGAAATAGAAAAACTAAATAGGTTTATCAAACAGATTTTTCTTCCAGAAACAAGTCTGGAACATAAAAACTATTTTTGGAACAGAAATTTTGGTTATCTTGAGAGTGATCGGCTCTGAGAATAGCCTTATAGATGCATCAATGAAATGCCCGATTAATTTAGTAGAAAATAGGTTGAAAAATTCAGGATGTCATGATCCAACCTTAATCCCTTCTATTTTGTAGCAAGATCAGAGGGCAGAAAATTAGGTTTCCAGCAGGGTTCTAGGGCCGTTTTGAAGTGGTTCCAAGTCTTGAACCCGAGGCCCGCTTTGGAGATAAATGTCCCCGCGACGTTCCCGACATTTCAATTCGAGCGGATTGTTAAACGGGTGAGTTTAACTCACTAATCCTTGCTTAGTTTGTTAATTATGATTAAGGGTTGATTAGTGTTAATTGAGCATGATTAGGTGGTTATATTAGTTTAGAGTAATTTAATTAGTGACTTAATGATGCATGTTAGAAGTTTGGTTAGTGTAATTAGCAAGTAGAGACGTACTCCTATTTATTGAATGCATCTCGGGATTTTTCCCGATCCATTCTGGCATTCAATTAGGCATTACGGGCACAAATTGGATTTATTGTATTTATTTATTAATTTTCGGAATTATTTAATTAATTATTTATTTTTCAAAAATTAGGCAGGGATAGTCGACGACCAGAATTTATGCTGATTGTCGTGGCGCAGTCCGTTTATTGAATTGAGCTTTATTTTGTGCTGAATTGAATTATCTGTGAATTTGGGAATTATTCCTAAATTAATTAGTGTTGGTTATTAATTGAAAAATAATTGGGCATCAGTTGATAATGCCAAAAATATTTTAGTGGACTATATAAAATGTGGGAGTTATGGAAAGGAAAACATTATATTTTGGTTAGGGCCACCCATGTGCCCACGCACGATATTATATCGGGTATGATAAAAGATGAGAAGAAATGTTGTGTGACGTGGCTCGGTGATTATTACATCGCTTTGGTGTATAGGTTGCTTGAGAGAATGCATGTGAGTTGTTGAGTATATATCACCTGAAAAAGCACGTGGCTTGGTTGTTAGTACGTTACCTTGGCGAAAACGGTGCCTTAGAGAATGCACGTGGCTTGGTAATTAGTACATTACCTTGGCGTATAAGTTGCCTTAGAGAATGCAAGGGGCTTGGTGATTAGTACGTCGCCTTGGTGATATGGCACCTTAGAGAATGCATGTGGCTTGGTGATTAAGTACACCGCCTTGGTGATTTGGCACCTTAGAGAATGCACGTGACTCGGCGATTAGGTATATTATACTAGAAATTGTATAGTATGAATGGAATTGATCGGTGAATGGTCCTATTGACATATAATCGACTAGGTCGATTGATTGAGTTATCAATCTGTGATTGCTTAGGTGCTTATTGAACTGTGCTGATATGCAGGTGGAATCTGAGGCCAAGGTAAGTCCTCTAACTCGTGTGTGCAAAGGCAGCCCGGTTAGAATATTGGTTTACTAATCGAGTTTTAGGGGGTAGAACTTGCTGAGACGTGGTCTCAATGATTATTGTATAACCATTTTAGGTCCTTAAATGGCAGCACCTCCACCTCTTCGTCCTCCCATGCATTTTGGTGTTCTAGTGGAAGTCACAGAGATGGAGACTCATTTCCCGATACATCCCCACCTTGAAGAACTGGAGTACGTCCTGGTTCAGTCGACCGTCTGGGTTGACATGTGAAAAGATGCCCTAAGGCCCCACAAGTATCGGTCATGGTATCGTGAGTATTATGATAGGCGAAGATTGGGTCCCATGCCAGAAACCGAGGTGCTTATGTTCATCCTGGAGGAAGCATTCGGGAAGGGACATCTGACCATAAGGATGGGTCGGTAGTGATGCCAAGGATCCTAAGCTCGAGAGCGAGGTTGAGTCACTTATATATTCAGCAGCGGGATCTAATTGGAGTATGCTAGAAGAATGGGAGATAGTCGAGCAAGAGGAGGGACAGGAGGAGGATCAAGAGTGGGAATGGCCAGAGGTGGAGCCTGCAGCAGAGGAAGCTGAGGATGAGCTAGAGGTGAATTTTGAAGAAGAAGAGCTTGAGGACGAACCAGAAGAAGACGAGAAGCTAGAAGAAAATGAGCTTAGTGGAGAGGATTCTGAGGAGGATGACCTCAAGGAGGATCCTAAGTACGATCCGGATGAGGACTGAGATCCCATCCTGTTTTGCAAACTTTGGGTTTTGATCGGACGTATAGTAGATCAGATTTGTGAATAGGATTGTATTATACTATAGTTTGCCTTATATAAAAGTGTGGTTATGTGTTTTCAGATGTGAAAATTATGGCCTACTTTTCTATCCCAATGTTTTATTATCTGGGGATTATTATTTGCTTCCGCATGCATATTAAAATAAATGGGTCGACGATGCGTCTTGGAACGTTGCTATTAATCGACTAGGTGAGGGATGGGCACGCATTCGAGGATCGGGGCGTAACGGCCAAGTTCTGTGGAAGTCAGTAAAATGCATCTTGTGGTTTCCTGATTTTGAAATTTATGGATATGGAAAAAATTTGGAGGGACAGAGAAGTTTTGTGAAGAACTTCTTCGAGTATTTGGCGATTTGGAGGGACTTTGTGAAGAACTTCTTCGAGTATTTGGTTATTCGGTTACTTGCCGACGCTTTATATGAAGTGCCGGTTATTCTGTCACAACTGTAGGTAATTACTGCTACTAGAACATGGTATCATGTTTTCTCATTGCTCTATTTGCTTGATCATAGGGTCTTGTAAAGAATCTGTGATCGTGAGGCAATTGCATGTGCACGGCAGAGAGCATAACAGTTCCATGCATGGCCAGTAATCTAGATTTTCATTTTTGTTATGGAGTTTTCTTTCCTAATCGGTAGTTACACTCATGAATTTTTCAGTTCAGTTTTGAGTAGCGGCTTTAAAAGTTCATTATAGTGCGTTCAAACCGTCTTTTTTATTTATCCGTCCTAAGCCCCTGATGTTGTTTTGATGCCTTTGTGATTATTGTTCCAGGTGGAGAAGCTGGGAAGGATCAGCAGCTTCTTTCTCAGTGGGTCATTTCCTTTCGATGAGCAGTGCTTTGGGAAATTGTCAGATTGTATTCCCTCCAAGAATCCGATGGTGGTATCCAAGTCCATCTCGTATGTTTTTCGCATGTGCCCTCCCCGCCGATGTCGTATCGGATGATTTCCAAGCAGGAAAGGATCAAGGTTTCTCAAGAGCTGCAACCCACGAGGTGTAACTGATACTTGGGTCATTTCTTAAGAAAGGAGACAATTAGTTGTCCTCCATGGTGCTTTGAGCTCCCCCCCACAGAGATAGAGAGAAGACAACCTAGATACCTGGGTTGCCAAGTGTGAAGAGCAGCAATGTGACATTATATAACAATGCTTGGTTGGCTTTTATATTTGAATAAATTTGGTCGTTTGATTCAGATTGTTTGTTCCCTCTTGCTTCATTAACTTTTCTGGAGAAAAATTGATTAGTCCATTTCATCTAAAAACAATTCCATACGCCACAATACAACCACATTCAATTTTGAATATGTTTTTTTGTTTTCTTTTTCCATTTTTTTTTTGTGCTTATTTAGGACGTGTCATGTTTTTCTCGAGAAATGCAGGTCGAGCTTTAAGTTATGTGATGCTCAAACGCTTTAGAACCTGAACTTTACTTTCTTCTATTCATGTTGAGGCTTGTATGAATGCAAGCTGGAAATCATTAGCGACTTTTGGGGAGGTGCAATTATGGAAATTCGATCGATGTGTAACACGGCTCAAATGGGTTGATGTTGCCTACTTCTCAATCTAACCCTTTAACTAATGCCTTGTGGAGCCGATTCTTCCTAACTAATCTAGCTGAATTACGTTAGATTGGTTCTAGTAACTTCAAAAGATTAGAAACTTGTTTTAGAATGGTGATCATATGTAAAGAAATTTGTTGACATATTCACATTATGTATGTCGATTACAGGTATTTTGTGCCTTGAATTGACAATAAAGGCTTTAGCTTGGGGAAGGTTTGCCTGTAATCGATTGCAAAACAATTGACTCCTCCCTTTCCAGATCAACAAGTAGACCTTTGCTCAGTAGGTTTGTACCGTCAGAGTTGCTAAAATGGAATAAGAAAACCTGTTACCAAAACAGGTTTTGTCAACAACGATGAATGAATAAGGGAACTCCAAACTTGCCCAATATAGCATCTTTGTTAATCATATTGAGCTAATCGGAGCACCGAGAAGTCTTCAAAAGTCTTGCTCAAAGTTATGGAGTAAGAACAACTATTCACTTGAGGTTGATCTTTCATGATGGAAACTAGAAGTACTGTGTGCATGATGGTGTCAAGCTGCTGAGGTTGTAAAGTAGAAATCATATTTCACATTGTAGAAGCTTCTGCAAAACTTGAGAATCTCGAGAACATGTCTTCCGGAATAACATGAGGGATTCCTTGTTCAACCTAAAATGGACAATGAGGTACACAAATTAGGCCAAATCGAAAATCAGGAGACTTAGACAACTACTAATGCCATTCTGAAATAAATACTTTTAAATACTCTTACACGTAAAAAATTGTTGAAGAATAGTTATTGAGTTTCTTTTGAAATATTTTATGAGGATAAGTAAATCAAAAGAATGCCTCCTATCAGGATATGGGGAGAAACAAGAACCATACCAGTGTCCCATGGTCGAGAACAAGGATGTTGTCCTAGTTACATTGTAGGCAGCTGATTTCGGAGAGATTCAATGATTTTCCTTACCATAGTAAGACTTGGTTCTTTGTATACACTTTAGGTTGTGTCGTGACCAAATTTTCGAGTGAACCACCTAGGGTTTGGCTAATGGATTACTAAATCTAAACTTAGCTTGGGCTCTCACAAGCCCATACCAATTCGCGACTTAGGTTCAAATTATTAACATACAATTGATTTTCATTTAGGAGTCGCCACTAATCTATTTTTTGGTGGGTCGATTAGAAACCTAAGTAAAATAATGGGATAATTATTTTATTCCTACAAACTAGAGATTGTGAGTTCGGGGACTTAATCACACTAAATTTCTCTAACGCCCTTTCGGTACCTTTCTCTTCTATTTTGAAAGAAATGTTTGGCAAGCAGCTTGAATTGATTTTAGTTTACATTCCTAACATGTGAGGTGTTCATGTGCACGTGCAAACCACCAATTTAACATCTAAGAAAAGTAATGAATAAATTGAGATAGCTAGTATAAGCACCTAGAGGGGGGGTGAATAGGTGCACAAACAATTTATCGAGATACGGAAGCGATTCTAGGCAACCGATAGAAAGGAGTTCGCAAAATGAAGTACGATCAAGGTAAAGAGAGTAAGGAAGAAAAAATTGAACACAAGGTTTATAGTGGTTCGACTTATTCCAAGCCTATGTCCACTCTTCCGCACTGACAGCCCACCGGCTGGATTTCACTATGAACAAAAGAGTAGTTACAGCACAGCTTTTCCTTGATTCCACAGTGTAGATGTTCTATCACACCTCCTCAAGGTTTCTCACAAATATAGACTCTATTTTGTATACAAGGTTTCGCTCAAAGGAATTGTCTAAACAATAAGGAGCTTCAGACTTTGGAATTCTTTTATCGTGCACACCTCGAACAACTTAGAACGTCTTCCTTATATACTCCTTTATGCCATCATACCCGTTGGCACTTACCAAAGGAATTCCTCCTACAAGTATCATATGTGTTGATTATTCTACTGGTACCTACTACCTAAAAAGTTTCTGGTTATAACTCCACCTTGAGCTAAACACCGTCTAGATCTGTATCAACATTGCCACAAATACTCTTAGTCAAAAGTACTAGAGACTTGTCAAAGATAACTTTTCTACTATTAACAGGTGATTTTATATCAAGGCACCACAATTGACCACCCTGCTTTCTACATAGCCATGGAATATGCCTTGCTCTCCCATCGAGCTTACCATCATTCACTCGAAAATAACACGCGCAACTAAACATTCTAAGAATAAAATAACTAGCAACATTACTTGACCACACTTTTTCGGGAGTCCACTAATCATTAGCAATTGATGGAGATCTATTTACCCAGTAGCTTACCGTACTAAGCACATTAGCCAAGACTCTCCTACCAACACTAGCACTAGAGATCATTTTATCGTATGTCTTCAGTAATGATCTGCTAATCAATTCTACAAATTGTTATGGTTTATCGATACTAGCGCGGTGTTTCATTATGCCTTTCTTCATGTAGAATTTATTTACTAGCTTTGAGCAAACCTCCATGCTATTATTAGTCCACATATGCTTGATCGACTTACCAGTCTTCGTCTCAATCAAAGTTTTCAACTTTGTGTTCCTGACAATGGCATTAAATTTGTGCATTGGTACAAACACCCAGGTCTTTATCAAGTAGTCGATAGACTCTTGAACATATGTATTTGACGTCTTCGAACTGAAACTTGTCCCTGTCTCACCTTGAAGTTCATATAGGTCTTCGTGCTTGATTCCTCTTAATATCACTAGGGCACCTCAAACAACATTTACATTCCACCTTCTAAAAAATACCCATAGCTAGCTGAATCTAAGGCACTTAAGGAAATTAAGTTTTTTTTTTCAACTCTGGAATGTGCCTTACTTTAGTCAATGACCTCATAATACAATCATACATTTTGATGTTAACATCACCAACACCCACAACATCACACTCAGTGTTGTTCACTAACTGGACTTTACCATTTTCCGTGCACTAATAAGTAATAAATCAATTCCTATTTGGTGTAGTGTGAAATGAACAACCAAAATCCATTATCTATCCATCAAATGATGAATCCTCAATGACAGACAAGACACAATCTACATTATTAGAATTATTCTCAACTACAACTGCAACATCATCTATAGACTCAACTCTAATTCCCTTACCCTTTTCATTTTTCAGCATAATAGAGTCTCTTCTACCATGCCCACTCTTGCCACAATTCCAATAGACAACTCCTATAATCCTAAATTGACTACATCTATTTGTATTTATATTGCTCCTATTAACACATGTATTAGTTGTTCCTCTACTTTCACCTACTAAGGCAATATGTATAGATTCACTAAATTTTTTCCTAAGAATGTCTTCACTCAAAATCAAATTATGAACCTCATCAAATGTATTCTAGTTATCGGGTAATGAGGATAATAGAATCAGCGCACATATCTCATCTTCAAAGTTGATCTCAACCAAACTCAATTAGTTAATGACTTCATTGAATTTGTTGATATGCTCAACCACTAATCTATCTTTGCCCATTTTAAGTAAAATAGATATTGCATCAAATAGACTTTTTTGATCACAGCGGGTTTCTTATACATATTTGACAGGATTTTCATTAGTTCCGTAGTGGTTTTCTCCTTCACGATATTAAACATGATGTTATGAGCCAACGTTAGCTGAGTAACACCCATCACTTGTCTATCGAAAGAAGTACACCCCAAGTGTCAAAAATTGGCACGGAGGGACATTTAAGTGCCAAAAGTTTGGAAAGTGACAGTTAAGTACCAAAATCGAAGCAAAATGGATCACTTAAGTGCCAGTCCAGTCAAAATGCCGACATTGCGATTTTCCAGTAAAGGAAGTGCAAAACGATGCTATTTCACACGCTGACATGGCTAGACAATACAAAAATGATGTCGTTTTGGTGCTGATGTGGTAACAAAATTAATATAAAAGTTAATTAAATTAAATTAAAAACTAAATTTATTTAAAACATTTAAAAAATAAAAATATTTAAAAAAGCTAAAAAATTTTAAAAAAGGGGTAGGTGGCTGCCGCCTTCCCCCCCAAATTTAAAATATTTTTAGCTTTTTAAATATTTTTATATTATTTTTAAATGTTTTAAATAATTTTTTAAATTTAATTTAATTAATTTTTAGATTAATTTTTTTATGATGTCAGCACCAAAATGACGTTATTTTTGTATTGTTTAGTCATGTCAGCATGCAAAACGGCGTCGTTTTGCACTTCTTTCACTGAAAAATTACCACGTCAGCATTTTGATCGGATTTTGGCCAGAGTGGCACTTAAGTGATCCATTTTGCTCCAATTTTGGCATTTAAGTGTCACTTTCTAAACTTTTGACACTTAAATGTCCTTCCATACCAAATTTTAGCACTCCAGGTGTTCGTACCTCCTTGTCTATCCAACAATTTCCACTCGGCATCCTTCATTGAGTATGGTTTCTCCCCAGATAATGGTAAGTGTAAATTTCTCTAGTACATATAATCTTCAATCTACATCTTCTAGAAAGCAAAATCATTCCCGTCAAATGGGTGATTCTCACCTTTTCTTCTTCCATCATTATCAATTCGCTTCAAGTTAGCCAACCCTGGCTTTGATATCAATTTTTGTGAATATAGACAAACGAATAAGACAAAATTAGTTGGAAGGAGGGAAAGGAAATTGAATATCAAATTTATGTGATTCGGTTTGAATTTTGGAACTTACGTCCATGGGAATAGCAATATGGAATTCCACTATAAAACCAAGTGAGACAATGGATATTACGATCACTTGAGCGCTCAAACATTCTCTCAGTGTTACCCAGCCCCTAACTACACCCAATAAGTCATACAATATTTAGTCCCTCATAATTCTTAGTGAAACCTCACTCAAGAAATTAAACAAATTCTACTCACAAGAATTTGTCTAGCTAAATCACTCAAGTGTAATTACAACAATACTCAACCCTCTCAACCACCAAAGAACTTGGCGCGCTCTCTTCTCTCTAGCCACCAAGGACTTGGTGCACTCTTAGCCACCAAAGGAACTTGGCGCTCTCTCGGCCACCACGGCACAATTCTTGTTCCATGTCTCTTGCTCTCTTTTATAATGTAGAAGTGAGTCTTCATCATTCGGTGGCAATGACCATAGAATAATCATTATTGCACTTCATGATGCTCACATGGAAAAGAGACATCTTGTACGTTGGCCTCTCTTCTCAAGTTCACAAAGACCACCTTGCATTTATTAAGATGAGCTCCATGCAACTTCCTTTTTGCATTTATTAAGATGGCCTCTGTTTTTCTTTTCTTTTTTTTTCCTTTTCCTTCACCGATTACTAGCCACTGCGATGGCTAGCAAGCCAAACCTTGCCAACCTCAAACAAGGCTCCACCTCACTAGATCTATTGAGGTCAAGCTCGCCAAATTGACGAGGTCTGAGCCTTGCTAGTCGTCAATGAGGTTGATTCTCATTGGATTGGCGAGGATCGACCTCGCCCGATTGATGAGCTCAAGCTTGCCTAGCCGGCCATTGCCATCACCAACCACTGGCGAACAAAATGGAAGAAGGAAGAAGAAAAGAAAAGAAAAAAAAAAGGAAAGAAAAGAAACGAAAAAGTAATTTCGATTTTTTAAAAATATTTTTATAAGATGAAGAGAAAGTGTCAGTGAGCAGCAACAAAAGGATTACAACATGGCTAAGTGGTTTGGCCAGTATGAACTGCACCCACAGATCAAAAAAAGATCACATAATCATTATGAAGCAAGAATTACAACATGGCTGCCGCCTAGATGCCAAAAACAAGTCTATTGCTCCCATGGCAACACATGTTTCCCACAATCTCAAGGCATCCATCACTACTTGAGCAGCAACAAAAGGATCTGGTTCTTCTCTTATCTGGCCACACCACAATGAAAGCCCGATAACTCTTATCTTCTAGATGTTTTGGTGACTTAACTACGACAAAAGAAAGCAGAAGTGTTCGAAAAGAGCAGACAATTTTAAACCACAGATAGGATGTGCTCTGCAACAGCTATTGTTCTTTAAATCAGACAACTTGGATTCCCTCTAGCCAACCTATCAGCATTAGCGCTCTAATAAATTCAATGGCCACCCCATTGTTGAGAACATCCTTCCTCGCTGCAATTTTCCATTTTTTCCTAAGGTTGGCACTATAGTTGCATTATCTGCAAAAAAAATTTCTTTTGCCGTAGAAACTCCTTTTTAAATATGAAAACAAACGTGACACTGGAAGTATAATCCAAAATAAGAATCACAGCACATAAGCTAGTACAGAGGACGTGTCAATCTAAATCTCACCTCTGCCAAGTCAAGTGAACTTGAGATTGAAACATGACCTCACTAACCTGTCCAAATCTTAGCAACATGGATATGCAGAAAGTTTGTGAACAGTTCAGTAATGTTGGATTGACAATACCTTCTTGCAGTTAAGCCCAGTTACGCAACCATATATAAGAAAGAGCAAAATCCGTGGCATTCCATTATCAACAATGCTCGATATTTGTCAGCAATGATGAAGAAGGAGCTGAGAGCACACATATCAATGCACCATGCTAGAGATTCAACATCAGCAAGACAGGGACGTGCAAATAGAAAGTCCGCGTTTCTTCAAATAAACAGAGTCAGAATCGGCAAGACAACCCTCTTCTCCCACTTTGTCATCCGAAGAAAGAGATGATCATATAGAGAGAAACTCCCAGTTCCTTTTCTCAGTTAAAGAATGAGGGAGCATCCATAAAATCTTTTTAGAACTTGGTAACTAGTGATTATATTGGATTATTTAGATGCAGTACCATAAGCTCAGAATATGCTTGACAGAAGACCAAAGTACGCCTCACAGAGACTCTGCACCATTCAACAACAGGAAATAGACCAACACAATCTGTAAGTTGGGAAGACCAAAGTAATGTAAGCCATTTAACAGGAGGAAGATTGTTAGGGTAATGAGAAATAGAAAGATATCCATCTGCAACCGATGGGGAAGCTGCCACTACGCTGACAAGAGAGTGTGCTATGACATTTACCTGAATAATAAAATGAGGAAAAAAACAACCAAGGTCCTCATACTGAAACAGAAAAAAAAAAAAAAAAAAAAAAAAATCAAGTGTGGAGTGAAAAAAGGCTTAATTGCATGACCGGTTGCCATTTGTGATGATCAGCTTGCACAATTTTAGTTGCAGCCTCCTGACAGAACTTTTGGCTCAATATAGATACACAATCTGAATCCAGCACCTCAATAATAAAAAGGGGAAAAAAGTAGCCAAGGTCCTCGTACCAAAACAGAAAAAAGAAATCAAGTGTGGAGTGCCTGAAAATGTTAAATTGCGTCGTTGGATACCAGTTGTGATGATCAGCTCGCACAACTATAGTTGCAGCCCCCTGAGGGAAATTCTGGCTCAACATAGATCTGGAATCAGAATCCAAAAGCAGGAGAAGGCAACAAAACTAAACAGACTTCATTCAATAATTCTTACTTGTATTACTCCAACAAACTAAAATTAATATGAAAAATGAATGATACAAGGTACCAACTTGCTTCTCCCACACTAAGTTGGTGAATCACTTTCTCCCAAAAAAGATAGTGTAAGCAAAATTTCCTTTTTGAAGAGGAATAAACAGACCAGCCATAGAATTCATCAAAGTCCGTGCCTATACATGTAAAAGCAACAGGATTGTCGAGAGTCAATTGAAATCTTTTTAATAATAAGACTATCACCAACACTTTAACCCAACTAAGAACATGAGGAGCTAGGAAGATGCGAGATCATGTAAAGAGATGGGACCTCAAATCTGCCAGGAACCATACTTATGATGGATTTGCTGTCACCGTCCCCCTGTTATAGCTTGTCCTAAGATCTATATTTGGCCAATCACAATTGTTGTAGTTGTCCTATTAACAATATCTCAAAAATTTGCTTGACAAAGTAAGAAATTGACAACAAATTGGAGCAGCTCCACAAATCCTGTGCAGGAAGCGTGAATTCCTATGCCAGGTCTTGAGAACTGTTTATCCTCAAATTCAACAGCAGCTAACTTATTCATAGCTCGAACATCATACGACCTGCCAAAAGAAACAACAGCATACCATCTCAATCAAAGAGTAGGTACAAAAAAGGTGATATAAAAACATCTTAACATTCGTGATTCTTGCAGATGTAGTTTGTAGGTTTATCAATGCCAGCTTCCTGAGAAGAAATTGGTACTGTTTGACAAGTTTTGGGGAGTAATTGGAGAATCCGTGTGCAGGGATTGAGGAAACTTGCGGCCAAGTAATTCACAATGTCAATAAACAAGATATGAAAAATCATTTGTGAGGCTAATTTAGATTAGGAGAACATAAAAATAAGAGCATCCAGAAGAGAGAGCTCCCTGGGAGAGTGATTACAGAGTGATCCAAACAAATTGAATGTAGACATGGATAATCTGATCTGCCATAATTAGTGAATAACTGCAATCAATATTCCACATCATAAGTGTAAGGTTAACCATCTGATAGAGATAAGGAACATGGTCTCTAGTCCATAAAGTCAAACTCCAACATTGTGTGCCACCTAATGACCAAGAAAGCAACAACTACAGTTGGAAGCACAATTCAAAAGCACCCATAGCTTTGGACGCACAATTCAATTGTAGTTTATCCAGTGAATTTTGCAGACAAAGACAAGAAACTCAACATTATTTGCAGCAAGAAGAGTCCAACCTACATGAGGAGAACTACACATTCCATGCATCTCCTTTAAAGATAGAACCTGATCTATCTGGGTTCTCAAGCAGCTAAAGATAATCCAAATTAGAAGGATCCAAATTTCAGCTGATGGCCCCTATCCACAAAGAAGACAATTCAGCAACTTAACTAAACATGACTGCCTCCTGTTTTCACTCACTCGACAAACTTGAATTTTTTGATCACCGAATCCTAACCATCTTCACGCGACACACTTAGCTGAAGAGATCACTCCAAACTAGAGCCAGCACCTGTCAACGGCTGAATAAGTCCATACATTTCGTGCAAGCAATATTATTAATTAAAATAACCAGAGGGAAACTTGAACCAGATAATGTTGATGAACCTCAAAGCATTCATACAAATTCAATCAGGACATAAACCAATTCTATTCTCGCAACAGACCACCCAGATACTACAAATCCATGCATTCCAATTAGAAGAAAAATGAACGCAAACCACCCTTGTATAGCTGATGAGAAAAAAATGCATTTAGAACAATAAGTTAAATTATCTGGCAGACAAATCATCTACAACAAAAGAATCATGTTGCAAATGGTGATCTTATTTATAAATAGATATAACAGCTATGCTTGATGGGTAAAATAGGTTATCAATACAAATTAATAATATCACCATGCAAGTATTGAAATATCATATGAAATCATAAGGAAAGGTAGAAACCTCGTGCTCGACTTTTCCACTCGAGCAAGTGTGATGTTCATCATCGATAAAATAACATAGAAATAATGTAGACGTTAATCGTCTGATCAAAATTGGATTAGAATTAAAAGGGTAAATGGGTAGGTTTTTTCCAGTTGCAGCAAATAGACAGCTTACAAAAAGAAGCAGACTGAACTCCATGCTCACCAAATATGTGAAAACCTCAAACCAAATTTTATCCCCTGCAGGAATACGTTCTGCTAATTCAATTTAACTCAACTGAAAAACATACAAAATATGACTAGCAGAAGGCAAAGAAAAGGGATCAAGAATGCGGTTCAGGAATGGTGTCTCCTCTGAAGAGTACTCGGCAGAGGATGTCAAGCAAAGAGCAAACAAGAGAGGAATTGCATGCACAATCAAAGATGCAGCACGAGAATAAAGTATGCGGACACAAGGGAGGGACTATTTCTAGGAAGTATACCCATGTTATATTTTCAACAGCAATGATCCAAAGTGAGCATACACGTTGCATAGAAAGAACCATGACAGTTCATACATCAACCAAACTCTGACCTCCGAAGGAATGAGAATTGGTTTTCACATGAATCAGAAAATAACAGGACTGAAGAACAACCTCCATTCAAACACTGTAACTGTCTTGAAAAGTGGTAGCTTTATCTGATGATTGTCAGAGATCATCAACTCGACATCACAAAGATAATGCAACAGATCACCACTTCTCAAGCCTGGTAAAATCGCAACCTGCAAAAGAATTGGAACTAGACCATGATCATCACCCAAAGTTAAAAAAACTTAAGAACAAATTTCAATCAACACCAGTGAATGCCCAGACTACTAGTTCATCATCTCTACCAAATTTCAGTCCATCGCCGGTCTAAGATGAGATCAAAGACCACTAGTTCATCATCTCTACCAACAACAGACAGCAAAAGGGATCCTCAGTCCGCCCAAAAGCCCAAACGCTTTGTTCTATGAAACAAACTGATCAATGTCCCCATTCATCGTCCTTAGTCAACATCCTCAGACAAGCAGTTCGCTCCAAGGGAAAAGAATCCACTACGAATTCTTCATATAAAAAAATCCAGAAGCAGGTGATAAACAATCAGGGGAGAAGCTAAACCAAACACTTCCAACAAGGACATCCCGCGAACGAAGAGGAAAAAGGCCACCACCAATTCACCGAACAACAAAAAAATTTTGAACAAGCCGAGATAATAGATTATCAAAAAGACGAGGTCAAACCAAATAATCCAAATCAACCATTGGGATCGTCCCGAAGAGAGACCAAGCGAAACCGTCAGAAAAACAAGTTTCTGCAACCAGATGCTTTACAAATCAGACCGAGAAAGCAATCATCATGCCCATCAACAATCAATCGACAACTAGAACAATAGAACAGACTGACCTTCTCCAAAGAGGATTTCGCAGAGGCCCGTCACGCGAGAGAGAACGAACGAGAGAGAGAGAGAGAAAGAGAGGAATGCGAGCACAGCCAGGAACGCCGGAGAGACTGGAACGAGGGGCAGAGGAAGGACGATCGGGTTAGAGGAAGGAGACGAGAGCAACGGTCGTCTTTTTTTCTTTTTAAAGAAGACTATTTTGAGTTCCAAATAAAGTCATACCTCCAAAAGATTATATTAGGAAAGTTCATAAAGAATTACACGTCTACTAATAATTAACATTACTTTTTCCATGTGAAATTAGTTGTCTCTTTTTAAAGAGACTTTTTGAAAATTTTATATATTCTTTATATAGTATAATATTAAATAATCAATAACAGTTTTACTTATCATGTTATTATAATATAAATTTATTGGTATTTGATATTATAATATACTTTAAATTTAAATGAGTAAAAATTATTATGTTAATTATGAACTTTTTTTTTTATGGCTCAGGGATCCGTGCACCATATCAATATGGACAGCCCAACAAGCCCGGGGTAACGGGGGTAAACTCTGGGCGACGCTAGCAGAAGACCCACCACCTCGACGTCGCACTTAAGATCCCGTACGGCCAACAGGAGTTCGCACGAGATTTGAATTCCTCTCCTCCTCGTAAAGGATCATGTGAGCCTTATCTAACTAGATCACCGTAGGCGATGGTAACCTTTTATTATCATGCATAACAGCTAATGTCTGCTAAAAACAATTTTATCATGAAAATTGTGAATTTTCAAATTCTCTGTAATTTATTTAAAGTATTAAAATTTTGAAAAAAAAAAAGAAGAAGAAGAAATGCTTACACGTCACAAAGTGCTCTTAATAAGTAAATCGGTGCGCCCTTAATTATTTTGAAGTACAAAAAACTCCAATTTACCCTTTAGCAATAATAATTCCGACTTAAATCTTGATTGTCCTATCTTTTCAATCTATGAAACTCACAAGATCTAATACTCGTGTCGTAACAAGTTGACATGAATCAATGTGTTTAAGAAACTTACCTCTTTCGCTTTTCTTTTTTTCATCACTCGAAGGTCCATACCCATGCTGAAATACGAAGTAAAGTTGTCCTTGACGTCGTTAATAGCCAAAAAACTAGCAAGAGCACATGCATAACCCATAATTCATAAGTTTTTTTTTTCTTTAGTCGAAAACATAAGCCGAATGTTCTTTTTTTCTTTTTTCTTTTGTGCCATGCATAGACATAAGGTTGGTATATGTAATTATTGACATGCTGTCAAATCGATATGGTCTAGCAAACATGCATATAACTACTCACTTTGTAGAGGTGAATGGCCATTGCTTGATTAAAATATCTCTCTCCATCTATAAGTTTGTAGACTTTTGGATTGAACATTTCAACATGATATCAGAGTTAAGCTTAGTCTCAATTTATTCCATATGTGTGACCACCCATTTGTTAAGTTCCACTTGCCATTTTTAATCCAACTTGTGATTAGGAGAGGATGGTCATAGTATTTCACATCAGTTATTTATGAGATTTATATACTCTTTACACACATATAACCTTCCTCCACCTCTAAGCTTAGACTTTTAAATTGAAGATTCTAACACTTTCCAAGGTAAATAAATAGTGTTTGAGTTGGTGGTATCGCATAATTTGGACCCACTTTTTTTTAGAGAAAGTCAATTGAAAATGTTAGCAAAACTTACTTAAGAGTTTTTAATTTAAGGAAGGACTCAATTTTAATGAAGAGGGTCCATCCTCTACTAATATAGTCCCACCATACTTTTACCACTCCCTCCTGCGAATTAAAAGAAAGAACCAACGAATTCATCACATGGCATTGGCATGCATTTCAAGAAGTTTTTGTGGATGGTAAGCGCATTTTAGAAAGAAAAAAACTGGGATCTGTTTCGTTTAATATCTTTTATATTTTCTTCCATATATTAAGCACAACTTGAATTTTTTTTGCTTTTTCGTGAGGTCTAATTTTATTCATAAATAAAATATTTTTCAGTAGACCAACAAAGGGCACGAGTGAATACAAAGCATCCTATAATTATTTGCTAGCTTAGCTCGTTTCTTTGTTAAATTACGTCTTTCATTGTGCATATGGTTTGATTACAAATGTCTCGTCCGTGTAATACTTTTTTCAATAGAGTAATACCCAGTCTCCAGCTACGTATAATGCTGAATCGAGTCGACCCCAAAAGTCAAGCATTGTGGACATCAACTCAATTGGATTCCACTCCTATATCTACTACACCTAGTGAGGCTCGACCTTGTTTTTGGCATTGGCAACTGATACCTTCCAGGCTACTACACCTATCAACACCCAAAAAAAAAAAAAAAAAAAAAAAAAAAAATTGCTCAAGAACGGACTGGGAAGCTTCCTCCAGTACTTCAAAGTAGAAAAACAAGTCACTCTGATGTCATTGTTCCTCACCTGTCAATTTGCTCAAGAAAACCGGCACATAAATGAGTTTTTGTTAGATGTTGAACGAACTATGCAAGACTTTCCCCGGTCCAGGCCATTGTTGAAATCCGCAACATTCTAAACTCCATCGATTACATGAATGTCCAATATGATTGTGCTACACGACCGCTTAATATTTCAGATAAATGTATTGACACTTTTAAAACTTGTCATAAATATATAATTGAGTCCTAAAACATAAAAAAAAAAAAAAAAATTAAAAAAAAACGCAATTTAATCTTAAAAATTGTAAAATTGATGTGATCAAATTACTCTGTTAGCTCCTCCTACTTTGGTTAACAGAAATTACTGACGTGACTTATTTTAATAATTTCTTTCCTACGTGACAAATACTTTAAGTGAATAAGTCCACACCATCAAAAGATGCCGTGTCCTCTCTTCCCCAAATTGAAATCCCAATTGAATATTTCGGATTGACAGTGGGCTTTCATGTATCTTTTTCAAGTCTCCATAGAATATCTACATATTGTATTGGATATTGAGTTGTGGCTAGTCCCTTTGCCTCTATTATGCCTATCCAAGTCATATCGAAATATGAGTTCAAGGCGGTTTAAATGACCTTGAAGTATGATTCTTTTTGTTGTTGGCCTTCTTTAAATCTCTTCATCGCAATTGCCCGATGCTCCGCTTGCCCTCTCTGTGCCGACTCTCATTTTGACCTTTTATTTCATGCAATTTTTTTTAATTAATTTTCTTCTATTAAATTCTGCATAAGGGAGTGTGGTAGCGATTTTATTCCGACAAATCTTTTAAGAGAGTTTTTTTATTTCGTTCAATCATCTCATTATCTGTACATAGAAGACAGAGCTTGGCGGCGATATGGACAAACAGATAAAAGCTTATAATGTTAAAAAGCTATTAATGTTCAAATTTGTTTCAATTTTCTGATAATTAATCCATAAATTCGCCTGACAACTTGAAAAAGAATAAGGTTTTCTGGAAAATTCTCGCTTTTAAAAATCTTATATGTATAGTGGTGAAATTAGAAAGAAAAGTTCTTTTACTACGCATGGTAACAACAAAAAACACGTTACATTCCCAATTATGACAACTAGATCTTCATAGATATAAAAAAACTAATAAAAAAAATAAAAGAGAGAAGGAAGGTGATGTGGTAATGGTGGCAACACAATTGGTGAAGATAGAGGCATCAATGGTGGTTGTGATGGGAGCGACGGTGGCAATCAGGTGGTAGCAGCAACAATGTCATATTGGGAATTCATACGGGTTATTCTTAATATTGTTGTTAAAAATAGTTGGGGAAGATAAAATAAGACCAATTGAGATTTTCAAACATTGTTCTTGAGGATAATCAAACCATTCTCTTTACAGTACACATAGAGGGAACATGACAAACAAATTTGTATGTAAAACCGAGTAGAAAGGGAAAAAATAATTGAGAAGAGCGCAAAGATTTTCATGTTTTCTTGTTTCTTTAATGAGTTATGTCTGATATAACAATTTGTAGGTAGATAACAGTGAGTCTTATTTCTATCATTAATTCTTGCAATAAATTGAAAGCCGTTAGAAATCCCTTATAAATGGAACCATCAATCCAAAAAATGGGAGCTTATCCAATTTCTAACAAAGCCTGGTCTCCACAATTCATCAACTTAGCCTTGCAGAAAAGGCAATGGATCGATCATCACTTCTCAAATTCAGCAAACCCTCCAACCTAAAGCAATAAGCCCTTGAAAATTATCATCTCAAAGAAAAAGGTGAAGAGGAAATAGATCTATACAAAAAAACCTTCCTCCTCATTTACTTTAAAAATATCCAAGCTGCACAAAGTTAAACGAAGTCAAGAGATCGTTCCCTCTTCCCATAGTTGGAGGACAAAGATCCTCTTTCCTGACTTCTAAGATAAAAAGTAGAACACGGAGTTAAAGAGACATAACGAACAACTAAGATTTTGTACACTAGTGGAAGGTATACACTGTTAAAAATGGATAATAACAGGAAGAATGGAAATAGCACTTACATACACAAATGTACAAAATTAATATTTTTTCAAGGTTTCCGGGTAAGATTTATTGAAAGAAAAAACACAATCTCCATTGTTTGTAGTGTACTCAAAATGCCAATTGGAGACTAACAATTATAACAAATT
Organism: Eucalyptus virginea; assembly: GCA_014182375.1. Lineage (NCBI taxonomy): Eukaryota > Viridiplantae > Streptophyta > Magnoliopsida > Myrtales > Myrtaceae > Eucalyptus > Eucalyptus virginea. The sequence goes on along the minus strand of CM024521.1, from coordinate 43,083,922 downwards.
TCTAATTTAGAAACCAAAGTACAGGTACTACTGAATTGATTCCTTTTCTCAATAGAAGAACAAGAGAGTATCCATAAAATCTTGTTATGTGCACAATAATTGGAGTTTCAATATGAGAACTTGGTAGCTGGTGATTATATCAGATTGTTATGCAGTACCCTTAGTTCAGAATATGCCTGACAGAAGATCAAAGTATGCTTTGCAGAGACTCTGCAACATTCAATAACAGGAAATAGACCAACAAAAATCCGTAAGTTGGGAAGACCAAAGTAATCCGAGCCATTTAACAGGAGGAAGATTGTTTGGCGAATGACAAAATAGAATCATATACTTCAACCCGATGGGGGAGCCGCCACTAGGCTGACGAGAGTGAGTGCTATGACATTCACCTCAATAATAAAATGGGGAAAAAGGAACCAAGGTCCTCATACCAAAACAAAAAGAAACAAAAAGAAAAAAGTCTAATCGCATCATTGGTTACCAGTTGTGATGATCAGCTCGTACAACTATAGTTGCAGCCTCCTGACAGAACTTTTGGGTCAACATGGATCTGGAATCTGAATCCAAAAGAGGGAGAAGGCAACAAAACCAAACAGACTTCATTCAATAATTCTTATTTGTATTACTCCAACAAACTAAAATTCACATGAAAAATGAATGATACAGGGTACCAGCTTGCTTCTCCCACACTAAGTTGGTGAATCACTTTTCCCCAAAAAAGATAGCATAAGCAATATTTTATTTTTTTAAGCAAAGTCAAAGTCAATTCCCCTGGAGAGAAGAGGAATAAACAGACCAGCCATAGAAGTCATCAAAGTCCGCGCCTATGTCAAAATTCCACCCAGAACATATAGATGTAAAGGAGGAAGATTGTCAAGCAGACCAGCAACAGGATCGTCAAGATTCAATTGAAAATTTTTAATAATAAGACTATCAACAACAGTTTAACCCAACTAAGAACATGACGAGCTAACAAGATGCAAGATTATGTAAAGAGACCGGACCTCAAATCTGCCAGGAACCATACTTATGATGGAATTGCTGTTACCATTGCTCTGTTAGAGTTTGTCCTAAGATCTACACAATTACGCCTGATCTATATTCGAAGTTGCAATAATATATAAAATTGCAAAAATTTGCTCGACAAAGTAAGAAAACTGATGGGAACAGCTCCGCACATCCCATGCAGGAAGCATGAATTACTATGCGAGGTCTTGAAAACTTTTTATCCTCAAATTCAACATTAGGTAACTCATACATAGCTCAAACATCATACGACCTGCCAAAAGAAACAACAGCATACCATCTCAATCAAAGAGTAGGCATAAAAAAGGTCCATCCACATCATCCAAATTCCCACATTCATGATTCTTGCAGAGATAATTTGAAGGTTTATCAATGCCAGCTTCCTGAGGAGAAACTGGTACTGCTTGACAAGTTTTGGGGAGTAATTGAAGAATCCATGTGCAGGGATTGAGGAAACTAGTGGCCAAGTAATTCACAATGTCAGTAAACAAGATATAGGAAATCATTTATGAGGCAAATTTAGATCAGGCGAAGATTAAAATAAGAGCATCCAGAAGAGAGAACTCCCTGAGATTGATTACAGAGTGAACCAAACAAATTGAATGTAGACATGGGTAATCTGATCTGCCATAATATTAGTGAATAACCGCAATCAATATCCCACATTGCAAGTGTAAGGTTGAACCATCTGATAGATAAGGAACAGAGTCAGACAATTCCCAAAAATGTGTGCCACCTAATCACCAAGAAAGCAACATCTACAGTTGGAAGCACAATTCAAAAGCACCCATAGCTTTGGACACGCAATTCAATTGTAGTTTATCCAGTGAATTTTGCAGACAAAAACGAGAAACGCAGTATGATTTGCAGCAAGAAGACTCCAACCTACAAGAGGAAGACACTACACATTCCGTGCATTTCCTTTAATCCTTGTAAATAAAGATAGAAACAGATCTCTATCCAGGGTTCTCAAGAAGCTATAGACAATCCATATTAGAAGGATCCATATGTCAGCTCATGGCTCCTATCCACGAAGAAGACGATTCAGCAACTCAACTAAATGTGATTGCAATGGTTTATAACCTTCTGTTTTCAGTCAATTGACAAACTTGAATTCTTTGATCACTGAATCCTATACCATCTTCATGTGACACACTTAGCTGAAGAGATCGCTCCAAACTGGAGCAAGCACCTGTCAACAGCTGAATAAGTCCATACATTTCATACGAGCAATTTTCTTAACTAAAATAATCAGAGGGAAACTTGAACCAGATAATGTTGATGAACCTCAAGACATTCATACAAATTCAACAAGGACCTAAACCAATTCTGTTCTTGCAATAGACTGCCCGGATACTACAAAATCCATGCCTTCAAAGGCAATATAACAAATCAGAAGAAACTGTTTGACAACTCCAATTAGAAGAAAAATGAACACAAACCACCCTTGTATAGCCGATGAAAAAAAGATGCATTCATGATTCTTGGCATTCATAAAAAAAGATGCATTCATTGAGGCAGCAATAATTACCAAAAAGGACAAACTAGAGGTGGTGAAAATTATTTACTTAGCCAAGATGGAGCAAGCATAGGCAGCATTTGGTTTGATTAAGTAAAGTCTGCCATATCACAGTCATTGGCATCGTCATTTGGACAGCAGACACCCACCGAGAGACATACATTCTGATGAAAAACATTTCTCATAGACAATAGTATCCTATTCTGGGAAAAGATTATGCAGTTGACATCAATATTCAACAGTCATGAGAAACAGTAAAGGTACTGCACCATAGGTGACCATACTTCCATAGATACTTCGCTTTTCCTAGTTGAAAGGCATGCTCTCCAAGAAAATCCATATGTACAAGAACCTTAAAAAACAAGCAATAATGACTGCTTGATAATGAAAATGTATGAAGAAAGCAATATTGAAAGTTTTAACAAAAAGCAGTAGAAAGGATTAGAATGTAAGGCATGAAAGTTAAGTTGTCTAAAAAAAAGGGGTCATAATAATATTAACATAATGGTCTATCATACTATCGCAAAAGATTTAACTTTCAAAACTAATGAAATATGTAAATTGGATAAAAAGTGATGTGAAAAGAATATGTGACCAAAGTGTTGAGAAGCAGATGCTTATAAAATCATCCAGCCAACGCCTAACAAATGTATAATATCAGACAATACTCTCATATGGAAAAGGTGAAAAGGTAATAGATCTATAAAAAAAAACGGTTCCTCCTCAGTTTTTTTTGCTCAAAGCTAAATGAAACCAAGAGATCCTTCCCTCTTTCCATAGTTGGAGCACAGAGATCCTCTTTCCTGACCTCTAAGGAAAAAAGTAAAACGTAGAGTTAGAGAGACATGACAAACACCTAGATTTGTACGCTAGTGGAAGTTGATATACAATGTTTAAAACAGATAATAACAGCAAAACTGGATATAGTACTTACGTCAAATGTACAAATTTTAATTAAGATGTTTTTGAGGATTCTGGGTAAGATTTTTTGGAAGAAAAAGGACAATCTCCGTTGTTTGTAGCACAGTCAAAATGCCAATTGGAGACTAATAAGTATACCTAATTTCTACTCTATAAACCATAGTACATGAACTAGTGATTTGATTCCTTTTCTCAATAAAAGAATGAGAACATCCATAAAATATTTTTATGTGCACAATAATTGAAGTTTCAATGAAAGAAATAGGAAACAAGTGATTTTTTTGGACTATTTAGATGCAGTACCATAAGTTCTGATATGCCTGACAGAAGACCAAGGTATACCTTGCCAAGACTCTGCACCATTCAGTAACAGGAAATTGACCAACAAAAATCTGTAAGTTGGGAAGACCAAAGTAATGCAAGCCATTAGACAGGAGGAAGATTGTTAGGGGAATGAGAAATATAATCACCCTGAGTGTAATATGTCCAGCTGCCAGTTCAATGTTCTTAATGAAGAATCTCTAACAATAGAAAAGATCACAAAAGTGAAAACTGGATTTATAAGAAGAGAATATTAAACACTAAATCCTTACCAAAAAAAAAAATATATTAAACACTAAACATGACAGATAAATTAGTTCACATTTCTCCAAATTTATCCAACAAGGTAGCCATCCATTAAAAATTCTTGATCTTCCCATAGTTGGAGCACAAAGATCCTCTTTCCTGACCTCTAAGGAAAAAAGTGAAACATGGAGTTAGAGAGACATAACAAACACCTAGATTTATACACTAGTGGAAGTTGATATATACTGTCTAAAACAGAAAATAACAGCAAGAATGGATATAGCACTTACACAAATGTACAAAATTTCATTAAAATGTTTTCGAGGTTTCTGGGTAAAATGTTTTGGAAGAAAAAGCACAATCTCCATTGTTTGTAGCATAGTCAAAATGCCAATTGGAGACTACCAATTATACCTAATTTCTAATCTATAAACTAAAGTACATGAACTAGTGGTTTGATTCCTTTTCTCAAGGGAAGAATGAGAGAGCATCCACAAAATCATTTTATGTGCATAATAATTGGAGTTTTGATAAGAGAATGGGTAACCAGTGATTATGTAGAAGGCCAAAGTATGCCTTACACAGACTCTGCACCATTCAATAACAGGAAATAGACCAACAATAATCTGAAAGTTGGGAAGACCAAAGTAATGCAAGCAATTTAACAAGAGGAAGATTGTTAGGGTAATGAGACATAGAATCATATCCTTCTACAACCGATGGGGAAGCTGCCACTAGGCTGACAACAGAGAATAGTACGACATTCACCTCAATAATAAAATGGGGATAAAAGCAACCAAGGTCCTCATAGCAAAACAGAAAAAAGAGATCAAGTGTGGAGTGAAAAAAATAAGTTTAATAGCATCATTGGTTACCAGTTGTGATGATCAGCTGGCACCACTATAGTTTCAGCATCCTGAGAGAACTTTTGGCTCAAATCTGGAATCTGAATCCAAAAGGGGGAGAAGAGGAATAAACAGACCAGCCATAGAAGTCATCAAAGTCCATGCCTATGTGAAAATTCCACGTAGAACACATAGATGTACAAGCAACAGGATCGTCGAGAGTCAATTGAAATATTTTTAATAATAATAATACTATTGACAATGCTTTAACCCAACTAAGAACATGAGGAGCTAGGAAGACACAATTTGGAAAAAGAAGGTATATCGGGCAGCGTTGAAAGCTTTTTCCTTAGCGAAGTCTATTTCTACCGGGAATTCAAAAAGTTTTTTTGTACGACAATTAAATAGTCAAACACTAGATTAACTAATCTTAATCTGAAAATGATACTTTTTTTTTTTTTTTTTTTTTTAAATACAAGGTTTCACTTTTTTTTTTAATATGTTTTATCCGGTGGGGATTCTTATTTTCCTCATCGGTACAATTATCTGTCATATCATCATAATAAAAGATCATGTAAAGAGACGGGACCTCAAATCTGCCAGGAACCATACTTACAATGGATTTGCTGTCACCATCCCCCAAATATAGTTTGTCCTAAGATCTGCCCAATTATGCTTGATCTATATTTTGCCAATCACAATTGTCATAGTTGTCCTAATATATAAAATCGCAAAAATTCGCTCGATAAAGCAAGAAACTGACAATAAACAGGAACAACTCTATACATCCCGTGCAGGAAGCGGGAATTCCTGTGCCAGGTCTTGAGAACTGTTTATCCTCAAATTTAACATCAGCTAACATATACACAGCGCTAACATCATACAACCTGCCAAAGGAAACAACAGCATACCATCTCAATCAAAGAGTGGGCATAAAAAAGGAGACAATAATAACCATCATCCACATCATCCAAATTCCCACATTCACGATTCTTGCAGATATAGTTTGAAGGTTTGTCAATGCCAGCTTCCTGAGGAGAAGTTGGTACCGCTTGAGAAGTTTTGGAAAGTCATTGAAGAATCCATGTGGGAGGATTGAGGAAATTTGTGGCCAAGTAATTCACAATGTCAATAAACAAGATAAAGAAAATCATTTGTGAGGCAAATTTAGAACAGGAGAAGATTTAAATAAGAGCATCCAGAAGAGAGCTCCCTGAGAGAGTGAGTGATTGCAGAGTGAACCATACAAATTAAATGTAGACATGGATAATCCGATCTGCAATAACATTGGTGAATAGCTGCAATTAATATCCCACATGGGAAGTGTAAGGTAGAACCACCTGATAGAGATAAGGAACATAGTCAAACCCAACGAATACAGAGAACGCTCGGCTCAACACAAACCATCAACCCCCGCAATGCCAAACCCAAACGCGCCCGAGAAACCAAACAAAAAGAGGAAGTCATCAACATCGTGGGACCTGATCTTGCATGTTTCGCTTGGGGAGCTGGCTGGTGTAGCGGGCGATGCAATAAGAGACGACGAAAGGCGCGTCCTGCTGAGCGAGACCCACTCCTATGTTCGCAGAACCTTTAAAGGTCGAGCAGGTGGGAGGAGTACCAGGGTTGATGACGACGAGTTTGGAGCCTCTCTCTCCGAGATGAGCTGTGAAGGAATCGCCATCTTCAAATAATCCACTGCAATAAGAAACATAGGGAATTGCGAGAGATTCAGTGAAGAAACTCGACGACTTGAGTAGTCATGGAGAGAGAGGGGAGATGATCACCATGGCGAAGGGAAGCGAGGTCGAGGAGATTCTCGTCCGAGCGTCTCTCGCGCCCTCTCATAGCGAAAGAGAACTGACTGGCCAACTGAAGCGGAAGCCGACGATGCCCCCGCGAGTGCGACGGTTCTTCTTGAATCGCGAACGAACGAGGGCTTAAGCACTAGTACTACACGTAGTCGAACTCTTGTGCCTTTGTCTGGGTTTATATATAGTTTTGCGATATAATTTAGTGGGAATTTTGAAAAAAAGTATACAAGCTTAACAAAACTATATATTTATGACGTGGACACGGACGAGAATAAAATGGAAACTTGCATTTTGGTTTAATTTTTACGGTTGTTTTGATGTCATAATATCCAATATAAGGATGCTCACGAGAGTACACTTATTGAAATGCTAATTGGATTATTTTGATTTTAGTATTTTTCTCAAGGGGAACCTGTGTGTGTGGAAGAATAGGAATGCATGTTGCATGAACTTTCTTAATTTTGGATTTTCAATTTTTGGATTGTTTTTAATTTCAAATAGTGACCATATTATTAATTATTGATTCGTGAGCTCTTCCGATGTTGCATGCGTCGACGTAAGTGAAAAAAACAACTCTCGAGCAAGAAAAGAATGAAATAAATTTGGATTTTCGCTTGTTAAGAAACTAATTTATTACTTATGATTTTCAATAAATATATGTAAATAACTAATTTATCTGTCTTTTATATGTCATCATGCTTCATTATATTAAATACAATGTTTCCATAGTTAAGCAACCATTTACGAACTAGTTACATATCCTATAGTTTAATCAATCATAAAACGAGAATGCACAGGATTCAAACACGTGACATGATCGTCGAAGTCTATTCTATGCAATTGTCGGACACATGACGTGATGGTTAAGCAAACATTTATGAGCCCCACTCCACCACAACGACCTCGTTGCAAAATATTGCGCAACCATCAGGCCCCTGAGAGCCTCTTGGAGGAGGCAATCAACGGAATGCGCAAGTTCTTCGAGCAGGAGACGGATGCTAAGAAAACAAAATTTACAAAGAGGGTCATAAAAAACAGCAACATGGGACTTCATAATTTTCTTTTTTTGGCCAGAGGGACTTCATAACTCAGTTGCTGCTGATTGGAGGAACAGCATATTTTGCTTCATGACTTTCCGTTGCGTGTTTTTCACCTTTCGAAAAGGGAAAACTCAAGAGAAAGTTCACGAAGTGAATTGATTAAAAGACAGTTCGCAAAAAAATTGCAGTAGTTCATACAATTGTAGAGTAAATGGTTTTCATTGCATGATACTTGATGGCCTTTTCTATTTTCTTCAACAAATCAAGGGCTAAACTAGAAAGCGTACGAAACTTGAGTTATTTGCTTACTTTTCCATTGAATCGGCCAGAATAGATGTTGAACACTCATGAAATGAAAGTGCCCAGTTAATTCATTCAGCCAGCGAAGACAACTGCCACCGATGAATCTGTAAGAAGTTTCTCACCTAAATTCCACTACCTGTCATAGCATATAATCTTGCATCTAGTCTCAATCAATGATACGAATCAGCAAGACGATCCCTCAATGACTGATCATTTTTACTGATGGGAACCTCGGAGGTGGTCGTTCCGTTCTTTTCAGGTGGAAAAAAAAGAGGATGTTCCTTGACGGTTGACTTTATTCACGTTCTAGCGGTAGCAATAGGAAACTTTTGCACCTGAGTTGATATAAAATATCAACACCCTTTGTTGTACTCTCTAGGAATCCGTCCAACCATACTTTTACAGCAGCTCTAGTTCAGTCTTCTAATGCATCGCAATATCTCGAGTGTCGCTTGAGAGGATGGCCCCACCTTATGAAACAATGCAAAGGCAAGTCCCCATCCCAACACGACTTTTCAATGCATGGAATCCAGAAAGAAAGCAAGAAGGGTTTTTCCTCTAATCAGTAACATCAGAACCACATCTTTTCGCAGTTCAACTTCTCATGTCCAGAGGCACATGATTGTTAAATTAGCTGCTCACATAGCTCAGTACCTTAGTTTCAAAAGGGTCCAATTTTAATTGATTTATAAAACTATCACAAGCCTTGGCATCAATCAAGGTTGTCCAAGATTCACCAACCTGTTGTCTGTTTCACTCAGATGAACCTTGAGATTTCTATATGCTTACTAGATCATATGGACCCAGCTCGTAGATAATAGTTATGCTTACCTGAGAAGTCCAGAAACTCTCCTAAAGTGATGACAAAGAGAGGGCTCAAAACCAAAGATTCCTCTACATATAGATTTCTGTAATTGCGAAGAAGTCAAGAGCTAAGACAACATCGAATCGTCCAGTCATCTATCATTGTTCAACTCTGTCCTAACAGATTTTGTTTTCATAAATTGCAAAACTTTGTGTACTGGCCGCCCAATCCCCCAAAGAATCAGCCATCATTAAACAGCATTGTCATTTTCTCAGTTCGGGGTAGCCCATAAGCTATCCTTCCATTTTTTATGAACCTCATAATTCTAAAGTCAAGCAAAAGTCATTGTTCTCTTCACTTCTCTTCTCTCAATCAATCAGCTATAAAGAAGATGCTCATATCATGCATTGACATTGTACTGTCTCCATAACACTCAATTCATAATCCAAATGTCTCCATAACATTCGATTCATAATCCAAACTTATTACACATTCACAATGAAAATTGAATTGCAGTAGAGAGAGAGAGAGAGAGAGAGAGGGGAACCATGCCTACCATCGATTTGGCCTCCGACTCCGGCGAGCAGAAAGCTACGACAGAGCGGGCGACGACTCGAAAGCCGGCGTCAAAGGCCTCGTCGACGCCGCGATCACCGAAATCCCTAGAATTTCGTCATCCGACCGCAGGAGACATCCCAAGGCAGGCAGCTCCGAATCGAGCGGCGGATCCGAAAATCTCAGCTTCCCGATCATCGTCCTCGGCGGACCCGGCCAAAGAGGAAGGAGGCGATCGACAGGATGCGACGCGCGTCGGGGACGCTGGGGTTCTTCAGGCGGCACTGATGGAGGAGATGAAGGAGGGGAGGGGGAGTGAGGAGGTTGTACGAGCGAGACGAGGAGGCAAAGGGTGGCGTTTGTTCTACACGCGCGACATGAAGATGGAAGACGGTGTCGAGCTGGAGTGTTAGTGGAGAGACGCTATCTTTCTTTTTGATAAGTATTTGCACTGCCACCTGCGAACATACATTGAAGAGGAGAGAAATTAGTTAAAATAGTTGAAAAAGGCACACTATTGATAGGCGATATAAGTCTTTTCTCGGACCTCTAATGCTAGTCCGAATCGGACGAGTCATCCTCCGGAGCAATGAGTGGGCCGTGCACGTACGATTCAACATCCTCCCAATCAATGATTGGGATGTGCACATCAGCTAGGCACCTTCGATCCAATAAGGGACACTGACGAATTCTCAGTTTCTTTAAACGTGTGAGGTTGCATATCTCAGATGGTATATCCTTTAATCTTAGACAGCAAACTAATTCCAACTCTTCGAGCAAAGAGAAATTTCCAAACCATTTCGGCAAACGTTTTAGCCTCAACCAAGATTGAATCTTGAGAGATTGCAGAGTTGTCACATGTTGAATCCCCTTGGGTAATGCCACCAAATCTTTACATTGTCCAATGGTAAGAACACGGAGATTCGTAAGGAGTTGCCATCGGGTGCCATGCTCGTCTTCTTGGCACAATAAATCGAGTCCTTGACAATTCCAAATGTTGAGTTCCTTGAGCGAGGAAAGGTGCTGCATCTCATGAGAGAGACTCCTTAGGTTGAAATCGCGGATGCTCATATACTCGAGGTTACTGGCCAATCGGAGTAGAGTCTTAAGCATGGTGTGCTCTAGATTATATCAGTATTATCAAGATGTAGATATTTTAGTCCAGAGAAAGGAACCGTTCCTTTTGATGGGCAATTTGGAATGGCCATCAATTGTTGTTCCAACATTTTTGTGCCATCTATCTTCAAGCATTCCACCTGGGGGAATGATGGTATAGAATTCAAGTGGGGACAACCGTATATTTGCACAAACTGAAGTTTTGGGAAGGATGACTGTGAGATGTCTGACCGATGTTTCTTATGTGCTCCCATTTCTCGCATTCTTCCCCACCATCCTTTCAACTCTTTGCAGCGGGAGAGGTTCAGTCTCTCAAGAGATTGAAAGAAGGGGAGTGTGGTATTAGATGGCTTGGGGTCACTTGTCTGTTGAACGAACTTTAACACATCCAAGAAGTCGAGACTCAACTTTCTTAGGGAAGGGAGTTCACTCAAGGGTGGCAGCTGGCTTAGTGAGTTACATTGATCAATTAAGAGTTGTCTAAGTTTGACCAATTTCCTCAAATCTCTAGGAAATGTTTGAAGGCACCTACAAAGTGAGAGTTTAAGGGTCTCCAAGTTCACCAAATCAATGATCGAATCTGGCAAACTACGAATCGGATTCTCAAAAATATGAAGAAATCTCAACTTCTTCAACTTTCCTAAGGAGGAAGGAGGGAGAGGGATATTTGTATGGTCCAAATATAATGCTCGACAATGTCCACAACTAGAGAAAACTTTGTGATAGTTATGTATAGAGAATTCACCTTTTAAAGGGAGAAACGTCCGCAATTTGGATGTTTTGAGTAGGGATAGCACTTTCTCTTCAGAGAAAGTCTCTGAAATAAACGATGCATGTCGAATTCCTCTATCGTTATCTCCTCCTTTAAAATTAACGATTTTGCATTCACCTCCAGCAACTTTTTGGGCAAGATCATGCATGAGATCATGCATCTTGAATCGTTCAACCTCGCGGCTATAGCTATATTTGACTATTAATTCAGCATCAAGGAATGACCCACATAGTAGTTCTGATAAGTAATTGTCAGCGACCTTTTCAAGGTTGTCCTCCCCGTTGCATGACTCAATAAAGCCTTGTGCCACCCAAAGACGGATCATTGTATCTTTCTCATAGACATAATCTTTCGGAAACAATGAGCAATATGCAAAACAATTTTTCAAGCATGACGGGAGATGATCGTAACTGAACTTCAGGACTTGCATAATTCCTCCATTAACCGCGTCAATTTCTGGTATTTTTGGAAGTTCATGCACTTTATAACGGAGCCATTCATATTTGTTTTTGCCATACAAAAGGCCTCCTATAGTTCTAATGGCAAGGGGAACCCCGGTGCATTTTTTAACTATATCACGACCCATCTTCTCGAGTTCTGGGTCTAATAATTCTACCCCATCTCCAAAAGCCATTTTCCTAAATAAGTCCCATGACTTCCCTTCAGATAAGTCACCGAGAACATGGATGTCTGATTTCGCATCCATGACTGTTGCAACTTTGTGGTTGCGAGTGGTTACAAGTATCTTGCTTCCCCGTAAACCACCCTTTAGCCACTCTCCAAGCTTCAACCATTCAAGCCGATCTTCATTCCACAAGTCATCCAAAACAAGCAAGTATTTCTTCCTCCTTAAAGTCTCATCTAGAAGACTCGACAACTGGTCTTCAGGCTTATTATCAAGATCTGGACACTTTGCTGATTTAAGAATTTGTTTGATAATTGAATTCACATCAAAGACATCAGATACACACACCCACCACATGTGATCACACCCAAAATGTCCTTCTACTTCCCCATCACGGTACACTAGTCGTGCAAGTGCAGTTTTTCCAAGACCTCCTTTACCAACTATGGCAACAAATGACACACTCTGGCTAGAGGAGGAATCAAACAAAAGTCGTTTGATCTTTTTCTTGTCCTCTTCCCTACCAATTATATCTCTGTCGGGTGCAAAATTTACAGTTTTCTTTCCTCTCCCGATGGCCATTGTTTCCTCACTCGGATGCGGCTCTAAATGGAGTTTCTTATCATTTGCAATTTGATCCAGTCTCTTCCTAAGTTCCCGAATCTCATTAGCCACTTTGAGGCGGTGTGCAAGCGGATTCCATTTAGAGAAGAAATTGCGTACCGCTTTCGATATCTTGTTGCCGGGAGTGACCTTCCGCCTCAGAACTTCTGTTGCGACATCGTCCAGCAAGTCCTGTGCGTCGTACAACACGTCCTTCAAATTCATGAGCCAGAGCTTGACCTGCTCGCTGTCCCATTGTTTCTTCTCGGCATCCGAAAGCACAGTTTGGATGGTCTCGACGGTGTGCTTGAGACCTTCGAGATCATCCCTCGCACCTCGTACACGATGGGCCTTCGAAAAGATGTTGGCACCGGCGAGTTTCATTATGTCGTTGGTGAGGGTGAAGAGCACTCCTTCAGCCATTTCCAAAAGGCAAAAGCAGGGGTTAAGGAGTGCTTGAGAGGAGGTTGCAGAGTTGATGCTTTCGTTGGGTAACAATGGTTTGGTGGTGCCTCGTGGTCTACTTCATGCACGAACATATAGAGCAAGGTCAAAGGCAGCTCATTGTAAAATTCAGTCAACCAATGGGAATGGAATTGACCAACAAGCTGCGCATGACAACGTTTCTTGGCTGGAGAATAGTTTTTTTTTTTCTTTTTTCAGAAATAGTTCTTTTTTATTTCTATTCCGGAGAACAATTTCTGAGTAAAAGAACTCGTTTGATAACTACACAAAATTTCTACTCTTGGAATAGAAAAAGAACAGAAATATGTTTGGTAACGCAACAGTTTCTTTTTTTATTTATTCGTTTTTTTATTTTTGCTTATGGATTGGCAACTACCAACCGCCACCCGCCGCCGCCGCTGCAAGACCATTGGCCACCGACCGTCACCGCTAACCGCCGTTGACGACCGCTGGCCGGCGACGAAAGACGGCAGCTGGCGATGGTGGCGGCTGGTGGCGAGCGGCGGGCAGTGACAGGCATCGGCAGCCGGTAGTCGGCGATGGCTCCGAGCGGTTGGAGGTGGCTGCGGCAAAAGAAAGGAATAAAAGAAAAAGAAAAAAGAAAATTAGCTTATTTCTAGAAATTGTTCCCGCGAATAAAAAGTAACTTTTTTTGTTTGTCAACTCGATCCTTATATTCCAAGAAGGACGATGCAAACAGGGGTTGGTCCCTCTTCATCTAGATGGTAAAAAAAAGGACAAATCAATTATTCATGCCATGTTAGGTACTCACTCTTTTGAAAGAAAAGAAGAAAAAAGAGTAGTAGCTTAACATGTCAAGATTATAAATATTTTTTCATCAAATATGCACAAGGTACGAAATGTTGCCGCTTTAATTTCCATGGAATGCAACGAGAGAAGTTCAACGTAACATGGCCACTTACCCCAAGGAGAAGTTCGACATAATGTGCACATGTCACTGAATATTTTCTCCTAAGGAATAGTGAGTGTTCCCATTTCTTTTCTTCAAAACCATCACTGTGCATGAATAGCTTTACTACTTGTGGATGCAAATTGAAGTGACTCCCGATGGCTATGGGACTGCCATGCTGTGGAGGTCTTTCACGACACCGAATGTTTGCAAGGGCCCACATGTCTTTCTTTCATGCCACCAAACATGGGCACCTACTATTTTTCCTTACTTGGTCAATTCGAGTTGGCATGATAATGTTTCTGTTTTTATTTTTTTACTTTTTTGTTCTTTTGCTTCTCAAAAAAAAAAAGAAAAAGAAATATATATATATATATATATATATATATATATATATATATATATATTTAGTATCGTTAGTTAATTTTTTTATTCCCTAAATTTAAAAAGTGGTTAGAGAATATATTTAGAATAAAAACAAGGAAAAAAATAACTTATTATTTTCGAGAACAATTTCTAGAAGTAAGTTATTTTCTTTCTTTCTTTCTTTCTTTTTTTCTTTTTTTGCTTTTCTTCTTCTTCTCCTTCAAATCGCTCGATGGACATTCACCCGCTTGCCGCAGCTGCCACAGCCGAGTTGCCAACCGTTGCTATCGCCGCCATCACCTGCTAGAGGAGGAGAAAGAAGAGAGGAAAAAAAAGAAAAAAAAAAAGAAATCTCAAGAAATATTAAAAGAAATTCTATGGCAAAAAAAATTTTATGGATCGTACCAAATGCATTCATGTTCTTTTTTATTTATTCTAGAAATAAAAATTTTGCATAGTTACCAAGCACATTATTTTACTCATAAGGTTTCGACTTTCGTGCACACGGGAGCACTATGGACTATTAATATTGGTTTTTTCCTGTATTGTTGATTATGATTTCCTTCCTTAACTTGATTAACGTTTCCTCTTATACTTGCGACATACAATGTTGATGCCACCACACGACCGCCATATTGGAAAAAGATTGAAAAACAATAGGAGAGAGAGAGGGCGCCAACCCACTTTTGTTCATTTTCTCTTGAGACCGAATTCTGCCCAGCTGGGAATGGAAATATTTTCTTGATCCGTTGTCGGAATGGAATTGACCCACTAAGACGCGAACGCAGGCGCAAATGTTTGGTGGTGGGAAAGAAAGACGCGTGGGATCCACCGAAAAGGGTCTTAAAGAGAAAAAGAGGATAGACCCAAAAATTGTGATCGCATCGACATTGATTGCAACCCAAATGCTTGGTAGTGTGAAAGGAAAAGATGCGTAGGGTCGGGAAAAAAAAGACTAAGTGGGAAAAATAGGATAGACCCCAATATTGCGGTCGCATCGACCCCAAAAATGCGTAAATTTGGGATATGATATTCTTAACGCGACAAATTTAATCACAATTATTGAAACATAAAAGAAATTAACAAACTTTCACATTAAGGATTCATCAGTGTCGTAAATAATAGATGATTTATTGACAAATAGTTGTTTACATCGCTTAAAATAATTAATAAATAAATAATATTTTCATAATCAACGGTCTTTTACATCTAAAGTTATTTTTGTAAACGATATAAGCGATCATTTTATGTTTTCTAAATCATTGATTTTATTAATTAACAATTTATGCCAAATATTTTCATTGATGAAAAATATACTTTTCATTTGTTTGTTGATGTAAATTATACAAACATTCATTTTTGGCAAAGTATTTTTCCAAACGTTGAGTTTCAAGTTTTGCTATTATCAGTTTACCTGATAACCATGGAAATATACACATTAACGGGGTTTCTATTTTTGTCACTGTTCTAAATCAAGTTGAATTCTTACTCTATAGTTGCTGAAAATGATTTTATATTTTTTGACCTCTACAGTAAGATAAGATAAATTTCCTTGTTTGGAATGATAAGGGTATCCAAATTTTTGGGTCGACTGTTTTCCATGAATGCATATGAAATGCTTCATTACGGTGGCAAAATACGAAGGAAAAACAAGAAGGGAAAATTTCAAATAAGGACCCGAAGTTGACTAATTTTCTCAAATAAGGACCTAAAATGAACTTTGTGTCAAATAAAGATCTAAAGTGGACCTATTGTCTCAAATAAGGACCCGAAGTAGTTGACAAATCCGACGACCGGAGTTTGGGCATTTTTGTCCAAAAAAAATATAGGGAAAATTAACGAATCCTAAAACAAAAACAAAAAAACCCTAGGTTTTCTATAGTCTCCCCGTTCCTTGTACCCATCCTCTGCGAAGTCAATGACCGAAGCTCTCCCCATTCCTTGTACCCATCCTCCAACAAAGTCGAAGACCCAAATTCTTCACCGGTTGAGGCATGAATTCAAAAACAAGAAGAAAACCAAATGCTTCTTTCTTTGTTTGCAGAGACCCAAATTCTCCGCCGGTCGAGCAATGCGAGGAGCGACGAGAATTGAGTCGTGACAATGACTGAGTAGAGATTTGGTTGAGGAGCAGCGGGGGAGAAGAAAGAAGAAAATGTAAACATCTAAATGAATAACCTAAACTTAATTAATTTAGAATTATCCTTTTTGTCAAATTACAAATTTCTAACAAAATTGTCCCTATTTTAATCACCGGAAAATGTATGCCGGCGAATTAAGGTCCTCAATAGAGATTAACTGGATCACTTTGGCTGTGCTCTCTAACAAAAGCTCTCAAAGCTCTCAAAGCTGGCGACAAAGTCCCTATTCACTCGATTTCTTCTTCGGTTGATTCCAGGCGGTTTGACCGACAGTTGAGGCTGCCATTTAGCAGCGAGTGGCGCCTTGGGTCACTCTTCAAACCACACCGAAGTTTCTCCCTGGTACGTCATTCTTTTGGGCCGATTATGGAGGAGATCGATTAGGGTTTTGTCCTGATTCTGCTGCTGTTTTTTCGTTCTATTGCTGTGATGGCCTCGGCTTCGGCTCAGGCCCATTGTCTTGATGAAGGGCCGAGTGCTTCTGCTCCAGTACCCCAAAAACATGGCCATTCTTCTTATGATGATTTGTCTAGAAAAGATAAGGCTGGTTTGCGAGAGGAGAGTGGAGACAGATCCTTGTATGGTGTTGTTAATGAGAACACGGGTAGTGATTCCTAAGTCCTTGTTTTGTTGAAGGAAATTGCTGCTCGTGCTCGCTCCTCTCGCGCTACGATTGGGCCGAGAGGTAGAAGCAGAGGCAGATCAGGCTCTAAACGCCCTCAGAGAGCTTTCTCAAGGAGCTCAAATTTACGTTCTTGGGCGAGTGTTGCGGTAGCTGAAGTGGCCTCTAAGGGATACGACCTTGAGTTCTTCCCTCCAACTTATGTTAAAAACAGGCTGGTAGTTGAAATGACAGAGGAAGACCTCCAAGCCGCCGACCCAAAACTGCAAGAATGTCTCGTGGGATACTACATAGGTAAGAGGATACCTTTTGTAGTTACTGAAGCGGCTTTTAAAAAAGCTTGGGGATCTAACTTGGCTGAAGTTATGGCAAATGGGAAGGGGTTTTTCTTCTTTCCTATTCCGGACAGGGAATTTCGAAGGAAGGTGCTGGAAGGAGGGCCCATCACCGTCTCCAAGGTGCCACTAGTTCTTCAGCAATGGAGACCGGCTTTGGAGCTAAGGAAAGATGCTCACCTCACGGTTCCTGTATAGGTTAGACTCATAAATCTCCCTGCTGCCTTTTGGTCT
This sequence comes from Eucalyptus virginea, assembly GCA_014182375.1. NCBI lineage: Eukaryota > Viridiplantae > Streptophyta > Magnoliopsida > Myrtales > Myrtaceae > Eucalyptus > Eucalyptus virginea. The sequence continues at coordinate 43,066,338 of CM024521.1, read as the reverse complement.
TCACAATCTATAAGCAAAGTTACTAGTGCTGTAGGGAAACCGATGTATGTAGACCTGAGAACAGAGCAGATGAAAATGCTCACTTATGCTAGAGTTTGTGTAGAAATCACAGCTAAGCAGGCTCATTGTCAGTTCGTCTAGGTGGTTCATCAAGGCGAATCTTGCCTGGTTGAAATAGAATATGAATGGAAGCCTACGGCTTGTGCAGGTTGTGGTATTTTCGGCCATAAATGCAATTCTGTTAATGCTCAATCTTTCGCTAATCAGTCCCGACAGCCTTTGAATGAGAGAACCCTTGCTCTTGCTGCAGTGCCCTCGCCTTCTACCCCTGTTCCTTCTCAGCAAGTGTAGGCCGGTGACAGGACACAAGATAACCCCCTCTTTGTTAATTCTGATGCGGGTCTACCAGTAAGAGAGGACCCTTTGAAACCTCACAAAGATACTAATCCTGCTGAGATTCTTCCACCTACTGCTAGTACACCTACTGTTTCGACTTCTGTATGCGAGGGAAGCCAGGATCTGGTTTGCTTTGCAAGTATTCCTCCGATTCTTGCTGAACTAGGTTGAAAGCAAGTCCCTAAGAAGAAAAAGGCCCAGGTTAACAAAGAAGCTGCCTCCTTTAGTCTAGCTCCGCCCAATGAAGGTGGACAATCTCTTAAGTTGAAAGGTGCTGCCTCGAGAAAATCTGGTACTGGTTTTGTGCCTCAAGGCATTGGAAGTTCCCTACCTAAAGCCGTTGATGGCTCCTCCTATCTAGCGAAAGCCAAGGCTGTTCATCCTCCTTTTAACTTGGCTGAGTGTTCTGATGAGATTGACAATCCCAGTCCTTATGATGGTGTGGATAATGAAGACTTGCTCTCGGTTGGCTGTCCCTCACCGAAAGGCCTTCCCTTGAATGCTCCTGTTGAGACGTTACAAGATAAACTACTGTTATTATGCCCGGAACACCCACCTTCGGTGGCTCCTATTTCGACTACTGGTCGAAAAAGGACCACTAAAAAGAGGTAGCCCTCTCACTCTCACTCTCCATTGTAAATATGTACATAGGCATTTGGAATATAAGAGGCCTCCTTGGTCTACTCAGGCGAGCTGAAGTTAGGAAATTTGTCTCCAAGCACAATCTTTGTTTTGTTGGTCTTATTGAGACGAAAGTCTCTGAATCTAATTTCGACTCCATCTCCTCCTCCTTGTTAAATGGCTGGAATTGGGTTGCTTATTATGAATTCTCACATCGGGGCAGAATCTGGGTAGGTTGGAACCCGGAGTACGTTAATTTTGAAACTTTGGCGATCAACGACCAGGCTGTACATGGTCAATTAAGGATTAACCTTTCTAGTATGAATTGTTGCATCTTTGTAGCATAAGGGGAGCATACTTTTATTTGTCGTCGGCCTCTCTGGGAGGACCTACTACATATGAACAATCTGCAGGAGTCGGCTTGGTTGGTGGCCGGAGACTTCAACACCTTAAAGGATCCCTCCGATCAGCTTGGTAGTTCTAACACCTGGATTCCATACTTCAATGAATTTGCTAATTGCTTAGCTCAAACTGAATTAGAAGATCTCAGGTACGTTGGCCTTTGATTCACTTGGTTGACATCTGCTGGTGCGACTAGAAAGATGAGGAAGATTGATCGGGTGTTGGTCAACACTAAATGGAATATGGATTTCTCTTTCTCGAAGGCCTCATTTCTGAACTCGGGTATCTCTGATCATTCGCCCATGGTAGTCAGAGTTCTCAATTTGGTGATCACGAGGAGGCCTTTCAAGTACTTTGATTATTGGGCAGAGCACCCGAACTTCACCTCCATTGTTCAACATGTCTAAAATTCGCCGGTTGATGGCTTCTCCATGTACAGGCTTGTGTCCAAACTAAAAGTGCTGAAAGGTAGACTCAAGCAACTCAATAGAGAGGTATACTCGAATATTTCACTGAGGACGGAGGAAGCTAGAGAAGCCCTTCCGGTTGCACAGCTTGATCTTCAACTTGATCCGAACAATTCTAAGTTGGCTGATCTACAGAAGTTGCGTCGTTGACTCTTCGTGGACTTGTGCATAAATGAAGAATTGTTCTACAAACAAAAATCAAGAGTCTGGTGACTTAAAGAAGGTGATCGAAATACTAAATTCTTTCATCTTTCTGTAAAAAAGACAACTCAGAAATATAATCCTCTCTATTAAAAACACCTCGGGGGAATTGATCACAGACATTGACTTGGTTCCGCAAGTCTTTGTCTCTTACTTTGCGGATCTTCTTGCTCCTTCAGTGTCCCTCACCAAGCCTTCCTTGCAAGAATTAAAGGAGTTTATTCGAAGGCCGTTGTTTGTGGACCAGGTTAGCTCCCTTTCTAGCCCGATTCTTGACACCGAAATTCGAGATACTCTATTCTCTCTCCCAAGAGGCAAAGCTCCGGGCCCGGATGGTTTTACAACGGAATTCTTTAAGAGCAATTGGGATATTGTTGGCTCGTCCGTGATAGAGTCAGTCAGGGAATTCTTCTCTTCTGGTTGTCTCTTGAGAGAGGTAAATAACACAACTTTGCCTTGGTACCTAAAGTGCCTAATGCATGTGCGGTTTCTGATTTTAGACCCATCGCTTGCTGTAATACTATCTATAAGATTATTACCAAGATTCTGGCTAATCAACTTGCTGATGTCTTGAGTGATGTGGTTGATCCTTCCCAGAATGCTTTTTTAAAGGGAAGAAGGATTAGGGATAATATTTTGATGGCACAGGAACTCTTTGCCGGTTTTCATCTAGACCCATATCTCCTTAAATGTGCTATCAAAGTAGATTTTCAAAAAGCATATGACACTGTTGACTGGGATTTCCTTCAGCTTACTCTTGTGGCTTTTGGTTTTCCTGATTCTCTAATTCGGCTGATTATGGTTTGTGTTCGGACTCCGAAATACTCTATTTCAATCAATGGAGAACTGCATGGTTTTTTCCCCGGTGGGCGGGGCCTTCATCAGGGCGACCCTATGTCTCCTTATTTGTTCACCCTGGTGATGGAGGTGTTCTCAGGAATCTTGAGTGCTCGCACCTCACTCAAGGAATTCAAGTACTTTTGGATATGCAAAGCGATCAAGCTTTCTCACCTCTTTTTCGCAGATGATGTCTTTCTTTTTAGTCAGGCTGATCGGGTGTCCATTACCATGCTAAAAAAAGGCTTGGATTTATTCTCTTCTTGGAGCGGTTTGGTTCCAAATAAGAACGAGAGTGAAATATTCATTTCGGGCGGCCCTCCTTCTCTATGCAACTACATTTTATTGGCTTTTGGTTTTCAAGAAGGAAAGCTACCGATGCGATATTTAGGAGTGCCTATCATTTCCTCCAGGCTTGGGAAAATAGACTGTATTGCTTGATTGATCGGATCATTGCCAAGGCCCAATCTTGGGCTCATCGTTTTCTTTCTTTTGCTGGAAGATTGCAACTAATCAGGTCAGTCTTACATTCCATCCAAGCTTTCTGGTCAAGTGTCTTTACCTTGCCAGTTTCGGTCCTTGATAGTATTGAAAAAATTTTGAGGCAGTTCTTATGGAAAGGAGCCACCCTCGGTAGGGGAGGGGCAAAGGTTTCATGGGATGATATATGCTTTCCAAAGATGGAGGGAGGCCTCGGTATTCAGAAATTGAAAGACCGCAATAGAGCAGCGATGATGAAATACATTTGGATTCTTTTCACAGATAAAGAATCCTTATGGTGCCGTTGGATTCACTCCAACTTCTTAAAGAGGGATAATTTTTGGATCGCCTCATCTCCTAAAGTTTGCTCATGGGCCTGGAAAAAAATCTTGCAATTAATAAGAGATTCTCGGCTTTCCTTCCTTTGGAAAATTGGTAACAGACTTTCGATATCCCTATGGTTTGATCATTGGCACCCAAAGGGCCCTTTTAATCTTCTTATACCAAATCATCTCATCCAGAACTCGGGCCTTCCCAAGCATGCAGTTGTGGCTGATCTCCTTTCACCAATGGGCTATCCTCTTCGTTTTCTTCTGGAAAGTTGGGGACTCTCCATCCCGACGCTATCCTTAGACCCAGACATTTTCTCTTGGCGTTGGCATCCATCCGGTTCCTTTTCGGTGGGTTCTGCCTGGGACCACATTAGGGTTAAAAAAAGTCGAGTACCTTGGGCTTCTCTTATCTAGAATAACGACATTGCACCTAGGTTCCAATTCAATTTATGGTTGATTGCTAGAAATCGTTTGCCTACTCAGGAACTTCTTCTTTCTTATGGTAGGATTGATTTCGCTACCTGTGCCTTCTGTAATGAAGTTCTTGACTCCATTGATCACTTGTTTTTTGATTGCCACTTATCGGCGTCAATTGCCTTCTTTTGGGCAACTCGTTGCAACCTTCCTTGGCGCCCCTGGCCTTGGGTGGAGAACCTCCAATGGGCTATGTCTTTTCTTAATGGCAAAGATTTCTTTCACAGTATAGCTCACTTCTCTTTTGCTGCCATGTGCTACATTATTTGGAAGAAAATGAATGCTATCATCTTTCGTGGGGAAACGGTGGCTGCTGCTGCACTGAAAAATCATATTGTCAAGATTGTCAAGGATAAAGCCATCACTTTCTCAAATGTCCCGAATATCCCAAGAAATAGAAGACTTCAGAGGAGTTGGGGTTTCGACCCCTCCATCTTTGCTGATTGCTCTAAGATTACTTAGCTACGGTAGTGGAAGCTCCTGTGCGGTTCTGTTTCAAGCCTTTTGGCTCTCCGTTCTTTGGCCCTCTCCTTATGGCGGTCGAGGTTCTTTGAAGGGTTTAGTGCCTTGGTGTTTTTTGTGTGACCTCTTCAGTCTTTTGTTCTTTGTTGTTGCTGTTTTCTTCTCTCTGCATTGTAGCTTTCTTCTTCCGACTCCCCTCCACTCTGCTTGCTGTTGCAATTAGAGTGTAAGTTTTGGCGCCGTCTGTTGTTCTTTTGTCCGAGCTATAAAATTCTTTACATTTACCCAAAAAAAAAAAAAACTGGATCACTTTGAGTCCTTATTTGACACAAAATTTACTTTGGGTCTTTATTTGAAACAATGGATCCACTTCGGGTCTTTATTTGACACAAAGTTCATTTTGGGTCCTTATTTGAGAAAATAGATTCACTTCGAGTTATTTTTTGGAATTTTCCCAAACAAGAATCATTCATACCGACTATAACTCTAGATAGAAAAGCTGAAGTTAAATTTCACTGCACCCAAAAGATTCTACACCTGCTCTACTTTTGTCAGCTTAAAAAGGAGAGGGCGACGAAATTACTTAACGACGAGCTGGTCGATTTTTGTGTATATTTTAACCTGTCACTCAAATAGGAAAGCTAAAGACCAACCCCTGAGATCCACATACCACCATTATGCTCTAACATTTGGCTTTCTGACACCGAGCAAATGAAGTGACAAACATAGTCGAAGATATGCTCTTGCCGAGGGCGCCAAGGAAACTTGAAGGCAAAATTGGAAGGAGAATATAGATGTTGAAATTCTGATTAGATACCTGACCAGTTTAATGGGAGTAGTCATGAGCCTCCGTTATTTTACCTTCAAGAATTTATTAAACATGTTGCTTGTGCTTGGACATAGTAAGAGTCTTTGTACTTTCTGCTACTCCCAACATGGATTTCATTCTAAAACCATTTCATACTATGTATCCAAGCATCTCAACTAATATCAAGAATTCTTAATATCTGTTAAGAACAAAGCATGCCACAGTAAAAGAAGAATACTTAACGCTCCTAGCATTATTCTTTCAAAAGCTAGTATTATATCAAATTTTGACCAAACAATTGTCGTGGATTGCACCGCAAATTAATAGCGTGATGACCTCTCAAGGCTCCAACATGATGAAACAAGAAGTTGCAAGTTTAAATGATGGACATCAATATTGGTGAAAAAATTTAAGTTAACTAGTATTCAAACACACTATCAAAGAGACCATGACAAAGAAGTTGCAAGTTTAAATGATGGACATCAATATTGGTGAAAAAATTTAAGTTAACTAGTATTCAAACACACTATCAAAGAGACCATGACAAAGTTTGATTTGACGATTGAATCACTATTTTGTCACGAGTTAGCATTAACATAGAAACGTGTCATGTCTTAGAAGGTATTCCATGTCCTCGAGATGCCATATTTCAGAAAGGCACATATTTTTTGAAAACACTATGTCTTCCTTTACTGTCATAATCATTTGCCGAGAAAATGAATATTTTAGGAAATGGTAACGACGACGATGACAGTCACAAATTTTATTGTAAATTTCAAATTACATAACAATGCAACATGATTAGATTAGCTGTGTAAGCTGTCATTGATACAGAAATATAACAGATGTAAAAAAAGCCAAAGTGCTGGAGATCTCAATCTTTGTATTCCAAACAAGTTGATGCAAAAAGGGTTGCTTCCCTTCGTTTAGAGAAAAAAAAAATATCAATTACTGATGCCCTCTTAAGTATTCAGTCTTTTCAGAGAAAAAAAAAAAAGAAACAAAAAAGAAGAAATAAGAGTAGCTTAATACGTCAAGAACATGAATATTTTTTCATCAATATATGCACAAGGAACAAAATGTTGTTGCTTTAATTTCCATGGAATGCAAAGCGAAGTTCAACGTAACATGACCACTTAGCCCAAGCAGAGTGAGTGTTCCCATTTCTTTTCTTCAAAACCGTCATTGTGCATGAATAGGCTTACCGCTATGGCAGTTGATTGAAGTGAACTCCCGACCACTTTGAGATTGCCGGGCTATGGAGGCCTTTCATGCCACCCAACATGTGCATGAATAGGCTTACTGTTGTGGAGGTCTTTCTTTCATATCACTAAATAATTGCACCTGCTTTATCTTCTCATTGGGTCAATTCCAATCCCACTGATGATAATTTGATTTTCTCCCATAATTTGGAATCGCTGAGGACCATTACATTAGTTTTTTTTTTCCTTGTAATGTTGATTATGATTTCCTCCTCTAATTTGACTGATAGTTTTTTTTTTCTTTTTCTTTTTTTGCTTTTATTTTTTGCAAACATGTAATGTTGATGTAGCACTGCGTGACCGACATATCAGAAAATAGGGATAGAGAGCACATTTTTTGTTCATTGTCTCTTGTGATCAAATTCTGGCATGTGCAAATGTTTGGTGTTGCTAAAGACGTGGGGTCCGCAAAAAAGCGACGAAAGAGAAAAAAAGGACAGACCCAAAAGTAGTAGGCTTAGGACTTGGCCTGTGGATCATAGGGGTGTGCAACGGAAACTGCCCAAACCGGGACCGGACCGGCCGGTTTTGGGCGGTTTCCACAGTCGGTGGTCCGGTTCCCGGTTCCTAATCTTGGAATCGGCGTCCGGTTGGTCCGGTTCCTAGGCCAAGGTGGGAACCGGACCGACCGACCAAACCAAATTTTTTTATATATAATTTATATACATATAATATATAAACACATATAATATATGAATATTATATATGAAACTTATTGCAATCGGAATTGCAATTGAGGTAACAATTTCTTATGTGGCCAAGAGACCATCAAAGCTCTTGTTGTTACTATTTATTTATAGAGAAAACTTGTTAATTTCATCTTCGCTGTTCTTTGCTCATTCTACATGTCGGTGAATTGCAAAATCCTAGCAACTAAAATCTTACGTAGGTGTCACTCTCAAATGTTTAGAAAAGAGTGATCTGTCTGCTTGAGACTAAGAGAGCATTTCTAGTTGATCTTGATGAGTGAAGGTCGCCCTCCCGTGCATATTCTCCATTTCCACGACTTTTGTAGCTTCCCATGCTATCATGGTCTCGCCATAACTATGCTTTTTGTAGATTCATCTGTCTCTGTAACCATTCCCACTCTTTGAATTAGACCGATGGGTACTCATCTTTCCCTTGATCGTAGGACAACACTCTAGGAGTTCCTCATGCTCACACTCTCTCTCTTGCTCCCCTCACTTGCAAACGATAAGGCACTTCAAGCCTCCAAGAGTCCCACATCGACTAAACATCCAAACCATAGAAGAGAGATTGTCTATAAAATCTAAGCCAAGCACAACCTTTAATCAAATTGGTCATGGCTTTTATGTTTAAAATCAAGCGTGAAACACGTAAACTATGATTGATATTCACGCAAGTGAAGTTTAAATATTTTACACGTGGGAACATGTGTGAGTAGTTTTATTAGATTGCCCGGGAACTTAATTGGATTGATCGGTCCAAAGCATGATCGTTCTTTAGTGAAAAAAGAAAATGCCGATTTTGTTGGACCGGACCGGACCGGAACCGATGGTTCGGTCCGGTTCTTGGTCTTAGGACCAAACGGTCCGGTCCACGGTTCCCAAGGACCAAATGGTCCGGTCCACGGTTCCCAAAATTGGGAACCGATTCTCCCGGTCCGGTTCCTGGTTCCACCTTGGAACCAGACCGAACCGGGAACCGATTACCCCCAATGGATCATGTAGAAAGGGAAAGCCACCTGCTGCAGCCCCTGTGCAAGTGAAAATGATCTGAAACTTCAATATATGATGCTGCCTAGTAGACCCATAAAGAGTGTTTAGACCCATCCAGATCAGCAATCGATGTCTTCAAACGCAGTTTCCAACATCTAGCAGCGAGATGCTCATATAAACTTAGAATATCCCGGAAGTCATAATGAGAGCATGTCAGCCGACCAGTTTAATGGGAGTAGCCATGAACCTTTATTGTTTTCCCTTTCAAGAATTTATTTAGCATGTTGCTTGTGCTGGAACATAGTAAGAGTCTTTGGGTGTGTTCGGTTCAGCATTCCCAATAGGCTTTCAGCTTCCAAAGCGTCTTGGGGAAATGCTGAACTGTTTGGCAATCATTTTGAAGTAATTTTCAAGTGAAAGTCAGCATTGGAAAGGTTGAAAGCCCAATGCTAGTAGGGACTAGTTTTGAACTTTCAGCATTTGGTCAAATGCTAGAACTTATTTTTTTTCTTCCAAAATTATCCTCACTCATTCTTCAAATTTCTGATTTTACCCTAGTTATTATTTTTTTAAATGCCAAAATAATGCTAAAAACATCAAATATTTATAAATGCTAAAAAAATTAAATATATTTTGGTCTTTTTAAAAAAAAAAAATATTAATATATTTGATTTTTTTAGCATTATTGTCAAAAGACTATTTAAAAAGTTGCATACATTATTTTTTTTTAATTTTAAACAAGTAAAAATTAAAAAATTCCAACGAAGGGTTTGGTCTTTTTAGAAAAAAATTATATATATGTATTTGATTTCTTAGCATTATTTTCAATTTTATATTTAAAAAGTCGCATATATTATTTTTTTTTCAAATTTAAAAATTAAAAAATTTCGACGAAGAATTTGGTCTTTTTTAATATTATATATGTATTTGATTTTTAGTATTATTGTCAAAATTTATATTTAAAAAGTTGCATATATTATTTTTTTTTTCAAGTTTAAACAATTTAAATTTAAAAATTCCTATGAAGAATTTGGTCCTTTTAAAAAAAAAAATTATATATATGTATTTGATTTTTTTGGTGTTGTTGTGAATATTTATATTTAAAAAGTTGCATACATAATTTTTTTTTCAATTTTAAGCAAATACAAATTAAAAATTCCGGTGAAGGATTTTAAAAAAATAATATATGTATTCAATTTTTTAAGTATTATTGTCAAAATTTATACTTAAAAAGTTGAATACATTATTTTTTTTCAATTTTAAACAAATAAAATTAAAAACTAATATTAATCACCCAGAGAGCTTTTTAAATGTGTTTTCCACCAAACATCATTTATCTTAAAATTGCTTTTCAAAGTATAGTTTACCAAACGGCCTTTGCATTTGCCTAAAGTCTTTTAAGCTAAACTGTTTTACATTGTCTCAATGGGTTTTCAAAATACTAAACCAAATGCACTCTTTGTACTTTCTATTGCTCCCACTATGAATTCCATTCTGAAACCATTTCATATGATGTATCCAAGCATCTCAGCCGATATGAAGAATTCCTAATATTTGTTAAGAACAAAGCACACCACAGTAAAAGAGGAATGCTTAACACTCTAGCAATATTCTCTAAAAAGCTAGTGTTATAACAGATTTTGACCAAACAATTGTCATGGATTGCACTGCAAATTAATAGCGTGATGACCACTCAAGAAAGGCAACAACTTCATGAAATGAGCAAGCTCATCAACAAGAAGTTGCAAGTTTAAATGATGGACATCAATATTGGTAAAAATTAAGTTAGCCAGTGTTCAAACACACTCTCTAAGAGACCATGAAAAGGTTCAATTTGACGATAGAATCATTATTATGTGACAAATTTGCATCAATATGGAAATGTCATGTCTTAGAAGCAATTCCATGTCTTTGAGATGCCATATTTCATAAAGGCACATATTTTTTTAAATAGTTTTGTTGGCCTTTACCGCTATAATAATTCACCAAGAAAATGAAATTTAGGAAGTGGTAGGACGACGATAACAGTAACAAATTTTATTATAAATTTTGAACTACGCAAAAATGCAACATAATTAGATTAACCGTGGAAGCGGTCATTGATACGGAAATATTCCAAATTGGAGATGTGATTATAGGCTACTTGTCGGTTTGATCTTTGTATTCTAAACAATGCAAACGGGAGTGTTCCCCTTCATTTAAGAAAAAAAAAAAGTACTCACTCTTTTAAAAAACATAAACAAAAAAGAAGAAATAGGAGTAGCTTAACATGTCAAAGAACATGAATATTTTTTCATCAATATATGCACAAGGAACGAAATATTGCTGTTTTAATTTCCATGGAATGGAAAGAGAAGTTCAACATAACAAGGCCACTTAGCCCAAGCAGGAGTGAGTGTTCCCATTTCTTTTCTTCAAAACCATCATTGTGCATGAATAGGCTTACTGCTGTGGAGGTTGATTGAAATGAACTCCCGATGACTTTGCGACTACCATGCCGTGGAGGTCTTTCACGCCACCCAACATTTACAAGGACCCCACGCCTCTTTCTTTCACGTCACTAAATAATTGCATCTGCTCTATCTTTTCATTGGGTCAATTCCGATCCCACTTGCGGTAATTTGATTTCCTCCCATAATATGGAATCGCTGAGGACCATTACACTAGTTTTTTTTTTCTTTTAATGTTGATTATGATTTCCTCTGCTAATTTGACAAATGTTTTTTTTTTTTTTTTTTTTTTGCAGATATGTAATGTTGATGTAGCACCACGTGATCATCATATCGGAAAACGGGGATGGAGAGCACATTTTTTGTTCATTTTCTCTTGTGATTGAATTCTAGCAAGTGGAAATGGAATCGACTAAAAAGTAAAAGAGGATAGGACAAGCGCATGCAAAACGTTTGGTGGTGTCAAAGACAGGTGGGGCCACAAAAAAAGGGCTAAAGAGAAAAGAGAGGACATACCCAAAAACAGCAGACCTGACCCGTGATAGTAAAGGACGATAGGACAAGCGCATGCAAACGTTTGGTGGTGTCAAAGACAGGTGGGGTCCACAAGAAAGGGACTAAAGAGAAAAAAGAGGATAGACCAAAAACAGCAGGTTTATGACCTGACCCGTGATAGTAAAAGAGGATAGGACAAGCGCATGCGAACGTTTGGCGGTGTCAAAGACAGGTGGGGTCCACATGAAAGGGGCTAAAGAGAAAAAAGAGTATAGACCCAAAAACAGCAGATTTATGACCCGACCCGTGAATCACGTAGAAGGGGAAGCCACCTGCTGCAACCACTGTGCAAGTGAAAATGATCTAAAACTTCAACGTTTGATGCTGCCTGGAAGACACATAAGTGTATTTTAGACCCACGGAGATGAGCAGCCGACGTCTTCAAACGCAGTTTCCAACATCCAGCAGCGAGATGCTCGTATAAAATTAGAATATCCCGCAAGTCATAATGAGAGCATATCAGCAGACCAGTTTAATGGAAGTAGCCATAAGTCTCAGTTGTTTTACCTTTCAAGAATTTAAGTTAAGTTCATATTAAGGAAAATCTGGGAAGAGTCCTTCTACTTTCTGCTACTCCCAACATAGCTTCCATTCTGAAAACAGTCCATACAATGTATCCAAGCATCTCAATCAATATCAAGAATTGCTAATTTCTCTTAAGAACAAAGCATGTCATAATAAAAAAGGAATACTTAGCCAATCAGAACGCTCCCAACAATATTCTTTCAAAAGCTAGTGTTATACCCAATTTTGACCAAACAATTTTCATGGATTGTACTCAAAATTAATAGTGTGATGACCACTCAAGAAATGCTACAACTTATTGAAACAAGTAAGCTCGTCAATAAGAAGTTGCAAATTTGAATGATGGACATCAACATTGGTGAAAATATTTAAATTATCCAGTGCTTCGCTTCGATACACTATTTAAGAGACCATGACAAGGTCTGACTTAAGGATAGAATCACCCCTCTGTGAAGAGTTCGCATTAACTTGGAAACATGGCATGTCTCTTTTGAAGAAGCTTTTCCATGTCTTTAAGATGCCATTTTTAAAAAAGGCCCATACTTTTTTAAAATGCAATGTCTACTTTTACTACCTGCTTTTACTGACATTAAAATTTGCAAATAAAAAGAGACGGCGGTGAATATGTTTTGCATAATTTAATAAAGAAACCAACAGAACAGCTTTCAATTTTCCATTAGGCATAGGAAACAAGTCATATTCAACTCACTAATTGTATAAAATCTTAGACAAAATTCATCATCTTATAGAGAAAAAGTGAGAAAATGTTATACAATGCTTACCTTATTGTTCCACCTTTCCATGACACAAAAGTAGGGTGTATTCTTGATTGCAAAACCCATTGAAGACATGCACAGAGTTCATATGCAGCGTTAAACAAAAAACAACTCATTTTGCTCAATCCAGAAGTGTACAAATTTTAGTCCTAATGGAATTCTCTATCTCACATGCACTGTTCATAAGTCATAGCTTAAGAATTTTGTACATCTAAACCTTTATGACGAACTCTTCAAAGCACAAGATGAATGGTGACCAACTCATGTTTGGTTCAATCATCCTTGTTTGGACTTGCATCTTAACTTGTTCGAAGGGTTTTGTTTGGTATTTAATGATCTTAATTTGCGCGTAGCATGTTTCTGAAAGGTTAATTTAAACATGAACCAAACGTGAAATTGAATGAGTTTTACCCATTAAATCCTAATCCGGTTTCTGGTGGTCTCGATTGCCTATGGTTTTCACCATAAACAGCATGCGCGTTCCATGCTTGAGATGACTGCATGTTTATCATAAATTGAAGCATTTTAGGGTACATTGGATTCCTCATATAAAGTGCACAGAACCAAAAGGAAAGGAGGCCCCCAAATAACACTTCTGGGCAACATTTCTGATGCCAATAATAATAGCATCATATGACTAAAAAAAGGAACTAAAGGGAGTTAACCTCATAACGTGATGACGCATTTTCATCTTATAATATTTAGGACTATTCATCAAGGGTTGATCGAAGAGCATCTGATTCATGTAACATGATTATTTAGTTTTAGGGAAAGGCCGACGCCTTAGATTAAAAAAAGATGGCGGCGATATATTCTTTGATATATCAACTTTTTGCTCCATTAACTGAGTGGACATGACTTTTTGAAAGTAATCATCCATTGAAGACAGTATCATATCATAGAATGGACTTAGCTTAAAATCACAAGCTTATTTACTTGTTCACAATTTTTTTTTTCTATTCGATTGTCGATTCTGGACACATGCATTAATGCAATAAAGCTGAACTTACAAGAAAACAAGGGAAGCTGTTTGCGGAAATGTTGCCATAGAAAAACCTTTTTGCTGTATCTGACAAAAGATGTATTTAGAGCACAAAAATTGACGTGAAACGGTTTTAACAATCTCCCCCTCACACATCAAATCCTAAATTGAAGTAGGGACAACCCGTAACTCTCCCATGTGATTGTTGAGTCTAGATTTATTGGCAATCGGATTCTGATACTAGTGTTGGTTGGTCTTGAGCCTCTCTCATCTCATAGGCTAGCTCAAAGGAGGGAGGTTTTCTCTCACATTTATAAACCAACTACCAGCCTCTTCCATAATTGATGTGAAACAACCTCAATAAAATGAAACTCATCCTTCATCGATTGATGTTGCAATCACAATTTCATGCTATAGAATAATTTTTCGAAAAGCATAACTAAGGATGAAGAATCCATGGAAGAATCTAGATAATTACCTCTTCCATCAGCAACATGACTAGGCCTACAGAATTTCAGCTCAATAAATGGGATAAGCCCAGAACTATTTAACTACTAAAGCTAAACCACATTCTACAAGTTTAACTATCTAAGAAAACACAAATTCATGCATAACGTGGATGATGGAAGTGAGCAGGAGCACTGCTAGAGTAGAAGTTGATAAAAAAGGATAGCTAATCCAAGATTGGGAATGGGAAGAGTGTGGTATTCCTTCATTTTTCTTTACAATATTGAGAGTGTGGATCACACTGAAGATAAGAATCATTTGGTCTTTGTCTATTGATAGGTATTTTCAATCCTACCATGTACCGATCTGTCATTTCTGAGACAAATATGAGTGAGAAGGCTAATTTTCCATGGAGGCAATCTAGTAAAGGAAGTACCTCAAAGAGTGACTTTCTTTTCCTAGAACAAGAAGGCTGTTTGGAATAGCATTTTGACAATCAGTAACAAGCTGAACGGCTTTGATTCTGGTTCTAGGCACTTTCGTAAGTCTGCCCTAGGGTTGTTAGGCACAAGGATGTTAGGAACAATCATTAACTGTTGGTGCTTTCTTGGCTGAGTTTTCTGCAGTCAAGAACAAGGTTGTTAGGAGCGAGATCCAACTTTTTATCAATGAAGGCGTCTAGAGGATTGGATTGTAACATCAAATGGTGGACCGTTAGATCCCAGAAATCACACCAACGATACAAAAATCTTGGATAGTCCTAGGAAGTTTGTTAATTATGAATGTCGCACGACATTAAAACTTCAAAATGGCGTGGATTTATAGTTTATATACCACATGTACAATAAATATTAGTATTTTTGTCACCTGAATATTGAATATACATATTTGAAGGTCAAAGTATGTCAAAGTTGGATCAATGGGATCAGTAGGATTGCATCAATCCGATGATTTTTCTTGACTTAGGATTGGGACCATGTAAAGATCCTAGCTAGTTAAGGTCCTTTTTAAGATTCCAATCATTTCTTAAGTTTCAAATGAACTCCGGGCATGGATAAGAATGCCTGCTACCAAAAGCAAGGAGAAGAAGAGATTGAAAGATTCCATTCCTCCAGAAGTATTATTACTGATTTAAAGAAAAGAATGTTAGCTGCTTATAAAAGGAGCAAAACACAGCGTTTACTTCAGAACTCAAAGGACATTTTTGAGAGAGGTCCTTTATTGGAAATAATTTTTCGCTGGGGTGGCAACCTCTTGTAACTTTTTTACAAGTAATCTATCTTGTGCTTTCCAATAGAAAATGTCATATTGCGATATTACTCTGACGCTCTGCTAACTGAAGAATTATAAAGTACATCCAAGATAAGGTGGGAAGAAGATGACAGCATGATCTTGATACATGATCGACCTTATATACAAAGTTCTATGTCAGCTTCTCATCTCATTCTTCGGCTATAGGATCTTCTAAACCTCAAGCCCATCACAAGCAAACAGAGAAGTTAATGACCCTATCAAGCACCCCCACATAAATGGAAATTTCTTTATAGATTACTACAAATTGCGGGAAAAGTACCAAAAAAATTCTAAACCTATTGTATTAGTACTAATTCAGTTCTAAATTTTTCAAATTTGACCAATTTAGTTCTAAACCTTTTTATATTGGTACAAATTCAGTCAATTCAGCTAATTTTGGCTGGCCGGTGTTGACATGGATGCCGGCTAATGACTGGATGTTGATGTGGACATAGGCCGATGATGAACTCTGATATGGCAATTTTTATTTTTTATTTTTAATTTTTGTTTTATTTTTAATTTTTTTCCTTTGTCTTTTCTTTTTCCTTTCTTTTCTCCCTTCTTCCTCCTTGGTTTGTCCTCGCCGTAGTTGGCGAGCCTCCCACCGGCAGCCCTCAAAGCTCTCGTCGTCCACCGTAAGGGCCACGGCCCTTGCCTAACCTCGCCTAGGGCCGCAAGCGAGGCTGCTTCACCTAGATTTGGGTGAGGCTAGCCTCGCCCTAGCCTCCCTGCAAGTGGAGGTGGCCTTGTTCACAACTAGCAAGGGCAAGTAAGGGCTTCATGGGCCTTGCCCAATGTGAGGCTTGCTGGCCACTGGGAGGATAGTCCATGGAGGAAGAAGGGAGAAAAGAAAAAGAAAAGAAAAAGGAAAAAAAAAAGAAAACAACAATTAATAAAAAAAATACTAAAAAATTGTAATAAAAAACAAAAAAAAATTACTAAAAAATTGCTATGTTAGCGTGGCCGACGTCCACATTAACATCCAACCACTAGCTAGGGTCCACATAAGTGCCAGCTGGCCAAAATTGGCCAAATGGAATGAATAGGTACCAATGTGAAAATATTTAGGACTGAATTGGTTTATGAAAAGTTTATGACTAAATTGGTACTAATGCAGTAGGTTTAAGACTTTTTTTGGTACTTTTCCCTACAAACTGCGCCTTGTATAATAAACTCCTAAAGTAAAAAGGACGAATATATTTATATTGATCCAAGTTTTAGAGAGGAAAAGTACCAAAAAAGTCATAGACTCATCATACTAGTACCGATTCAGCTATAAACCTTTTAATTAAATCAATTTAGTTATAAACTTAATGCCGACTGTGCAAAGTAGGAGGTCGACATCGACATCAGCGACTTCGGTCTAAATTGGCAGGATGTGTTAAATTGGTATTAATGTGCAAATGTTTATGACTAAATTGATTAAATTGAAAAATTTTATTCCGAATTGGTATTAATGCAATAGGTTTAGAATGTTTTTGGTACTTTTCGCTATTTTAGAGCTTAAGAAAAGGCCACCAATTGCTCAATGAGTCCTCCAAGAAAACATTAACCCGGCAAATTTAGGTTTTGTCTTGTCAACCTGAAGAATATTACATTAAATGAAGACCTTAAAGGTCCTCTCTTGGAGTAACCTTTAGCTACAGCAGTGGGATACTGCCTCTCTAAATTATAGTATAAAAAAGAAACCTCTTCCTAACGATAAATGAAGTAAAACAAGCCAATGAACCGCAGGAGAAAATAAAGAACCATGGGACGAAAGCACACTATAATTCTTTTCGCCTTAGCGTCTCTTGCTCTCATTCAGAGAACTGACAACTGAGATAGAAGTTGATGCCCCTGCAACGACGCTTTCCCTTTAGTTGCTAACGAGCAAGGCTTAAACATAGGCCCTCAAACAAGTCGATTGGGTTACGTAAGTGATGCCTCTCTCGCTGGAAGAGCTCTCTCTCCTTCCATGGAGTCCCCCTCTATCCCCAACGGGTGATAGCTTCCCCAAACCCTAATCCCAAAAACCCTAAATCGTCTCTTCCACCTATGAAGACCCCATCGATAACCCATACAGTATGGCCCCTCCGCCCCCCAAAACCGAAATCCCGTAATCCCCAGAGATCAAAACCCAACAAAACCCTAAAAGATGGATAGCAATATTAGTTCTCCTAATCTTCGATCCGCGCTCGTTTCTCGGCTGCTGGAAGAATCAGTGAGTCGATCTCCACAGTGAGCGATCATCCAAGACTCTGTCCTGAGCTCCCTTCAATCGAGAACACCGTTTCTTCTCCAAACCAGTACGAATCCCCGTGCTCAAATCCCGCAAAATAAGTGGAACAATGGAGAATGAGGAAGAGAATCGGCTACGTGTTGCGGCTCTATGTAGGAGTTTGGGTCACTTATGGTCCGAAACAGATGTTGTTACTGTCAGGGAGGAAGTCCCCACTGATAAAATCATAGAATGCCAACATACCCTATTTGGGAAACTGCTATCGCGCCCGAATGTTAACTTTCCAGCTTTTTGCACAACAATGAAGACGGCCTGGAAAGTCACCACAGTGCTCATCACCCAAAAAGAGCCTGGGTTTTTCTCATTCATGTTCGAATCAGATGAAGACAAAGAGCGAGTGCTACATACGGGTCCCTGGTCCTTTTCAAGTAACTTACTGGTGTTGAAGCAGTGTGTACCTGATATTCCAGACCATTGCTATGATTTCTCCACTTACGACTTTTGGGTCCGCATTCTGGGTTTGCCTCCGGGGTGGATTCTAGAGGAAGTTTATGCTGATGTGGCTGGCAAAATTAGCAAAGTAAAGGATATTCAGTTAGAATTACAAGGCAACTCCTTCACTAAACCTGGGAAAGTACGTGTTGAATTAGACCTATCAGCCCCCCTGAAAACTGGGACACTAGTGCAGATGGGTGCCAAAAAGATGTTGGTTGAATTCAAGTATGAACGCCTTCCCCACTATTGCTATTCCTGCGGCAGGATGGGGCATTATGCTACCAATCGCGAAGAAATACCCTACGAACAATCGAGTGGGCAGCAAACAGAGTGGGGAGATATGGACCGTGGCTCAAAGCAGAGGCAAGAGAGAAAAGTCCGCACTGGGAAGCATTCTATGGAACAGTTAAACCAGTCCCAGAGAATGAGGAGTATGTAACTGAAACTCCTCTTCAGTCTAATCCTGAGATTGTGGGAGACCCTGGAGTTACAGCTGGACCTAATCGAAGCAAAAAAAGAGCAGAAAATCCATCAGCAGTTGAAAATAGAGCAGCAGACATGGGCACCACAGCAGCCAAGTCAGCTAAAGGAAAGCAGCCCTTATATTTATTAGACTCAAATGGAGAGTAACGCCATGACACGGGGTTTCAAATAGAAAGGGGCCGAAGCTTTTTCGAGCTAAAAACGAAGAAGAACGACGACTCAAGGGTGCAACTGATAGAAGATATGGAGTTGCTAGAGACTCCCATCCAGATGATGACAGAGGGAAATGATTGGGCTTTGGTGGCTAGCCCTAATAAGCCACCAGTGACATCATGAGAATTTTGAGCTGGAACTGTCAGGGGCTGGGCAACCCCCTGACGTTCCAAGAGCTCAGAGCCTTAGTGGCTCTGGAAAGGCCCACCGTGGTGTTCTTGATGGAAACTAAAAATAAAGAAGTTATAGTGGAAAAGGTAAGAAGGAGACTTAACTTTCAGCAATCTTGTTTGGTACAGCCAACAGGTCTTGCGGTGGACTCGCTCTCGTGGAACGAAGAGATTCGGAGGTAAAAGTGAGGGCGTTCAAACTACTTTATTGATATGGAATGTGATGACCCCTGAAGTGGCAAATTAATGAGGATAACCTTTCTTCATGCTCCAACAAGCTACCCTGATCGACTTCAACTATGGCAACAATTAAGAGACTTTCATACAAACAATAGCTTACCGTGGCTATGTATGGGCGATTTCAACGACACTCTCTATACCTGGGAGAAGGAAGGCAAACGGGAGACTGATTACTATCGTATGGCAGCTTTTAGAGACATGCTTAATGATTGCTCACTTATGGAGATTGATAGCAAAGGCTGCATGTTTACATGGTCCAACAATAGAGACGGGGCAGATTTAGTTAAAAAGCGTCTAGATAAAGGAGTTTGCACAATGGAATGGCGCATTACCTTCCCGTCTGCTGAAATCTATGCTTTACCAGCGGTAGGGTCGGACCACAGTCCCCTCCTTCTCTCTTTATATCCTGGTACCAGCAAAAGGACAAAGGAGTTTAGATTCGAAAGCTACTGGTTAGATGAAGAGGACTGTAGAGATATAGTCAAAAAAGCTTGGGCTAAACCCTATCTCCAAAGTAGCAGCTTACCACAAAAACTCCATCAAGTAACAGAGGAGCTACTGGTCTGGAGCAAAAACAAGTTTTCTAATGCTTCTACCCAAATTAAAGAGCTCAAGCATCGCCTAACGGAGATCACAAATGGCCAACCTACAACATCCACTAAAGCAGAAATTCAGTTCATTAAGGCGAAAATTGATCATCTATGGAGGCAGGAGGAGATGTATTGGGGACTATGGTCCCGTATCACATGGCTCAAATGGGGTGATAAAAATACGAAGTTTTTTCATGCGACTACAATTCAGAGAAGACAACGGAATAGACTTACCATGCTGAAGACAGATGAAGAGAACTGGATCAGGGACCCCACTGCAATTAAGCAGCACGTAACGGCTTATTTCCGAGCTCTCTATCAATCGGCAGGTCCAAGGAACCTCCAGCCCATCCTGAATCACTGCCCAAAAGTAGTAACAGCGGAGATCAATCAGATCTTGATGGCTGATGTTCGAGGAGGAGGTCAAAGAAGCCGTCTTCCGGCTTGGATCCCTAAAGGCCCCAGGACCGGATGGTCTAAGTGGGCAATTCTATCAGCATTTCTGGGAAGAAATCAAATCGGATGTCATGAATATGGTTCGACAATTCTTTCAGTCAGGTCAGTTCGATCCCACTCTTAACCAAACATGCATTGTCCTCATACCAAAGATTAAAAACCCAGAACATATCAGCCAATTTCGACCAATCAGCCTATGCAATTTCAGCTATAAAATCATCTCAAAGATCCTGGCCAATCGCTTGAAACAGTGGCTACCACAGATAATTTCACAAGAACAAAGTGCTTTCGTACAGGGACGTCAAATCCAAGACAACATTATAATTGTACAAGAAATGCTGCATCAAATGAGGATAAAAAAGAGGAAAAGAAAATTCCAGGCCATTTTGAAACTTGACATGCAAAAAGCATATGATAGAGTGGAGTGGGACTTTCGAGTATGAGTATCTTTGAAGATGGGATTTTCACCCCAATGGGTTAATTTGATAATGCAATGTGTCACTTCAGCCTCCCTAAATGTGAAGGTTAATGGAGAGCAAACCGAGTTTTTTCGGCCTACACGTGGTATACGGCAAGGCGACCCCCTATCCCCCTACTTGTTTATTGTGATGGCAAATGTGCTCTCATGGATGATGCACAACGCTCCGGCAGATGGCAGCATTAAAGGGATAAAGCCAAAAGGTATTGCCCCACCCTAACCCATCTATTGTTTGCAGATGACGCCATTTTCTTTATGGATGGGTCAGTTCGAGAATGTCAGAGCTTGGCAGCTATACTTAATCAATACTGTTATGCGACGGGCCAAGCAATTAACCTAAATAAGTCAGGAATGTTCTTCAGTAAGGGCTGTCCACAGGACCTCAAAAGGAATATGACCCATGCAATGAGAGTGCCAATCATGGACAGAACTGGGAAATATCTAGGGCTACCATCCGACTGGGGAAAAACCAAAAAAGACATGTTCGCATGGATTTTAGCACGGGTGAATATGAAATTGGCAGGGTGGAAAGAGAA
Organism: Eucalyptus virginea; assembly: GCA_014182375.1. Taxonomy (NCBI): domain Eukaryota; kingdom Viridiplantae; phylum Streptophyta; class Magnoliopsida; order Myrtales; family Myrtaceae; genus Eucalyptus; species Eucalyptus virginea. Next base: position 43,045,007 of record CM024521.1, on the reverse strand, counting down.
ATACTGTCGAAAGTTGGAAAAGAGATCTGGTCAAAACAAAGTGGTACAAGCCTTGCCGCAGTACGCCATGTCCATCTTCAAGATCCCTGTATCCATTTGCAAAGCAATTGAGAAACGAATTGCAGCTTTCTGGTGGAGGCAAAACGATGCAAAGAAAAGCATGCATTGGAAAAATTGGGAGACTCTAAAGAGTAGAAAATATCGAGGAGGGCTAGGTTTTAAAGATTTAATTTCTTTTAATGTGGCTATCTTTGGGAAAACAGCCGGCGACTTGTCCCAATCCCCTCGGCCTTATGGAGCCAACTTGAAAGGACTATATTTTCCTCAAGGAGATCTTTGGAAAGCCAACGAGAGGACCCCGACCTTCTTGGGCTGGCAAAGTGTCCTTAGGGGAAGGGATGCTATACTACCAGATCTAAAGTGGACCGTGGGTGATGGGAAATCCATTCATATCCGTCAAGATCATTGGCTATCACCAGGAATTCTTGGGGGACCAAAAAACAGAAACGATCCTCATCTAGTGGCTGATTTAATAGATCAAGAAACGAAAGAGTGGAATGTGCCCCTATTAAACCAATTATATGATCAGAAGATAGTCAATGAGATTCTCGCTATTCCTATCGTGCACCAACGAAAGCGACAAATTGATCTCGGGACAGGCAACCACAGCGGACAATACACAAGAAAGAGTGGTTATAATATGATCAATGATGTTTCCTTACCGCAGATCGCAACAGGGCCTCCTCTTCCTACCAACCCCTCGAAGCCTCTGGACAAACCGTGGCATATGTCAATCCCCCAAACCGAGAATATTTTTATGGAGTCTCGTCAAGATGCTTTACCAACCAAAGAAAAGCTGCGCGCCAGAGGAAAATTTTACCCGACCCGTTGTGTCCCCTTTGCTCCAAATATCCCGAGACCGTCGAGCACATATTCCTTCACCGCCGGCCAAGTCAAGAAAGTCCGGTCGGACCCCGGCTAAATATCGGCCACGTCACAACCTCGGCTACTCGAATGGACAAATGGGTTGCGGAATACCTCCTAGCCAAGACGCAAGCCTCAAATCCGGAACTGATTGTCGAGGTCCTCTGGCAAATCTGGAAAAATCGAAACAACTTCATCTTCCGGAAGACCCACGGCCAACCTCAAGCTTTAATCGACACGGCCCTTGCAATGAGAATAGAGTCTCTCGAGAGATGGATACCGACGAAGTCCTCAAAATCGAAGGGCAACGAACACTTACCCGTAACATGGAAAGCATCGAAAACGCCAGATCTGAAATTGAACGTCGACGGCTCGTGGATAGCCACCGATTCGGCTCGCTCGGTTCGGTTCGCTTCGCGACTCCAACGGAAGCGTAATTGACGGCTTCGCCGAAGAGGTCCACGCGGCCTCACCTTTGCAGGCGGAAACCCTAACCCTGTTTCACGGGTTGAAGAAGCTGGAGGAGTGGAAGACGACGCACGTGGAGCAAACTCCAGAACTGAACCGAACACTTACCTGCGAAAGTGATTGTCGACAACTAGTTGACTTCGTCTTGGGCCGCGAGGAAGCGTCTTGGGCCGTCCGGCCAGTGCGGGAGTGCAAAAACATCCCTGGCCCAATTACCTTTAGTAACAATATCCTTTTGTCCGAGATAAGCAAATCAAGCAGTCGATTGGGTTGCAAAGGCTTTTCGGAAAAAATCCCTCCCTTCCAATTGGCAACGCGAACCACCTGCCCCTTTGATGTCTATATTATGTTATGACTCCAACTTATCTTGTAAAGCTCGTTCTGTTTAATGCAAGTATCGGATGATATTTTCGACCAAAAAAAAAAAACAAGTCGATTGGGTTGAAAATGTTCTGATCCAAATTTACGAATTTAATCCATATCACAATTTATTACAATATAATTTTAACGAAACATACCCAACCTGACTTAGACTCAATCTAGACTGGACCCGATCTAGTCTCCAATTCCTAGCAATTCTTCTTCTTAAATTGTTGCTTTTAAAGAATGGGCGAGCAATTTTGTGGATTGGCTTGCCAAGACGGTGAGAGGGCTTGAGTTGGGTTTGAGAGTAGGGCTATGGATGGCGGCATGAAAATGGCAGTGAGGTGAAGGGTGGTGGAAACAAAAGATTAATTGGGTCAGTTCAGCCCAACCCAAAGGCAGAGAGAAGCCGAGGTCTTTATCCAATTTTGGGGCGTTATGTATATTATATAGTACTAGGTTTCTTTCGGGTTTCAATATTTTAGAACCAGTTGAAGTAGATTTGTTGTAATTTAGTTGGTATTGTGGAAAATTATTTAAGTTTAATGAAGCTTTTATATTTATGATATTGACGAACGTCAAAATATTACAATGCTCATTTTTAAGTAACGAATCTCTAAGTAGTTTCCAGTGTACATACTCTTATAATTTGAGACATTTTTGTACACTACATATATAGTATCGCAACATTGCGATTACCATATATATATATATATATATATATATATTTATTTATTTATTTATTTATTTTTTTGCGGTTGTACATTAATTAGATTTTTTATATGTTTTTATGTCATAATATCTAATATAGGGCTGCTGACGGGAGTATCAAAATTTAAATACTAATTACATTATTTTGCTTCTAACTCTTTTCTCAAGGGTAATTTATGTGGGGAAAGTAGCATACATGTTACCTGATCTTTCACAATTTATGATTTCTATTTTTTGTTTTGTTTAGAGTTTTAAATAGTTATCATATAATTAGTTATTAATTCATGAACCTTTCCGATATTGTGTGCATCAATATATTTGAAAAAAGAAGGAATGAACGAAAATAAATTTTATTTGCTAGGAGATTGATTAATTACTTGTGGCTTATAATTCATATGTTTAATAATCAATTAATCTCCTTCTATTTTTCACCATACCTCATTTTATTAATTATAATGTTTCAATAGTTTAGTAAAAATTAACAAGCTCTTCCGTATTGTTTGCATCAATCATGTTTATGCATAAATGTGAAAAAAAAACTCTCGAGTAAGGAATGAATGAAATAATATTGGATTGCCTCTTGTTAGGAAATTGATTAATTAATTATAATTTTTAATTAATATATTTAAATAATTAGTTTATCTCTTCTTATTTCTCCTCATTTCTTCATTTTATTAAATATAATGCTTCGATAGTTAAGTAAACATTTGTGAGCTCCACATAGCCCCCAGGTAAATTAATCATGTTTTTTATTTTAAAAAAAAAAGAAAAAAAAAAAGACGATGAGAATGCACAAGATTTGGACAAGCAACTATCAAAGTCTATCTATCCAACCATGTAATAATCCCAATTGGAAAATGTTTTCCCTCCCTATTTTACTTGAAGATACCGTTAACATGTGCTTTTATGGATGTGGCGACAAACACTTTCTTAGTCGAGAAACAAGGAATTCTTAAGTTGCCAACTCCCAGTGTTTGATATCTTCTTGAGCCAAATTTCATTTAAAAGAAAACTCAACTCTTGACAACCTTCATGTCCCTTGTGTTTAGCTTCTTCTCTAAATCAAAAAATGGTGGATATCAAATATCACCACTATAAAACCACGTAAAGTGAACTTCATCAAGACCCAACTTGCTCAAATAAGGTAAGGCCTCGTGACAGAGCACACCATGGTCATCACCGCAGACACCGAACATGACCGAGTGAGCGAATTGAGAGCATTCAATGAGACTAAGGCCGGAGTCAAAGGCCTTGTGGATGCCGGGATCACCCAAGTCCCCCAAATATTTGTCCGGCCACCTGACAGCATGGCCTGCGGTGAAAATCGCATGACATCCCAGGGATTAATGTAGGATGCGCAAATGCGGGCCCCGCCTGTCACAAGGAGACAGTGCGGAATATCGGGCAAGCACTGGAAAAATGGGGTTTCTTCCAGGTGATCAACCATGGGGTCCCTGAGACCCTCTTGGAGGAGGTGATGGAGGGGTCGCGCAGGTTCTTCAAGCAGGAGACTTGAGGCCAAGAAAGGATTCTACACCATTGACTTAACAAAGAAGGTCATAGACAAAAGCAACATGGCCCTTTATAATTCGGTGGCTGCTGATTGGAGGGACAGTAAATTTTGCACAATGGGACCAGAGCCTCCCCAGCCTGAGGAGTTGCCCGAAGCTTGCACGTGAGCCAATGGCTTCGCTTGCGTTTTTCACCTTTCAGAAAAGGGAAAATTCATGAACAAATTCGCAAAGTAAATTAGCAAAGATAGTTTGCGAAAAAATTGCAGTAGTTCATACAGGTGCAAGGCAACTGCTCTTCACTGTACAATACTTTGCAAGGCAACTGCTTTAATCGAGGGCTAAACTAGCAAGTAGATGATACTTGAGTTATTTGCATACCTTTCCATTAAAACCGTGGGAATAGGGGTTGAACACTGAGGAAATGAAAGTGTCCGGTCCTTCGTTCAGTTGGCTAGACCAATTGCTACCGCTGAATGTGCATGACATTTCCCACCCGAGTTCCACTGCACATGTCATAGCATAGCTTGCGTCAAGTCCCAATCAATGAGATGGATCAGTAAGATGATCCTCAATGATTGATCATTTTCACTGGCGGGAACCTCGGAGGTGGTTGTTTCATTCTTTTTGGGCAGAAAATAGCATGTTCCTTGGTGGTTGACTTTATTTGCATTCTAGCGAGAGCAATACCAAGCTTTTGCTCCTGAATTGATACAAACCATTACACTTTCTGGAGTTCTCTGGGAATCTGTCCGACCATACTTTTACAGCATCAGTTTTCTGATGCATCAAAAATTCTCTGGCAGAGAAATGCTGATGGAGTACTCAAAGCAAGTGATGAGACTGGGCTCTTGTCGGTTTGAGCCTAAATCACTTGAAGGAGATGGAGCCGTGTATATATGGTTTATATACAACACCCTAAACTATCATTCCCACAAAAATACACGGCTCAACGACTCCAAAATCGGACTTCACCACTTGATTTTCCAACAATTCCGAATTTGAGCCCTAAACTCATAAATAACTTCAATTGGACGAACGAGGGGCCTAATCTCTTACCGGGTGCTGCGTTAAGGAGTAGAGTCGGCTTGGCAAAGCATCCGTGGCGTGCATGTGCCAAAACCCTTTTCCTTTCTTCCCTTTTCTCTTCTTCTTCTTCTTTTCTTTCTTTTCTTTCTGGTGCCCGAACGTGGGCTTTCTTCCTTTTTATCTCTTCCCTTTTCTTTTTGTTTTCTTTTTGTTTTCTTCCTCTCTCTCTCTCTCTCTCTCTTCTCTTTTCCCTCTCTCCCGAAGACTCTCGATTCCTCTCTCTTTGCTGTAGCTTCTACCTTTTTTTTTTTTTTTTTCTTTGACTGGGTCAAAACCCATATTTTACAATTCTCCTCCAAGATCAAATTGGAGGACTTCAAGTGCTTCATGAGAACCATTGGAACAACGTTCCTCCAATTCCTGGAGCACTAGTGATCAACATCGGAGATCTATTGCAAGTAAGTAGAGATTTGGCCAGATATCATTGTTCATCTCTGAGCTTCTCTGAAACCTTGTTTTGATTGGTCGACACACTGCAATCCTCTTCTCGTCCTTCTACTGTACTTTCTCATATTCTAAGCCAGTTAAAGAGCTCAAGAATTTACCATGGCATCTTCCCTGTAGCAATAACATAATGTCTTCATAATCTGAACTTGACTAATCCAAACTTGATTCTAACTTAGATGTTAGCCTCACATTGACAGGTTCAAAATTGTCTAAATGAGAGGGATGTGTGCAGAGCACTTTTCACAGGAGCGTTCTATGTGGGTCCTAGAAATTCTGCAGTTTTGCATATTCATCAACATGAAGATTGCAATGATTGCAGTATCTAGAAACTACATCCATTCATTCCTGACCTGAGAACTAATTGACTGAGAACAGTTAACTAATTGTTGGATTCGCAGCTCATAACGAACAACCGGTTCAAAAGTGTCAAGCACCGAGTTGTGGCAAACAAGAGAGGCCCGAGAGTGTCAGTGGCATGCTTTTTCGGCCACACTCCCCAGCCATCTTCGAGGCTGTATAGACCCATCAAGGAATTAACATCAGCAGACAACCCACCAATCTACAAGGAGACTACACTTCCAAACTACACTGCCCATTACATTTCCAAGGTCATATATGGAACTTCTGCCCTTCCTGATTTCAAGCTGTAGACTCTGTAAACAGGAAGATGAGAAGATAACAGGCAGAGGATATTCATGGTATTAGGTGGGATTTCTCTTAATTAGCTCTATTAGTGGAGAGGCAACTTTTTTATGTGGTCTTCTTCATGTTTGTATTTGAAAATAAAAGTCCATCCATATGTTCATCTATGTAAAACTACCAAAGAACAGGATTGCCTTCCTTCACTGCTGAGTCACTAATGCTTATATTGCTTCATTTGACAGCACCTACGCAACTCTCAAAAACAAAGATCCTTTTCAAACAAAAGCTGAACCTGAAGAAGAACACAAAATAGGGGGAGAGGAAGATTAACACATACCCCTCTCAAATGGAAAGAAAGATGCTATCTTTAGATAAACCTGTGTTGAATACTCGTATGTCAGTTAAAACACTAATCTACCACAAGAAAAATCTGCACTTTTGGGAACATTTATGTTTGGTTTCAGATTCGACTTCCACTTTGTATATTGACGGCAAGGATAAAAAGTGGAATTCTTGCCAGCCTTCAACTTGCTCAACGACGACCAGAATCAACCGCAAGGCAAAAATCTATGTATGCTTAGACGACAATTAATTGTCCTGTTATCCATGAATGGTCAACTCTGTCCTAACAGATATCTTATCCATAAATTGCAAAACTTGTGTACTAGCTACCCGGTCCCACAAAGAATCAGCCATTATTAAACAGCATTGTCATTTTTCTAAGCAAGTGGTAGCTCGTGAGCTATGACTTTCTCCTTCCATTTTTGTGGACCTCATTATTCTGAAGTCAAATGGATCCTCCCAATGTGATTTCACTCTTCTCTTATCTCCATCTCTCAGCTATAAAAGAAGAGCTGCTCATATCATGCATTGCAATGTCTCCCCACCATTCAATTCATAATTCAAGCTCGTATCCAACAAATTCACATTCACATTGAAATTGAATTGCAGCACAGAGAGAGAGAGAGAGAGAGAGAGAGAGAGAGAGAAACAATGCCTACCATCAATTTGGCCTCCGACTTCGGCGAGCAGAGCTACAACAGAGCGAGCGAGCTGAAAGCGTTCGACGACTCGAAAGCCGGCGTCAAAGGCCTCGTCGACGCCGGGATCACCGAAGTCCCCAGAATCTTCATCCGACCAGACGAGACATCCGAAGACAGCTCCGGATCCAGCGGCGGCTCCAAGAATATCACCGTCCCGGTCATCGACCTCGGCGGGATCGACCGCGACCCGGCCAAGAGGAAGGAGGCGATCGAGGGGATGCGGCGGGCGTCGGAGACGCTGGGATTCTTCCAGGTGGTGAACCACGGGGTCCCGGCGGCCGCGATGGAGGAGATGAAGGAAGGGGTGAGGCGGTTCTACGAGCAAGACGACGAGGCGAAGAAGGCGTTCTACACGCGGGACGTCACGAGGAAGGTGGTGTACAACAGCAATTTCGACCTGTACACGGCGGCGGTAGCGAACTGGAGGGACACCTTCTTCTGCTACATGGCGCCGAGCCCGCCGTCGCCGGAGGAGCTGCCGGAGGTTTGCAGGTATGTGGCCGTTCGTTCCGGAGTCGCCGATGCCATTTTCACCTGCGACGTTACAAAATATGTCGTTTTTCACAGAGACATAAAGTCACAAAGTCGCCTTTCTACCTTTGGGATGACTTTCGTTTTTATATTTTTTATTTTCTATAAACTAATTCTATTTCCCTGAAATACCTAAAAAAATCTCAAATTCAATATAACAAGATACTAAAAATCCTAACATCTGTCACGAAAATGCAATTTAATCCTAAAATTTTCAAAAAGTATATTCAAGTTACAAAACTTATTACAAAAGTGCAAATATATCAAATTCTATTATCATGAAAGTACTAAATTAACAAAATGACTTAATTAAACAAATTTGATAAGTTTTAAGACTTAATAGTATTTTGCACTTTTGTAATAAGTTTTATGCTTTCCAATACACTTATTCCATAATTTTATAAGTGGATCTAATCTAATTGACTTTCATGACTAAAATTGTAGGGACATACTCATAGACTACTCCAAGCAAGTGATGAGCTTAGGAGGGTTGCTATTTGAACTCCTGTCCGAGTCTCTCGGGCTGAGATTGGACCGCCTCCGGGAGATGGACTGCGCAGAGGGCCTCGTGGTCATATGCCACTACTACCCGGCTTGCCCAAGGCCCGAGTTGACAATGGGGACGAGCAAGCACTCCGACAACGACTTCCTCACGGTGCTCCTGCAGGACCACATCGGAGGCCTCCAGGTCCTCCACGACCACTGTTGGGTCGATGTTCCTCCGGTCCCTGGAGCTCTAGTGGTCAATGTTGGAGACCTCCTACAGGCAAGTTTCTCTTGCCGTCTGATATGATTTAACCCCATTTTTATATCTAGCGATATTATACGTAACATTCAACCACTCGCAAGCAACCCCTCGGATAAATGAAAACCACGTCACCATATCATTTGTCTTTAGGAAAAATAGCGCGGGAAGTTAATTTCAAAGAGCATTGACAAAGCATTTCTAGCACATGGCTTGATATCGCCGAATACAAAGTACTGGGTCAATTATCAAAACACTCGAAATTTATGTGAACAGCATGGGCGATGTCTCGGGGATCCTGGGAGATACTCTTTGCCAAGGGATTTCTTGCTCTTGGTGAGCATTTTGGTAATGGGGATGCTAATGGTGTCTGTCCCTCTTATTTCTTCCTTCCAGCTCATAACCAACGACAAATTCAAAAGTGTGGAGCACAGAGTGTTAGCAAACCCGGTGGGGCCGCGGATCTCGGTGGCCTGCTTTTTCAGCACAAGCTTCCAACCGTCGTCGAAGCTTTTCGGGCCAATTAGGGAACTGTTGTCTGAGGACAATCCTCCGATCTACAGAGAGACCACAGTGAGGGACTATCTTGCCTACTTCAAGGAACATGGCCTTGATGGAACTTCCCCTCTGAGACACTTCAAGCTGTAAACTTTACATTTTTCTTCTAAGGAAGAGATGCACAATCCTTCTTGAACAATTAATGGCATCGTTACAAATTTTAGATTTTCAATTTGCTTGCAGTGTATTAGCCATGTCGCTGTAGCTTTGTATTGATTGTCTATAAAATAAAATTCCTTTTCATGCTACCATTGTACCAACATACCATACTTTAATCTGCAAAATCAATAAAATAAAATTCCTTTTCATGCTACCATTATACCAACATACCATACTTTAATCTGCAGAACTTGATTTGAAAATAATTTGCCAATGGGGATTGCACTTGGACTATGCCAATAGTACTCTTTCCACACTGGCATACACTGCAACTTGAATATTCACAGGATTTGCAGAATTGAGCAGATATCGGCTGCACTATGCCTCCTCGCCAAACCATAAAAAGTCAAGCCCCTTCACTTCAGGTTAAGAAACTGATTCATCTAAACATTATGATAGGTATAGGGAAGCCCAATCTGATAATTCTGGTTTGATTTTGGCAGGTCGAGCTCTAAAAGGGAAGACCAATGCCGTTCTACTCTGGATAGAGAAGAGCCAGCCAGCTTGATCCCTTCCCCATCAAGAATATGATATAGGCAGCTTTCCCTGATGCTGACTTTGGTAAGCTTTATGTGCCTGGACTTTTTTGCGCGGGTTAGTTCCCTTATTAAGTGCTCTTTGAACTTCAACTGCCCTACCTAGAAAGCCTTTTTTGGTACGGTACTACTAGCCAGATAGGCACTTATCGGAATTTCTGTCGGACATAGATATAGATGATGCTCATTGAGTTTTCGAAGTAACTCATGTACAGAAGATGAGTTGGCTAACTGATGATTTTCTCATGACTCTGCGCAGTCAAAGATGATGAGCCTGTTTACAATTTTCTGACTGCTTCTTCAACTTCATACTTCTGTTATTTGAAGCCATTCGGTTCCCAAATGCTTTTCCTGATATACCTGCGTTTGACCAGCACTACTTAGAAAATGCCAAACTAAAATCTTGAAAGTCAGACGAACTGGCTGCACAATAATAGCCTGTCGCTTCTTGGCCTTGCTCTTGAATGCCAATCGCTTTCATGGTGATGCAACGTAGGTAATTGTTCTTTCTTCTCGCTGTTCTTGATCCAGTCATGGGACACCACAGGACCGTTGTCTTTCAAATTCTTCAACGTTTGGTAAAAGATCAGAACTTGGAACTCAAGTGTTTTCACTAACGAAGGAAAATGGAAATGTTCAGCAGAGATGAAGCAAATAAAAATAAACAGAAGTACGGTTGGATATGCGAGCTAAAGACTTTCAATGAATCAAAGAAAGGTATCAAGGGCCTTGTCAATGCGAGCTAAAGGCTTTCAATGATCCCCATGGCTGTTCTGTAGGAGATGCTGGATGGAGTGTGCTGCTTCCATGAGCAAGGCGCTGGAGAGAAGAGACGTTTCTACTCGTGAGATTTCACGAGAAGCGTTGGGTACCATAGCAATTTCAATCTGTATAGAGCAGAGGTGGCTAATTGGAGGGACACCCTATTCTGTGTTATGGCACCTAATGCTCCCGAGGCAAAGGACTTGCCAGCGGTATGCTGGTAAGTGATTCTGCAGAATATTCAACCACAACCTGTTGCAATAACTTGTTGTAGTCTTTGCTTCTAACGCATTAGGAATTTGCGACGATTTGACCCGCTAAATTTTCTTGAACACCCCAGTGACATAATGCTGGAATTCTCGAAGTGAGTGACAAATTTGGGAATTACCTCGTCCAAGGTCCTGTTGGAGGCGCTCGGGTTGCAGCCGAACCATTTGAAGGACATGGAATGCACCGACGGACTCATCCTTCTGAGCCAGTACTACCCCAAATGCCCACAACCAGAGCTCACTCTAGGAGCCAGCAAGCACATCGACAGTGACTTCTTCACCGTCCTCCTGCATGCAGGAGGTCTCCAAGTTCTTCATCAGAATCAGTGGATCGACGTGAGCCCTGTGCCAGGAGTGCTGGTAGTTAACATTGGAGATCTGCTTCAGGCAAGTCTCACCTTACTCACTCTCCCTCCCTACGTCTTATCACCAGAGACCTTGTTAGGCACATGAATGAATTACTGAACAAAGCATTTTATGCCTGAGCTCTTTATCCAGCAGGTGAGTGTGCACTTCTAATCACAAACCAGAACATTTTTTTTTCAGCTTATCTCGAGTGACATATTCAAGAGCTCTGAGCAGAGTTGTGGCAAACATGGGGCCGAGAGTGTCTGCAGTGTGCTTCTTTTACACGGCGACACCGCCATCGCCAAAACTGTATGGTCCCATCAAGGAGTTGATTTCTGTGGGTGATCCAGCAAAGTACGGAGAAACCACTGTCATGGTCCCACTTTAGTGCGAAAGGCGATGGGACTTCAGCTCTGCAGCAGTTCAAGCTGTGAGCTTAGCAGTGGCAAACAACTGGTGCTACAAATTGGAAAGGGCATGCCTACATTAGCAGAAAATAAACCCGAGCATGATACAAGTTTGCTGGCTAGTTTATAACTTTTTGTCTTGGCTTTCATATGCAAAATACTTCATCAATTGACTACGATATGATCAGAGAATATGAAGCTCCAATGTCAAGTCTATTTCAATTGATGATCATGTGAATTCCATATTACCAAATAATTTCATTCAATTCAAGTTCAAGAATAAAATTAAATATTTTAATATAATCTATGAATTAAATTAAACATGTATTAAAAGTTTAGGAATCCATTAAATAATTTAAAATTTTAAGAATTATATTAAATAAATTGAAATTTGAGAGATTACATTAGACATCGAGCGTAGTTTCAAGCTACTATTTGTATCATTTTCCCTCCCTTGAATATTTTAATATAATCTGCGTTGGCTGGTCTACGCAGGCTTGTGTTGATCCACAGATATTCGCCAGAAACGACAAGAGCCTCGATAAGGACGCATTTCCGAGCACTCCGCCGTCGGAAATTATCTTCCAATATCGTCTTCTTGAGATTTCTCTCCTTCTCTTTGCCTCGCTTCGCTTGCGCTGCCGCTGACTCCTGTGCCGGAAGAAAAGAGAAATGGCGCCGGAGCTGATACTCGCCCCCGACGGTGGTTTCGACCGGCAGGCCGAGCTGAAGTCCTTCGACGACTCGAAGGCCGGCAAGGGCCTCGCCGACGCCGGGCTGACCAAGATACCAAGATTCTTCGTCCACGACCACCTCGACCTCGAGCTCGACCGCGCCTCGGAGTCGCTAGGACCGAGCCCGAGCGTTCCGGTCGTGGACTTGGGAGGCGTGGGCCGGGGCTGGAACCCCGGTGAGAGGAAGCGGACGGTCGGCCTGGTCCGGGAGGCCTGCGAGACGTGGGGTTTCTTCCAGGTGGTGAACCACGGCGTGCCGGCGGCTCTCACGGAGGAGATCGTGGAAGGGATCCGGAGGTTCCACGAGCAGGACCTTGAGGCGAAGCGGGAGTGGTACTCGCGGGATTACGGCGGGAGGAAGGTGCTGTACAACAGCAACTTCGACCTGTACCGGGCCCCGGCGGCGAACTGGAGGGACACGCTGAGCTGCGTCTTGGCTCCCCGTAGTCCGGATCCTCAGGAATTGCCTGCTGTCTGTCGGTAATCTCTGGGTGTGCGTGCTTGAAGGGCTGAAACTAATTCTAGTTTTGGGACTTTCGATATAAAAGCTTTCAAATTTAGCTTTGCGATACCCACTTGTGTTGTGTGAGACGAATTGAAAGTTCCATGATAGTTTTTTTTTTTTTTTTTTTTTTTTTTTTTTTTTTACGCATAGCAATTCAGTGGAAGAAAAGAGAGAAAGGGAAGAAGCTCTAGCCTAAATAAGATTTAAGATCTGATAATTAAGTAAAAAATGGGGCTTTCGGAATAGAGAGAGCTGCTGCTTGGCCCTGGTGAAACGTGTGCCCGGTGTGCCGGGAGTTCTTGCCATGTGAGAATGACTTGATAAAATTTCGCCCTTTTAAACAAGTTTGATTACGTATGCTATATTTATGTGTGATTGATATTCCAGAGTATTTGGTCTTCACTTTGCCATGTCCTCCTCCATCTCGCAGCTGATCTCGAATGATAAGTTTATTAGCGTGAGCCACAGAGTTCTAGCCCAGAAAATCGGGCCAAGGATTTCAGTGGCTTGTTTCATGAGGCAGCATCTCCCTCCAGAGAATTCTTCAAGGTTGTATGGCCCTATTGAGGAGCTGCTATCAGAAGAAAATCCCCCAATTTATCGGGAAACTACAGTGAAGGACCTCGTCACTCACTACTATGCAAAAGGACTTAATGGTGTATCTGCACTGGAACATTTCAAGCTATGAAATATATTGTATACAACAATTCAAGGATGTTCTCTCTTGAATGACAGTAGGACACATTTGATCTGTGTAGTTTTTCAGAGCATTAGCTCCCCGGCAAAGCATTCAGATGTGGTTAAATTTTAATAGAGTATATGTTTGTAGTGCCCGGCAAAGGAAACAACAGCATACCACCTCAATCAAAGAGTAGGCGTAAAAAAGGTGACAATAATATCTTAACCATCATCCACATCATCCAAATTCCCACATTCATGATTCTTGCAGATATAGTTTGAAGGTTTGTCGATGCCAGCTTCCTGAGGAGAAGTTGGTACCGCTTGAGAAGTTTTGGAAAGCCATTGAAGAATCCATGTGGGAGGATTGAGGAAATTTGTGGCCAAGTAATTCACAATGTCAATAAACAAGATAAAGAAAATCATTTGTGAGGCAAATTTAGATCAGGAGAAGATTTAAATAAGAGCATCCAGAAGAGAGCTCCCTGAGAGAGCGAGTGATTACAGAGTGAACCATACAAATTGAATGTAGACATGGATAATCCGATCTGCAATAACATTGGTGAATAGCTGCAATTAATATCCCACATGGGAAGTGTAAGGAAGAACCACCTGATAGAGATAAGGAACGTAGTCAAACCCAACGAATACAGAGAACGCTCGGCTCAACACAAACCATCCCAACGAATACAGAGAACGCTCGGCTCAACACAAACCATCAACCCCCGCAATGCCAAACCCAAACACACCCGAAAAACCAAACAAAAAGAGGAAGTCGTCAACATCATGGGACCTGATCTTGCACGTTTCGCTTGGGGAGCTGGCTGGTGTAGCGGGCGATGCAATGAGGGACGACGAAAGGCGCGTCCTGCTGAGCGAGACCCACTCCGATGTTCGCAGAACCTTTAGAGGTCGAGCAGGTGGGTGGAGTACCAGGGTTGATGATGACGAGTTTGGAGCCTCTCTCTCCGAGATGAGCTGCGAAGGAATCGCCGTCTTCAAATAATCCCTCGCAATAAGAAACATAGGGAATTGCGAGAGGTTCAGTGAAGAAGCTCGACGACTCGAGTGGTCATGGAGAGAGAGAGTGAGGAGATGATCGCCATGGCGAAGGGAAGCGAGGTCGAGGAGATTCTCGTCCGAGCGTCTCTCGCGCTCTCTCATAGCGAAAGAGAACTGATTGGCTAACTGAAACGGAAGCCGACGATGCCCCGGCGAGTGCGACGGTTCTTCTTGAATCGCGAACGAACGAGGGCTTAAGCACTACACGGAGTCGAACTCTTGTGCCTTTGTCTGGGTTTATATATAGTTTTGCGATATAATTTGGTGGGAATTTTGAAAAAAAAGTATACAAGTTTAACAAAACTATATATTTATGACGTGGACACGGACGAAAATAAAATGGAAACTTGTATTTTGGTTTAATTTTTACGGTTGTTTTGATGTCATAATATCCAATATAAGGATGCTCACGAGAGTACGCTTATTGAAATGCTAATTGGATTATTTTGGTTTTAGTATTTTTCTCAAGGGGAACCTGTGTGTGGAAGAATAGGAATGCATGTTGCATGAACTTTCTTAATTTTGGATCTTCAATTTTTGGATTGTTTTTAATTTCAAATAGTGACCATATTATTAATTATTGATTCATGAGCTCTTCCGATGTTGTGTGCATCGACGTAAGTGAAAAAAACAACTCTTGAGCAAGAAAAGAATGAAATAAATTTGGATTTTCTCTTGTTAAGAAACTAATTTATTACTTATGATTTTCAATAGATATATGTAAATAACTAATTTATATGTTTTTTATATGTCATCATGCTTCATTATATTAAATACAATGTTTCCATAGTTAAGCAACCATTTACAAACTAGTTACATATCCTATAGTTTAATCAATCATGCTTGTTCATATAAAAACGAGAATGCACGGGATTCAAACACACGGCATGACCGTCTAAGTCTATTCTATGCAATTGTCGGACACATGATTTGATGGTTAGGCAAACATTTATGAGCCCCACCCCACCACAACGACCTAGTTGCAAAATATTGCACAACCATCGGGTCCCTGCGAGCCTCATGGAGGAGGCGATCAACGGATTGCGCAAGTTCTTCGAGCAGGAGATGGATGCTAAGAAAACAAAATTTACAAAGAGGGTCATAAAAAACAGCAACATGGGACTTCATAACTCAATCGCTGCTGATTGGAGGAACAGCATATTTTGCTTCATGACTTTCCGTTGCGTGTTTTTCACCTTTCGAAAAGGGAAAACTCAAGAGAAAGTTCACGAAGTGAATTGATAAAAGCCAGTTCGCAAAAAAATTGCAGTAGTTCATACAATTGTAGAGTAAATATGATACTTGATGGCCTTTTCTATTTTCTTCAACAAATCAAGGGCTAAACTATTAAGCGTAAGAAACTTGAGTTATTCGCTTACTTTTCCATTGAATCGGCTAGAATAGATGTTGAACACTCATGAAATGAAAGTGCCCAGTTAATTCGTTCAGCCAGGGAAGACAACTGCCACCAATGAATCTGTACAAAGTTTCTCACCTAAATTCCACTACCTGTAATAGCATATAATCTTGCATCTAGTCTCAATCAATGATACGAATCGGTAAGATGATCCTCAATTACTGATCATTTTCACTGATGGGAACCTCGAAGGTGGTCGTTCCGTTCTTTTCAGGTGGAAAAAAAAAAGGATGTTCCTTGATGGTTGACTTTATTCACGTTCCAGCGGTAGCAGTAGCAAACTTTTGCACCTGAGCTGATATAAAATATCAACACCCTTTGTCGTACTCTCTTTGTTGTACTCTCTAGGAATCCGTCCAACCATACTTTTACAGCAGCTCTAGTTCAGTTTTCTAATGCATCACAACATCTCTAGCAGAGAAATGCTGGAGTACTCAAAGCATGTGATAAGACTGGACTCTTGTCTGTTTGAGCACATATCAGAAGCCTTAGGCCTCCACCATACTTTTACAGCAGCTCTAGTTCAATTTTCTAATGCATCGCAATATCTCGAGTATCGCTTGAGAGGATGGCCCCACCTTACGAAACAATGCAAAGGCAAGTCCCCATCCTAACACGACTTTTCAACACATGGAATCCAGAAAGAAAGCAAGAATGGTTTTTCCTCTAATTAGTAACATCAGAACCACATCTTTTCGCAGTTCAACTTCTCATGTCCAGAGGCATATAATTGTTAAATTAGCTGCTCACAGAGCTCAGTACCTTAGTTTCAAAAGGGTCCAATTTTAAATGATTTATAAAACTATAGCAAGCCTCGGCATCAATAAAGGTTGTCCAAGATTCACCAACCTGTCGTCTGTTTCACTCAGATGAACCATGAGATTTCTATATGCTACTAGATCATACGGACCCGGTTCGTAGATAATAGTTATGTTTACCTGTTAAGTCCGGAAACTCTCCTAACGTGATGACAAAGAGAGGACTACAAACCAAAGATTCCTCATATAGATTTCTGTAATTGCAAAGAAGTCAAGGGCTAAGACAACATCAAATCGTCCACTCATCTATTATTGTTCAACTCTGTCCTAACAGATTTTGTTTTCATAAATTGCAAAACTCTATGTACCGGCCGCCCAATCCCCCAAAGAATCAGCCATTATCAAACAGCATTGTAATTTTCTCAGCTAGGGGTAGCTCATAAGCTATGACTTTTTCCTTCCATTTTTTATGAACCTCATAATTCTAAAGTCAAGCGGAACCTCGCAATGGATGTCATTGTTCTCTTCACTTCTCTTCTCTGAATCAATCTATCAGCTATAAAGAAGATGCTCATATCATGCATTGACATTGTACTGTCTCCATAACACTCAATTCATAATCCAAATGTCTCCATAACATTCGATTCATAATCCAAACTCATTACACATTCACAGTGAAAATTGAATTGCAGTAGAGAGAGAGAGAGAGAGAGAGGAACAATGCCTACCATCGATTTGGCCTCCGACTCCGGCAAGCAGAAAGGCCTCGTCGACGCCGCGATCACCGAAATCCCTAGAATTTCGTCATCCGACCGCAGGAGACATCCGAAGGCAGGCAGCTCCGAATCGAGCGGCAGATCCGAGAATCTCAACTTCCCGATCATCGACCTCGGCGGACCCGGCCAAAGAGGAAGGAGGCAATCGACAGGATGCGACGCGCGTCGGGGACGCTGAGGTTCTTCAGGCGGCAGTGATGGAGGAGATGAAGGAGGGGAGGGGGAGTGAGGAGGTTGTACGAGGCTACGAGCAATACGAGGAGGCAAAGGAGGCGTTTGTTCTACACGCGCGACATGACGACGGAAGATGGTGGCGAGCTGGAGTGTGAGTGGAGAGACGCTAATCCTTCTTTTTGATAAGTATTTGCACTGCGACCTGCGAATATACAGTGAAGAGGAGAGAAATTAGTTAAATAATAAAGAAGGTAAAATAGTTGAAAAAGGAACACTAATGATAGGTGATATAAGTCTTTTCTCGTACCTCTAATGCTAATCCCAATCCCAATCCCAATCGGACGAGTCATCGTCCGTAGCAAGGAGTGGGCCGGGCACGTTCGATTCAACATCCTCCCAATCAATGATTGGGATGGGCACATCAGCTAGGCACCTTCGATCCAATATGGGACACCTACGAATTCTTAATTTCTTTAAACGCGTGAGGTTGCATATCTCAAATGGTATATGTTCTAATTCTCGACAGTCAATTAATTCAAGCTCTTCGAGTAAAGAGAAATTTCCAATCCATTCCGGCAAACGTCTTAAACTCGACCATTTTGAAATATGGAGAGATTGTAGAGTTGTCACACATTGAATTCCCTTGGGTAATGCCACCAAATCTTTACAAAATCCAATGGTAAGAGCACGAAGATTCGTAAGGCATTGCCATTGGGTGCCATGCTCGTCTTCTTGGCACGATAAATCGAGTCCTAGACAATCCCAAATGTCGAGTTCCTTGAGCGAGGAAAGGTGTTGCATCTCACGAGAGAGACTTCTTAGGTCACAAAATTGGATGGACATATACTCGAGTTTACTGGCCGATCGAAGTAGAGTCTTAAGCATGAAGGGTGGCTCTAGATCAGTATTAAAAAGTTTTAGATATTTTAGTTCAGGGAAAGGAATGAATGTGGCTTCCACTGTTCCTTCTGATAGGCAATTTGGATTGGCCATCAATTGTTGTTTCAACATTTCTATGCCATGTATCGCCAAATATTCCACCTGGGGGAATGATGGTATAGAATTCAAGTCGGGACAATCGAATATCTGCACGAATCGAAGTTTTGGAAAAGATGACCGTGAGTTGTTTGACTGATGCTTTTGATGTGCTCCCATCTCTCGCATTCCTCCCCACCATCCTTCCAGTTCTGTACAGTAGGAGAGAGTTAGACGTTCAAGAGATTGAAAGAAGGGGAGTGTGGTATTAGATGGCTTTGGGTCACTTGTCTGTTGAATGAACTTTAACGCATACAAGAACTCAAGACTCAACGTCCTTAGGGAAGGGAGTTCACTCAGGGGTGGTAGGTGGCTTAGTGAGAGACATTGATCAATTAAGAGGTGTCTAAGTTTGACCAATTTCCTCAAATCTCTAGGCAATGTTCGAAGTCCCGTACAAAGTGAGAGTTTAAGAGTCTGCAAGTTCACCAAATCAGCGATTGAATCTGGCAAACTCTGGATGGAATCATTCGCACAAATATAAAGAAATCGTAACTTCTTCAACTTTCCTAAGGAGGAAGGAGGGAGAGGAATATCTATGTCATACAAAAACAATGCTCGACAATGTCCACAACTAGAGAAAATTTTGTGACGGTTGCGACCAGAGAATATACCTCTTAAAGAGAGAACCGTTCGCAATTTGGATGTTTTGAGTAGGGATTGCACTTTCTCTTTAGAGAAAGTCCCTGAAATAAACGACACATGTCGAATTCCTCTATCATTATCTCCTCCTTTAAAATTAACAATCTTGCATTCACCTCCAGCAACTTTCCGAGCAAGATCATGCATGAGATCATGCATCTTGAAATGTGTGACCTCGTGGCCATAACCATATTTGACTATATGATCAGCATCGAGGAATGACCTAGATAGTAGTTCTGACAAGTAATTGTCAGCGACCTTTTCAAGGTTGTCCTCCCCATTGCATGACTCAATAAAGCCTTGTGCCACCCAAAGATGGATCATTATATCTTTGTCATAGACATAATCTTTCGAAAACAATGAGCAATATGCAAAACAATGTTTCAAGCATGATGGGAGATGATCATAACTGAACTTGAGGACCTGCATAATTCCATTATCAACTTCATCAATTTCTGGTAATTCGGGAAGTTCCTTCACTCTGTACCGGTTCCACTGATCTTCCTTTTTGCCATACAAAAGGCTTGCTATAGTCCTAATGGCAAGGGGAACCCCAGCGCATTTTCTAACTATATCTCTTCCCATCTCCTCCAAACTCCGGTCTACCGATGCTTGCCTATCTCCAAACGCCACATCCCTAAATAGATCCTAGGACTCGTCTGTAGTTAGGCCTTCTAGATCATAGATAGCTGATTTTTCATCAGTGACCTTCGCAACCATGTGGCTACGAGTGGTTACAAGTATCTTGCTTCCTTGTTTGCCACCCTTTAGCCAATCTCCAAGCTCTAACCATTTGAGCCGAACTTCATTCCACATGTCATCCAAAACAAGCAAATATTTCTTCTTGGCTAGAGTCTCATGAAGAAGTCTCTGCAATTGGTCTAAGGGCTTATTCTCATGATCTTGACAGTTCGTTGATTTAAGAATTTCGTTAATAATCAAATCCAGATCAAAGACATCAGATACACACACCCACATCTTAAGATCGAAATGTTTTTCTACCTCCCCATCGTTGTACACTAGTCGTGCAAGTGCGGTTTTTCCAAGACCCCCTTTACCAACGATGGAAACAAATGACACGGTATCGAAAGAGGAGGAATCAAACAAAAGTTGTTTGATCTTTTCTTTGTCATTTTTCCTACCAATTATTTGTTCGTCGGGTATGGAAATTTCAGGTTTCTTTCCTCTCGCAATGGCCATTGTTTCCTCAATTTGATGCTCCTCTAACCTGAAGAACTCCCTCTCTTTAGTAATCCAATCCAGTCTCTTCCTAAGTTCTTGAATCTCATTAGCCACTTTGAGGCGGTGTGCAAGCTGATTCGATTTAGAGAAGAAAACGCGTACCGCTTTCAACGTTCCGTTGCCGGGAGTGACCTTCCGCCTCAGATCTTCAGTTGCGACATCGTCGAGCAAGTCCTGTATGTCGTACAACACGTCCTTGAGCCTCACGAGCCAGAGCTTGACCTGGTTGTTGTGCCATTGCTGCTTCTCAGCATCCAAAAGCACAGCTCGGATGGACTGGACGGTGCCCTCGAGGCTTTGGAGCTCATCCTTGGCACCGCAAAGCAACTGGATCTTTTGAGAAGCGAAGGAGCCTCCAGGTTTCGCCATTTCAGCGGCGAGGCTTTTAAGTATGTCGGTGGCAAGGCTGAAGAGAACCGCTTCCGCCATTTCCAAAAGCAAAAGCGGGGGCTGAGAAGTGTTTGAGAGGAGGTTGCAGAGCTCATGCTTTGTGGTGAAACAATGGTCTGGTGGTGCCTCACGATCAACTTCAGGCACGAATATATAGCAAGGCCAACTGCATCTCCATCTTACTTCATGCTCAGTTAATCCACCGGATGAAATAGCATAATTTGCAAAAGAGAAAAAGAATAGCGTGAACTTGTTTCTTCGTGAAAAGCCCAAAGTACATATTCATGGAATAATTTCAAGGTGCGGCGCTAAATCCACCCCTCCTTCGGCTTCATCCACACCCTTGATGGTCAGAATGACAGAAATACCAAAATCATGGGTCCCACGTTTCTCTCTTAATTTTGTCTGATCAGAAGGCTCAGTTTCAAGTTCAGCAGCTTCCTCAATCCTTAAGCCTCTCTTTGGTTCCAAGTTCACACCTCCTCTCTCCCTCTCCGCCGGGGAAAAAATGCATGGTCAGACTCGGACAGCTCCGAAGCCCATTTCCATTCTGTCCTGGCCTCCTCTGCAAGATCAGAAGCGTCATACAAGCGTGGAACGGTTTCTTTTGGTCAGTTTTTTTTTTTAACTAATCGTGATGTGATGTTGCTCTCAGATACACGAAGGAAGCTCTCGACACGAGAGCGAAGCTCATTGTGATCAATCCTGAGTACTACTCCGCTTGGAATTACAGGAAGCGCGCGGTTTAGCACAATTCTCTGCCCGCCCCTCGGGTGTGCGCCTCTGTCCTCGTCCGCACAACCTCTAAGCCCACGCCGCTGTAATTGCTCGAATGAATTTGAAGACGAAAAGCGAGACATGGAGATGCGAGGTCTGACGCGGTGCATGTGGCTACAGCTGGGAAATTTCATTGAACAACATCTGGCCATGGTGGTCAGTTGAGAGGATGATGCCAGCGACATGATGAGGATGATGCCGGCAACGCGCTGCCCAATTATTCGAGGGGTGTAACAGTGTACCCCGTCAAGTTGGAAAAGGTCACGACGAGCATCAAAGAGTCGAAAAAGGTCTCGACTCTTGAAGCCGGGAGTGAGTTGATTGAGAACGGCGATAGCAGAGCCAGAGGCAGCGAAGGCCGTAGCACGCGCCCCTCTCTCTCTCTCTCTCTCTTCCATATCTCCTCATTGCCGGCACCTCCCAGTGATTGGAAATGGAGGCTGCTGCTGAGCCCTCGCAGCCTTGGATAGTTGATCCCGTCGACTACCTCAAACAAGTCTCGATCCTAGCAAATCTTGGCAAAGCCATTGGCGGAATCAGGTGAAGACGGAATCAAGTTCGCTAAAGATATCTTTCGAGACTATTCTGCATTTGTCGCATCATGTGGTAAGTGTTAACCTTTCATAGAGCTTGTTCTTGGCTATCACCCTGATACCTATTGCATTCTTATTGTCCATCTAAGTCTATGGTTGATGTATGTTTTAGGATTAAATAAGAAGAAAATGACTGTCAGATTCCTACTTTTATTGCAGAAACATTGGATGTCTCGACCTATGATACCTTAGCTGATGAAGAGGAAGTGTGGCAAATCTATCGAAATAGTTATGAAGCATTCCTTTGTTTCATAGAATTTATCATCTTTAAAAAAATAATGGGCTGTTCTTGATCAACACGACTTGGTATCATCATTTCTTGGAATGCAGGATCAAAGCAAAATTAGCACGCCTGCTCTTCCCCCTTTAACGAGATAACATAGAGATTCCAAGTTTGCCAAACTCTGAAGAAGGGCGGGCCATTGCAAGGTCAGCCTCAAAGACTCGCAGGAACGCAGGACGAGCCATGGGATGCAGTGTTATGGATTCTCTCTCTCTCTCTCTCTCACATCTGAGGGAATGACCAATATAATTTATGTAGCTAAAGTTTTTTTCACCAGAAAATTTTATACCATTAGAAAACAATATGATTCGTGCTTATGTTAGTAATTTCATAGGAAAAAGGAAGATGCCATTTGAAGTCAATTTGAGGCTGTACTAAATGGACCACAATATTTCTCACTTGTTTCACAAGTTAGTTCAGATGTGATCAAATCAACCGTCTTGATTCTCTGTGCATAATCCAAGACTAGATTTTGTTGAAAATCCAATAATCTGTTTCTTTCATTCTGAGGTTTCTTACAACATCTGTTCAAAATGCGCACATTTAAAATTCCTGAAGATGAGGTTCAGTTCCCATTGAACGACTTCTCATCCTGGTTCATCAGCACAACAGACTCCGGCTTGCCAGCGAACTCTTTGAAGGAGAATTCGGGATCCTCCTGACAAAGTCCGTGAGATCTCACTGGCAAGCCAGTTGAGGGACTCGCACAAGTTTCTTTGGTAAGAAAATTGCATCTGCAGGGTGCATATCTAAGCATTACAGTCAGTAAGCACCACCTTAACAGGATATCAATTACAGAGCATTGGATCCTTTTGAAAGAAGGAATATAATGTAGTGAAGCCGGCATCTGCAGTCGGGCATAGGTTCCTTTAGATCAACATCACCATGAGTTGAAAACAGAGAGAACAAAGAGAAGAAGAAAGAAGAAGGTGGGACCAGCAAGGAAAGAAAAGGAAGCAGTCAAACCAAAAGAGGGACAGCAGGGGCCATATAGGAAAACACTGTAAAAAGGAGTTTTAAAGCAAAAACCGGGGTGGAAATAGCATGGCCCAATGTTAAAATGACCACTTTGGATAGGACGGTGCAAACAGCACGGCTCTATGGGTGATATTTTCAGAGCTTCCTCGCCACAAATTATCCAACGGAGTACTAGGCAAGTCTTTATCCTTTTAGCTATCTGCAAAGCAAAGTTGAAAGTCATATAAAGAAGCACATGCTGCAGATTTCTATATCAGCATAAAAATCATATTGCATTACGCAACCATTGTATAAAAATGTAAACTTGATTATTCATATAGCTCGGCAATCATAGATGCAGGTGACATGGAGTTGCAGAGGAAAGAGGGATGCTTCCACGAACTCTGTCGGTCATTTTAGCAACCTTGATTACTTATAAAATGCCCAAGACCTTTGCTCTAGCTGGGAGCCAACTCCACATATCATTGAATCGCAAGAAATAAAATGAAAACAATCCATCTCCTTGTCAACTCCACACATCCTTAAACAAAACAACGCACTATGCACCCAACAGAACAATTTCAGTAGACTGACTACAGGCTAGGGCCATTGACACTGGATGCTTCTGCTTGAAAACATAAGCTGGTACAGACTCTTCTGTACAGGGGGCAGAACTATATAGTATGCTCATTGAGAAATAATCAGAACAAGCATTTGCATGTAAAATCAACTTCAGACACGATTTAAGGTTGACGGTCAGAAGTTCCTAACATCGACACAATGCACCATCCTGCCAGCTATCTACACTTTTTAATGACAGTTTTCATTACATGGCATGTTAATCATCTAAGCTAATTAACATCCCTGGTACTCCAAATTAGAAACAAGAAAATCATTTGGAATTTTTATTTTGTATCTACTATATAATTTCTCTACTAAGTTCCAAAATGTACATAGAGATGATCACTTTTTCGTGGCAGAGTGTCGCTATCCTAGTTATCTAGTATATTGAAAACATGCTTCAGTGCAGACAAAAGCTAAGAATCTTATATCGTTATGACCATATAAGCCACTGAAGCCAATATTACTTCTCCAATCTTAGAAAAGGGAAGGAAAGTTCTGTCTTGCCAATTTTCTTTGCATAGACGACCCTGTCCATAATCTGCCAGAGGGGTTTTAAATTCTGAGTCTATGGCATATCAATTAGCAAAAGCAGATAACATTAGCAAAAAGAGAAAGGTAAAAGGTATGAGCCAAAGTGATGACAACAAACTCAAAAGAATTATTATCCCACTAGGTGGAAATAAAACTTATATATAGACCTGTTACCAGAGTGAACTTTGCTTGTCATACACATATGTTCAAGCAAAGACTGAGTCTTTCCTAACATTCTGTGGATTATAAACATCAACGCATCCCATCTGTATAACAAGTATGTCAGTTTTTCTTTCACTGTGAAAACACACTGACAAGGAAATGGGTTGCCCGACACAATCATAGACGAGCTCCAATAACAAATATCATGATGCATTAGAAACTGAAGACTTCAAAACAATACAAATAAAAGGCAGTAAGGGCCATTCAAATACACGTCCTTACATAGACGTATAGACATCCAAGCACTTTGGATGCACTTCTTTTTCTTTTTTGGGTGGCACTGGATGGATCATTTAGTACTTTGTTTGTGTAAATGTGTATGTTTTTGGGGGGCAAAGCAATTTACATTGTCACAACTAAAGACAGACAGCAGAAGTAAACTCGCGATATAATACGCCTTCTCTCAGCTCCATGTCTTGCGCCGAGGTAACTTGAGAACTGAGCATCTAAAAACTCCAAAACAACAACAACGAAGCAGAAGGAAACCCAGCGAATTTAGAAAACGCTCAGCTCAACGCAAACCCCGCAATGCCAAACCCAAACACACACGGAAAACCGAACAAAAGAAAAGGGCAGTCGCGAACGATGTGGGACCCGATCTTGCACGTTTCGCTTGGGGACCTGGCTGGTGTATCGGGCGATGCAGTGACGAACGATGAAAGGCGCGTCCTGCTGCGAAGGGATCGCCGTCTTCAAATAATTCTGAAAAAACAAAAAAAATGAAATTGCAAGAGATTCAGTGAAGAAGCTCGACGACTCGAGCAGACATCAGGAGAGAAGAGAGAGGAGATGATCACCGTGGCTGAAGCGAAGCGAGGTCGAAGAGCTTCTCGTGCGAGAGTCTCTCGCTGTCTCCGAAAGCGAAAGAGAACTGGCGACTCATACAGAAGCAGTTGATGCCAGAGGGACGACGGTTTTTGCTGTTAATTGCTAACGAACGAGGCTTAAACGCGAGAGTAACGAAAGTTTATTTGGGTCGGTCCACCCCAGCTCAGAGTCAGAGGCTGTGTGATAGAAAGAGCGCCTAGTTCTTCGTCGCATTTTGTGATTTTAGTCCCAATTTTTTTTTTTGTCAAAAAACAAATAATTTTTTAAAAATAATTTCCTAAAATTAATCGTCTGTATCACTTGAAATAAATATTGAAAATTGTAATTTCCTAAAATTAATCGTTGGTAAATTATGTGAAATAGAAGTATCACAAAATTGTGATTATTTTAATTTAATTTTGCGGTTGGATTTTATGAAAATTTGTATCTTTTCTTGATGTCATAATATATAATTAATATCCAATATAGAGTTGCTTATATAATTCATGGATTAAGTTGAACATGTATAAAAAATCCAATGATTTTATTTAATAAATTAAAAGTTTAAGGACCATATTACATATTGATTTAAAGTTTAGGGACCATATTAAATAAATTAAAAATTTTGAGGCTATATTATAAATTAGACCAAAGTTTAGGGACTAATTATGTCACTATCCTTCCTTTCATACGTGCTTTCATACTTGAGAAACGTGGAACTCTTTCGTTACCAACTCCTATCGTTTGTTTGATATCTTCCTGGGCCAAGTTTCACTTAAAAGAAAACGCCGTATTATTTTTAGTCGGTTCCCGATGGCCATTATGTCTCTCGAGCTTAGCTCTTCTCTAGATCGACAACGATGAATATCCAATATTCATCACTAAATAACCACGCAAAGCGAACTTCATCGAGACTTAACTTGCTCATACACGTAATCCCTTATTATAGAGAACACAATGGTCACTGCCGGAGACGACGAAAACGACTGAGCTAACGAATTGAGAGTATTCGACGAGACGAAAGCCGGAGTTAAAAGCCTCGTGGGCACCGGGATTGCCCAAGTCCCACGCATATTCGTTCAGCCACCTGACAAATTGGCTTACTGCGAGGATTGCGGAGAGATCCCGCTCATCAACCTCGGATGCCTGAATGCAGGCCCCACCAGTCACGACAAGACGTTGCGAAAGATTGCGCAAGCATTGGAAAAAAAGGGGTTTCTTCCGGGTGATCAACCATGAGGTCCCTGAGAGCCTCTTGGAGGTGATGAACGAGTAACGCAGGTTCTTCAAGCTGGAGACGGAGGCCAAGAAAAAATTTTACACTAAGAAGGTCATATACAACAGCAACATGGGACTTACATAATTCAGTCACCGCTGATTGTTCAGATATATGTTTTTGCTTCATGGGACTGGAGCCTCCCCAGCACGAGGAGTTGCCCGAAGCTTGCAGGTGAGCCAATGAGCTTCTGTTGCGTTTTTCACCTTTTGAAATGGGAAAATTCATGAACAAGTTCATAAAGTGAATCAACGAAAATAGTTTGCAAAAGAATTGTAGTAGATGCGAAGTACATGGTTTTCACAGTATGGTACTTGATAGTCTTTTCCGTTTTCTTCACTAAATCAAGGCCTAAAGTAGCAAGTGTATGGACCTTGAGTTATTTGCGTACTTTTTGGTTGAATCGACCGGAATAGGTGTTGAACACTCAGGGAATGACAGTGCCCAGCTCTTCGTTCAGTCGGCCAAGGCAATTTTCACCGCGTACATATTTTCTTGCCTAAATTTCACTACACGTCATAGCATATAATCTTGCATTTATTCTCAATCAAGGAGACAAATCAGTAAGATGATCCTCAGTGATTGATCATTTTCACTGACGGGAACCTCAGAAGTGCTCATTCCATTCTTTTTGGGTAGAAAAAAGGATGTTCCTCGATAATTGACTTTATTCGTACTCTATCGGTAGTGGAACCAAAATATTGCACCCAAGTTGATACAAAATGCCAATACCCTTGGTTGTATTCTTTGGGAATCCATCCGACCATACTTTTACGGCAGCTCTAGTTCAGTTTTCTGATGCGTTGCAACATCTCTGGCAGAGAAATGCGGATGGAGACTTTACTCTCGTCTGCTCGAGCTCTTATCCGAAGCCCTAGAACTCCACCCAAATCACTTGAACGAGATGGAGTGTGGAAAGGGACACACAATCATGTGCCTCTATTCTCATCCAAGATCAAATTGGAGGACTTCAAGTGCTTCATGAGAACCAGTGATCGACGTTCCCCCGCTCCTTGGAGCACTAGTGATTGACATCGGAGATCTTTCGCAGGCAAGTAGCTTTGGCCAGATATCATTGTTCCGTCTCTGAATTTTTCTGAAACCGTATTTTGATCGGTCAACATACTGCGATCCTCTTCTCATTCTCATTACTGTACTTTCTCATATGCTAAGTTAGTTAAAGAGCTCTTGAGAACTCGGGATGTAAATTACCATGAAATCTTCCCTGTAGCAATAACATTATGTCTTCACAATCTGCACTTTTCTTTTGTATTCTAACAGAGCTGTTTGACTAATCCAAACTTGATTCTAACTCCATTAGATCATGCTAGCCTCGCATTGACAAGTTCGGAATTGTCTAAATGAGAGATGTTTGTTTGAACACTTTGCTTTTCACAGGAGGGGTCAATGTCGGTTCTAGATATTCTGCAGTTTTTGTATCTATCAACATCAAGATTGCAATCATAGTAGTAGATAGAAATTACGTTCCTCACTGAGGAATGGTTCGCTAATTGTTGCATTTGCAGCTCATAACAAACGACCGGTTTGAGAGTGTTGAGAACCGAATCATGGCAAACAAGAGAGACCCAACAGTGTTGGTGGCGTGCTTCTTCGGCGACACTCCCCGACCATCTTCACGATTGTATGGGCCCATGAAAGAATTAACATCAGCAGACAACCCACCAATCTACAAGGAGACTACGCTCCCAAACTACACTGCCCATTACATTTCCAAAGGCCTGTACGGAGCTTCTGCACTTCCTGATTTCAAGCTGTAGACCGTGTGAACCTTTTTATGTGGTCTTATTGATGTTTGTACTTAAAGATAAAAGTCTGTCCATATGTTCAACTAGGTAAAACTACCACAGAACAAGATTGCGCTTCTTCAGTGCTCGGTCTCTAACGCTTATATCGCTTCAAGTGATAGATCGATGAGCACCAACACAACTCCAAAAGACAAAGCCATTCTCTAAATTAAAGCGGAACCAAAAAGAGAGCACAAAATAGAGGGAGAGGAAGATTAATACATACCGCTCTAAGATCAAAAGAAATACATTATCTTTAGATGAAACGGTGTTGAATACTTGTATGACAGTTACAGCATTAATCTACCATGGGAAAATTTGCGGTTTCAGGAACATTTCTGTTTGGTTCAACTTTGAATTCCACTTTGTATATTAGCAGGTAGGATAAAAAGTGGAATTTTTGCCAGCTTCCAACTCGCTCAACAACAATAACCAGAATCAACCGCAAGGCAAAAATTTATGTACACTCCCTAGATTTTCTAAGAAACAGTAGGTTTGCATTAAGATGCGACATGTCTGAAACCTAATTGATCTAATCGAGTTAGCATCGCATTAAGATGACGCAAGCATTGATCCAAGGGCTAAGACAACATCGAATCGTCCTGTCATCTATCATTGTTCAACTCTGTCCTAACAGATTTTGTTTTCATGAATTGCAGAACTTGTGTACTAGCCACCCAAAACCCCAAAGAATCAGCCATTATTAAACAGCATTGTCATTTTCTCAGCTAGTGGTAGCTCATAAGCTATGACTTTCTCCTTCTTTTTTTATGAACCTCATAATTCTAAAGTCAAATGGAACCTCGCAATGGATGTCATTGTTCTCTTCTCTCAATCAACTAGCTATAAAGAAGCTGCTCATATCATGCATTGGCATTGTAATGTCTCCATAACACTCAATTCATAATCCAAATGTCTCCATCACATTCAATTCATAATCCAAACTCACTACACCAAATATACATTCAGAGGGTCCAATTTTAAATGATTTATAAAACTATTGCAAGCCTCTGCATCAATCAAGGTTGTCCAAGATTCACCAAGTCGTTGTCTGTTTCACTAAGATGAACATTCAGATTTCTATATGCTTACTAGAACATATCGACCCAGCTCGTAGATAATAGTTATGTTTACTCGAGAAGTCCAGAAACTCTCTTAAAGTGATGACAAAGAGAGGACTAAAAACCAAAGATTCCTCTACATATAGATTTCAGTAATTGCGAAGAAGTCAAGGGCTAAGACAACATCGAATCCTCCTGCCGTCTATCATTGTTCAACTCTGTCCTAACAGATCTTGTTTTCATAAATTGCAAAACTTTGTGTACTAGCCGCCCAATCCCCCAAAAAATCAGCCATTATCAAACAGCATTGTAATTTTCTCAGCTAGGGGTAGCTCATAAGCTATCCTTCCATTTTTTATGAACCTCATAATTCTAAAGTCAAGCGAAGCCTCGCAATGGATGTCATTGTTCTCTGCACTTCTATTCTCTCAATCAATCAATCAACTATAAAGAAGATGCTCATATCATGCATTGACATTGTAATGTCTACATAACACTCAATTCATAATCCAAATGTCTCCACAACATTCGATTCATAATCCAAACTTATTACACATTCACAGTGAAAATTGAATTGCAGTAGAGAGAGAGAGAGAGAGAGAGGAACAATGCCTACCATCGATTTGGCCTCCGACTCCGGCGAGCAGAGAGCTACAACAGAGCGAGCGACGACTCGAAACCCGGCGTCAAGGCCTCGTCGACGCCGGGATCACCGAAATCCCCAGGATTTCTTCATCCGACCGCACGAGACATCCGAATCGAGCGGCGGATCCGAGAATCTTAGCTTCCCGATCATCGACCTCGGCGGACACGGCCAAAGAGGAAGGAGGCGATCGAGAGGATGCGGGGGTTCCTCCGGCGGCGGTGATGGAGGAGATGAAGGAGGTGAAGGAGGGGAGGGGGAGTGAGGAGGTTGTACGAGCAAGACGAGGAGGCAAAGGGTGGCGTTTGTTCTACACGCGCGACATAACGAGGAAGATGGTGGCGAGCTGGAGCGGAGTGGAGGGACGCTATCCTTCCTTTTGATAAATATATGCGCTGCCAATGTACAGTGAAGAGAAGAGAAATTAGTTAAGTAATAAAGAAGGTAAAATGGTTGAAAAAGGAACACTATTGATAGGTGACATAAGTCTTTTCTCGTACCTCTACTGTGCTAATCGTTCCGATTCATCTCCTCTACTGTGCTCATCTGTTAATCTTTGGACAATCATATATTACAGGCTCTTCCAGCAATGAGAAATTTTTAATCCATTCCGGCAAACTCCTTAGATTCCAACAATAAGAAATCTCAAGATATTGCAAAGTCGTGGCATGTTGAATCCATTCAGGCAATGCTTCCAAATCATCAAGATCGATGATTTTAAGAACACGAAGTTTTGTAAGGAATTGCCATTGGATGCCTTGCTCGTCTTCTTGGCACACTAAGTTGAGTCCTTCACAACTCTCAATGTGGAGCTCCTGGAGCGAGGAAAGGTGCTGCATGCCATGAAAGAGACCCTTTAGGTTGCAATCATAGAGTCTCATGGACTCGAGATTATTGGCCAATCGAAGTAGAGTCTCAAGTATCGGCTCCAAACTTCTATTATGAAGACGTAGATGCTTTAGTTTAGAGAAAGGGATGAATGTGGATACCACTGCTGGTTCTAATGGATGATTTGGATTGGTCAAGAATTGTTGCTCCAACATTGTTATGTTATCTATCTCCAAGTATTCCACCTGGGGGAATGGTGGCACAAAATTCAAGCTGGGACAGTGTTCTATATCCACAAACCGTAGTTTTGGGAAGAATAGCCGTGAATTGTTTGATTGATGCTTTTGATATGCTATCATCACTGGCCTTCTCATCCACCATCCTTTCACCTTTATGCAAGAGTCGAGGATCAAACTCTCAAGAGATGGGAAGAAGGGCCGTGTAGTACTAGATTGTTGAAGAGGGTCGAAATCCAATGCAACCAACGACCTGAGACTCAAAGTCCTTAGAGAAGAGAGTTCACTTAGGGTGTGTAGGCAACTCAGTGAGCCAAGTGAATTACATTTGTTAATATCGAGGTGTCTAAGGTTGATCAATTTCCTCAAATCTTTGGGCAATGCTTTAAGTTTCACACATGTAGAGATTTTAAGGGTTTGCAAGTTCAGCAAATCCGTGATTGAATCCGGCAAACTCTTGATGGAGTCATTCCCACAAATTTCAAGAAATCTTAAGTGCTTCAACTGACTTCCCAACGAAGAAGGGATGCAAAAATTTTCATAGTTCAATTTCAACATTCGGCAATGCTTGAACTTGGAGAAAATCCGATGACATTCATTTGGGGAAAACTTTTCTACATATGACCATGCTTCCAAAGAGACAAATGTCCGTAGATTGGCTGCTTCTAGCAGAGAAGTCACTTCTTGTAGCGACGAGAACGATTGTAAAGCAAATGAAGCATGTCGAGTATCTTCATCGAGACTGCCTTTGTTGAGATTGACCATCTTGCATTCATTTCCCGCGACTTTCAAGGCAAGATCGTGCATGAGATCGTGCATCTTGAACATTTCCACCTTACCAGTGTAAGGATTGACCTCCTCAACTTCAAGAAATGACCCACGTAGTAGGTCTGAGACATAATCATCCCCGATCTCTTCTATCTCTTCATGCTCATCCAATGACTCAATAAAACCTTGTGCCATCCACAATTGTATCATTGTTTCTTTATCGAAGACATAATCTTTTGGAAACAACGCACAATATGCAAAACAATGTTTTAGCCTTGGCTGAAGATGATCGTAGCTGATTTTGAGGACTTCCATTATTCCAGGGTTCAACGTATCTATTTTTGAGAATTCATGCTCTTTGAAATAGAGCCACTCCTTTTCCTCTTTGGCATACAAAAGGTTGCCTATAGTTTTTATGGCAAGGGGAACACCACCACATTTTTTAACTATATCTTGACCTATCTGCTTCAGTTCTTGGTTTTTATGGCCTTCATCTTCGAAGGCCGTTTTCTTGAATAAGTCCCACGACTCATTATCAGATAAGATATTTAGATAATGGATACCTGATTTTATACCTATAACGTCCACCACCAACCGATTGCGCGTGGTTACAAGTATCTTGCTCCCCAATGAACCACGCATTAGCAAACGTTGGAGCTCTGACCATTTCCCGTGATCTTCATTCCACAAGTCATCCAAAACAAGCAAGTATTTCTTCCCGTCTAGTACCTTACGAAGAAGCCCTTGCAATTCGTCCTTACACTTATTATCAATGTCTTGCAGAATTCTTGTCATCTCAGGATCCCCTTGATACTTATCTCGGGCAGATTTCAGTATTTCTTTGATGAGAAAATCCCGATCAAAGACATCGGATACACACACCCACATCTTAAGCTCAAAGTATTTTGTCACTTTGTCATTGTTGTACGCCAGCCGAGCAAGTGTGGTTTTTCCAAGTCCTCCCATACCGACTATGGAAACAACCGAAACACTCTCTTTGGAGGAGGAATCAAGCAAAGATTTGATGATCTCCTCCTCATCAAATTGTCTACCAATTATTTCTTCCTTCCGCACAAAAGAGTCAGTTGTCCTCCTCCTCACAATAGCAACAGTTGCCTCACTCCGATGCTCCTCTAAACGGAACTCCCTATCTTTTGCAATCCAATCCAGTTTCTTCTTAATTTCCTGAATCCTTTTAGCCACTTTGTAGGGCTGTGCTAGCTGATTTGATTTGGAGAAGAAAAAGCGTACCGCTTTTGACATCTTGTTTCCGGGAGTGACCTTCCGCCTGAGATCTTCGGTTGCGACATCGTCCAGCAAGTCCTGTGCGTCGTACAACACGTCCTTCAACCTCATGAGCCACAGCTTGACCTGCTCGCTGTCCCATTGTTTCTTCTCGGCATCCAAAAGCATAGTTTGGATGGTCTTGACGGTGTACTTGAGACCCTTGAGATCA
Source organism: Eucalyptus virginea (assembly GCA_014182375.1). Taxonomy (NCBI): domain Eukaryota; kingdom Viridiplantae; phylum Streptophyta; class Magnoliopsida; order Myrtales; family Myrtaceae; genus Eucalyptus; species Eucalyptus virginea. Next base: position 43,011,214 of record CM024521.1, on the reverse strand, counting down.
TCGCTCGCACCTCGTACAAGTTGGATCTTCGAAAAGATGTTGGTACCGGCGAGATTCAGTATGTCGTTGGTGAGGGTGAAGAGCACTGCTTCCGCCATTTCCAAAAGGCAAAAGCAGGGGTTAAGGAGTGCTTGAGAGGAGGTTGCAGAGTTCTTTCTTTTTCTTTTTTTTGCTAGAAAGAGGAGGTTGCAGAGTTGATGCTTTTGTTGGTTAACAATGGTTTGGTGGTGCCTCGTGTTCTACCTCATTATAAATTTCAGTCAACCAGGGGGAATGGAATTTACGAATAAGAAGACAAGCGCGTGCAAATGTTGCGTGGTGTGTGAAAGACGTGTGGGGTCCACAATATTCTGTATTGTTTGGAGAAAATTTTCTTGCTTCTTTGTTTTCGTTTTCGTTTTCGTTTGAACGCGAAAAAGTACTGAAAAAGCCTTTGGTCACGGATTAAGAGCAGTTTCCGAACGAAAACCCAAATGCCCTCAAATAATGAAAACTTGTAATATCTTTCTTATGTAGAAATGAAAATTCTTATCCAAAGAATAAGAGAAGTAAGAGAATACTAATATTTTTTTCGGCCGAAGAGAATACTGATATTTAACAACTAAAACATTCTCAATCTTTTTGTTTCTCCAAAAAATTGATATTGCACCTCTCTTAGTCTTTTAAAAAAAAGAGTTCAAAATATGTAGCACTCTCTATAGATATCAATTCATACAAATACCTTTTGGAAGTAAATTTTACACGATATTATTTGAGGATCCTTATTTTGATCAATAAGAAAATAACTTCATAATTGCCTTTATATGTAAGAATACATGTAAAATTTAGAGTTGGGAGACTTATCAAAATGATTAATTTTTGTAACAATAAAATAAAAGAGATAATTTAATGAATGATATCACATGTTAATTCTAAATTTTTCGATCACTTATATTAGTAAAAAAAGGATAATTAATAAATTACGTTTCTCTTTTGCACATGGGAATTCATGATCATTTAGACATATTCTCATGCAATATGTTATTATGTCTATAGGGAATTAAAGAAGGCAGTTATGGTTTCTGTCCCTAAGAAATTGATAAAGCAAACGGAATCTCTCAAATGTTTTTTAAAGCAAGTTTTAATCCTTAAATGAACAAAATAAAAGTTTGAGAACTATGTAAATGGCACGAGGACTCCTATCGTTATAGTCCTGTTAATCATAAATTTCAAACAACAAAACCATGCAACATGATTAGGTTAATTACGCAAGTTGTGTAGTCAATACGGAAATATTCCAAATGGAAACGAGTCAAAGTACTGGAGATTTGATCATAAGCTACTTGTTAGACGTAGTAGCTTAACATAAATATTTTGTAATCAATAGATGCATAAAGAACGAAATGTTGCTGCTTTAATTTCCATGGAATGTAACTTTAAGTTCAACGTAACATGGCCACTCAGCCCAAGCAGGTGTGAGCGTTCCCATTTTTTTCTCCAAAACCACCAATGTGCATGAATAAGCTTACTGATGTGGAGGTCGACTGAAGTGAACTCCTAACAACTTTGAGATTGTCATGTCGTGGAGGTCGACACCCAACATTTGCAAGAACCCACACATCTCTTCTTTCATATAACCTAATTTTTGCACCAGTGTTATCTTCTTATTGGGTCAATTCTATTCGCACTTGCCACAATTTTGATTTCCTCCCATCAAAATAACAACGAATGAGGGTCAAGATTTCGACTTTTGTGCAAATGGAACCGCTGTGGACTATTACTCTTGGTTTTTTATTGTAATGTTGATTATGATTTCTTCTCTTAATATGACTAACGTTTTCTCTTATGTTTGACAAACAATGTTAATGCAGCACCACACCGCCGTATTGGAAAAAGATTGAAAAACAACAAGGGAGAGGAAGAGGGATGGGGGAGGGAGAGAAGGGGGCGCGAGGTTTTTTTTTTTTTTTGGGGGGGAAGGGTGTGCCAACACACTTTTTGTTCATTTTCTCTTGAGACCGAATCTGCTAAGTTGGGAATGGAAATTTTTTCTTGATCCGTTGTGGGAATGGAATCAACCCAATAAGAAGATAACACAGGTGCAAATGTTTGGTTGGGTGCAAGAAAAACACGTGGGGTCCACCTAAAGAGCAAATGAGGATAGACCCAAAAATTGCAGTCGCATTGGCCTTGACCGCAACCCAAACGTTTGGTAGTGTGAAAGGAAAGGACGCGTGGGGACCAGAAAAAAGAGACTAAATGAGAAAAAAGAGGATAGATTCAAAAATTGTGGTCGCATCAATCCCAAAATTGCGTAAATTTCGGATATGATATGACAACTTTGATCGATAGTTATTGAAACTATATCTTTCAAGTGTAAATTATCCATAAAAGAAATTAACAAACTTTCACATTAATTATTTATCTGTGTCTAAATAATAGATGATTCATTGACAAATAGTTGTTTACATCGCTTAGAATAATTAATCAATAGAAAATATTTTCATAATCACCAACCTTCCACGCCTAAAGTTATTTTCGTAAACAACATAAGTGGTTTTCCAAATTGTTGATTTTATTTAAAATATTTTTATTATTAACAATTTATGCCTAATATTCTCATTGATGAAGAATATACTTTTCATTCGTTTTGTTGATGTAAATTATACAAACATTCATTTTTGGCAAAGTATTTTGCCAAACATTTAGTTTCAAGTTTTGCTACTACAAGTCTACCTAACAACCATGAAAATGTACACATTAATGGGGGTTTTCATGAATGCATATGAAACGCTTCATTGCCGTGGCAAAATACGAAGGAAAAGCAAGAATCGTCCATACCGACCGTAACTCGATAGAAAAGCTGAAGTTAAATTTCACTGCACCCAAAAGATTTTACACTCGCTCTACTTCTGTCAGCTTAAAGAGAAGGAGAGGGTGAAGAAATTACTTGATGATGAGCTGGTTGATTTTTGTGGAAACTTTGATTTGTAACTCAAACAGGCAAGGTAAAGGCCAACCACTGAGATCCACATACCACCATTATGCTCTAACTTTTTGCTTTCTGATACCAAGCAAATGAAGTGACAAACACAGACGAAGATATACTCTTGCCAAGGGCGCCCAAGGAAACTTGAAGGCAAAATTGGAAGGAGAATACAAAGTTCAAACTTTGATCAGATACCTGACCAGTTTAATGGGAGTGTCATGAGCCTCAGTTGTTTTAGCTTTCAAGATTTTATTTAACATGTTACTTGTGCTTGGACACAGTAAGAGTTTTTGTACTTTCTGCTGCTCCCAACATGGATTCCATTCTGAATCCATTTCATATGATGTATCCAAGCATCTCAGCTAATATCAAGAATTCGTAATATCTATTAAGAACAAAGCATGCTGCAATAAAATAGGAATACTTAATATTCCTAGCAATATTCTTTCAAAAGCTAGTGTTACATCAGATTTTGACCAAACAATTGTCATGGATTGCATTGCAAATTAATAGTGTGATGACCACTCAAGGCTACAACTTCATGAAACAAGAAGTTGCGAGTTTAAATGATGGACATCAAGATTGGTGAAAAAATTTAAGTTAACTAGTGTTCAAACACACTATCTAAGAGACCATGACAATGTTCGATTGGAGGATTGAATTACCATTATGTGATGGGTTTGCATTAACATGGAAACATGTCATGTCTTAAAAGCTATTCTCGGTCTTTGAGACGCCATATTTTAGAAAGGCACACATTTTTTGAAAACGCTATGTCTACCTTTACTGCCATAATCATTGGCCAAGAAAATGAATTTTTTAGGAAATGATAACGACGGCAATGACAATAACAAGTTTTATTGTAAATTTCAAATTACACAACAATGCAACATGGTTAGGTTAGCCGCATAAGCTGCCATTGATATAGAAATATTCCAGATGTAAAAAAAGTCAAATTGCTGGAGATCTCCATCTTTGTATTCCAAATAGGTTGATGCAAACAGGGTTGCTCCCCTTCATTTAGGAAAAAAGAATATCAATTACTTATGCCCTGTTAAGTACTCACTCTTTTCAAAGGAAAAAAAATAGAAACAAAAAAGAAGAAGAAATAAGAGTAGCTTAATATGTCGAGAACAAGAATATTTTTTCTTCAATATATGCACAAGGAACCAAATGTTGCTGCTTTAATTTCGATGGAATACAAAGAGAAGTTCAACGAAACATGGCCACCTAGCCCAAGTAGGAGTGAGTGTTCCCATTTATTTTCTTCAAAACTGTCATTGTGCATGAATAGGCTTAGTGTTGTGGAGGTTGATTGAAGTGAACTCCCAATGACTTTGAGATTGCCGTGCTGTGGAGGTCTTTCGTGCCACCCGACATTTGCGAGGACCCATGTGTCTTTCTTTCATATCACTAAACAATTGCACCTGCTTTATCTTCTCACTGGGTCAATTCCAATCCCACTTGCGATAATTTGATTTCCTCCCACAATATGGAATCGATGAGGACCATTACACTGGCTTTTTTCTTGTAATGTTGATTATGATTTCCTCCCCTAATTTGACTAATGTTTCCATTTTTTTTCTTCTTGCAGACATGTAATGTTGATGTAGCACTGCATGACCGACATATCAGGAAACAGGGATGGAGAACACACTTCTTGTTCATTTTCTCCTATGATCGGACTCTGGCAAGTGGAAATGGAATCGACTAAAAAGAAAAAGAGGATAGGACAAGCGTGTGCAAATGTTTGGTGGTGTCAAAGACGCGGGGGGTCCACAAAAAAAGGGCTAAAGAGAAAAAGGAGGATAGACTCAAAAACAGCAGGCTTACGACCTGGCCCGTGGAAGGATCACGTAGAAAGGGGAAGCCGCCTGCTGCAGCCTCTGTGCAAGTGAAACTGATCTGAAACTTCAACATCTGACGCTGCCTAGTAGACACATAAGTGTGTTTAGACCCATCGAGATCAGCAATCGATTCCTTGAAACGCAGTTTCCAACATCCAGCAGCGAGATGCTCATAAAAATAATGAGAGCATGTCAGCTGACCAGTTTAATGGAAATAGCCATGAGCCTTAATTGTTTTCCCTTTCAAGAATTTATTTAACATGTTGTTTGTGTTGGGACATAGTAAGAGTCTTTGTACTTTCTGTTGCTCCCAACATGGATTCTATTCTGAAACCATTTCATATGATGTGTCCAAGCATCTCAACCAATATCAAGAATTCCTAATATTTGTTAAGAACAAAGCATGCCACAGTAAAAGAGGAATACTTAACACTCCTAGCAATATTCTCTAAAAAGCTAGTGCTATAACATATTTTGACCAAACAATTGTCATGGATTGCGCTGCAAATTAATAGCGTGATGATCACTTAAGAAATGCTACAACTTCATGAAATGAGTAAGCTCGTCAACAAGAAGTTGCAAGTTTAAATGATGGACATCAATATTGGTAAAAATATAAGTTGGCCAGTGTTCAAACACACTATCTAAGAGATCATGAAAAGGTTCAATTTGACGAAAGAATCACCATTATGTGACGAGTTTGCATCAACATAGAAACATGTCATGTCTTAGAAGCTATTCCTTGTCTTTAAGATGCCATATTTCATAAAGGCATGTATTTTTTGAAAACATTTTGTCTACTTTTACCGCCATAATCATTTGCCAAGAAAATGAAATTTTTACAAAATGGTAAGGACAACGATAACAGTAACAAATTTTATTGTAAATTTCAAACTACATAATAATGTAACATGATTAGGTTAACCGCGGAAGCTATCATTGATATGAAAATATTTAAGATGTAAACGAGTCAAAGTAATGGAGATGTGATTTTAGGCTCCTTGTCAGCTCAATCTTTGTGTTGCAAACAGGTTGATGCAAACGGGGCTGCTGCCCTTCATTTAGAAAAAAAAATATCAATTACTTAAGCCCTGTTAAGTACTCACTCTTTTCAAAAAAAAAAAAAAAAAAAAAAAAAACATAAACAAAAAAGAAGAAAAAGGAGCAGCTTAACATGTGAAAGAAAATGAATATTTTTTCTTCAATATATGCACAAGGAACGAAACGTTACCTTTTTAATTTCCATGGAATGCAAAGAGAAGTTCAATATAGCAAGGCCACTTAGCCCAAGCAGGAGTGTTCCCATTTCTTTGCTTCAAAAAAATCGTTGCGCATGAATAATCTTATAGCTATGGAGGTTGATTGAAGTGGACTCCTGATGACTTTGAGACTACCGTGCCGTGGAGGTCTTTCACGCCACCCAACATTTGAAAAGACCCCACGCGTCTTTCTTTCGTATCTCTAAATAATTGCACCTGCTTTATCTTCTCATTGGGTCAATTCCAATCCCAGTTGCGATAATTTGATTTCCTCCCATAATACGGAATCGCCGAGGACCATTGCACTATTTTTTTTTTCTTCTAATGTGGATTATGATTCCCTCCGCTAATTTGACTAATGTTTCTTTTTGTTTTTTTTTTGGCAGACACGTAATGTTGGTGTAGACCATCATATCAGAAAACGGGGATGGAGAACACACTTTTTGTTCATTTTCTATTGTGATTGGATTCTAGCAAAGTGGAAATGGAATCGACTAAAAAGTAAAAGAGGATAGGACAAGCGTGTGCAGACGTTTGGTGGTGTGAAAGACACGTGGGGTCCACAAAAAAGGGCTAAAGAGACAAATTATGATAGACCCAAAAACAGCACGCTCATGACCTGGTTCGTGGATCACGTAGACGGGGAAGCCACCTGCCGCAACCTGTGTACAAGTGAAAATGATCTAAAACTTCAACATCTGACGCTGCCCCGTACACATAAGTGCATTTAGACCCACGGAGATCAGCAATCAACGTCTTCAAACGCAATTTCAAACATCCAGCAGCGAGATGCTCATATAAAGTTAGAATATCCCGCGAGTCATAATGAGAGCATATCAGCAAACCAGTTTAATGGAAGTAGCCATAAGCCTCAGTTGTTTTACCTTTCAAGAATTTATGTAACATATTGCTTGTACTTGGACATAATAAGAGTCCTTGTACTTTCTACTGCTTCCAACATGGATTCCATTCTGTAACCAGTCCATACAATGTATCCAAGCATTTCAACCAATATCAAGAATTCCTAATTTCTCTTAAGAACAAAGCATGCCACAGTAAAAAAGGAATACTAAGCCAGTCAGAACACTCCCAATAATATTCTTTCAAAAGCTAGTGTTATATCAAATTTTGACCAAACAATTTTCATGGATTGTACTCCAAATTAACAGCGTGATGACCACTCAACTTCTTGAAACAAGTAAGCTCGTCAATAAGAAGTTGCAAATTTGAATGATGGACATCAACATTGGTGAAAAAATTTAAATTAGCCAGTGCTCCGATACACTATTTAAGAGACCATGGCAAGGTTTGACTTAAGGATAGAATCACTGCTATGTGAAGAGTTCGCATTTAGTTGGAAACATGGTATGTCTCCATTTGAAGAGGCTTTTTTGTGTCTTTAAGATGCTATTTTTCAAAAAGGCACATACTTTTTGAAAATGCAATGTCTGCTTTTACTGACTACTTTTACTGACATTAAAATTCACCAATAAAAAGAGATGGTGATGAATATGTTTGCATAATTTAATATAATAATAAAAAAAAAAACCAACAGAGTTTCTCGCTCAAACAGCTCTCAATTTTCCATTAGGCATAAGTAACAAGTCATATTCAACTCACTAAATATATAAAATCTTAGATAAAATTCATCTTCTTATAGAGAAAAAAGTGAGAAAATGTTATACAATGCTTAACTTATTGTTCCACCTTTCCATGACACAAAAGTAGGGTGCGTTCTTGATTGCAAAACCCATTGAAGATGTGCACAGAGTTCATATGCAGCATTAAACAAAACACTACAACTCATTTTGCTCAATCCAGAAGTGCACAAATTTTATTCCTAATGGAATTCTCTATCTCACATGCACTGTTCGTAAGTCATAGCTTAAGAATTCTGCACATCTAAACCTTTATGACGAACTCTTCAAAGCATGAGATGAATGGTGACCAATTCATGTTTGGTTCAATCATCTAGTTTGGACTTGCATCTCAACTCGTCCAAAGGGTTCTGTTTGGTATTTAATGATCTTAGATTCCGTGCAGCATGTTTCTGAAAGGTTAATTTAAAGAAGCAAACTTGAAATCAAATGAGTCTTACCCATTAAATCCTAATCCGGTTTCTAGTAGTCTCGATTGCCTATCGTTTTCACCATAAACAGCATGCACGTTCCATCCTTGAGATGACTGCATGTTTATCATAAATTGGAGCATTTCAGGGTACATTGGATTCCTCCTATAAAGTGCATAGCACCAAAAGGAAAGGAGGCCCCCAAATAACATTTCCAGGCAACTTTGATGCCAATAATAATAGCATCATATGACTAAAAAAAGGAACTAAAGAGAGTTAACCTCATAACTTAATGACGCATTTTCATCTTATAATATTTAGGACTATTCATCAAGGGTTGATCGAAGAGCATCTGATTCATGTAACATGATTATTTGGTTTTAGGGAAAGGTTGACGCCTCAAGTCAAAAAAGATGGTGGCTATATGTCCTATGAAATATCAACTTTTTGCTCCATTAACTGAGTGGACATGGCTTTTTGAAAGTAATTATCCATTGAAGACAGTATCATATCACGGAATGGACTTAGCTTAACATCATAAGCTTATGACCTGTTTGATAACCATCCCAACAGTGCTAGATTCTGATTTTTTGTTCCCAGGAGTAGTTTTGGAACAGAATCACGTTTGGTAAAATTTTTGTTTCCGGGAATAGATTTTGAGAAGAATCAAGAATAAAAAAAAAGTTGATTCTTGTTCCGGGAACAAAATTGAGAATCAAAACTCTTCTTCTTCATTGACCGCCATCCCGCGACCACCGCTCGCCGCCGCCGCCCGCCGTCGTCTGCCGCCGCCGATCGCCGCCACTGGTCGCCACCGCCATCTGCCGCCACCGGTCACCACCGCCGGTCGCCAACAACCGGTCCAGCGAGCTCGCCAGAGGCTTGCCCAGTCTCGGCAAGGCTCGCCCAGCCTTGTCGGTGGCTAGGTTGGCCTCGCCCGGCCCCGGTGAGGCCGACCTGGCCATCGGCGAGGCTCGGCTGACGAGGGCTGGCCTCGCCAAGGGCTGGCGATGCTTCGGTGAAGTCACTAGCCCTCGTCAGGTCGGTCGCTAGTCCCGCGACCGGCCTGAAGAAGAAGAAGAAGAATAGGAGAAAAAAAAAAAAAAAGGAAAAAAATATAAAAATTATTTAAAAATTAAAAGAAATTGATTTAGAAAGAATCAATTTAAAGCACGATACCAAACGCAATTCTATTCTAGAATCAGAAATTTTGGACAATTACCAAACGCGTTCTTTTACTCATAATTAATTCCCGGGAACAGAATAAAAAATAATCATTTATTATCAGAATCTGTTCCTAGGAACAAAATCGTTACCAAACACGCCCTTATTTACTTGTTGACAATTAATTTTTTTTTAGTCAATTGTGGATACTGGACACATGCATTCAATATAAAGCTCAACTTACATGAAAACAAGGGAAGCTGTAGGGGTGATCGGTTCTCGGTTCGATCCGGTTCCAAGGTGGAACCGGGAACCGGACCGGGAGAATCGGTTCCCAATTTTGGGAACCGTGGACCGGACCGTTGGTCTTAGGACCGAGAACCGGACCGGACCATTGGTTCTGGTCCGGTCCGGTCCGGTCCAAAAGAATTGACACTTTCTTTTTTCACTAAAGAATGACCATTCACTAAAGAATAATCATGCTTTGGACCGATCAATCAAATTCGGTTTCCGAGCAATCTAATAAAACTACTCACACATGTTTTCACGTGTAAAATATTCAAACTTCACTTGCGTGAATATCAATCATAGTTTATGTGTTTCATGCTTAATTTTAAGCATAAAACCCATGAACAACATGATTAAAGGTTATGCTTGGCTTAGGTTTTATAGACAATCTCTCTTATATACTTTGAATGTTTAGTCGATATGAGACTTTTTAAGGCTTGAAGTGCCTTGTCGTTTGCAAGTGAGGGGAGCAAGAGAGAGAGTGTGAGCATGAGGAGAGTTTTTTCTATAAATAAAGAGTAACAACAAGAGTTTTGGTGGTCTCTTGGCCGCATAAGAGGTTGTTACCTAAATTGCAATTCCGATTGCAATAAGTTTCATATATTATATGTGTTTATATATTATATGAATATAAATTATATATAAAAAAAATTTGGTCCGGTCCGGTCGGTCCGGTTCCCACCTTGGAACCGGGAACCGAACCAACCGGCCGCTGGTTCCAAGATTAGGAACCGGGAACTGGACCGCCGACCGTGGGAACCGCCCAAAACCGGCCGGTCCGGTCCGGTTCGGTCCGGTCCCGGTTCGGGCGGTTTCCGTTGCACACCCCTAGGAAGCTGTTTGCAGAATTGTTGCCATAGAAAAACCTTTTGCTGTGCCTAACAAAAATGTATTTAGAGCACATAAATTGATGTGAAATAATCTAAAAAGTCTCCCTCTCACACATTAGACCCTAGGTCAGAGTAGGAATAACTTGTAACTCTCCCGTGTGATCATTGAATCTAGACTTGTTGGCAACCGGACTCTGATACTAGTATTGGGTGATTTTGAGATTCTCTCACCCCACAGGCTAGCCCAAAGGGGGAGGTTCTTTCACACACTTATAAATCAACCACCAGCCTTTTTCACAGCTGATGTGGAACAATCTCAACAAAATGAAATTTATCCTTCATTTATTGATGTTGCAATATTATAGAAGTATTTTTCGAAAAGCATAACTAAGGATGAATAATCCACCGAAGAATCTAGATAATTACCTCTTCCATCAGCAACATGACTAGGCCTACAGAATTTCAGCTCAATAAATGGGATAAGCCCAGAACTATTTAACCACTAAAGCTAAACCACATTCTACAAGTTTAACTATCTAAGAAAAACAAATTCTTGCATAACGTGGATGATGGAAGTGAGCAGGAGCACTCCTAGAGTAGAAGTTGATAAAAAAAGGATAGCTAATCCATCATAATCTCGAGTACAAATTACTCTATCTTCTTCTGGCATGATGGATTAGGTGAGAAATCACTCATAAAACAGTTATTCCCTAATTCTTTTAAGGCTTGTGGCAAGCCGGCGCAATTCCAAGATTTTTTCATATGCTGGTTACAACAGAATTGGATGGAATTTAAATATGGTTTGGAGTGCTTAAGATTGGGGGAATTGGAATGGTGTGGTATTCCTTCATTTTTCTTTACAATATTGAGGGTGTGAATCACATTGAAGATAAGAATCATTTGGTCTTTGTCTATTGATAGGTATTTTCAATCCAACCATATACCAATCTATCATTTCTGAGACAAATATGTGTGAAAAGGCAATTTTCTATAAAGGCAATCTAGTAAAGGAAGTTCCTCAAAGAGTGGCTTTCTTTCCCTAGAACAAGAAGGCTGTTTGGAATAGCATTTTGACAATCAGTAACAAGCTGAACGGGTTTGATTCTGGTTCTAGGTGCTTTCGTAAGTCTGCCCTAGGGTTGTTAGGCACAAGGATGTCAGGAACAATCATTAACTGTCGGTGCTTTCTTGGTTGAGTTTTCTGCAGTCAAGAACAAGGTTGTTAGGAGCGAGATCCAACTTATAATCAATGAAGGTGTCTAAGGGATTGGATTTTAACATCAAATGGTGGACCGTAAGATGCAAAAATCACACCAACAATACATAAATCTTGGATAGTCTTAGGAGTTAATTATGAACGTTGTGTGACATTAAAACTTCAAAATGGCATGAATTTATAGTTTATATACCACATGTACAAGAAATATTAGCATTTTTATCATGTGAATATCGAATATCCATATTTGAAGGTCAAAGTTGGGTCAATGGGATCAGTAGGATCGCATCAATCCGATGATTTCTCTTAGCTTAGGATTGGGACCATGTAAAGATCCTAGCTAGTTAAGGTCCTTCTTAAGATTCGAATCATTCCTTAAGTTTCAAATGACTCCGGGCATGGATAAGAATGCATGCTAGCAAAAGCAAGGAGAAGAAGAGATTGAAAGATTCCACTCCTCCAGCAGTACTATTGCTGATTTAAAGAAAAGAATGTTAGATGCTTATTGAAGGAGCAAAACACAGCATTTACTTCAGAACTCATTGACTTTTTGAGAGAGGTCATTTATTGAAAATCATTCTTTGCAGGGGTGGCGACCTTTAGTAACTTTTTTATAAGTAGTCTATCTTGTGCTTTCCAATAGAAAATGTCATATTGCAATATTACTCTGATGCTCTGCCCACTGAAGAATATAAAGTACTTCCAAAATTAGGTGGGAAGAAGATGACAACATGATTTTGATACGTGCAGATCAACCTCATATCCAAAGTTCTATGTCAGCCTCCCATCTCATTTTTTGGCAGTTCTTTAACCTTGACTATAGGATATTCTAACCCTCAAGCCCATCGCAAGTAAACAGAGAAGTTAATGACCCTATCAAGTACCCCCACATAAACTGAAATTTCTTTGTAGTCCAAATACAAACTGCGCCTCGTATAATAAACTCCTGAAGCAAAAAGGACCAATATATTTACTATTGATCCAAACTTTAGAGAGGAACAGTACCAAAAAAAAAAAACCACCGGCCGCGGTGGCTCCACTGGATAAGACTCTGTTGATCCTCAACGAAGAGGTGAAGGGTTCAAAACCCAGGGGAGGCGCTAGGTGTATTAAGTGTGACTCGGGGTGGTGGGTCCTCCTACTTAAGTGTCACCCTGGGGTTTACGGCGCGGGCGTGCTGGCCGCAGTTCTGCTCCTCCCAAAAAAAAAAAAAAAAAAAGTACCAAAAAAATCATAAACTTATTACATTAGTACCAATTTAGTCATAAACCTTTTAATTAGACCAATTTAATCCTAAATCTAGCGTCGACCATGCCAAGTAGGAGGTCGGCATTGACATCAGCAACTTCGACCTAAATTGACAGAATGGGCTAAATTAGTACTAATGTTAAAATGTTTAGGACTAATTTTGTTAAATTGAAAAATTTATGATTGAATTGGTACTAATGCAATAGATTTAGAACATTTTTAGTTCTTTGCCTTGTTTTAGAGCTTAAGAAAAGGCCACCAATTGCTCAATGAGTCCGCAAAAAAACATTAATCCCGGCAAATTTAGGTTTCCTCTTGTCAACCTAAAAAATATTACGTTAACTGAAGACCTTAAAGGTCCTTTCTTGGAGTAATCTTTAGCTACAGCAATGGTATACTGCCTCTCTCAATTACAGAGGATAAAAAAGAAACCTCTTCCTAACGATAAATGAAGTAAAACGAGCCAATGAACCATTGGAGAAAATAAAGAACCATGGGAAGAAACCATATTACAATTCTTTTCGCCTGAGCGTCTCTTACTGACAACTGAGACAGAAGCTAATGCCCTAGCGACGACGTTTTCCCTTTAATTGCTGACGAACGAGGCTTAAACATAGGCCCTCAAAAAGTGGATTGGGTTGAAAATGATTTGACCAAAATTTACCAATTTAATCCATATCCTAATTTATTACAATATAATTTTAATGACACATACCCGACCTGACTCAGACTCAACCCAGAGTAGACCTAATTTAGTCTCCAATTCCTAGCACTTTTTCTTCTTAAATTGTTGCTTTCGAAGAATGGGCGACTTTGTGGATTGGCTCGCCGAGACAATGAGAGGGCCCGAGTTGGCTTTGAGAGTAGGGTTATGGATGGTGGCGTGAAAATGGCGATGAGGTGAAGGGTGGTGGAAACAAAAGATTATTTGGGTCAGTCCAGCCCAACCCATGGGTAGAGAGAAGCCGAGGTCTTTATCCAATTTTGGGGGCGTTATCCATATTATATAGTACTAGGTTTTTTTTTCTCTTTTTAAGTCTCAATATTTTAGAACCAGCTGAAGTATATTTGTTGTAATTTAGTTGGTATTTTGTAAAATTATTTAAGTTTAGTGAAGCTTTTATATTTATGACATCGACAAAGGTGAAAATATTACAATGCTCATTTTTAAGCAACGAATCTCTAAGTAGTTTCCCGTATACATATTCTTATAATTTGAGACATTTTTGTACACTACATTATAGCATTGCAACATTGTGATTATTTTATTTTTTAAAATTTTTTTGCGGTTGTATATTAATTGGATTTTTTTTTTATATGTTTTTATGTCATAATATCTAATATAGGGCCGCTGACAAAGAGTATCAAAATTTAAATACTAATTACATTATTTTGCTTCTAATTCTTTTGTCAAGGGTAACTTATGTGGGGAAAATAGCATACGTGTTACCTGATCTTTCGCAATTTATTATTTCCATTTTTGGCTTTGTTTAGAGTTTTAAATAGTGACCAGTCACCATATAATTAGTTATTAATTCACGAGCCTTTCCGATATTGTGTGCATCAATCACGTTCTCTCATATATTTGAAAAAAGAAGGAATGAATGAAAATAAATTTTATTTGCTAGGAAATCGATTAATTACTTATGGCTTATAATTCATATGTTTAATAATCAATTAATCTCCTTTTATTTTTCACGATAGCTCATTTTATTAAATATAATGTTTCAATAGTTTAGTAAAAAATTACAAGCTCTTCCGTATTGTTTGCATCAATCATGTTTATGCATAAATGTGAGAAAAGAACTCTCGAGTAAGGAATGAATGAAATAATATTGGATTTCCTCTTGTTAGGAAATTAATTAATTACTTGTGATTTCTAATTAATATTTTTAAATAATTAGTTTATCTCTTCTTATTTGTCCTCATTGCTTCATTTTATTAAAAATAATATTTCGATAGTTAAGTAAACATTTGTGAGCTCTTTACATAGCCCCCAGGTCAATTAATCATGTTTTTGTTTTATAAAAAAAGATGAGAATGCACAAGATTTGGACAAGCAACTATCAAAGTCTATCTATCCAACCATGTAATAATCCCAATTGGAAAATGTTTTCCCTCCCTATTTTACTTGAAGATACCGTTAACATGTGCTTTTATGGATGTGGCAACAAACACTTTCTTAGTCGAGAAACAAGGAATTCTTAAGTTGCCAACTCCTAGTGTTTGATATCTTCTTGAGCCAAATTTCATTTAAAAGAAAACTCAACTCTTGACAACCTTCATGTCCCTTGTATTTTTTTTTTTTTTTGATACCAAGGAACAGCCGGAGATCACCTTCGTGTCCCTTGTGTTTAGCTTCTCTAAATAAAAAAAAATTGTGAATATCCAATATCACCACTATATAACCACGTAAAGACTTCATCAAGACCCAACTTGCTCAAATAAGGTAAGGCCTCGTGACAGAGCACACAATGGTCATCACCGCAGACACCGAACATGACCGAGTGAGCGAATTGAGAGCATTCAATGAGACTAAGGCCGGAGTCAAAGGCCCTCTGGATGCCGGGATCACCCAAGTCCCCTAAAATATTTGTCCGGCCACCTGACAAGCATGGCCTGCGTTGAAGATCGCATGACATCCCGGTGATTAATGTAGGATGCGCAAATGCGGGCCCCGCCTGTCACAAGGAGACCGTGCGGAATATCGGGCAAGCACTGGAAAAAAGGGGGTTTCTTCCAGGTGATCAACCATGGGGTCCCTGAGACCCTCTTGGAGGAGGTGATGGAGGGGTCGCGCAGGTTCTTCGAGCAGGAGACTTGAGGCCAAGAAAGGATTCTACACCAGAGACTTTACAAAGAGGGTCATATACAAAAGCAACATGGCCCTTTATAATTCGATAGCTGCTGATTGGAGGGACGGTACATTTTGCACAATGGGACCAGAGCCTCCCCAGCCTAAGGAGTTGCCCGAAGCTTGCACGTGAGCCAATGTCTTCGCTTGCGTTTTTCACTTTTCAGAAAAGGGAAAATTCATGAACAAATTCGCAAAGTAAATTAGCAAAGATAGTTTGCGAAAAAATTGCAGTAGTTCATACAGGTGCAAGGCAACTGCTTTTCACTGTACAATACTTTGCAAGGCAACTGCTTTAATCAAGGGCTAAACTAGCAAGTATATGATACTTGAGTTATTTGCATACCTTTCCATTAAAACCGTGGGAATAGGGGTTGAACACTGAGGAAATGAAAGTGTCCGGTCCTTCGTTCAGTTGGCTAGACCAATTGCTACCGCTGAATGTGCATGACATTTCTCACCCGAGTTCCACTGCACATGTCATAGCATATAAGCTTGCGTCAAGTCTCAATCAATGAGATGGATCAGTAAGATGATCCTCAATGATTGATCATTTTCACTGGTGGGAACCTCGGAGGTGGTTGTTTCATTCTTTTTGGGCAGAAAATAGCATGTTCCTTGGTGGTTGACTTTATTTGCATTCTAGCGATAGCAATACCAAGCTTTTGCTCCTGAATTGATACAAACCATTACACTTTCTGGAGTTCTCTGGGAATCTGTCTGACCATACTTTTACAGCATCAGTTTTCTGATGCATCAAAAATTCTCTGGCAGAGAAATGCTGATGGAGTACTCAAAGCAAGTGATGAGACTGGGCTCTTGTCGGTTTGAGCTTAAATCACTTGAAGGAGATGGAGAGTGGAAAAGGACACTTGATCATGTGCCACTACTATCCGCAATGCCCCCAACCTGAGTTGACCCTGGGTGTGAAAAAGCATTCAGACCATGACTTCCTCACAATTCTCCTCCAAGATCAAATTGGAGGACTTCAAGTGCTTCATGAGAACCACTGGAACAACGTTCCTCCAATTCCTGAAGCACTAGTGATCAACATCGGAGATCTATTGCAAGTAAGTAGAGATTTGGCCAGATATCATTGTTCATCTCTGAGCTTCTCTGAAACATTGTTTTGATTGGTCGACACACTGCAATCCTCTTCTCGTCCTTCTTCTGTACTTTCTCATATTCTAAGCCAGTTAAAGAGCCCAGGAATTTACCATGGCATCTTCCCTGTAGCAATAAAATAATGTCTTCATAATCTGAACTTGACTAATCCAAACTTGATTCTAACTTAGATGTTAGCCTCACATTGACAGGTTCAAAATTGTCTAAATGAGAGGGATGTGTGCAGAGCACTTTTCACAGGAGCGTTCTATGTGGGTCCTAGAAATTCTGCAGTTTTGCATATTCATCAACATGAAGATTGCAAAGATTGCAGTATCTAGAAACTACATCCATTCATTCCTGACCTGAGAACTAATTGACTGAGAACGGTTCACTAATTGTTGCATTCGCAGCTCATAATGAACAACCAGTTCAAAAGTGTCAAGCACCGAGTTGTGGCAAACAAGAGAGGCCCGAGAGTGTCAGTGGCATGCTTTTTCGGCCACACTCCCCAGCCATCTTCGAGGCTGTATAGACCCATCAAGGAATTAACATCAGCAGACAACCCACCAATCTACAAGGAGACTACACTTCCAAACTACACTGCCCATTACATTTCCAAGGGCATATATGGAACTTCTGCCTTTCCTGATTTCAAGCTGTAGACTCTGTAAACAGGAAGATGAGAAGATAACAGGCAGAGGATATTCATGGTATTAGGTGGGATTTCTCTTCATTAGCTCTATTAGTGGAGAGGCAACTTTTTTATGTGGTCTTCTTCATGTTTGTATTTGAAAATAAAAGTCCATCCATATGTTCATCTATGTAAAACTACCAAAGAACAGGATTGCCTTCCTTCACTGCTGAGTCACTAATGCTTATATTGCTTCATTTGACAGCACCTACGCAACTCTCAAAAACAAAGATCCTTTTCAAACAAAAGCTGAACCTGAAAAAGAACACAAAATAGGGGGAGAGGAAGATTAACACATACCCCTCTCAAATGGAAAGAAAGATGCTATCTTTAGATAAACCTGTGTTGAATACTCGTATGTCAGTTAAAACACTAATCTACCACGAGAAAAATCTGCACTTTTGGGAACATTTATGTTTGGTTCATATTCGACTTCCACTTTGTATATTGATGGCAAGGATAAAAAGTGGAATTCTTGCCAGCCTTCAACTTGCTCAACGATGACCAGAATCAACCGCAAGGCAAAAATCTATGTATGCTTAGACGACAATTAATTGTCTTGTTATCCATGAATGGTCAACTCTGTCCTAACAGATATCTTATCCATAAATTGCAAAACTTGTGTACTAGCTACCCGGTCCCACAAAGAATCAGCCATTATTAAACAGCATTGTCATTTTTCTAAGCAAGTGGTAGCTCGTGAGCTATGACTTTCTCCTTCCATTTTTGTGGACCTCATTATTCTGAAGTCAAATGGATCCTCCCAATGTGATTTCACTCTTCTCTTATCTCCATCTCTCAGCCATAAAAGAAGAGCTGCTCATATCATGCATTGCAATGTCTCCCCAACATTCAATTCATAATTCAAGCTCATATCCAACAAATTCACATTCACATTGAAATTGAATTGCAGCACAGAGAGAGAGAGAGAGAGAGAAAGAGAGAGAGAGAGAGAGAGAGAGAATGCCTACCATCAGTTTGGCCTCCGACTTCGGCGAGCAGAGCTACAACAGAGCGAGCGAGCTGAAAGCGTTCGACGACTCGAAAGCCGGCGTCAAAGGCCTCGTCGACGCCGGGATCACCGAAGTCCCCAGAATCTTCATCCGACCAGACGAGACATCCGAAGACAGCTCCGGATCCAGCGGCGGCTCCAAGAATCTCACCGTCCCGGTCATCGACCTCGGCGGGATCGACCGCGACCCGGCCAAGAGGAAGGAGGCGATCGAGGGGATGCGGCGGGCGTCGGAGACGCTGGGGTTCTTCCAGGTGGTGAACCACGGGGTTCCGGCGGCCGCGATGGAGGAGATGAAGGAAGGGGTGAGGCGGTTCTACGAGCAAGACGACGAGGCGAAGAAAGCGTTCTACACGCGGGACGTCACGAGGAAGGTGGTGTACAACAGCAATTTCGACCTGTACACGGCGGCGGTAGCGAACTGGAGGGACACCTTCTTCTGCTACATGGCGCCGAGCCCGCCGTCGCCGGAGGAGCTGCCGGAGGTTTGCAGGTATGTGCCGTTCGTCCCGGAGTCGCCGATGCCATTTTCACCTGCGACGTCACAAAGTCGCCTTTTTACCTTTGGGATGACTTTCTTTTTTAAATCTAATTCTATTTCACTGAAATACCTTAAAAAATCTCAATATAAAAAGTAAATTTAGGGATAAACATACTAAAAATCCTAACCTTTTTCATGAAAGTGCAATTTAATTCTAAAATTTTTAAAAAGTATAATTAAGTTGCAAAACTTATTACGAAAATTTATGTATCAAGTTTTAAAATTTATCAAGAAAGTACAATTGAATATTAAAATTTTCAAAAAGTGAAATTAACAAAATGATTTGATTAAACAAATTTGACAAGTTTTATGATTTAATAGTATTTTTTGAAAATTTTTGTATTTTTGTAATAATTTTTATGCCTTCCGATACACTTATTCCATAATTTTACAAGTGGATCTAACCTAAATGACTTTCATGACTAAAATTGTAGGGACATACTGATAGACTACTCCAAACAAGTGATGAGCTTAGGTGGGTTGCTGTTTGAGCTCTTGTCCGAGTCTCTTGGGTTGAGATTGGATCGCCTCCGGGAGATGGACTGTGCGGAGGGCCTCGTGGTCATATGCCACTACTTCCCGGCGTGCCCAAGGCCCGAGTTGACGATGGGGACGACCAAGCACTCCGACAACGACTTCCTCACGGTGCTCCTGCAGGACCATATCGGAGGCCTCCAGGTCCTCCATGACAACTGCTGGGTCGATGTTCCTCCAGTCCCTGGAGCTCTGGTGGTCAATGTTGGTGACCTCCTGCAGGCAAGTTTCTCTTGCTGTTTGATTTATTCGACCCTATTTTTATATCTAGCGATATTAGACGTGACATTTAACCACTTGCAAGCAACCCCTTGGATCAATGAAAACAACGTCACCATGTCAATTGTCTTTAGGGAAAATAGTGCCGGAAGTTAATTTCGAAGGGCATTGACAAAGCGTTGCTAACACACGGTCTGATATCGCCAAATACAAAGTACCGGGTCAATTATCAAAACACCTGAAATTTATGTGAACAGCATGGGCAATGTCTCGTGGATCTTGAGAGATACTCTTTGCCAAGGGATTTCTTGCTCTTGGCGAGCATTTTGGTAATGGGGATGCTAATGATGTCTGTCCCTCTTATTTATTCCTTTCAGCTCATAACGAACGACAAATTCAAAAGTGTGGAGCACAGAGTGTTAGCAAACCCGGTGGGGCCGCGGATCTCGGTGGCCTGCTTTTTCAGCACAAGCTTCCAACCGTCGTCGAAGCTTTTCGGGCCGATTAGGGAACTGTTGTCTGAGGACAATCCTCCGATCAATAGAGAGACCACAGTGAGGGACTATCTTGCCTACTTCAAGGAACATGGCCTTGATGGAACTTCCCCTCTGAGACACTTCAAGCTGTAAACTTTACATTTTTCTTCTAAGGAAGAGATGCACAATCCTTCTTGAACAATTAATGGCATCGCTACAAATTTTAGATTTTCGATTTGCTTGCAGTGTATTAGCCATGTCGCTGTAGCTTTGTATTGATTGTCTATAAAATAAAATTCCTTTTCATGCTACCATTGTACCAACATTCCATACTTTAATCTGCAGAACTTGATTTGAAAATAATTTGCCAATGGGGATTGCACTTGGACATCAGTTTCGGAACTGGCCATGGCCTGCAAAGTAGATGCCAATAGTACTCTTTCCACACTGGCATACACTGCAACTTGAATATTCACAGGATTTGCAGAATTGAGCAGATCGGCTGCACTATGCCTCCTCCCCGAACCATAAAAAGTCAAGCCCCTTCAGTTCAGGTTAAGAAACTGATTCATCTAAACATTATGATAGGTATAAGGAAGCCCAATCTTGTAATTCTGGTTTGATTTTGGCAGGTTGAGCTCTAAAAGGGAAGACCGATGCCGTTCTACTCTAGATAGAGAAGAGCTAGCCAGCTTGATCCCTTCCCCATCAAGAATATGATATAGGCAGCTTTCCCCGATGCTGACTTTGATAAGCTTTATGCCCCTGGACTTTTTCGCGCGGGTTAGTTTCCTTATTAAGTGCTCTCTGAACTTCAATTGCCCTACCCAGAAAGCCTTTTTTGGTATGGTACTACTAGCCAGATAGGCGCTTATCGGAATTTCTGTCGGACATAGATATAGATGATGCTCATTGAGTTTTTGAAGTACTCAAGTACAGAAGATGAGTTGGCTAACTGATAATTTTCTCTTAGACTCTGCGCAGCCAAAGATGATGAGCCTGTTTACAATTTTCTGACTGCTTCTTCAACTTCATCACTTCAGTTATTTTAAGCCATTCGGTTCCCAAATGCTTTTCCGATATACCTGCGTTTGACCAGCACTACTTAGAAAATGCCAAACTAAAATCTTGAAAGTCAGACGAACTGGCTGCACAATAATAGCCTGTCGCTTCTTGGCCTTGCTCTTGAATGCCAATCGCTTTCATGGTGATGCAACGTATGTAATTGTTCTTTCTTCTCACTGTTCTTGATCCAGTCATGGGACACCATAGGACCGTTGTCTTTCAAATTCTTCAACGTTTAATATAAGATCAGAACTTGGAACTCAAGTGTTTTCACTAAGGAAGAAAAATGGAAATGTTCAGCAGAGATGAAGCAAATAAAAATAAACAGAAGTACGATTGGATACGCGAGCTAAAGGCTTTCAATGATCCCCATGGCTGTTCTGGATGAGATGCTGGATGGAGTGTGCCGCTTCCATGAGCAAGGTGCTGGAGAGGAGACGTTTCTATTGGTGAGATATCACGAGAAGCGTTGTGTACCATAGCAATTTCAATCTGTATAGAGCAGAGGTGGCTAATTGGAGGGACACCCTATTCATATTATGTCTTGGCTTTTTTTTTTTGGTAAAGATATTATGTCTTGGCTTTTTTTTTTTTGGTAAAGATATTATGTCTTGGCTAATTAGCAGAAAAATAAACCCGAGCGTGATACAAGTTTGCTGGCTAGTTTATAACTTTAGATATTCATATTATGTCTTGGCTTTTTTTTTTTTGGTAAAGATATTATGTCTTGGCTTTCATATGCACAATACTTCATCAATTGACTACAATATGATCAGAGCATGAAGCTCCAATGTCAAGTTCATCTCAACTGATGATCATGTGAATCTCATGTTACCAAGCAATAACTTCCTTCACGGACACATTTGCGCCTGCACTATTAAACTAAAGAAATGTGTTGGAACAACAATTCGATCTACAATATATTAGATTTCTATCTGATGTGCACTTAAGTAGAAAACTAAATCCAAATCCTAATATCGAATCCTAGTCATCCATCAGTGCCCGAAAGTCCTATATTCTTGTGAACTTGTTCTTCAAAAAATATCAGTTTTTCGCCCAGACAATGTTTTTTTTTTTTTTTTTTTTTTTTTTTTGTTACCCTGCTTCTTCTTCTTCATCTCATGGAGCGATCACGGTTATCTAGCATGAGTAGATCAATGAATTAAGTAAAAACAATGAGTTTGTCACAGAAGTAGCAAAAATCTCTTATAATGCAGGAAGTGGTCTCTCTTATCATCTCCAAAACTATAGTTAAAAGGTGGGAAAACGTTACATGATCTCAACAAACAAGAATTTCACCAAAAACAGTGACGTAGGCTGGCTGAGGCAGGGGGAGTACTTCGACTCTATTACAAAAAGAGCTTGTTTCAGTTTCGCTGCTATGTTTATGCTCCGGTGTCATAAGCTCCATCCTTTTCAGGTGAAAACAAAATAAAGAGTTAAAAGCAGAAGACGACCTCAAATAGAAAGAGTGCGCTTCCATTGCCGCAATGCTTTGGTGTCCTAAGGTCCAACCTTTGTGGGTAAAAAGCACAATTACAAATTCAATAGCCGGAAAAAAGACACCAGATGCGCAAAGCGAGCCTTGTTTTTGCCGCTACGTTCTGGTGTTATAAACTCTAAGCAGCAGAGGCCTCTTCTCGTTATGCAAGTCCGCAAGACCTACCGAGAGATTATAGACGGGACTGGCAATGCGTACTCACGCACTGCAGAAAGATGGGTGCAGATTTAACCCTGAGGAAGAGCCATTTTGGCGGCTTCGGGCGCAGGTTTCTTTTGCTTAAGTGACCGAAGTGGCCTTGAAGCTCTGTTAAGGGGTTTACAGCTTGCTCGAACTTTCCTGCCCTCCTTCCCTCTCCCAACGGTGCCTTTCTGCACAATTCCTAGCATCGTTTTCGTTATATTCTTACCTGACTTAGCGTCTCTTTGTTGTCATTGATGGCAAAAAAAAAATTAACCTCTCTTAATACTTTGAACAAGATTAGCCATGCATAAATATAAAAGAAAAAAAATAAAAAAAAATTGAGAAACCGAGTAGTACATATAATACCTACTAAGAAACTCAAACTGATAGATATGCGTCACATTTATTCCAAATTAATTTTTATATCACAAAAAATCTTGAACTGATGCACCCGTGCCTAGCAAAAATTTCCAAATTAGTACACCCGTGCCATAAAAAATTCCAAATCGGTTCACCCATGTCATATTTACCCGAAATTGGTATATCTTATAAATTTGAGTTTCTGGGTAAGTATGGCAAGATGCATCAATTTAGAATAAATGTGGCACATGTATATCAATTGTGGCACAAGATTACTAGTTCAAGAGTTCTTGTGACAATGAATTTGGTTCATGTGTACTAGTTTGGGTTATTGGGTGATACTAATCCATTAGTTAAATAATATGTCTGTTGTTTTCCAAAGTAAATGGAGTATAGGACAATGATAAGAATTAGGAAAGTTTTAAAAAGTTCCCGGCAATGTTGTTTGAGTGCATGGTTCTTCATGAAACTTAAGTTGTCACGCCCCAAACCTCGAGCGTGTGCCAATCCCTCTCTGGTCAATAAAATTTGCGACTTCCTAAGACTAGTCGCCGATCTTTTACATTTTTAAGCACATGTAGAAGCGAATAATAAATCCCCTAACAGTAACTATCTCAGAATAAAAAAGAAAAACAATAAATTCACAAACAAACATGCATTTATAAACATACGGAGTCATGTACAAAGTCTGTGGCCAAAAGACTACAAAAGACTAGCCCTCCAAAAAGAAGTGGTCCTAATTGACCTACACTTCCGATCACCTCCTCTCGGCTCCAAGTCCTCCACTTGATGACCCTGAAAATGGTTATACAATAACTAGTGAGACAATATCTCAACAAGTCCATATTCTAAACTACGATTAGGAGGGAAATACGCCTAGAGGTATCCTAACCACACAATCACACAATCAAGGAGACTTACCTCGTCTCAGATCCACCCTGTAGGTCAGTACATTTTATATCTCAGACAGCATGAAAGCATGAGCAACAACTAAGCTCAATTAACTGGAACGCCATATTGAAAGTCTCAAATAAGCACAGGACTCTTGATTATAGGGCTAAATCGTTATGACACGTCCCATACCGCGCCACATATGTTGGTTCCATAATCCGGCGCATCAAACTCAGACAATCATGCGTTCTAATTGTTAGTTAAGCCATTTAAGGCACTGCCGACTTCCATGTTCGACAATCTACTAGCATAGCCAGGCATCGTCTCTTCCCCATAGAGCACGGCTACGTCACATTGACGGCTATCCCAAAGGAGCTTAAGTTTAGAATTTACTGCGACTCGCTACCCTAACGCATGGGTAACTCGAAAATGGGATTTAGTAACGTCCGGCTTAAATGCTAGGACGGATTCTTTTTAATCAACAAACGACCAATCAATCTCAGCTCAGAACACCATACATTACACACAAATGCCTCAATTAAAAATGGTGAATTTGGCCTATTTTCTTCATATTATAAATACATGATAAAATAGTTGTGTGTGGGTACACGATCCAGTCGAACTTTAAAAGTAATCTCTCTCCTTTCCAAACCTCACTATTTGATATAGTACTTAAAATCTATTTTCGATGTTAAAACCCGACACTCGGGATTTTCTGAATAAATATTGAAATTCACAATTTTTGGAATTAAATATTCAAAATTCCAATTAGCACTCAATTTGCACAAACTAACATTCAATTGCAGAAATTAACCACACCATTGCAATCAGCACGAAATTCTGGTCATCGATTATCCCGGTCTAATTTCCGGAAAAATAATTAATAATTAATTAATTTCGAAAATTAATTAAATAATTCAATTTAAATTCTAAAAATACCAACCTAGGCCAACATCCCTAAATTAAAAACCAATACGAACCCGAAAAATTCCCGAACCCTTCTAGATAAATAGTACATCCTATCTAGGCCTTCATTAATTTAATCTAACCATCTAACATGCACAATTACCTAATTAAATCATTAATATAATCTAGTTAACCACCTAATTCCTAATTAAATTAAACTAAACACCCCTTAAACGTTATTAGCCTACTAAGAAGAGTTTATTGCATAAACTCACTGATTTATTGCGGAAACCGGTTCACCATGACGACGGCGCGACAACGGCCGAACTTGGGCTCGCAACGACACCCACGAGCTTGGTCCGGGCCTGAAATTGGCCCAACAAATCTCAGCCCAAGCTGAGATTTGTTCTGGATTTGGGCTGGGCTTCTAAGCCAAAGGTGGGCTTGAAACTTGATGGAGATGCTGGGCCGAACTTGTTGGATCCGTGGGCTTCCCTGGAAATGGAGGCAGCGAACTGGGCTGGGCGAGAGGCAAAGCTGCTGATGGACTCGACGGCTGAAAGGAGCGGCTGACTTGCGTGAAGATGGGGCGTCCAATTCGCTGGAGTGAATGGGCCGTTGAAAATCTGCTGGGCCGAAGACGCTCGGACCAGCTGGGCGAAGGAGAACGCACGCGGAGGAGAAACGTGGACGTGAGGCTTGGACGAGGCAGCTGCGAAGGAGCTGCGGGTAGAAGCGGAGACGTGCTAGCCGCTGCTTCGTGGATGCTGCTCAGTCAACAAAACCGAAAGTCTTCGATGGAGAGCTGCGTGGACTGAGCTTGCTCGGTTAATGGGCCGCTGCAGAGAATCGAAGCAAAGAGAGAGAGCGACCGAATGAGAGAATCGGTGGGGGCTTCGAGCGGTCTGCTGGACGCGTGGGGCTTCGCTGGCAGGGGAGAGGGAAATCACGCGTGAGCTGCAGTCCTCGTTGGGGGAAGTTGACCGAGCAAGGTGGAGGTTCGGACGTGTGGCAACAGAGACAAACATAGGTGGAAGCAGCGTATGACAGCTTCGGATTTCGGTGGAGAGAGAGGTAGTTCGGTGGGATTTGCTGATCGAAGAAACAGGGAAGAAAATGAAAGCAAAACAGAAGTCGATTGAGAGGGGATTTGCTCGAGTGAAAGAAGAAGATGGAGGGGGAGCCGTGCGTGAGGGAGAAGCCAAGGAGGAAGGGGTCCAAAGTCAAACATTCTCATCCCCTCCATTAATTTCATGTTCTCCTCAATACTTTCTTGTAATGCAAATTTCCCTAATTAATGCAATTTGAAGTCCCAATTTTCAGCCTTATGGTTAATTTTCTCTCCGATTGTCCAAATCGAGGTCCGATTTCGCTGAAAAAAAATCCCCAACAATTTTCTGTAAGTCCCCAATACCCAAAGGCTCGGCTTGGCAGTCTAAATTTCCTTTAATTTGGCTCATCCGAATTTCCGCTAATTTCCGCAACGTCCGAATCAATTTCTCATAAAAATTCCAGAATCTCTGAAAAATCTTCGGAGGATGAGTCGACGTTTCTAAAATAGATCGTGCCACCACAGAATTTTCAATTTCTAAAATCGGGTTCAAATTCATAGTTAATTTCACTTCGAAGCGATTTTAGCGTGACCTAGTCTATTGGGTAGCTTTTAGGAATTTTTAGTGCAATTGACCCGTGATCGATTCATCTCGAGTCACAACGTACATCTTCGACCCATTGGCAACTCTCGGTTGTCGTGAAAATCTTGAGATTTCAAATACAGACACCGGGTACAGAAATGACAGAAAAATTGGTTTAGTGACGATCGATGAGAATTTTGCAATTAGGTGGAATCACCCACACACTAATCACATATCTCTAGTCTCTGATCGATTTCTGACAGTGCTATAATGACCCTTACAGACCAATACGGTCGAGCAGTCGATTTTTAATCGAATTCTCAAGTCCATTGTATTTAGATTCCTTAATTGCTTTCCCAGATAGACCAGTAATTTCGTGAGTGATTAGCTCAGAGAATAGCACTATTGATGCGTCGACGAAATGCCCGATTTATTTAATCGAAAACAAAATCTGAAAATTCAGGCTGTCACATAAGTGGCACAGAGAACTTGATGCGAACTTGCAGAGACAATGGCTGAATCGTGTGCATAGTTTTAGTTATAAGTACAAATAAGATGTTACAAATTATATCTCAAGTTTTTTTTTTTTTTTTTTTTTTTTTATTTCACCTCAAGATAGGTATATATAAGTGTTTCCAATATAGGGATGATGTCATTTGATCAAGTTGCTTGATACAAGTATTTTATGAGACTTTACTTGATATATCATAAAATTCATATTAGGAAGTAAGACGTGCCACTTATTTCAACTTAGATAATTCGAGAAGTACAATTTACAACGTGACAAATGCTCTCCAATCATTGCAAAAATAGAATATTGAAGAGCGCTATCTCTTTTGCCTAGTAGCAGTGGCTTCTCGAATTGTGTTTTTACTTTACTAATATCTCTCAATTTTTGCATATCTTCTTGTGCTCTATATCGCGCGACAACAACGGCGGTTTGATTAATAAAAAAGATGATAAGGGTGATTGGTGTTAGTGACTCACATTACATAAAAAAAAGAAAAAAATCTCATAATCATTGCACTAGAAACATCCACTACATAATGCATGGTTATAATTACGAGAAAATGATATAAATAATCTTGAATTTTAGCTTAATTTATGATGCAGTCATTGAACTTTTATTTGATTCAATATAGTTTACAAATTTTATCATAATATGCAATATAGTCTTTTACATATTAAGTCATGAATTAAATTAAATTTATATTAAAAGTTCAAAGATTATATTGAACAATTTAAAAAATTAAGAGATTATATTGAATAAATTGAAAATTTAGAGATTATTTTATATATTAAGTCAAAATTCAGAAATTTAATATCATTTTCCCTCCCTTTCGTGCGGATAACTATGGCTGGCTGGCCTACGCAAGCTTGAGTTGACAATGGAGTTCCATGGATCGACCGATGCTCGCCAGAAACGACAAGTCCCTCGACGCGGACGCATTTCCGAGCACTCCACCGTCGGAAATTATCTTCCACTATCGTCTTCTTGAGATTTCTCTCATTCTCTTTGCCTCGCTTCGCTTGCGCTGCCGCTGACTCCATTCCCGGAAGAAAAGAGAGATGGCACCGGAGCTGATACTCGCCCCCGACGGTGGTTACGACCGGCAAGCCGAGCTGAAGTCCTTCGACGACTCGAAGGCCGGCGTCAAGGGCCTCGCCGACGCCGGGCTGACCAAGATACCAAGATTCTTCGTCCACGACCACCTCGACCTCGAGCTCGACCGCGCCTCGGAGTCGCCAGGACCGAGCCCGAGCGTTCCGGTCGTGGACTTGGGAGGTGCGGGCCGGGGCTGGAGCCCCGGTGAGCGGAAGCGGACGGTCGGTCTGGTCCGGGAAGCCTGTGAGACGTGGGGGTTCTTCCAGGTGGTGAACCACGGCGTGCCGGCGGCTCTCACGGAGGAGATGGTGGAAGGGATCCGGAGGTTCCACGAGCAGGACCTCGAGGCGAAGCGCGAGTGGTACTCGCGGGATTACGGCGGGAGGAAGGTGCTGTACAACAGCAACTTCGACCTGTACCAGGCCCCGGCGGCGAACTGGAGGGACACGCTGAGCTGCGTCTTGGCTCCCCGTAGTCCGGATCCTCAGGAATTGCCTGCTGTCTGTCGGTAATCTCTGTGTGCGCGTGCTTGAAGGGCTGAAACTAATTCTAGTTTTGGGACTAGCGATATAAAAGCTTTCAAATTTAGGCTTGCGATACCCACTTGTGTCCTGTGAGAGGAATTGAAAGTTCCATGATAGTTTTCTTTGACGCATAGCAATTCAGTGGAAGAAAAGAAAGAAAGCCAGGAAGCTCTAGCCTAAATAAGATTTAAGATCTGATAATTAAGTAAAAAATGGGGCTTTCGGAATAGATGGAGCTGCTTCTTGGCCCTGGCGAAACGTGTGCTCGGTGTGCCAGGAGTTCTTGCCATTTTCTCAAGGGGCTTTGGGGTCATAGATCAGTTGAAGCAAACGATCATGTGGGGCGTAGATCCTTGGGGGATTCGGAGTCGGAGTGCCGATAGATTCAGTTTAAATGGAAAAACTAATTGCCTTTTCTGTTCTTCCTCTTTGGTCTGCAAGAATGGCTGCTCTGTTACACGAATTATGGACTTGTATTTTAGAAGCTTGATTTTTTATGCAGAGTAAATAGACCTGGTCTTTGAGAGAGTGAGATAAAGATTGATCTTCTGATGTTCCGCGGCATTTGACTAATCACCTGTTCTCTGTCACCAATCGACTTGCAGAGACGTAATAATTGAGTACAAGGACAGAATTCTGGAATTGGCAGATACCATATTTGAATTACTGTCAGAAGCTCTTGGCCTTGACCCTAGCTACCTGAAAACTATCCACTGTGGGGAGGGACTCTTCTTTGTTGGCCATTACTATCCAGCATGCCCGGAACCGGACTTAACCCTTGGGACTGGTGATCATACTGATAGTGGCTTTCTCACCATTCTTCTCCAAGACCAAATTGGTGGCCTCCAGATCCACCATCAGAACCAATGGATCGACGTTTCCCCAATTCCTGGAGCCCTTGTAATAAACTTGGGAGACTTGATGCAGGTCCGTTTATCAGAGCTTTGCAGTTTACATTTCTATCAGTTAGTTTCAATGTTCTCACATTAGCCAATGCATTTCTAGCCCAATCTGTGCTTTTTTGTGTGGCTGATCTAACGAGTAGGTCCTTCAGTCAATTTGTTATCATAGTCCACGGACACACATCTGGTGTTACAATCTGAATAAGTGAAATGGAAGATAGCTCTTTCATCTATGTTCTTCTATCCTAACTGTTTTGTAGTGTGTTAGAGATGCCAAATACTTCCCTAAGTCGGTGTAGAGGTCTAACAGATGGATTGTAGAGTATCCTGTTTACAACTGTGGAACTTCCAGTTAGCTCTTGCAACATTAACTGAGCTAAGTCAATTCCGTTTTTATGATATTTCTATGTGAATGTTGTTTTTCTTCACAATCTTTTGGTCTTAGCTAATTATTTTGACAACTGTGCTACGAGTACATGTGAGAATGACTTGATAAAATTTCGCCCTTTTAAACGAGTTTGATTACGTATGCTATATTTATGTGTGATCCATATTCCAGAGTATTTGGTCTTCACTTTGCCATGTCCTCCTCCATCTCGCAGCTGATCTCGAATGATAAGTTTATTAGCGTGAGCCACAGAGTTCTAGCCCAGAAAATCGGGCCAAGGATTTCAGTGGCGTGTTTCATGAGGCAGCATCTCCCTCCAGAGAATTCTTCAAGGTTGTATGGCCCTATTGAGGAGCTGCTATCAGAAGAAAATCCCCCAATTTATCGGGAAACTACGGTGAAGGACATTGTCACTCACTACTATGCAAAAGGACTTAATGGTGTATCTGCACTGGAACATTTCAAGCTATGAAATATATTGTATACGACAATTCAAGGATGTTCTCTCTTGAATGATAGTTGGACACATTTGATCTGTGTAGTTTTTCAGAGCATTAGCTCCCCGGCAAAGCATCCAAATGTAGTTAAATTGAATAGAGTCTATGTTTGTAGTGCCTGGCAAGCTCGTGCTTATGTAACTATTGTGCATTTGGAAGAGGCTTTCTGCTTTCGAAGTAAAAATAAGAAATGGAATCATGGTTAGGTTTACCATACTTGTTCTTGTCGATCCCTTCAATCTGTGAGTTGCCTGAGTCGCCGAGTTTACTGATCCAAAGTGAAACTCTGTAGAGGATTATCTTGTTCGACTGATCTATGATGTTTAGATCATGAAGGGGGAGAGAAGAGGAATTGGAAGTGCTCATTTGCGAGCTTTGTTTTGATGGTCGTGGATAATTAGTTGGATTATATTTTAAATAAACTATCATAAGGAAGACTACTCTTTTAAAATCGGTGTTTTAGTGCTTCACGTATTTTTCACACCTGTGGCAGGGTTTCCTATCTTACTTAAGAGTGTAATGCTTTATCTACGATATTAGCAGTCGAATGTCATTGACAATTTTGATGGTTAGATCACTAATGTTTTATGTTAGCCTACAGCTCGGGCACGATGGATTGCCATGCGCAGGGGCACGACACGGTAGAATAACCCTTTTTTAGGAGCGTTCTCATGGGGCATTTGGCTAGCCTAAATCGCCACTTTGGAGAGTTTCTACTCAGTTTCAATCACGTAACATTGGGAATTTTTTCCCTGCCACTGGGAAAGAATTTCTTCTTCAGTGGTATGCCTTTCTCCCTTATTTTAAGTATAGTTTAGGGGATGATACAAGGCCACTTTCAATTGAAGTTTCAGTTATTTCGGAGGCAAATACATATCTTTGTATTAACTTGCTTCCTCATTCCATGTCTTTTCTCAGTCACTTCAGGCTTGGAGAAGTCACCGTCTTGGCTTTATTTTTGCTTGTATTCGATATAGGTAACGAGTCATCAGATTCCTCTTATCAACATTCCTTGCTTGTCGTCTTTAACTCACCATTTGAATCCCTATCCCAGTCTTCCAATTGCTGCACAATATCAGCATGACTTGCTCATTGAGAAATCCTCTCGGGCTCCCATTTTTCAAGATCCTCCCATTGTTGTTTCTCCGAGTTCCAACAATGCGAGGATCCTGAAATTCCCAGCATCATCTTTCTTTTCAAGATAACTTGTCCTCGTCTTTTCTCTGCCTCCAAGCAACATCTACATTGTATTCCTGCTTGTCAGTCTTGTATTCTTCGTTGTAAGAGAGAGCAAGAAAGAAAGATTTAACTCCATTAATGCGGTTTTGGAGGCAACAATGCCTTTTTCACCTGCGAAGTTAAAATATGTTGTTTTTCACATAGACAAAGCAAACTTTTTGGTTTTGCTAGAGAAATCCCACATTGAATAATTCCTGTGATGTAAATAAGTTAATATATATATATATATATATATATATATATATATATATATATTAATTGGACCATAACTCATTAATTTAAACTTTTGAATAGAGGTAGATCCAATTAAATATGTTGATGGGCTCGGACTCTGAAAATTGTAGGGACATACTCATGGACTACTCCAAGAGAGTGAGGAGCTTAGGCGTGTTGCTGTTGGAGCTCTTGTCCGAGTCTCTCGGGCTGAGGCTAGACAACCTCCAGGGATGCATTGCTTAGAGGGCCTCGTGGTCAAATGCCACTACTACCAACATTCGAGGCCTCCAAGTCCTTCATGACAATCATCGTCCCATTTCTTTTATTCTAACTTTTATTCTTATTAAGCCCATCGGAGTTACGACAAGGCCCGAACCCAACTCTTCTCCTGCCCTTTCCCACGCGCTGCCCCCCTTCCCATCAAAGCAGGCGGTCTGTGACGTAAGAAGAGGAAGGCCGAAGAGGAAGAGCCCGTGACCGAGAGAGGAGCGACGGGTGGGTGATGGGAGCGAGTCCGCACCTTCTAGAAGCCGTGAGGGATAACGGCGCGTAACCGAAAAGATTCGCGAGGGGGAGAGAAGCGGATTCTCGCTGAAGAAAAGAGCAGGAGGGAGATCGCGGAGGGAGAGGGAGAGAAAGGTTCACACTTCACAGAGAGAAACCTTGGCCCCGGGAGTAGACAAAGAGGGATCGCCGGAGTTTGGCTCCAATCCTGGTCGAGTCACCGTCGGCCACATCCTTCACCCGTAGCAGTGTATAGGCTGCTGCTTTGCCGGAGGAGAAGGAGAGCACCGTCCATGTTTTAGACACGTCTCTTGTGGAATTACTACTATTAGGGAATGTTGATGAGTCTCTTTTCGTTTTAGACACGTCCAGGTTTTTCTTTTATGATGGATTATGTGGTACTGTTCAGCTTTATTATTAGGAGATGTCTCGTGCGGGTAAAATATAAAGGAACTTATCCAGTGCTTGAGCTGTTTCTCCCCGATGTTTATGGTGTGAGTTGTTTGAACGTTCAGATATCAAGTGGCACCAGAACCGAATTCGGACCTCCGTGTAGAATCTTGAAAAAGTTTTCTGGGGCTGCTTGCCTGCGGCTCATGTCATTGTTTGAACTGGTAGACTTTGAGTTGAGGAGGCTATATTGGCTGGTTAGTGTCCATGTAGTTGAACCACCCAGGCCGTGAGATGCCATGACATTCATTACACTAGAAATTTTGCATTCATCATTAATTTCTTGGTCTTTTTGAAATTTCTATGAGGTTACATGTCAAACATATTATCATATCGGAAGCTGCCTATGACCATTTTTGTGAGAGTACTAGGCAATTCGGCTTTAATCATCAAGGGCTTGTGGTAGACATGGTATTTTGCCGCTGGAGAGCCTTTTTACAACTATTTTACTTCAAGGAGTTGTTTTGGTTGTTCTAGCAATAACATTTTTTGTATTATCTAGTTTGTCTTCTTCGTTCTTGCAGAAAAGGCATCAACGACAGCGAACAAAGGTGTCATTGGGACCACCGTCAGTGATGCAAGGAGGATTGCTTTGTCTTGCGTAGGGGAACTTTTACATGAGCCTCCTTTCATTCTTTTGGTGTTCAAGTTACTTTTTTTGAACTTAATACATATGCACATTTAATGTATAGTCATTTCACTTGCAGGTTGGTTTTGAGAACCAAAAGATGAGCACTAGTGAAATTGATGCTTCTGGTACGATTAAACTAGGCTGAGATAGAAAGCTTTCTTGAGACTTTCTATTCATCTGATTATTAATTTGTTTTCTTTAGGTAGAGCAAATATAAGAAGAAAAGCTTTGGCTGATGCCAGCAATGTTTGAAAAAGTGACGTTTCTGATAAAGTTGTATGCAATGGGTCCAAACCAATTTGGATATTGCTATATTTTGATAGGGAGTTTTCTTTCTTCCTTTATCTTATTTATGTTTTACCCTATCTGTTTTTGGCATGTTATGTGAAGATTTCACGAGAAGAAGAAAATGGCTTGATTCTTAGATTTGTTCCCGGGATCAAGAATCAACATTTTTTTATTCTTGATTCTGTTCCAAATCTATTTTCGGGAACAAAAAAGTATAAATTTGTTCCCGTGAACAAAAATTTTACTAAACACGATTCTGTTCTAAAACTACTCCCGGGAATAAAAAATCAGAATCTGGCACTGTTGGGATGGTTATCAAACAGGCCCTAAGTCATCTGAAACTCCAAAGATTACTATGTGCATGTCAACCAGCATTTCAATGAACAATATGTAGCAACAAGACGTCATATAAGGCTACTGGACAACATCCTTTGCAATCTCCAGTTCTTTTTTTTTTGGGGAATCCTAGTAGTCGACTGTTTCCAACCTCTTTAGTCGCACATAAGTACTGGTCAAATCTCCAAACACGAAAACAGTAGATCTACCCATCGTTCGTCCAAATCTTTCTCATGAAAGAAGTCTAAGCACGTACCGATGATTTACTTCGGTGATTGATGCTGGTTTGGAACACACCTACGATGGTGAGGCTGGATAGAGCGTCTAGATCTAGTGGTTGGGCTTTGACGATAATGATGGTGGCTGGAAGGCGACGTTGGTGGCTCCAATGACAATGGTGGTGGCTGGACGGTGACTATGGTGGCTGGACGGCAATGATGGTGGCTAGTTCTGTCTAGATTTGGTGACCGGGTGGTTGTGGTGGTGTGAAGTGATGGTTCCGGCACCGGTGAGGGTGGCTGTGGTGGTGGGGGTTGAAAATTAGGGTTTTTTTTCTTGCTCTGATACCATGTTGAAGGAGATAAAGTGTCGTATGGTATTATTTTAATCAAAAGCATTACAATAATATATATATATATATATATATATATATATATATATATATATATATATATATATATATATATATGTATGGGTAATCCTTTTGATATAAAATAACTATGGATAATTTTACCCTTATCATCATCATTTCCTAACATATCCAAAGTTCTAATAGAAGACTCTGTGTGTATAAACAAATGGACATAAGGAAGGAAAAGCAATGCAAATAAGTACCACGATTATCAAATGTCTCTGGCACAACAAGAAAGCAGACTACGTATTACTTTCAGATTGGGCTATATGCAACTTCTCCACCAATATTTTTGTCCCAGATGTATGCAAATCCTCATTTACCTGAGAAGCAAAATTATAGGGATGAGCAACGTTATACCGAATTACCTTTTTCTTTTTCACCGTATCCATACTACTATTGTATGACATAGCAAATGTATGCAGTAATTTACATTACAGGGGTTTTGCTGGATGCTTAGAGCTGACTCTTGACGAGAATATATGAAAGATATCGATGAATCTAACTAAGCAATTACTTTCTTTCTTCCTTTTTGGAGTGAAAGAGTGGAACTCAGTAATAACGAGACAGCAACTTCCTCCGACGGATAATATCAGGGGTTCAGATCTTTCCCGTCATGACGAGATGATGCGAAATATTGCGCAATCATGGGGTCCCTGAGAGCTTCTTGGAGGAGGCGATCAACGGGTCGCGCAGGTTCTTTGAGTAGGAGACAGATGCCAAAAAAAAAAAAAAAAAAAAAAAAATTACGATGAGCGTCATATAAGCAGCAACATGGGACTTCATAATTTTATTTTATTTTATTTTTGTCAAAGGAACTTCATAATTCAGTCGCTGCTGATTGGAAGAGTAGCATATTTTGCTTCATGACCTTCCGTTGCGTGTTTTTCACCTTTCGAAAAGGGAAAACTCAAGGACAAGTTCACATGGTGAATTGATAAAAGATAGTTTCCAAAAGAATTGCAGTCGTTCATATAGGTGCAGGGTCAATGGTTTTCTATGTATGATGCTTGATAACCTTTTCCATTTTCTTCAATAAATCAAAAGCTAAATTAGCAAGCGTACGGAACTTGAGTTATTCTCTTACTTTTCCATTGAATCGGTCAGAATAGATGTTGAACACTCACGAAATGGAAGTGTCCAGTTCTTCGTTCAGTCAACAAAGGCAATTGCTACCGCTGAATGCGTACAAAGTTTCTCACCTAAATTCCACCACCCATCAGAGCATATAATCTTTTGCATCTAGTCACGATCAATGAGACGGATCAGTAAGACGATCCTCAGTGATTGATCTTCACCGACAGGAACCTCGAAGGTGGTCATTCCGTTCTCTTTGGGTGGAAAAAAAGGATGTTCCGTGATGGTTGATCTCATTCGCATTCTGGATGTAGTAGTACCAAAATTTTGCACTCGAGATGATACAAAATTTTGCGTTCTGGGAATCCGTCCAACCATACCTTTACAGCAGCTCTAGTTCAGTTTTCTAATGCATCGCAACATCTCTGGCAGAGAAATGCTGATGGAGTATTCAAAGCATGTGATGAGACTGGGCTTTCATCTGTTTGAGCTCTTTTTAGAAGCCCTAGGACTCGACCCAAGTCACGTGAAGGAGATTGAGTGTGGAAAAGGATGCGATAAGGTGCCACTGCTATCCGCCATGCCCACAGCCCGATTTGACCATAGGTGTTGTCACAAAGTATCCAGACGATGGCTTCCTCACAATTGACATAATCTGGAGGACTTATAAGTGCTTCATGAGAACCAGTGGATCGACGTCCATCCAATATCTGCAGCTACTAGGGATCAACATCGGAGATCTTTTGCAGGCAAGTAGCTTTGGCCAGATATCATTGTTCATCTCCGAACTTTTCTGAAATCGTGTTTTGATTTGTCGACACACTGTGATCCTCTTCCAAATGCCCGGTGCATCAAGTATCCTCCAAACTCGATTCTAACCTCGTTAAATCATGGTAGCCTCACATTAACAGGTTCAAAATGGTCTAAATGAGACAGATGTATGTTGAAAACAATGTTTTTCACAGGAGCGGTCAATGTGGGTTCTAGATATACTGCAGTTTTTGTATATATCAACATCAAGATTGCAATCATCGGAGTATGTAGAAATTATGTTCCTTCTTTCTGATCTGAGAACAGTTCCCTAATAATTGTTGCATTCGCAGCTCATAAAAAACTACAGGTTTAAGAGTGTTGAGCACCGAGTCATGGCGCAAAAGAGGGGCCCGAGAGTGTTGGTGGTGTGCTTCTTTGGCAACACTCCTCGGTCATCTTCAAGGCTGTATGGACCCATCAAGAAATTTGCATCGGCAGACAGCCCACCAATCTACAAGGACACGACGCTTCCAAACTATGCTTCCCATTACGTTTCCAAAGGCCTGGATGGAGCTTCTGCACTTCCTGATTTCAAGCTGTAGATTGTGTAAATTTATTAATGTGGTCTTTTTGACGTCTGTATTTAAAGATGAAATGTCCATCCATCTGTTCATCTATGTAAAGCTACCACAAAGCTGGATTGCTTTTCTTCACTACTCGGTCAGTGTAAAGCTACCACAGAGCTGGATTGCGTTTCTTCACTACTCGGTCAGTGAAGCTTACATCACTTCAATTGATAGAACTATGAGCATTAACACAACTCTTGAAAAACAAAGATCGTTTTCTAAACAAAACCAGAACCAAACGGAGAACAAAAAATAGAGAGAGATAGAGGAAGCTTAAGAAATACCCTTCTAAAATCAAAAGAGAGATGCTATCTTTAGATGAAACTTTGCTGGACACTCATATGGCAGATTGCGCTTTCAGGAACATTTCTGTTTGGTTCAGCTTCGGATTTCGACTTTGTATATTGGAGGCAAGGATAAAAAGTGGAATTCTTGCCAGCCTTCAACTCGCCCAACAACAATAACCAGAATCAACCGCAGGGCAAAAATCTATGTACACTTCCTAGATTTTCCATGAAACAGTAGGTTTCCATTACGACATGACGGCATCTGAAACTCGATTGATCTAATCGAGTCAGCATCACGTTAAGGTGACACATTGATTGATCCAAGGGCTAAGATGATATCGAATCGTGCATTGCAATATCTCCATAACATTCAATTCATATTGAAAATTGAATTGCGGTAGAAAGAGAGAGAGATAATAACAATGCCTACCATCGATTTGGCCTTCCAGCTCCGACGAGCAGAGAGCTACGACAGAGCGAGCGACGACTGGAAAGCCGGCGTCAAAGGCCTTGTCGACGGCGGGACCACCGAAATCCACAGAATTTCCATATCCGACTGCACGAGACATCTAAAGACAGCTACGAATCGAACGGCGGATCCGAGAATCTCAGTTTCCCGATCATCGACGTCGGTGGACCCGGCCAAGAGGAAGGAAGCGATCGAGAGGATGGGACGCGCATCGGAAGACGAGGAGGCAGAGGGTGGCGTTTGTTCTACACGCACGACATAACGAGGAAGGTGGTGGCGAACTGGAGTGGAGGGACGCTTCCTTCTTCTTTTTGATAAATATTTGCACTGCCAGTATAGGGATGAGAAATTAGTTAAACAATAAAGAAGGTAAAATAGCCGAAAGAGGAACAGCAGTGATAGCTGATATAAGTCTAATCCGAATCGTACCTCTTCTATGTTAATCCGAATCCGACGATTCCTCCTCCCAAACAACAACCGGAATGTGTGCACCTGTTCGGCATCTCTCTTTCAGAGCAGGACAACAAATGATTTTTAATTCCTTTAAGCGTGTGAGGTTGCGCATCTCATATGGCAAATGCTTCAAATTTGGACAGTTAGATAATATAAGCTTTTCAAGTAAAGAGAAACTTCCAATCCATTCCGGCAAACTCCTCAAATCCCAACAACAAGAAATCTCAAGAGATCGTAGAGTCGTGACATGTTCAATCCCCTCGAATAACGCCGCCAAATGTGAGCAATCTGTGATTTTAAGAATACGGAGATTCGTTCGCCATTGAATGCCGTGCTCATCTTCTTGGCATGATAAATCGAGTCCTTCACCAAAATGAATGTCGAGTTCCTAGAGTGAGGAAAGGTGTTGCATGCCACGAGAGAGAATCCTTAGGTCACAATACTCGAGGCTCATGGACTCGAGATTACTGGGCAATTGGAATAGAGTCTCAAGCATCGAGGACTCCATATCCCTACCAATTAAACCTAGACACTTTAGTTTAGAGAAAGGGACAAATGTGGTTTCCACTTTTCCCTCTGATGGGCAATTTGGATTAGCCACCAATTGTTGTTCTAACATTTTCGTGCCTCCTATGTGCAAGTATTCCACTTGGGGGAACGGGGGCACGAAATTCAAGTCAGGACAGCCTTGTATTTCCACGGATTGAAGTTTTGGGAAGGATGATCGTGAATTGTTTGACTGATGCTCTTGAGATGCTCTCATTACTTGCCTTCCTCCCCCCCATCCTTTTAAGTTTTTGCAGTTGCGAAGAACTAGACTCTCAAGAGATGGGAAGAAGGGCCGTGTAGAAATAGATTGTCGTGGGTAACTTTTCTGTTGAAGGAACTCCAACGCATTCAAACCCACGAGAATCAACGTCCTTAGGGAAGGCAATTCACTCAAGGGTGGTACGTGGCCCAGGGAGACACATCCATTAATTAAGAGGTATCTAAGATTGACCAATTTCCTCAAATCTCTTGGAAATGTTCTAAGGTTCTCACATCTAAAGAGTATGAGCATTTGCAAGTTCACTAAGTCCCCAATTGAATTTGGCAAACTTTGGATAGATTGGTTTGCAGAAATATCGAGAAACCTTAACTGCTTCAACTTTCCAAATGAGGTAGGAGGGAGAGGATTATCTGTATTACCCAAACCCAATGCTCGACAGTGTCTCCATTCGGAAAAAACTTTGGGAGAGTTGAGCATGGAGGATTTACCTTCTAAATAGAGAAATGTTCGCAATTTGAATGTTTTGAGTTGGGACACCGTTTTCTCTTGAGAGAAAATCTTGGAAATAAACGACGCATGTCGAATTCCTCCATCATTATCTCCTTCTCTAAAATTAAAAATCTTGCATTCACCTCCAGCAACTTTTTGGGCAAGATCATGCATGAGATCATGCATCTTGAAAGATAGGAACTTGCCATCATCGCCTTTGCCAACAGCATCGAGAAATGACCTACATAATAGTTCTGACAAGTAATTTTCAGCGACCTCTTCAAGGGTATCCTCCCCGTTGCGTGACTCAACAAAACCTTGTGCCACCCAAAGATGTATCATCACATCTTTCTCATAGACATAATCTTTTGGAAATAATGAGCAATATGCAAAACAATGTTTCAAGCATGAGGGGAGATGATCGTAACTGAACTTGAGAACTTGCATAATTCCATTATCAACTGCATCAATTTCTGGTATTTCTGGAAGTTCCTTCACTCTGTAGCGGTTCCACTGATCTTCCTTTTTGCCGTACAAAAGGCTTCCTATAGTTCTAATGGCAAGGGGAACCCCGGCGCATTTTCTAACTATATCTCTTCCCATCTCGTCCAATCTTTGGTCTACCGATGCTTGTCTATCTCCAAACGCCACATCCCTAAATAGATCCCAGGACTTGTCTGTAGTTAGGCCTTTTAGATCATAGATAGCTGATTTTTCATCTGTGACCTCTGCAACCATGTGGCTGCGAGTGGTTAAAAGTATCTTGCTTCCCTGTTCACCACCCTTTAGCCAATCTCCAAGCTCTAACCATTTGAGCCGAACTTCATTCCACATGTCATCTAAAACAAGAAAATATTTCTTCTTGCCGAGAGTCTCATGAAGAAGTCTTTGCAATTGGTCTAAGGACTTATTCTCATAATCTTGACAGTTCGTCGATTTAAGAATTTCTTTGATAATCAAATTCACATCAAAGACATCGGATACACACACCCACATCTTAAGATCGAAATGTTTTTTTACCTTCCAATCGTTGTACACCAGTCGAGCAAGTGCAGTTTTTCCAAGACCTCCTTTACCAACGATGGCAATAGATGACACAGTATCACTAGAGGAGGAATCAAACAAAAGTCGTTTGATCTTTTCTTTGTCCTTTCCCCTACCAATAATTTGTTCGTCAGGTGCGGAAATTTCAGGTTTCTTTCCTCTCACAATGGCCATTGTTTCCTCACTCAGATGCTGCTCTAAATGGAACTTCTTATCATTTGCAATCCGATCTAGTCTCTTCTTAAGTTCCTGAATTTCATTACCCACTTTGAGGCGATGTGCAAGCGGGTTCAATTTAGAGAAGAAAATGCATACCGCTTTCGACACCTTGTTGCCGGGAGTAACCTTCCATCTCAGATCTTCGGTTGCGATATCGTCAAGCAAGTCCCGTATGTCGTACAACACGTCCTTGAGCCTCCCGAGCCAGAGCTTGACATGGTGGTTGTGCCATTGCTGCTTCTCAGCATCCAAAAGCACAGCTCGGATGGTCTCGACGGTGTCCTTAAGACTGTCGAGCTCATCCCTTGCACCTCGTACAAGTTGGATATACGAAAAGGTGTTGGGACCGGCGAGTTTCAGTATCTCGGCGGCGAGGTTGAAAAGCACCGCTTCTGCCATTTTCGATATAGCCTTTCCTTCTTTTTCTTCTTGTTTGTGTGCTGAATGTCACGGGTTGGAATTAGTATTATATCGTTGTTAGGAAGTGGGAGTGGAATTGACCAATAAGAATACAAGCGTGTGCAATTGTTGGGTGGTGTGTCAGAGACGTTTGGGTTCCACAGAAAAGGGATAAGGAAAGAAAGAGGAAATTACCGAAAGCCTATGGGTCAAGAAAGCCGGTTGCCGTGTATTGTTTGGAGAAAATTTTCTCGTTTTTTGTTTTCATCTTCATTTTCACGTGAAAATAGTATTGCCAAAGCCTTCGGTCGCGTATTGAGAGCAGTTTCCAAACGAAAAACCCAAAGGCATTCACATAATGAAGAGCTTTCTTGTGTAGTAATGACAATTCTTATCCAGAGAATGAAAGGAAAAAAAAAAAAGAAGAACACTAGGATTTAACAATTAAAACATTCTCAATCTTTTTGTTTCTCTTAAATTTGTTACTGTACCTCGCCTAGTCTTCTTTTTTTTTTTTTAATTTTTTTTTCAAAATATGTATCACTCTTTATAGATATCAATTCATACAAATACCTTTTCCAAGTAAATTTTAAACAGTTTTGTATACATATATCAAGATATTTGAGGATCCTTATCAACAAGAAAATAACTCCATAATTGCCTTCTATGGAAGAGTCCGTGTAAAATTAAGAGTTGGGAGACTTATCGAAATGATTAATTCTAGGGCCATCCATATTTTTTTATTTTTTATTTTTTGTAAAAGTAAGCAATATATTGGGGAGGTCAAACTGTACAAGGAACATGGCTCCAAAAACTTGCACTCAAGATGAACATGCTTATTATGAGTGGAAGGAAGCCGCGGAAAAAGCCAAGTGGCAACAACAAAATGACCAACAGAAGGCCAATGGCAAACAACGCCTGGCAAAAGCAACCTAGCAACCAACGAGTAGCCTACCCAGTCGGACTACGATCAGCGGAAGAGAAGATAATAGGACCCACATCCCGCGAGCGTTGCATCCTCCTGTTCCTGACAGAGTCCTCAACATTCTTGAAGGTAAGAGCCTTCTCTTTGACGACCTTGAGGAGATGCTTTTTCATGGCCAAAATAGATAGCGTCTCCCCCCTGAAAAGAATATTGTTCTTGTTCTTCCATATGATGTGACAAAGCGCCCCAAAGGAAAAATGGGCAACACATTTGTAAAACTCCTTTCCAGAGAGTAAGGTAGGCCCAACTAAGAGTCTCCTCCCAAGTTCCTGTTGGTCCAGGGAAGATTGTATCTAGTAGCCCAAAAGAAGGCAATACTTGAAGTAATGCGACATCCAAAAAAAGAGATGATCGATAGAATCAAGCACCTCGTTGCAAAAAGGGCAGGAAGCGGCACTAATCCTACCATAAGACATGAGAAGAGATTGTGTAGGCAACCTCCTCTTTGTGATGAGACACAAGTTCAGTTGGTATCGAGGCAGGATGGCATTACCCCAAATGAAGCAATGCCAATTGACTCTAGCCTTCTTCCGCCTTATGGAATCCCAAGCCGAGACCACCGAGAACAAGCCCATCGAGTCCTCCCTCCAACAGAACCGATCTTGGATTCCGGACAAGGAGGGAAGTGGCGAACCCCAAGACTCAATCTCTGATCTGATAGCCCGTCCATCGTCAGAGAAGAGATCAGCGACCAAAGCTTGCCTAGAGAGACCGGAGCTATAGATGAGGGAATCTGTGAAAAATAAATTCAAAGGACCCCTAGGATGCCAATTATCAAACCAAAGCGACGCTGTTAAGCCATCGCCTATCCTCCATTGGAAGTGAGGCCGGACCTCTGTCTTGAGTTGTAGAATTTTCTTCCAAGCCCAAGAGTAACAGGTCGGCTTTTTTTACAACCCATAAGTTCCTGGTTTTAAGAAGGTCGAGTGGACCCACTTGTACCATAACGACTCCTTATCTGAAAATAAATTCCAGATATGTTTGAGCATAGTCGCCTTGTTACACTCCCGCAATCTCCGGATACCTAGACCTCTCTCCACTTTAGGAAGGCAAACATCTTCCCAGGAGACTTTGGCACCCCTTTTGCCCAACTCAGGTCCCTTCCAAAGGAATTGTCTAAGTATATGCTCTATCTGGTCCAGCACAGCTACCGGAATGATGAAGACACTTGCCCAGTAAGCCTGAATGGCATGGAGGACTGACTTGATTAGCTGAAGACGGCCAGCATAAGAAAGTAAACGATGAGTCCATGACTGCACCTTGGAGGTGATGCGCCTCACAAGATCAACACAATCCACTTTTCGGAGCCTTGACGCGATGATTGGAACCCCGAGATAACGGATTGGAAGGTTGCCCTCAATAAAACCAAGCTCTAGGAGGATTTGATTCCTTAAGTCCGGCAAGCCTCTTGAGAGGAACACCTCATTTTTCCTTGGGTTTGGAAGAAGTCCACTCCAAGAAGAAAACAGATGGAGACCTTCCTTGAGAAGTTTCACAGATGGCGATGGCCTTCGCAAAATAGGAAAACATCATCTGCAAAGAACAAGTGTGAGAGGCAAGTAGACCTGCATCTCCAGTAGAATCTAAAATCCGACTGTAGCGAGCACCTCCCAAGAATCCCAGAGAGCACCTCCATAACCAACGTGAATAAGTAGGGAGAGATGGGATCTCCCTGTTGCAAGCCATGCCCACTAGGGAAGAAACCACGTAGCTCCCCATCAACGTAATAGAAAACCGAGAAGTCCTCACACAGGTCATGATGAGGTGAACCAACCGAACAGGAAACCGAAAGGTGAGTAGAACACTTTCAAGAAATCACCAGTCCACGGTATCATACGCCTTTCTGAAGTCGACTTTG
This sequence comes from Eucalyptus virginea, assembly GCA_014182375.1. Lineage (NCBI taxonomy): Eukaryota > Viridiplantae > Streptophyta > Magnoliopsida > Myrtales > Myrtaceae > Eucalyptus > Eucalyptus virginea. The sequence goes on along the minus strand of CM024521.1, from coordinate 42,966,712 downwards.
ATAGCACACTTGGGAGAATAGGGTTCAACATGAAACCCAGGGAAAAGTTCTTACGCCAAGAGAATATTATCCCTGATTAGTCGTCCCTTGACAAAGGCACTCTGAGATGGACTCACAAGGTCTTTTAGTAAGGTAGCAACCCTATTCGCCAACACTTTGGTAATAATCTTGTACACCGTGTTGCAACAAGCAATAGGCCTGTAGTCATTGATGGTCGTCGCATTAGGAACCTTCGGAACCATGACCAAAATGGTGTCATTAATTTCCTTGAGGAGCCTCTATGAGGTGAAGAAGTCCTTCACTGCTTTGGTGACCAACTGACCCACGTATCTTAATTCTCCTTAAAGAACTCAATCGTGAAGTCATCCAGCCCTGGCGCCTTCCCCCTAGCAAGGGAAAAAAGAGTATCTCGAATCTCGATATCAGCCACGGGGCAAGCAAGAAAGGTGATCTGGTCATCGTTCAGCTGAGAGCGGATAACCTCCTGAATCTCCGATACCTGTGCGGTATCCAACTCCATCTGTGGCAAAAGATGATCAATAAAATGCTCCACAAAATGTTGCTGGACCAACTGAGGCTCAGTGATTTGGTTGCCTGAGGAATCCACCATAGAGAGAATTATGTTTCTCATTTGTCTCTTGCTGACATAATGGTGAAAGAACTTTGTGTTCCAATCACCTTCCTTGAGCCATCTCATTCTAGCTTTTTGCCTAAAGAATGACTCCTCCTGAGATTGGAGCTCCACTAAGGCACGCCGCTTAACCCCCTCCAAGTCCGCGAGGACCATGCTGGTGGGATCATTAAGAAGGCCAAGTTGAGTTTGCCTTAAAGCTTCCCTTGCTTCAGAAATCCTTACGGAAATGTTGGCAAAGGAATCTCTATTCGACTCCTTAAGCCGACCTTTCAAGGCCTTCAATTTGCAAACCAGCCTAAACATAGGCACCCTTGAACCCGGATTCTCCCAAACTTGCTTCACAATTGAGTCGAAGTCCAGGTGCTGCATCCAGAAGTCAAAGAACTTAAAAGGCATTTTCCGGAGGATTGGGTTCCCCACCTTAACCACCATAGGTGAGTGGTCAGAAATCCTAGGCGCAAGGAAGGACGCTTCCAAGAAGGAAAAAACCTAGCTCCAATAAGGGTTTACTAGGACTATATCAATCTTTCTCACCTTTCAAGAGGGACCTGAAGAAGTCGACCGAGTGTATCGACACCCCACATAACGAAGGTCCTCCAGCTCTGCCTGATCCAAATACTGTCCAAATTCGTCGAAGCATGGAACCAAAGGTTCGAACCACCCAGTCTGTTCGAGGGATCCTTTATAGCATTAAAGTCTCCCAAAACAAGCCAAGGCACATCCTGTAAAGAAGAACTTCTAGACACTAGATCCTCCCAAAGAGGTTGGCGCATAGAAAAGGAATGCTCGGCATAAATGAAAGAGACATAGGAGGCCACTCCGGTCTCCAACCAGCAAAGCTTCCCATGAATCACCTAATCCGAGACCGATAAAAAAATCAAAGGAAACCGCAGTAGGGTCCCAACCACCCAAATCCTAACCCGATTAGAGTACTCAGAATTAGCCCTCTAGCACCAATTCGATATCAAATTCCTAGAAATGGCATTGAAGAGATTGTGGGGAACTTTAGTCTCTATTACCCCGATCAAAGACAACCGGTTTGTCAAGGCAAATTCCTCACTTCCGCTTGTTTAATAGGGGCAATAAGCCCCCTAATGTTTCAACAACCTATGTACATAAATATACAAAAGGAGAAGGAATGAGCATTACCTCTTTTTAGAGGAGCTTCGCCGAGTAGAAGGCGGAGCTGTCCGGGTCGTCGTCAGAGGATTCGAAGGAGGAGGATCCGGCGCCACAGCAGGTCTCTTATCCACTGCAGATGCCTTCGATAAAAAGCTAGGGGAGAGGAGATCATCATCCAAAAATGAGATGTCTGAGTCCCCTGCAACCTCGTCCGGGCAGGGCATCGCGGTGTTTAACGGCTTTAACGGGGGGACCACTTCATTCGAAGTAGTTGGAATAGCTTCAACCTACTTCGAGATAATCAAAGGCCCCCCTAGGGGGCTTGCGTGAATAGGTACCAGGCAACCTCTTCTCCATAGCCGTGGTCTTAAGCTTCAAAGACCTCCCTTCATCACTCGGGCTAACCGGGTCAGGACAAGATCACCTCCAAAGGTTGGAAGGCCTTTTTCTTTTTGCTCTTGACCTGCTTCCAACCATGCTCTGGAGCTATGGGGGTCTCCGAATGTGACAGTATGATTTTCTATTTCTGTTTTCGAATTAATAAATTAGGCTTTTCATCGACGTGCTTATAGTGTTATTCTCTGAGCCGATCACTCCGTTGATAACTAGATTAGTTGGGGAAGTCATTAAGGGATTTTAATGCAACAGGTCCGAGAATTCGACCAGGACTCGACTGCTCGACCGTGTTAGTCTACAAGGGTCATTGCGGCACAGTCGAAAATCTATCAGAGACTGAAAATATGTCGACTTGACTGAAATATGTAAGTAGGCATGGGTGATTCCACCTAATGGCATAATTCTCGTTAACTAGCACTAAACCGATTTTTCTGTCGTTTTGGTATCCTATGCCCATAATTGAGACCTCAAGATATTCACGACAACCGAGAGTTGCTATTGAGTCGAAGATGTACATTGTGACTCGAAAATAATCAACCACGGGTTAATTGCATCGAAAATTCCCAAAAACTACTCGATAGTTGAGCTCACACTAAAATCACGTCTAACTGAATTTAATCGTGAAATTTAATCCAATTTCAGAAATAGAGAATTCTACCATGTCACGAGCAATTCTAGGAATGTCGTTGTATCTTTTCAAGAATTGTTGACAAACAAGAATTGTGGTGGAAAATGCAAAATCTATCGAATTAAAGGAATGTAAGGAAAGCCATATTTCGAAGTGGATTTTAGTCCTTGGTATGGAACAAATTGAGACGGGTATTATAAGGATTTAATTGGGGCTTAATCCTTGTTAGCTAAGGTTATAAATAGATAAAATGAAAAAGGGAAAAGTTAATGAAATGGCTACAAAATTTGGATGGGTCCCCATCAAGAGGGATTTCACCACCATTTGAATTTCATTTGAGCAAGATAAGCTTGCTTTGGATTGGTGGGCCATTTGAAAGTGAGATGGTGTAAACTTCCATGGAAAAAGGACCATGAGACTTGGAAAATGGAGAGAGGGACCCTCCATGGACAGCTTTTCTCCTCTTCCACTCTCCTCACCCATGCGTGTCTTCCCCCTCCCCTAGCTGTGCTCGTCGACCGAAGCTCTCCCTCTCCCTTTCTTGTTCTTTCTTTTTCCTTTCTTTTCTACAACTGAAAGTCCCCTTGTCTTTTTCTTCTTTAAGAATTTGGCTCCCTTGCTTCGGTTTCCCTCTAGCCAACCGAAACAGCCACTGAAAAGAGAAACAGAGGAAGCTCTGTTCTAGTGTCGCCAAAACTGGAGCAGCAACCACCTACGATCCGAACTGTCCTTCATGTTCCACTTCTCCTTAACTTGACATCTATTTGCCGAACAATCACCCCCACTAGCAAGCAAACATCTCACCAAAACTGGCGTTATCCTTGCATATTTGCCGGAAACTCGGCAGCTCTGTCCACTGGTGTTGCAGCCACACCTCAGCTCACCCCTCCTCTGTTTCAGTTCCCCATCACCACTGCACGACCCAACCTCTCTGCCGGTGTTGTCTGCTAGGGTTGATCGGTTTCTTGTCCGGTCCGGTTCCAAGATGAAACCGAAATGGGAATTGAACCAGGAGAATCAGTTCCCAATTTTGGAAACCAAGAATTGGATTGGGAGGTCCTAGGACCGAGAAGTCGATCGGAAAAACCGGCACTATTTTTTTTCCACTAACAAGTGGCCATGCTCTGAATGGTCACCGATCATTCAAATTCGATTCTCATACGGTCCGTTAATACTAATTGCACATGTTTCAACGTGCAAAAAATTCAAACTTCACTCGCGTGAATATCAATCACACTTCCTATTTTTCACACTTAATCTTAACCACAAATGCCATGAACAATACAATTGGAGATTGTGTTTGGCTTGGGTTTTATAAACAATCTCTCTTTTACTCTTTAAGTATTTAGTCGATGTGGGACTCTTGGATGCTTGGAGTGCCTTGTTTTTGCAAGTGAGGGGAGTAAGAGAGAGTGTGTGTGAGCATGAGGAATGAGAGTCTCTTGGAATCTTGGTCCTACATCGGGTAGAAAAAGAAACCAACAAGTAGTTTTTTTTTTTTTTTTTTTTTTTTTTTTTTTGTATAAAGAGTCACAAGAAGAGTTTTGTTGGCCTTTTGGCTATTGCTACCTCAATTGCAATTCCGGTTGTAATAAGTTTTATTTATAATATATATAAAAAATTGATCCGGTTTGGTTCCCACCTTGGAACCGAGAATTGAATCGACAGGCCATCGGTTCCAAGAATAGGAATCGGGAATTGGACTGTCAATCGTGGGAACCGCCCAAAATCGGCTGGTCCGATCTGGTCCGAGCGGTTCCCGATTCGAACAGTTCCCAGTGCGCACCAACGTGGGTTGCTCCCCTTTCATTTAGAAAAAATAAAAAATCAATTACTCATGCTGTGTTAAGTACTTGCACTTAAAAAAATAAAAAAATAAAAGAGATATAGGAGTGACTATTCCCATTTAGTTTCTTCAAAACCGTGTGTCTGTCTGTGCCCTACGCTATTGTAGAGAGTCCGATGTCATCGGCTTTTCCATCTTCTTCTGTCATGTGCATTGATAGGCTTTGCTGCTGTGGTGATTGAGTGAGGTGAACTCCCAGCAACTTTGGGACTGCTGTGGATAGGGGTGAGCGGGTCCAGGGTGGGTAGGGTCTAGACCAGGGACCCCGTTCCCTACCCCGTTATAACCTGGTTCTCCTTTTCGGACCCCCGTTCCCTACCCTGTTTTCATTGGACCCTGTTCCCGGCCCACCCTGTTTTTCCGGTCCGGGAATAGGGTTGACCCTGTTTATATTGGAACCTGTTTTGCAAAAAAATTAACCTTAGAAAAGCAAGTCTAGATAAGTTATCTGCTAATGCATGAGTAGCCAATTACAGCATAATGCATGATTGCATTCTAACTAAAGCATTGACAAAGATATCTCATGATGGATGCAGATTTAAGGACAGAAATAATACTAGTGTGAAAAAAGAATAAAAAATGACTAATGTTACCTGATGGACAGCACAATCAGAATGGCTTGGATCCCAGAAAACAGAACAGAAGCACTCCACTTATCAGTTTGGACTTCAAAAGGAGGTGCTCTGCAATATAATTAACTCATCCATCAAATTATATTTAACTTAGTCAAAATAAAAACATTCTCAGGTAGGGCACTGGGAGCCTGTGGATGACCTTCGAGTAGCTGGGCGAGTCCGGATCCACGTCCACCGTGGCGAGGTAATCGGGCTTCTCTATTCCAGTTCCTGACCCAAGAACGAAAATTTCACAATCTCTTTTCGAATTTCAGAGATACCAAGCACTAGCACCAGCCAGACATCAGACATAAGTACATAAAGGGCGAACAATCGACCAATAGGACCACCTAACTCTAGATGCATTCACTACCCAAAAGCTTATCATAACAAGTATTGCAGGCCGCGAAAGCCTTCTGTAATGGATGCATATCTAAAAACACGACCTTATCCTTTTCAACGGTAGAAGCTCGAAGACACCCTTCGCTTTTTCCAATAACCATTCCCCCAACAAAAAAGACAAACACTGGGAGTTCCCTCCCATTGACCAGACATGCAGAATGCAGAAGCAAAATAGGTACGAATCAAATTCGAAAGGAACCGAATGAAAACTGAAGCTAAATCCATGTTATTGCTCTACATAAAAGAAACGTGAGACAACTACGGTGCCTCAACTGTACCTGGATTGGACCACAAGAGGATGGTGAGCAAAGCAGCGAGAGGGACAGTTCTGTGAAGAGGCAGTTTAAGCACACTTCATTAGTTTGACTAGCTCTGGAAAGATTTTACAATAAATTGGAAACAAATTTTATTATTACAGCATCACGTAACCAATCAAGAAAAAGAAAAAGGGCTTCTTAAAAATTATTCTAGAATTTGAAAAGAACGACGGGAAAGAGAGTTACGCAAGCAGAAACAAAGACATGTTAAACCGCAAGAAATTCTCATGAGGATGAGCAGTCTGGAGTACATTGAGAACAAGGCGTAAAAGTGACCCCCTCATATTTTTGACAAGGCATGGAATTCTCTCTTAATATTTTCAAGTTTCATGATGCTAGAGAGATATCTCTCCCTATATCATCTCCATCGATTAGAGCTCAAACACGCAGAAATGTCCTATGCAGACACGTTTCTCTCGCCAATGCTCGCGAGGAAAGCACTGAAGATGTGGATTTAGGGGCAATAAAATTGCTAGTTTGAAGAACAAAGCCCTAGCCGAAGAAGAAGGAGGCGGGGATTGAGGAAGGAACGAACCCAACTCCCGGTTAGAAAACGAAAAGGGAGGCGAAACAGAGGGGAAGACGAGAGTCCAAAAGCACGGAGGTGGGTCGAGAAAGAACGATCGATCGGGGGGAACGCGACGGAGCGAAAGCAAAGTACCCACCGGAGTAGACGCAAGTGACGTAGGCGAGGCGCTGCAGCAGGGGGCTGGATGCTTCGGTTTCCGATCGCGGGCAAAACCAGTGGAGCTTGGCGGAGGTCAGCGGCTCAGCAGAGCTTCAGATGACCGGCGGAATGGCGGCGGTGGTGCGAGCGCGAGGGGGGTGACGACTGACGAGAGCGGCAGAGGCGGCGTCGGTGCTTGGGTGCTTCGCAATTTAGGGATTTCGGCAGAGATAGAAAGGAAAGGAGAAAGACGGGTGCTTCGCGATTTAGGGTTTTCGGCAGAGATAGAAAGGAAAGGAGAAAGACAGACATATCGTGCGTTTTGGGGGCTTCAAACCGGTTCCCAAACCGGTTCTCCAACCGGTTCTAAAACCGGTCCGGGCGATCCGGTTCCCGGGTGGGTAATCCCCTCGGAACCGATTCCCGGACCGGTTCAAACAGGGTCTGATATTTGGGAACCGGTTCCCGGACCGGTTTCAACCGGAACCGGTTCCCGACCCTGTTTTCCGAGTGGGCCGATCCGGGAATCGGGTTGACCCGGACCGGTTGCACACCCCTAGCTGTGGAGGTCTTTCACGCCACCCAACATTTGCAAGAACCCGCGGGTCTTTTTTTTATATCGCCGAACATTAGCACTTTGCTTTATCTTCTCTATTGGGTCAAATCCATTCTCACTTGCCATAATTTGATTTCCTCCCAAAAAAAAATAAAAATAAATAAATAGCAACAGATGAGAGCGCATATGGAACCGCCGTGGACCATTACTCTCTGGTTTTTTCATGTAATGTTGATTGTGATTCCCTCCCCTAATTTGACTAATGCTGACTCTTATTTTTGCATGCATGCAATGTTGATGCAGCACCACTCGACTGCCATATCAGAAAAAGATTGAAAACCCACGCGATCGCCTTATCAGAAAAAAATTGAAAAACAATATGAGAGAGAGAGAGAGGGCGCCAACACACTTTTGTTCATTTTCTCCCGAGATTGAATTCTGCCTGGTGGGAATGGAATTTTTTCTTGATCCGTTTTGGGAATGGGATTGACCCAATAAGAAGATAAGCACGTGCAAAATGTCTGATGGTGTTAAAGAAAGACTCGTGGTGTCTACCCAAAAGGGGTTAAAAGAGAAAAAGAGGATAGACCCAAAAAGTACGATCGCATGGACCTTGGCCGCAACACAAAATATTTGGTGGTGTGAAAGGAAAGGCGTGTGGGTCCAGAGAAAAAGTATTAAAAGAAAAAAAAAAAGAGAAGAAACCCAAAATAGCGGGTGCATCGACCCCCGACCCAAATGTTTGGTGGTGTGAAAGAAATATGCATGGGATCCAAAAATAAAAATAAAAATTAAGGCTATGTTTATTTCATGAAAAATATAATATTTCTTAAAAATATTTTTTAAGAAATTCTTTTTTTAGGAAGATGACAATATATTTAGGTGTTTGGCTGAAACTTTAAAATAAACTAGAAAATATTTTCCGTCATTTAATATGAAAAATCTAATTTGATTTTTCTCTATGCACTCCTTTAAATAATTTTTTATTTTTATGTTTCTTTTTTTAAATATATTTTTATTTTCTTTTTATTTTCCTTCTTCCTGATCAAACTTGCTTGCTAGAGGTCGGCAAGCTTGAGCTCATTGTAGGCCAGTGATCTCGTCCCTCACCTCCGGTGAAAAAAAAAGAAAAAGAAAAATTAAAAACAATTAAAGGGAGTGAATGAAGGAATTGTTCAACATGGGTGAAAGAAAGAAGAGGAGTTAATATATTGAAAGACCCTAATTTGATATAAATTTACCAAAAATTAATTTTGTGATCGTCAAAAACCCTAAACTGGTATACATTTGATAAATTTACTTCAACTTGTGCACTTATAATAAATTTATCCCTCATTAGTTTTTATTAAATTTTAATATCAAATTATTGAGTTGGATGATATGTGACAGTGGATTAATATACTAGTTTTGGATTTTATTATTGTACTATTTTTGTGATTTCAATTTAATATAAGGTATATTTGTCATAAATGTATCAATTTGAGGTTTGTGGTAATCGAACAAATTAGTTTTGAGTAAATTTATCATAAGTGTATCGATTTGGGGTTTTTTGTGGTCACTTGGGGTAAATTTGATACAAATATATCAGTTTGAGATTTTTCGTGGTAAAAAAAATTAATGGGCTAAATTTGTCACAGGTATACCAGTTTGGAAATTTTCAGGATATTGACCCAAAGAAGAAAGAAAATGATTTCCGCTTTTCAAAAAACAAAAATCATTTCCCTCTATTTTAAAAAACCTCGTTTTCTATTAGAAAAACTTATTTGTTATCTATGCAAATCTTTTTCTTGAAAGTTATTTTTTTCGTGAAACTGACGGAAAGGATACACCCTAACCCACGTGCCCGCCACCGTCCATACACTTTTGTTCAGTTTTGTTGTTTGGGTGTGTGTTTATACACATTTATATATTTATTTATTTCACCCTACTTGTTGGGTGCAACTATCAAGCCCTCTAAATCATTTTTCTTTTGATGATAAAAACAAAATTGTTATCGTCTTGCCATTAGATCCTCTCATGTGTTAGTGTAAGTTTCTTGAGAAAAGTGTTAGTAATAAAGTCCAAAACCTATAGCATTGCTGTTAATTTAATTTTAAACCTTTTGACCTAGTGTCAATTTAGTACTTTTGGCCAATTTTGGCCGAATATTATTGATAGGGATACTAGTTGACTTATGTGACATTGCTGGCGTTGAGGTGATAACTTTGAATAATATTTTAATATTTTTTGAATATTTATTTATTTTTTATTATTTTCTTTTCTCTCTTTTTTTTTTTCCCCTTCTCTTTCTTCTTCCTCCAGCTATCTACCGGACCTTTGCGATTGGCCAGAGGCAAGAGCAAGGCCACCCTCACTGGAGGAAATATGGGAGTGATGTTGGGGAGTCCCACCTCTCAGGGGTTTTTTCCGTTGTTTATTCGCTTTAAGCCTTTCAAGGACATGCTCAAGTCAAAAGTACTCACTATTTTCAAAGAAAAAGAAGAAGAAGAAGAAGAAGAAGAAGAAGAAATAAAAGTGGCTTAGTACCTCAAGAACATAAATATTTTTTCAACAATATATGCACAAGGAACAAAATATTACCACTTTAGGGCATGAATGATAATCATTACATTATAGAAATCAATTTATATTCTTTGGATGAGTTTCTAAACAAAAATACGTGTTTGATAACGATCCAAAATTTTTGTTTCAAAAATAGAAATTTGTAGCAAAAGTATTGTTCATGCACCGTTTGGCGTTATTTATGTACCATTCTCCCTCCTGCTAGTGCTTACTAAGTAGCAAGTGGGTGGTAGAATAGGGGTGTGCACTGGGAACCGCCTAAACTAGGAACCGTCTGGATTGGATCGGACCGGATTAGCTGGTTTTGGGTGGTTCCCAAAGATGGCGGTCCGGTTCCTAATTCCTGCTTTTGGAACCGGTGGTCGGTCCGGTTAATTTTATATATTTTTAAATTTCTTAAGAAAAAACCCTTATTCCTCCAAATTTCTCTCATTTTTTATTTTATTTTTGGCCAAAAATAATAAATTTACCGGATTTCAAGACTAGATAGTATGGTTCCCGGTCTTGAAATTTGGAAACCGGTTCTCGGTTTCACCTCATAACTAGACTGGACCGGGAACTGATCAGTCCTAGCGGACAATAGGTGGCAGGCAGGCAATTAGTAGCGAGGGTGAGCGATGCGAAGAGTTTTTATTTCTCAATATTGTTCTAGAAATATAAAAGTAAATAATTTTTACTTCTAATTTCTTTTCTAAACATATTTCTAGTCTAACAAATTATTTTAAAAATAGAAAAATGAAATTGTGTTACCAAACAGAATTATGTTACAAACCAGTCTAGTATAACAAAAAAATTAAAAAACAGAGAAACAGAATGGTTAATTTTCAAGGAATGCAATGGTAAGTTCAACGTAGCATGGCCGCTTAGCCCAAGCAGAAGTGAGCGTTCCCATTTCTTTTTCTTCAAAACCACCACTGTGCATGAATAGGCTTACTACTGCGGAGGTCGATCGAAGTGAATTCCCGACAACTTTGAGATTGCCAAGCCATGGAGGTCGCCACCCAACATTTGCAAGAACCCATGCATCTCTTCTTTTGTATCACCAAACATTTACACTTGCTTTATCTTCTTATTGGGTCAACTCCACTCCCACTTGCCATAATTTTGATTTCCTCCCATCAACACAACAACGAATGAGGGTTAAGGTTTCGACTTTTGTGCAAATGGTATCGTTGTGGACTATTACTCTTGGTTTTTCTTGTAATGTTGATTAAAATTTCCTCCCTTAATTTGACTGACGTTTTCTCCTATGTTTGCAGACATGCAATGTTAATGCAACGCCACACGACCACCATATTTGGAAAAAGATTGAAAACAATAGGAGAGAGAGAGAGGGCGCCAACATACTTTTATTCATTTTCTCTTGAGAACGAATCCTGCCAAGTTGGGAATGGAAATTTTTTCTTGATCCGTTGGGTGAATGGAATTGACCCAATAAATGTTTGGTGGGGTGAAAAAAGACGCGTGGGGTCCACCGGTCTTAAAGAGAAAAAAGAGGATTAGACCCAATAATTGTGTTCGCATCGAGCTTGACCGCAGCCCAAATGTTTGGCGTGTGAAAGGAAAAGACGCTTGGGGTCCCAAGAAAAGAGGACCACAAGGGACAAACGAGGATAGACCCCAGAATTGCGTAAATTTTGAATATGATATTCTTGACGTGACAAATTTAATTGATACTTATTGAAACTGTACCTTTTGCGTGTAAATTACCTATAAAAGAAATTAACAAACTTTCACATTTATGATTTTTCTGTGTCGTAAATAATAGATGATTTAAAAATATTTTTTTGATAAATAATTTTACATTGCTTAGAATAATTAATCTATAGAAAATATTTTCATACTCAACAACCTTTTACGTTTAAAGTTATTTTCACAAATGCTATAAACGATCATTTTCATGAAAGTATTTTCCAAATCGTTGATTTTATTAAAAATGTTTTTATTATTAACCATTTATGCCTACTATTTTTATTGATGAAGAATATCATTTCATTCATTTGTTGATATAAATTATACAAACATTAATTTTTGGCAAAGTATTTTTCCAAACGTTGAGTTTCAAGTTTTGCTATTCCCAGTTTAGCTAATAACCATGAAAAAATACACATTAATGGGGTTTCTATTTCTGTTGCCGTTCTAAACCAAGTTGAATTCTTGCTCTATAGTTGCTGAAAATGACTTTATATTTTTGGACCTCTTTAGTAAGATAAGATAAAGTTCCTTTTCTGAATGATAAGGATATCCAAATTTTTGGGTCAACTATATCCAATGAATGCATGCGAAACGATTCAATGCCATGGCAAAATATGAAGGAAAAGCAAGAATCGTTCATATCAACTGTAACTCAATAGAAAAGCCGAAGTTAAATTTCACTGCACCCAAAGATTCACACCTGTTCTACTTTTGTCTGCTAAAAAGAAAGAGAGGGTGAAGAAATTGCTTAAGGACGAGCTGATCGATTTTTTGTATACCTTAATATGTAACTCAAATTAGAAAAGCTAAAGGCCAACCACTGAGATCCACATACCACTGTTGTGCTCTAATATTTTGCTTCTGACACTGGGCAAATGAAGTGATGACGAAGATATACTCTTGCCGAGGTTACCAAGGAAAAACTTGAAGGCAAAATTGGAAGGAGAACACAGATGTTCAAACTCTAATCAGATGCCTGACCAGTTTAATGGGAGTAGCCGCAAGCTCAGTTGTTTTACCTTTCAAAAAGTGCTTGGACATAGTAAGAGTCCCTGTACTTTATGTTGCTACCAACATCGATTCCATTCTGAAACCGTCCATACAATGTATCTAAGCATCTCAGCCAACATAAAAAATTCCTAATATCTGTTAAGAACAAAGCATACGGTAGTAAAAAGGAACACTTAACTAGTCAGAACACTCCTAGCAGTATTCTTTCAAAAGCTAGTGTTATATCATATTTTGACGAAACAATTTTCGTGGATTACACTCCACATTAATAGTGAGGTGACCCCTCGAAAAAGGCTACAACTTCATGAAATACAAGAAGTTGCAAGTTTGAATGATGGACATCAATATTGGTGAAAAAAACTAAATTGTCTAGTGTTCAAACACATTATTTAAGAGACCATGATAAGGTTTGACTTGAGGATAGAATCACCATTGTGTGACGAGTGTGCATTAACATGGAAACATGTCATGTCTTAAAAGTGTTTCCAGTGTCTTTGAGATGCCATTTTTAATAAGTTGCATACTTTTTGAATATCCAATATTTGCCCTTACCACCATAATCATTCACCAAGAAAATGAAATTTTTAGGAACATTAAGGATGATGAAGACGGTAACAAATTTTATTGTAAATTTCAAACTACCTAACCATGCAACATGATTATGTTAATCATGCAAGTTATGTAATTGATACAGAAATATTCCAAATGTAAATAAGTCAAAGTACTATAGATGTGGTCGTAGGCTATTTGTAAGCTCCATCCTTATATTCCAAACAAGATTATGCCATGTTAAGTAATAAGTACTCACTCTTTGCAAAGTAAAAAAAAAACAAACATAAAAGAAGAAGAAATAGGAGTAGCTTAATATGTCAAGAACAAAAATATTTTTTCATCAATATATGCGCAAGGAATGAAATGTTGCTGCTTTAATTTCCATGGAATGCAAAGAAGCATCGTTGTGGGCGTACCCATTTCTTTTATGAAGTTCAGTGTAACATGGCCACTTAGGGTTTGTAACTAGCCAAATAGTAACCGATTCTATTCTTTGATTTTCTAGAACAAAGAAAAAAAAGAAATCAGTTTGGTAACTTTTTTGTTCTCAAAAATAGATTTGGAACATAATAAAAAAATAGTAAAAAAATTGCTTATTTATTCCCGAGAACAATTTCAAAATCAAGCCAAAAATTTTTTTCTTCCTTTTTATTTTATTTTCTTTCCTCTTCTTCTTCATTGCTAGTCACCAGCCATGGCGATGGCTGACGACTGGTTGGGCGAGGTCCAGCAAGCTCACCGGAGCCTTCCTGAAGCCTTACCTAGCCAATGCGAGGCTCAACCTCACTACCAATCGCCACAAGATTCGGCCTCACTAGACCAAGGCAAGGCTAGCCTTGGCTAGCTAGGTGAGGTTGAGCCTTGCTAGTGGCCTAGCGAGCTCGCTTGGCCTAGGAGAGGCTCGGCCTCGCTAGGCCTTGCCTTAGCCTAGCGAGGCTCCGACAAGCTTGTTAGACCTTGCTTTGGCCTGTGGAGGCTCTGGCAAGGTCGTCAAATCTTGTCTAGCTAGTCGTTGGCCATTATTGTGGTTGGTAGCAATAAGGAAGAAGAAGAGAGATGAAAAAAAGAGAAAAAAAGAAAAGAAAAAAGATAAAAATATAGCAAAAGTATTAAAAAATTAAAAGAAATTCTAATTCATAAAAAAAAAAATTGAGATTTCACTAAATGCATTTTTTTTCCGGAATTAAAATTTTGGATAGTTACCAAACGTTTTCAAATATTCAAAAATTTATCTTAATAATAGAATAAAAAGAATTATTTCTAAATATAAATTATTTTCGAAAACAAAATGATTACCAAATACACTTTTAATCCAAACAAGAGTGGACCTTCCGTTTCTTTTTTTTTTTTTTTTTTTTCGTGCTACTTACTCTATTCCTACTCTACAATCACTGCAGACTTGCGCCTGCCGCCTCGCGGAGCGTGGGAGCCGCAACCTACTCGAAACTTACGCGTCCCTACCCCCATCCCCCCTAAGAAGGTGGAGATTTGAACCCCTCACCTCCCCCTTCCATGTTGGAAGGGTGTCACTGGGGCGAACCCCCAGTGGTTTCCGTTTCTTTTCTTCAAAACCATCATTGTACCTTCTTTATCTTCTTTATTGGCAAGTTAAAGCGGAATTGACTTAAAAGGAAAAGAGGATAGACAAGCGCGTGCAAATGTTCGGTGGTGTCAAAGATGCGTGGGGTCCACAAAAAAGGAAAACGAAAAGAGGATGGAATCAAAAACAGCAGGCTTATGACCTGGCCCGTGGATCACGTGGAAGGGGACGCCACCTGCTGCAACGCAAGTGAAAGTGATCTAAAACTTCGACATCTGATGCTGCCCGGTGGACACATAAGTTCATTTAGACCCATCAAGATCAGCAATCGCTGTCTCCCAACATCCAGTATCGAAATGCTCGCATAAACTTAGAATATCCCGCGCTCATAATGAAAGCATGTCAGCTGACCAGTTCAATGGGAGCAGCCATGAGCCCCACTTATTTTACCTTTCAAAAATTTACGTAACATTTTGCTTGTGCTTGGACATAGTAAGAGTCCTTGTACTTTCTGCTGCTACCAACATGGATTTCATTTTGAAACCAGTCCATATGATGTATCCAAGCATATCAGGCAGTATCAAGAATTCCTAATATCTGTTAAGAACAAAGCATGCCACATTAAAAAAGGAATACTTAACTAGTCAAAACGCTCTTAACAATATGCTTTCAAAAGCTAGTGTTATATCAGATTTTGCCAAACAAGAGAAAGGCCACGACTTCATGAAACAAGTAAGCTTGTCGATAAGAAGTTGCAAGTTTGGATGATGGACATCAACATTGGTGAAAGAATTTAAGTTAGCTGGTGCTCAGATACACAATTTAAGAAACTATGACGAGGATTGACTTGAGGATAGAATCACCACTATATGACAAGTATTAATATGGAAACATGACATGTCTCTATTTGAAGATGTTTTTCTATGCCTTTGAGGTGCCATTTTTTAAAAAAGGCACATACTTTTTGAAAATGCAATGTCTGCCTTTACCGGTATAATCATTCACCAAGAAAAAAGAGATAGTGGTGACTATGTTTTACATAATTTGATCAAGAAACCAAGAGTTTCTAATACAAACAACTCTCAATTCTCCATCAAGCACAGGAAACGAGTCGTATTCTACTCACCGAATATAAAGAATCTTAGACAAAATTCATCTTCTTACAAAATAAACGTGAGAAAATTTTATACAATGCTTATCTTGCTACTCGACCTTTCCATGACACAAAAGTAGGGTGTGTTCTTGATTGCAAAACCCATTGAAGACGCATGAGTTCACATGCAGTGTTAAACAAAAGATTACAATTCATTTTGCTCAATCCAAAACTACATAAATTTCAGTCCTAATTGAATACCCTATCTCATACGCACTGTTCGTAAGTCATAGCTTAAGAATTCTGCACATCTATTTAACCTTCATGATGAACTCTTCAAAGCATGAGATAAATGGTGACCAACTCATGTTTGGGTCAATCATTCCAGCTTAGACTTGCATCTTACCTCGTTCAAAGGGTTTTGTTTGGTATTTAATGATCTTAAATTTCGGCATAGCATGTTTCTAAAAGTTTTATTTATACATTAACCAAACTTGAAATCAAATGAATCTTGACCCATTAAATCCTAATCCGGTTACTCTTAGTCTCAATTATCTATCGTTTTCACCACAAGCAGAATGCACGTTCCGTCCTTGATGTGACTGCATGTTTATCATGAATTGGAGCATTTGCGGCACACTGGATTCCTCATATAAAGTGCATAGAACCAAAAGGAAAGGAGGCCCCCAAATAACATTTCGGGTCAAGTCTGATGCCAATAATAATAGCTCATATGATTGAAAAAAAAAGTACTAAAGAGAGTTAGCATCGTAACTTAATGATGCATTTTGATCTTATAGTATATGGAACTGTTCATTAAGGATTGATAGAAGAGCTTCCGATTCATGTAACGTGATTATTTGGTTTTAGGGAAATGTGTGGACGCCTTAAGTAAAAAAAGATGGTGACTATATATCCTTTGATATATCAACCTTTTGCTCCATTAACTGAGTGGACGTGTCTTTTTGAAAGTAAGCATCCATTAAAGACAATATCATATCACGGAATGGACTTAGCTTAAAATCATAAGCTTTTTTACTTGTTCACATTTTTTTTTTCATTCAATTGTGGATTCTGGATACATGCATTCAATGCAACAAGCTCAACTTACAAGAAAACAAGGGAAGCTGTTTGCAGAAATGTTGCCATAGAAAAACCTTGTTGCTGTACCTAACAAAAGACGTATTTGGAGCAGAGGTGCAAGGGTACCGCCCGCTCAAGGTAAAGATGAAATTCATCCTGCATCCATTGATGTCGCAATCACTATTTCATGTTATAAAAGTATTTTTTGAGAAGCATATAAATAAGGATGAAGGATCCACCGGAGAATCTAGATAAATAACTCTTCCACCAGCAACATGACTAAGCCTACAGAATTTCAGCTCAATAAATGGGATACGCCCAGAACTATTTAACTACTAAAGCTAAACCACATCCTACAACCTTAACTACTTAAGACAACACAAATTCCTGCATAAGGTGGATGATGGAAGTGAGCGGGAGCACTCGGAGAATAGAAGTTGATTAAAAAAACAAAAGGATAGCTAATCCATCATAGTCTCTTGAGTACAAATTACTCTATCTTCTTCTGGCATAATGGATTAAGGGTAAAATCACTCATAAACAGTCCTTCCCTAATTCTTTTCAGGCTTGTAGCAAGCCGGTACAATTCCAAGATATTTTCATACACTGGTTACGACAGAACTCGATGACATTTAAATATGGTTTGGAGTGCTTGAGATTGGGAATTGAAACGGTGTGGTATTTCCTCCTTTTTCTTTACAATATAGAGGTTGTCAATCAAACTGAAGATAAGGATCATTTGGTCTTTGTCTATTGATAGGTATTTTTAATCCAACCATATACCAATCTGTCTTTTCTGAGATAAATGGAGCGAGGAGGCTAATTTTCCATAAAGGCAATCTAGTCAAGGAAGTTTCTCAAAGAGTGGCTTTCTTTCCTTAAAACAAGAAGGTTGTTTTCAATAGCATTTTGACAATCAGTAACATGCTGAACGGTTTTGATTCTGGTTTTAGGTGCTTTTGTAAGTACTTAAATGAATGAAATAAAAGTTTGAGAACTCAAATAAGTACATGACACAAGGACACCTATCGTCTCTATCCTGCTAATTGTGAATTTCAAACTACAAAATCACGCAATATGATTAGGTTAATTGTGCGAGTTATGTAATCGATACGGAAATATTCCAAATGTAAATGAGTCAAGTGTTATTTATTTTTCTTTAGTGATCCCACATTTAGACTCAAGTGTTGCGATTATTCGACATATGCTTCGTACCCTTTCGTGACAACCGCTCGTCTTGATGGGAGACATATATAAAGGAACGTACGTTCATTTTCGACGGGTGATGACAAGGTCTAACTCAAACTCTCTCATTCGAGAATACACCATCAGTACGAGAGTGAATTGGGTAGTAGAGTGTCCCCAATTTTCTTTGATTTCGGTTTTTTTCGACGAACGCGAACAAGAACAATGGCTGGAGGTTTGTCTTAATTGATCCTGGCTTCCGCATATGTATTATTTTGTCTTACATTTGGTATCAGAGCATTCCTAGTGCCTCTGTCTTGTTTTTGTTATATTTTGGTGTATTTTCGGTGAATTTTTGGTGTGTTTTTCGGGTTTTAAGAACATGAACAGTAACTCGGTTTTTGAGGCCAAGAGAAAAAACTCTCAAATTCCGGACAAATTCCGGCGACCCATCCCTTGATTTCGGACCTGCACAGTCGCACCGCCATAAGGAATCTTAGCCATGTGTTTTTCCGGTATATCGATGTTCGCCGGAGGCTAATCGGGCGGCGGAAGTCGTGGTGGTTGAGGATTTGCGTTTGTGGAGTTTTTCGTATGATTTTGGGGCCAATTTTTATTCATTTTAGCCGAAACTTGAACCCATGTAGTCGTGCCGGCATGCTCTTCAAAACCCATCAATTTTTTCGATCTTAGATGGGCTGCCGGAGAAGAAACGGAGAAGAAATGGCGGCTGAAAATGGCGAAAAACCGACGAAGAGGCTTCTGTTCGCGCGAGGAAGAAGGCGCGTGGAGCCCACGCGCGCTCTGCGGTTGCAGGCGCGTGGAATCCACGCGCCACGCTCTCACGCGCGCGGCAACCGTTGCGCGCGTGGGATCCACGCGCGGCGGTTGCAGTGCGTGCACGCACGCGCTGCGCGCCGAACGGCGCGCGTGCGCCCACGCGCTTCCCGCGCGAACCGGCGCGTGCCGTGCACGCGCCCGACGTCTCCTCCGCGCTTCGTTTACGATTTTGCCCCCAAAATTTTTAAATTTTTACGATCCTGTCCTTGGCCGATGCATTTCTTGTTTCGCCCTTGGTGTATTTATTTATTTTATGTCATTTTATGCATTTTTATGAATATTTTGTGCATGAAATTAAATGTCCAATGGTCCATATATTTAATTAATTAGGAGTGGCCACAGCATCTTTAATTAATTAAATTATATAATAAAAGCCTCCGGATCATATTTAGAAATGGACATTAATTGTAATTAATTATATTAATATAATGAATTTTATCCCACAGGAATTTTCATTATATTAATATGATTAATTAGGATGAAATATCATATTATTTTCTTAATTTACCCACAGGGATTAAGAAAATGCATATAATATGGTAGTTTCTTCATGAAGTAATTATGAATCTATTTAAATTAAAAACTTAGCCCACAGGTAGTTTTTATGTTATGTGATTCATATTGTGACATGTTTACATTGGTAAAACATGATTTATTTATTTATATTTGCCTCAAATTTTGTGACATAAGCATGATTATTTGATATGCGGTTTTCGCAACCCGTGAATTTCTCCGAATTTAAGTTTGATGTTCCCATACCGAATGGTGAGAACTATAAAGTTTGGAAGGAGTCGAGTTCTTCTTCAA
This sequence comes from Eucalyptus virginea, assembly GCA_014182375.1. NCBI lineage: Eukaryota > Viridiplantae > Streptophyta > Magnoliopsida > Myrtales > Myrtaceae > Eucalyptus > Eucalyptus virginea. Next base: position 42,947,162 of record CM024521.1, on the reverse strand, counting down.
TTGGGGTGGATGGATATTGACTATGCTATAAGGAAAGACGAACCACCCGCTCCCTGCGATTCGAGCACTCAGTGAGATAGCTCTTTATAACCAATGGGAACGGTCCAACCGTGTTTGTGCCATGTTTATAAGAGCTAAGATATCTCCTAGTATTCGTGGTTTGGTTGCTCAGCATAGCAATGCTAAGGCTTTATTGGAGGCCATAGATGCGCAATTTGAAAGTTCTGAGAAGGCGCATGCCATGACCCTGATTATGAAGTTTTCATCATTGAAGCTCACTAGTGTTAGAGGTGTGCGTGAGCACATCATGCAAATGAGGAACATTGCAGCTCAGCTTAAGAACCTTGAGGTTGAGATATCTGAATCATTCATTGTGTATTATATTTTGAACACTCTTCCACAACAGTATGCACCTTTCAAGATCTCTTATAACACACATAAGAATAAATGGTCTATTAATGAACTCATGACCATGTGTGTTCAAGAGCAAGAAAGACTGGTTATGGAATTGGGAGAAAGTGCTCATTTGGCAACACAAGGAAAGAATAAGAGCTATGGCAAGCATAAGGGAAAAGGTAAAATACCTCCCCAAGCTGACATTAAGAAAGAATCCAAATGCTTCTTTTGTAAACAGAAGGGGCATGTAAGGAAGGATTGTGTCAAATTTAAGGCCTGGCTCGAGAAGAAAGGTAATCCAATCTCTTGTGTTTGTTATGAATCTAATATGACTGATGTAAGTCACAACACTTGGTGGATTGATTCTGGATCTACAATCCATATTTCGAATTCCTTGCAGGGTTTTCAAAACCACCGGAAACCAGTGGGAAGTGAACAAAGCATCTATTCAGGAAACAAGATGCGTTCGCATGTGGAAGCTATTGGGACATATAGACTAGTTCTCAATAGTGGTTTTGTTTTAGATTTGGAAAAGACCTTTTATGTTCCTAGTTTTTCTAGAAACTTAATTTCAGTTTCAAGACTTGTACCTTTGGGATACTCTTTTAACTTTTCAGATTCAAACTTTTGTTTATCATTTAAATCTGAAATTATTGGGAGTGGTATTTTGTCTAATGGTCTTTTTCGAATTAATTTACAAGACAATGCCTATTATGATGCGATGCATGTTCATGATAAAGCTGGTATGAAACGATGTGTTGTGAAAGAACATTCCTCTATGTTGTGGCACCGGAGATTGGGACATATCTCCATAGAAAGAATTAAGCGATTAGTAAATGATGGAGTACTTGGTACTTTAGATTTTACGATTGTGATACTTGTGTGGACTGCATAAAGGGAAAGCAGACTAACAAGTCAAAGAAAGGTGCCAAGAGGAGTACAGAAATATTAGAAATCATACATACGGATATTTGTAGTCCGGATATGGACTCATGTGGTCAGAAATACTTCATCTCTTTCATTGATGATTACTCACGTTACATGTATCTCTATTTGATTCATAATAAGTATGAAGCATTAGATGCCTTTAAGGTATTTAAGGCGGAAGTAGAGAAACAATGTGGTAAGCAGATCAGATAGAGGTGGAGAATTTTATGGTAGATACACTAAAGATGGACAAGTAGCTGGTCCATTTGCAAGGTTTCTTCAATAGCATGGGATAGTTGCCCAATATACTATGCCTGGTTCTCCAGACCAAAATGGCGTAGCGGAAAGAAGAAACCGGACCTTATTGGATATGGTGCGTAGTATGCTTAGTAGCTCCAAACTTCCTAAATCCTTGTGGACCGAAGCACTTAAGACGGCAGTGTACATATTAAACCGAGTTCCGACCAAGGCTGTCCCAAAGACACCTTTTGAGTTATTTAAAGGTTGGAAACCGAGTTTGCATCATGTGCGCGTTTGGGGATGCCCGTCGAAGTGAGAGTTTACAATCCACAAGAAAAGAAGTTGGACCCAAGGACCATAAGTGGGTATTTCATTGGATATGCCGAAAGGTCTAAGGGATACAGGTTTTATTGTCCATCTCACACCACTAGGATTGTGGAATCAAGAAATGCTAAATTTCTTGAAAATGACTTGATCAGTGGGAGCGATCGATCGAAGGATCTTGATCCTAAGAAAGATCATTCAGACACTCAATCTTCCACCTCAAGTTTAAGATTGGTTATTGCTTATAATGCCCCTTCAGTTCAGCCGGTTATTGAACAACCAATCGTTGAAGTTCCACAACCTGCTGATATTGATCTAGTAGATCCAGTTGTTCAGTAATTACCAGAAACTGTTGAACAACCAGTTGAACAACACGCTCCTCAAGAGAATGTTGATGCAACATTGAGAAGATCTGCTAGAATAAGGAAATCGGCAATTCCTAGTGATTATATTGTGTATTTACAAGAGTCTGACTACAATATTGGAGCCGAGAATGATCTGAAACGTTTTCACAAGCCATGGATAGTGATAAATCCAATTTGTGGTACAATGCCATGAAGGAAGAGATGAGTTCTATGGCATCTAACAAAGTCTGGGATTTGGTTGAGTTACGATGGTGCGAAGGCCATTGGTTGTAAATGGGTCTTCAAAACTAAGAATGATTCATTGGGTAACATTGAAAGATATAAAGCTAGACTTGTTGCCAAAGGATTCACTCAAAAGGAAGGAATCGATTACACAGAGACTTTTTCTCCCGTATCTAAGAAAGATTCTCTTCGTATTGTTTTGGCATTGGTTGCCCATTTTGATATGGAATTACATCAGATGGATGTGAAAACAGCGTTCCTCAATGGAGAACTAGAGGAGGAGGTTTACATGAAACAACCTGAAGGATTCTCCTCTAGTAAAGGTGAGCATTTGGTGTGCAAGCTTAAGAAATCTATATATGGCTTGAAACAAGCATCCCGCCAATGGTACTTAAGGTTCCATGAAGTCATCTCTTCATTCGGTTTTGTAGAGAATGTCATGGATCAATGTATATACCAGAAGGTCAGTGGGAGCAAAATTTGTTTCCTTGTGCTGTATGTGGATGATATATTACTTGCAACCAATGATAAGGGGTTGCTACATGAGGTGAAACAATTTCTCTCTAAGAGTTTTGACATGAAGGATATGGGTGATGCATCTTATGTCATTGGCATTAAGATCCATAGAGATATATCTCAAGGCATTTTAGGACTATCTCAAGAAACCTATATCAATAAAGTCTTAGAGAGATTTCGAATGAAAGATTGTTCACCAAGTATAGCACCTATTGTGAAGGGTGACAGGTTCAATTTGAACCAATGCCCGAAGAACGATCTAGAAAGGGAACAAATGCACAACATTCCATATGCTTTCGCTGTTGGAAGCTTAATGTATGCTCAGGTTTGCACTCGACCTGACATCGCTTTTGCTGTGGGAATGTTGGGAAGATATCAGAGTAATCCAGGTTTAGACCACTGGAGAGCTGCAAAGAAAGTAATGGGATACCTTCAAGGTACCAAAGACTATATGCTTATGTATAGACGGACTGACAACCTGGAAGTGGTTGGTTATTCGGATGCGGATTTCGCGGGTTGCATTGATTCACGAAAATCAACATCTGGATACATTTTCATGTTAGCTGGCGGAGCCGTGTCATGGAGAAGTGCCAAGCAGACTTTGACTGCTACTTCCACTATGGAGGCTGAGTTCGTTTCTTGTTTTGAGGCTACCTCGCATGGTGTATGGTTGAAGAGTTTCATTCTTTGGGCTTAGAATCGTTGATTCTATTTCTAGGCCATTAAGAATATATTGTGACAATTCAGCTGCGGTTTTTATGGCTAAAAATGCCAAAAGTAGCAGTCGAAGTAAGCATATCGACATTAAGTATTTAGCCATAAGAGAACGTGTTAAGGAGAATAAAGTGGTCATTGAACACGTTAGCACTGAATTGATGATAGCCGATCCTTTAACTAAAGGCATGCCACCAATGAAGTATAAGGATCATGTAACTAGTATGGGAATAGGTCCCATTATGTGATTTGTCGTCATATGAACGATTTTTGTTGTATGAAACTCTTATTCAGTTGTAATGTTGATTCTCAATTTTTGTGTACACATTTTGTTGTTTATGAGAATAACATTTATCCTTGGTTTTGGAATAAACATGGGGTTTATTCATTAAGATATGTTGTCACATATAGGCTGACATTAAAGAAATAAGATGCATTGTGATACATGGAAGATATTACTCACTTTTAGAGGACATGTCGCCATGATCCATGTGTTTTGTTTCATTTCTTTAAGCATAAAGTTTTCGTGGAATTAGTTGGATAATTCGTATGATGAAAATGATGGGATCAAGTGGGAGAATGTTATTTATTTTTCTTTAGTGATCCCACATTTAGACTCAAGTGTTGCGATTATTCGACATATGCTTCGTACCCTTTCGTGACAACCGCTCGTCTTGATGGGAGACATATATAAAGGAACGTACGTTCATTTCTGACGGGTGATGACAAGGTCTAACTCAAACTCTCTCATTCAGAATACACCATCAGTACGAGAGTAAATTGGGGACACTCTACTACCCAATTCACTCTCGTACTGATGGTGTATTCTGAATGAGAGAGTTTGAGTTAGACCTTGTCATCACCCGTCAGAAATGAACGTACGTTCCTTTATATATGTCTCCCATCAAGACGAGCGGTTGTCACGAAAGGGTACGAAGCATATGTCGAATAATCGCAACACTTGAGTCTAAATGTGGGATCACTAAAGAAAAATAAATAACATTCTCCCACTTGATCCCATCATTTTCATCATACGAATTATCCAACTAATTCCACGAAAACTTTATGCTTAAAGAAATGAAACAAAACACATGGATCATGGCGACATGTCCTCTAAAAGTGAGTAATATCTTCCATGTATCACAATGCATCTTATTTCTTTAATGTCAGCCTATATGTGACAACATATCTTAATGAATAAACCCTAAGTACTAGAGATTTGTGGCTCGATCCTTGTATTCCAAAAAGGATGACGCATACAAGGGTTGCTCCCCCTTCATCTAGAGAAAAAAAAAATTAATTACTTGTGCCATGTTAGGTACTCACTCTTTCAAAAGAAAAAAAGAGGAAGAAGAAAGAGCAGTAGCTGAACAAGTGAAGAACATAAATATTATTTTCATCAATATATGCACAAAGGACGAAACGTTGCCGCTTTAATTTCCGTGTAATGCAAAGGGAAGTTCAACGTAACATGGCCCCTTTGCCCAAAGCAAGAGTGAGTATTCCCATTTCTTTCCTTCAAAACCATCATTGTGCATGAATAATGCTACTGTTGTGGAGGTTGATTGAAGTGAACTCCCGATAACTTTGAGACTGCCGTGCCATGGAAGTCTTTCATGCCACCCAACATTTACAAGGACCTTATGCATCTTTCTTTCATATTACCAAACATTTGCACCTGCTTTTATCTTCTTCATCAGGTCAATTCCATTCCCATTTGCTATAATTTGATTCCATCGTATAAACATAACAATAAATGAGGCTTAAGGTTCGACTTTCTTGCATGTGGAGCCGCTTACCCTGATTTTTTCTTGTAATGTTCATTATGATTTCCTCCCTTAATCTGACTAACGTTTCCTCCCCCCTTTTCTTGCAGACATGCAATGTTGATGCAGCACCACACGACGGCCATATCAAAAAAAGATTGAAAAATAATAAGAGAGAGAGAGAGAGCGCCATATCAAAAAAAGACTGAAAAACAATGAGAGAGAGAGAGAGGAGGGGGGGGCGCCAACGCACTTCTGTTCATTTTCTCTTGAGATAGAATTCATGGAAATAGTTTCTTCATCCGTTGTGGGAATGGAACTGACCAATAAGAAGATAAAGCAGGTGCCAATGATAGGTGATACGAAAGAAAAGAAACGTGGGATCCAGAAAAAAGGGACTAAAAGAGAAAAAGGGGATATACCCACAAAATACTGTCGCATCGACCCAATTCAGATGTTTGGTGGTGTGACAGAAATATTTATGGGGTCTTGAAAAAAGGGACTTAAAGAGAAAAAAAGTGGATCGACCCAAAAATTGCGGTCGACCCCAATCCAAATGTTTTTGGGGGTTTGAAAAAAGGACGCTTGAGATAGAGGTGGACAATTCTAGAATTTTTTTTTTTTTTTTTTTTTGGTACTCAGAGAACTTCCGTGCGCCGCTTTGCGGCGGAGTAAACCTTGGAGGAGCAGGAGAGTCACCACCACCCTTTCTGCCCCGGGCAAGTCGTGAGTTTCTTTCTAACAAGGCAGACAATGCAGAGATTCAAACTCCAAACCTCTCCCGAAAGAAACCGAAGCTCAACCACTACGCCATCACCACAGGTGGTTGGACAATTCTAGATTTTGTACAAGTAAAACTTGAAATTACACATTGAAATAGGTTTCTCATTTTTTAAAATCTAGAACATATCCTACATATCCTAAAATCTAGAACTTACGATGTTACAGGTTTTGGATTCGATTTTAAGTTCTATCCAAGTTCCATTTATATTATTAATTAAATAACTACAATGATTTAAAATCTTTAATGACCATCATTTATTATTATAATTCATTGACCATAAAGACATATGTAAAATATGATTATTAATAAAGTAAAAATCTCAGTTATAAAATAGAAACTCATACTAGTGCTTCTAGATTATACACTCATCATTAAACGGCATGAAATATCGCAAGATCGCGCGAACACATGAACCCATAAAAACATTAAAATTTGTTTCAAGTTCTATGTTCCATATTATAGGTTTCTGTTTCTAGGTTCCAAGTTCCTTCAACTAAGAATTTAGAATTTACCCGTCGCCCTAAAACTTACCTTGTATATCTTAAAATCAGGAACCTACGAGTTTTCACCTCAGGTTCCAGGTTCTACCCAGGAACCATTATCACCTTTAGCAAGTCCATAAAAAAGGGACTATAGAGAAAAAAAAAAAAAAAAAAAAAAAAAGGGGATAGGCCCAAAATTAAGAATCGTTCCTACCATCTGCAACTCAAGAAAAGCTGAAGTTCAATTTCACTGCACCTATAGATTTAGCTAAAAAATCAACAAAAGGCGAAGAAATTACTTAACGATGAGCTGATCGATTTTTGTATATCTTAATTTGTAACTCCAACAGGAAAAGCTAAAGGCCAACCACTGAGATCCACATACCACCGTCATGCTCTAATATAATGCTTCCGACTCCAAGAAAATGAAGTGACAAACGCAGACGAAGATATAATCTTGCCGAGGGCACCAGGGAAACTTGAAGGCAAAATTGGAAGGGAATACAGATGTTCAAACTCTGATGAGATACCCGACCAGTTTAATGGGAGTAGCCACGAACCTTATTTGTTTTACCTTTCAAGAATTTATGTAAGATGTTGCTTGTGCTTGGACATAAAAAGCGTCCTTGTACTTTTAGCTGCTCCCAACATGGATTCCATTATGAAACCATTTCATATGATGTATCCAAGCATCTTTGCCAATATCAATTCCAAATATCTCTCAAGAACAAAGCATGCCACAATAAAAAAAGGAATACTCAATGAATCAAAACACTCCTAGCAACGTTCTTTCAAAAGTTAATGTTATATCAAATTCTGACCAAACAATTTTCTTGGATTGCATTCCAAATTAATAGCGAGATGACCACTCAAGAAAGGCTGCAACTTCATGAAACAAGTAAGCTCGTAAACAAGAAGTTGCAAGAAAAAAAATTAAGTTAGCTAATGTTCAAATACACTATTTAATAGACCACGTCAAAGTCTGACTTGAAGATAAAATCACCATTATATAACGAGTTTGCATTAACATGGAAACATGTCATGTTGAATGCTCACTCTTTTCATGGAAGCTTTTTAGTGTCTTTGAGATGCCATTTTTCAGAAAGGCACATACTTTTTGAAAACATTATGTTTGTTTTTCCCACTATAATCCTTTGCCAAGAAAATGTGATTTTTAGGACACGGTAACAAATTTTATTGTAAATTTCAAACTACATAATAATGCAACATGATTAGGTTAGCTGCGGAAGCTGTCATTGACACCGAAGTATTCCAGATGTAAACAAGTCAAAGTACTGGAGATGTGGTCATAGGCTACATGTCGGCTTGATCCTTATATCCCAAATAGGTAAATGAAAACGGGGTTGCTTCCCCTTCATTTAGAAAAAAGAAAAGAAAAAATCAATTACTTACGCCATGTTAAGTATTCACTCTTTTCAAAGAAAAAAAGAAACAAAAAAGAAGAAGAAATAGTAGTAGCTTAACACGTCAAAAACATGAATATATATATATATATATATATATATATATATATATATATATTTATATATATTTATCAATATATGCACGAGGAACGAAATGTTGCTGCTTTAATTTCCATGGAATGCAAAGAGAAGTTCGATGTAACATGGCCATTTAGGGTGTGCATGGCAACTTGCCTACTCTTTTTTTTTTATTCTTTTATTCTCCAGAACAAAAAAAGAACATAAATTCATTTAATAACATCAACTAATTTTTCTATTTCCGAGAATAGACTAGTGGCTAAAGAATAGATTTGCAATAGAAACAAAAAGTAGAAAAAAAATAGCTTTTTATTCCCGGAAATAATTTTTAGAAATAAGTTTTTTCTTTTTTCTTTTCTTCTTCTTCCCACGCCGTTAGCCGCCCCCTATCGTCCCTGCCTGCCGCTGCCGGTCACCAACAGCGGCAGTCAACAGCAGAAAAAAATAAAAATCTAATATAATTATTAAAAATTAAAAGAAATTTTGTGTCATACCAAACACATTTCTTTTTTTTTTTTTTTCTATTTCGAGAATAAAAATTTTGTATAGTTACTAAACACATTTCTTTACTCAAAAATTGTTTCACGAGAATATAAATAGAAAAAGATTATTTCTAAAAAGAAATTGTTTTCTGGAACAGAAATGTTCTCAAACGTGCTCTTAGCCCAAGCAGGAGAGAGTGTTGCCATTTCTTTTCTTCAAAAACATCATTGTGCATGAATAGGCTTATTGCTGGAGGTTAATTGAAGTGAACTCCCGATGACTTTGAGACTGCTGTGCCGTGGAGGTCTTTCATGCCACCCAACATTTGTAAGGACCCCACGCATCTTTCTTTCATATCACCTAACATTTGCACCTCCTTTGTCTTCTTCATTGGGTCAATTCCATTCCCACTTGGCATAATTGGATTCCCTCCCATAATATGGAATCGCTGAGGACCATCACTCTTGTTTTTTTTTTTTTCTTTTAGTGTTCATTATGATTTCCTTCCCTAATTTGACTAATGTTTCCTTTTTTTTTTCAGACACGTAACACTAATGTAGCACCGTGTGACCGTCATACCAGAAAACAAGGTTGGAGAACACACTTATTTGTTTATTTTCTCTTGTGATCGAATTCTAGCAAGTGGAAATGGAATCGACTAAAAGGTAAAAGGGGATGGGACAAGCGTGTGCCAATGTTTGGTGGTGTCAAAGACGGGTGGGGTCCACAAAAAAGGGGCTAAAGAGAAAAGAGAGGATATACCCAAAAACAGCAGGCTGTGACCTGGCTCGTGGATCTCGTAGAAGGGGAAGCCACCTGCTGAAATTTCTGTGCAAGTGAAAATGATCTAAAACTTCGACGTTTGATGCTGCCTGGTAGACAAATAAGTGTATTTAGACCCATCAAGATTAACAATCGATGTCTTCAAATGCAGTTTCCAACATTTTGTACTGAAATGCTCGTATAAACTTAGAACATCTCATAAGTCATGATGATGTCAGTCAACGTTTAATGGGAGTAGCCATGAGCCTTTGCTGTTTTACCTTTTAAGAATTTATATATTGTGCTTGCACCTAGTAAGAGTCCTTGTACTGTCTGCGACTACCAACATGGATTCCATTTTGAAATCAGTTCATATGATGTATCCAAGCATTTGAACCAATATCAAGAATACCTAATATCTGTTAAGAATAAAGCATGCCACAGTGAAAAGGAATACTCAAATAGTCAGAACCCTCCTAGCAATGTTCTTTCAAAGTGTTAGATCAGAGTTTGACCAAATAATCTAGAAAGGCCACAACTTCATGAAACAAGTAAGCTCATTAATGAGAAGTTGCAAGTTTGAATGGTGGACATCAACATTGGTGAAAAAATTTAAGTTCGCTAGTGCTCAAATACATTATATAAGAAACCATGGCAAGAACTGACTTGAAAAAAAAACCACCATTTTACGACAAGTTTGCATTAACATGGAAACATGGCATGTCTCTATTTGAAGAAGCTTTTCCATGTCTTTGAGATGTCATTTTTAAAAAAAGGCACGTACTTTTTGAAAATGCTATGTCTGCCTTTACCGACATAATCATTCACCAAGAAAAAGAGATGGTAGTGACTATGCTTTACATAATTTGATCAAGAAACCAATAGAGATCCTGACACAAACAGCTCTCGATTCTCCATCAAGCACAGGAAATGAGTCATATTCCACTCACCAAATATACAGAATCTTAGACAAAATTCATCTTCTTACACAAAAAAAAGTGAGAATGTTATACAATGCTTATCTTACTACTCCGCATCATGACACAAAAGTAGGGTGTGTTCTTAATTGCAAAACCCATTGAAGACACACAGAGTTCATATGCAATGTTAAACAAAAGACTACAACTCACTTTGCTCAATCCAGAAGTGCACAAATTGCACAAATTTCAGTCCTAATGGAATTCTCTATCTCACATTCACTGTTGGTAAGTTATAGCTTAAGAATCCTGCACATCTAATTAACCTTTATGACGAAGTCTTCAAAGCATGAGAAGAATGGCGACCAACTCATGGTTGGGTCAATCATCTCAGTTTTGACTTGCCTCCCATCTCGTTCAAAGGGTTTTGTTTGGTATTTAATGATCTAAGATTTCGTGTAGCATATTTCTAAAAGGTTTATCTTAAACATGAACCAAACTTGAAGTCGAATGCTTGCTAAAAAAAAATGGAAATCGAATGAATCTTTACCTGTTATATCCTAATCCGGTTACCATTAGTCGTGATTGTTTATTGTTTGCACCGTAAACAGCATGCACGTTCCATCCTTGAGATGATTGCATGTTTACCATGAATTGGAGCTTTTCAGGGTACATTGGATTCCTCTTATCAAGTGCATAGAACCCAAAGGAAAGGAGGGCCCTAAACAATATTTCTGGGCAAGTCTGATGCCAATAATAATAGCATCATACGACTGAAGAAAAGGAGCTTAAGAAGAGTTAGCCTCGTAACTTAATGACTCATTTTGATATTATAGTATTTGGGACCGTTCATCAAGAGTTGGCCGAAGAGCATTTGATTCATGTAACATGATTATTCGGCTTTAGGGAAAGGTGGACGCCTTATGTCAAAAAAGATGGTGACTATATATTTTTTGATATATCAACTTTTTTGCTTCATTAATTGAGTGGATGTGGCTTTTTTTTTTTTAAGTAATCATCCATTGAAGACAGTATCGTATCACGGAATGAACTTAGCTTAAAATCATAAGCTTTTTTACTTGTTCACAATTTTTTTTTATTCGATCGTGGATTCTTGACACATGCATTCAAGGCAACGAGCTCAAGTTACAAGAAAACAAGGGAAGCTGTTTGAGAAATGTTGCCATGGAAAAACCTTTTTGCTGTACCTTACAAAAGACGGATTTAGAGCACAGAGGTAAAAGGATACCACCCACTCAAGGTACAGGTGAAACTCATCCCTTCATCCATTGATGTTGCAATCACAATTTCATGTTATATAAGTACTTTTCCAAAAGCATATCACCAAGGATGAAGAGCCCACCGAAGAATCTAGATAAGTACCTCTTCCATCAACAACATGACTAAGCCTACAGAATTTCAGCTCAATAAATGGGATAAGCCCAGAACTATTTAACAACTAAATCTAAAGCACATTCTACAACCTTAACTACTTAAGACAACACAAATTCTTGCATAACGTAGATGATGGGAGTGAGCAGGAGCACTCGCAGAATAGAAGTTAAAAAAAAAAAAAAAAAAAAAGGGATAGCTAATCCCTCATAGTTTCTTGAGTACAAATTGCTCTGTCTTCTTCTCGCATGGTGGATTAAGTGTAAAATCACTCATAAAACAGTCAATCCCTATTTCTTTAAAGGCTTATAGCAAGCCGATACGATTCCAAGATTTTTTCATGTACTGGTTATAACACAATCCAATGAAATTTAAATATGATTTGGAGTGCTTAAGATTTGGAATTGGAACGGTGTGGTATTTCATCATTTTTCTTTACATTATTGAGGGTGTGAATCACTCTGAAGATAAGGATTATTTGGTTTTTGTCTATTAATAGGTGTTTTTAATCCAACGATATGCCATTCTGTCATTTCTGAGACAAATATGAGTGAGGAGGCCAATTTTCCATGGAGGCAATCTAGTAAAGGAAGTTCCTTAATGATTGGCTTTCTTTCCCTATAACAAGAAGGCTGTTTGGAATAGCATTTCGACAATCAGTAACAAGCTGAACGGCTTTGATTCTGGTTTTAGGTGCTTTTGTAAATCTGCCCTTGGTAGGAACAAGGATGTTAGGAACAATCATTAATTGTCGGTGCTTTCTTGGTTGAGTTTTCTACCGTTAATAAAAAGGTTGTCAGGAGCGGGATCCCACTTACCATCAATGAAGGATTGTAACATCAGATGGTGGAATGTAAGTTCCAAAAATTACACCAACGATACAATAATCTTGAATAGTTCAAAGAAGTTATTAATTATGAACATCGTGTGACATTGCTTAAGTTTCAAATGAACTCCAGGCATGGATAAGGATGCATGTTAGCAAATGCAAGGAGAAGAAGAGATTGAAAGATTTAAAGAGAGGAATGTTAGATGCTTATAGAAGGAGAAGCAAAACACAACGTTTTCTTCGGAACTCATTGACATTTTGAGAGAGGTCATTAATTAGGGGTGTCAAAAAACCCGCGCCGGCCCAACTCAACTTGAAAATTTGGGTATTTTGGGACCGGGCCTCAGTCTTCTTCGGGTAGGGATTTTTAGATGTTGGTATTGTTAAGGTTGGGGTAGGGTTGGGTCAGTCCGAGTTGAGTTGGGCCAGTGCAGGTTCTTTAACACCCGATAGCCCAATCTCCCTCTCTCTGTGCATGTACAACGAGGATCTGAGCCCAGAAAATCGGCACGGGTCGGGTCGGGTCGGGTCGGGTGAGGTATCATGAAGACCCGAACCATTGACACCCCTATCATTTATTGAGAATCATTTTTCGCAGAGGCAGCTACGTTCGTAACTTTTTTACAAGTAGTCTATCTTGTGCTTTCCAATAGAAAATGTCACCTTGCAATATGACTTTGACGCAGTGCCAACTGAAGAATATGAGTACTTCCAAAACAAGGAGGGAAGAAGTTGACAGCATGATTTTGATACATGCAGATAGACCTAAATCCAGAGTTCTATTTCGGCCTCTCATCTCATTCTTTGGCAGTTCTTTAATTGACTATAGGATCTTCTAAACCTCAAGCCCATCACAAGTAAACAGACAAGTTAATGACCCTATCAAGCATCCCAACATAAAAGGATTTTTCTTTACAGATCACACATAACTGCACCTCATATAATAAACTCTTGAAGCAAAAAGGACCAATATATTCACTATGAATCAATGCTTTAGAGGGGAAAAGTAACAAAAAGGTTATAAACTTATTGCATTCGTACCAATTCAGTCATTAACCTTTCAATTTGATCAATTTAGTCATAAACCTAACATCGGCCGTGCCAAGTAGGAGTTCGATGTCCACATTAGCAACTTCAGTCTAAATTGGCAAAATGGGTTGAATTAATACCAATGTGAAAAAATTCGGGACTAAATTGGCCTAATTGAATATTTATGACTAAATTGGTACTAATGCAATAGATTTAGGACTTTTTGGATAGTTTTCCTTGCTTTAGAGCTTAAGAAAAGGCCACCAATTGCTCAACAAGATGCAAAAAGTTCACTAAGAAAACATTAATCCCAGCTAATTTAGGTCTCCTCTTGTCAACCTAAATAATATTACATTAACTGAAGACCTTAAAGGTCCTTTCTTGGAGTAATCTTTAGCAACAATTAATGGTATACCACCCCTCTCAATTGTAAAATATAAAAAAGACACCTGTCACTAACGATAAACGAAGTAAAACGGGCCAATGAACCACAGGAGAAAATAAAGAAGCATGGGAAGAAGCCACACTCCTATTCTTGTTGCCTGAGCTTCTCTCGCTCTCGTTTAGAAAACTAACAACTGAGACAGAAGTTGATGCCCCAACGATGACATTTTCCCTTTAATTGCTAATGAACGAGGCTAAAACATAGACCGTCAAGTAAGTAGGTTGGGTCGAACATGGTACGACCCAAATTTACCCATTTAATCCATGTCCCAATTTATTACAATGCCATTATAACTACACTTACTCGACTCAACCCAACCCAGACTCAACCCAATTTAGACTCCAATTCTTAGCAATTTTTCTTCTCAAATTATTGCTTTCAAAGAATGGACGACTCTATGAATTGGCTCGCCAAGTCCTTGAGAGAGCCCAAGTCAGGTTTAAGAGTAGTGTTATGGACGACAGTGTGAAAATGGCAGTGAGACAAAGGGTGGTGGAAACAAAAGATTATTTTGGTCGGTCTAGCCTGACCCAGAGGTAGAGAGAAGCCAAAGTCTTGATCCAATTTTGGGGCGTTGGGTATATTATGTAGTACTAGTTTTTTTTTTCTTTTTTCTTTTTTCTTTTTTTTCTGAATATTATAGAACTAGTTGAAGTAGATTTGTTGTCATTTAGTTGGTAATTTGGAAAAATTATATGAGTTTAATGAAGCTTCTATATTGATGATATCGACAAAGGCGAAAATATTCCAATGCACATTTTTAAGTAACAAATCTTTAAGGGCATGTTTAGCAACTAACCAAATAGTAACTGATTCTATTCTTTTGTTTTCAGGAATATATTTGGAACAGAAATTCGTTTGGTAAATTTTTTGCTCCCGGAATTTGGAACAGAATAGAAAAATGTTGTTTCTTTATTTTTGGGAGCAATTCCAGAATCTAAGCCTATTTTTTCTTCCTTTCTCTTCTATTTTCTTCTTCTTCCTCCTTTTGGCCAGCGACCTCGCCAGAGCGTCACTGACCCTCGATGATGTTGACCCACGGTGAGGGTTGTCGACCCAAGCCTCATCAATGGCTGACCGAGGTCGACCTTGCCTAGCTAAGGTGAGGCCAAGCCTTGCCCAGCTCACGGTGAGGCTCGGGCCACCAAGGCTTAGGTTGCTGGGGGCTGGCTAGCCTCCGGTGAGGTCACCAACCCTTGTTTGGCTTGTTGCCGACCATGGAAGAAGAAGATGAAAAGGGAAAAGGAAAAGAAAAAAAAAGGAGAAAAATTTAATAAAATTATTAAAAGATTAAAAGAAAATGTTTGGATTAGAAAATTTAAGGTTTTTATCAAACGTGTTTCTATTCTGGGAATAAAAATTTTAGGTAGTTATCAAATGCTTTAAAATGCTCAAAAATTATTCTCAAGAACATGATAAAAAAAGATCATTTCTAACTGGAAATTGTTCTCGGGAACATCATAGTTACCAAACGTACCCTAAGTAGCTTCCAATATATTAGGGTATGTACTCTTATAATTGGACATGTTTTTGTAAACTACATATATAGTATTGCAATAGTGTGATTATTTTAATTTTTCTTTTTCTTTTTTGCGTCTAACATGAATTAGATTTTGTATTTTTTTTTTTTAGGTCATAATACCTAATATACGGCTGCTGACGAGAGTATCATAATTTAAATACTAATAACATTATTGTGCTTATTTTTCTTTTCTCAAGGGTAACTTATATGGGGAAAATGGGATACTTGTTACTTGATCATTCGCAATTTAAGATTTCCATTTTTTTGCTTTGTGTAGAGTTTTAAATAGTCACTATATAATTAGTTATTAATTCATGAGTCCTTCTGATGTGGCATGCATCAATCATGTTCTTTTGTATATTTCAAAAAAGAACTCTTAAGAAAGGAATGAATTTAAATTAATTTTGATTGCTAGGAAATTGTTAATTACTTATGGCTTTTAATTCTTATGTTTAATAATCAATTAATCTCTTTCTATTTTTCACCATACCTTATTTTATTAATTATAATGTTTCAATAGTTTAGTAAACATTTATAAGCTCTTCCCCATTGCTTGCATCAATCATGTTTATGCATTAATGTGAAAAAAGAACTCTTCAGTAAGGAATGAATGAAATAATATCGGATTCCCTCTTGTTAGGAAATTAATTAATTATTATGATTTTTAATTAATATATTTAAATAATTAATTTATCTCTTCTTATTTCTCCTCATTCTTCATTTTGTTAAATATAATGTCTCGATAGTTAAGTAAACATTTTTGAGCTCTTTACATAGCCCTCGGTCAATTAATCATTTTTTTTTATTATAAAAAAGATGAGAATGCACAAGATTTGGACAAGCAACTATCAAAGTCTATCATATCCAATCATGTAATAATCCCAATTGGAAAATGTTTTCTATCCCTATTCTTCTTGAAGATATCGTTAACATGTGCTTTCATGGACTTGGCGACAAATACGTAATCGAGAAACAAGGAATTCTTGAGTTGCCAACTCCGAGGGTTTGACATCTTCTTGGGCCAAACTTTCATTTAAAAGAAAACTCAGTTCTTGACAACCTTCATGTCCCTTGTCTTTAGCTTTTTCTCTAAATCGACAATAGGGGATATCAAATATCACTGCCATATAACCACGTAAAGTGATCTTCATCAAGACCCAACTTGCTCAAATACAGTAAGGCCTCGTGACAAAACACACAACGGTCATCGCCGCAGACCCCGAACACAACCGAGCGAGCAAATTGAGAGCATTTGATGAGACTAAGGCTGAGTCAAAGGCCTCGCGTGATGCGTGATGGGGTGAATGATTCAAAACGGAAATTTTTTTCTTGGCTTGGATAAACATCGATGGTTCTAAGTTGGTCGAGTATCACCCAAGTCCCCTGCATATTCATCCGACTGCCCGACAGCATGGCCTGCGGCGAGGATTACGTGGACATGCCGGTGATCGACCTTGGATGTGCAAATGCGGGCCCCACCTGTCACCAGGAGACAGTGCGGAATATCGGGCAAGCACTGGAAAAATGGGGTTTCTTCCAGGTGATCAACCATGGGGTCCCTGAGACCCTCTTGGAGGAGGTGATAGGGTCGCGCAGGTCCTTCGAGCAGGAGACGGAGGCCAAGAAAGGATTCTACACCAGATATTTCACGAAATTGGTCATATACAACAGCAACATGGCCCTTTATAATGCGGTAGCTGCTGATTGGCGGAACAGTATATTCGCAAAGTGAATTAACAAAGATAGTTTGCGAAAGAATTGCAATAGTTCATACTGGTGCAAGGCAACTGCTTTTCACTGGATAATACGTTGCAAGGAAATTGCTTTAATCAAGGGCTAAGCTAGCAAGTAAATGATACGTAAGTGATTCGTGTACATTTCCATTAAAACGGTGGGAATAGGGTTGAAAACTGAGGAAATGAAAGTGTCCAGTCCTTTGTTCAGTTGGCTAAAGCAATTGCTATCGCTGAATGTGTACGTCATTTCCCATCTGAGTTCCGCTGCACATGTCATATATGAGCTTCCATCAAGTCTCAATCAATGAGACGGATCAGTAAGACGATCCTCAAATGATTGATCATTTTCACTGACGAGAACCTCGGAGGTGGTTGTTTCATTCTTTTTGGGCAGAAAATAGGATGTTCCTTGGCGGTTGACTTTATTTGCATTCTAGCAATAGCAATACCAAGCTTTTGCTCCCGAATTGATACAAAATACCAATACACTTTCTGATGTTCTCTGGGAATCTGTCCGACCATACTTTTACGGCATCAGTTTTCTAATGCTGCAAAAATTCTCTAGCAGAGAAATGCAAAGGGAGTACTCAAAGCAAGTGATGAGACTGGGCTCTTGTCTGTTTAAGCTCTTAGCAGAAGCGCTAGGACTTCAACCAAATCACTTGGAGGAGATGGAATGTGGAACAGGACACTCGATCATGTGCCGCTACCATCCATCATGCCCCCAACCTGAGTTGACCCTGGGTGTGACAAAGCATTCAGAAAATGACTTCCTCATAATTCTACTCCAAGATCAAATTGGAGGACTTCAAGAGCTTCATGAGAACCAATGGATCAACGTTCCTCCAATTCCTGGAGCACAAGTGATCAACATCGGAGATCTTTTGCAGGTAAGTAGCTTTGGCCACATATCATTGTTCATCTCTGAGCTTCTCTAAAACCGTGTTTTGATTGGTCGACACACTGGGATCCTCTTCTCGCTCTTTATTACTGTACTTTTTCATATGCTAAGCTAGTTAAAGAGCTCTTAAGAATTTACCAAGGCATCTTCTCTGTAGCAATAACAAAATCTCTTCATAACCTGCACCTCTCTTTGGTAGGACGAATCTGCATTTACCATTCCCGAATGCCTTGTGCATCAAGTGTGCTAACAGAGCTATTTGACTGATCCAGACTTGATATTAACTTGGTTGTATCATGCCAGCCCTCACAAGGACAGGCTCAAAATTGTGTAAATGAGAGATGTATGCGAAGCACTTTTCACAGGAACGGTAATTGTGGGTCCTAGAAATTCTGCAGTTTTCCGTAAACATCAACATGAAGATTGCAATCATAGAACTATTTAGAATATATATCCATTCATTTCTGACCTGAGAACTGACAGACTGAGAACGGTTCACTAATTGTTGCATACGCAGCTCATAACGAATGACCAGTTTAAGAGTGTCGAGCACCGAGTCGGCGAGTCATGGCAAACAAGAGAGGCCCGAGAGTGTCGGTGGCGTGCTTTTTCGGCCACACTCCTCAGCCATTTTCAAGGCTGTATGGACCCATCAAGGAATTAACATCAGCAGACAGCCCACCGATCTACAAGGAGACTACACTTCCAAACTACACTACCTGTTACATATCCAAGGGCGTATATGGAACTCCTGCCCTTCCTGATTTCAAGCTGTAGACCTTGTAAACAGGAAGATGAGGAGATAACGGCGAGGGATATTCATGGTATTAGGTGGGATTTGTCTTCATTTGCTCCATTAGTGGAAGGCAACTTTTTCACGTGTTTGCATCTGAAAATAAAAGTCTGTCTGTGTGTTCATCTATGTAAAATTACCAAAGAACAGGATCGCCTTTCTTCACTGCTCGGTCACTAACGCCTATATTGCTTCATTTGATAGCACCTATCCTAAAAAACAAAGATCCTTTTCAAGCCAAAGCTGAACCTGAAAAAGAACACGAAATAGAGGGAGAGGAAGATTAACAAATACTGCAATCAAATGGAAAGAAAGATGCTATCTTTAGATAAAACTGTGTTGAATACTTGTATGACAGTTAAAACACTAATCTACCACAGAAAAAATTTGAACTTTCGGGAACATTTCTGTTTGGTTGAGCTTCGACTTTCACTTTGTATATTGGCGGCAAGGATAAAAAGTGGAATTTTTGCCAGCCTTCAACTTGCTCAACAACAACCAGAATCAACCGCAAGGCAAAAATCTATGTACACTTAGACGACAATGAATCGTCCTGTCATCTATCAATGGTCAATTCTGTCCGAACAGATATTTTTTCTTTCCATAAATTGCAAAACTTGTGTACTAGCCGCCTGGTCCCCCAAAGAATCAGCCACTATTAAACATCATTGTCATTTTTCTAAGCACGTGGTAGCTCACAGGCTATGACTTTCTCCTTCCATTTTTATGGACCTCATTATTCTAAAGTCAAATGGAACAACCCAACGTGATGTCACTGTTATCTTATCTCCATCTCTCAGCTATAAAAAAAGGGCTGCTCATGTCATGCATTGCTGTGTCTCCATAACATTCAATTCATAATTCAAGCTCGTATCCAGCAAATTCAAATTCACAGTGAATTGAATTGCAGTAGAGAGAGAGAGAGAGAGAGAGAGAGAGAGAGAGAGAGAGTACCAATGCCTACCATCAATTTGGCCTCCGACTCCGGCGAGCAGAGCTACGACAGAGCGAGCGAGCTACAAGCGTTCGACGACTCGAAAGCCGGCGTCAAAGACCTCGTCGACGCCGGGATCACCGAAATCCCCAGAATCTTCATCCCACCGGACGAGACATCCGAAGACAGCTCCGGATCGAGCGGCGGCACCGAGAGTCTCAGCGTCCCGGTCATCGACCTCGGCGGGATCGACCGCGACCCGGCCAAGAGGAAGGAGGCGATCGAGAGGATGCGGCGCGCGTCGGAGACGCTGGGGTTCTTCCAGGTGGTGAACCACGGGGTCCCGGCGGCCGCGATGGAGGAGATGAAGGAGGGGTGAGGCGGTTCTACGAGCAAGACGACGAGGCGAAGAAGGCGTTCTACACGCGGGACGTAACGAGGAAGGTGGTGTACAACAGCAATTTCGACCTGTACACGGCGGCGGTGGCGAACTGGAGGGACACCTTCTTCTGCTACATGGCGCCGAGCCCGCCGTCGCCGGAGGAGCTGCCGGAGGTTTGCAGGTAACGTGCCGTCCATCCCGGAGTCGCCGACGCCATTTTCACCTGCGACGTTACAAAATATGAAAGTATAATTTAATCTTAAAATTTTCAAAAACGAAACTAAAAAACGAAACTAAAGGTCCATCAAATCCTAAAATTTATCGTAAAAGTATAATTAAATTTTAAAATTTTTAAAAGATAAAATTAATAAAAAAATTGATTAAATAAATTTAATAAGTTTTATCACCTAATAGTATTTTTTGAAAATTTTTGTACTTTTATAATAAGTTTTATACCTTCCAATATACTTATTCCATAATTTTATAAGCGGATCTAATCTAATTGGCTTTCATAACTAAAATTGTAGGGACATACTGATAGATTACTCCAAGCAAGTGATGAGCTTAGGCGGGTTGCTGTTTGAGCTCTTGTCCGAGTCTCTTGGGTTGAGATTGGACCGCCTCTGAGAGATGGACTGCGCAGAGGGCCTCGTGGTCATATGCCACTACTACCCGACGTGCCCAAGGCCCGAGTTGACGATGGGGACGAGCAAGCACTCCGACAATGACTTCCTCACGGTGCTCCTACAGGACCACATCGGAGGCCTCCAGGTCCTCCACGACAACCGCTGGGTCGATGTTCCTCCGGTCCCTGGAGCTCTGGTGGTCAATGTTGGTGACCTCCTACAGGTAAGTTTCTCTTGTCGTCTGATTTGATTCGACCCCATTTTTATATCTAGCAATATTAGACATAACATTTAACAACTTGCAAGCAACCCTTGTATAAATGAAAACCGCATCATCATGTCAATTGTCTTTAGGGAAAATAGCGCCGGAAGTTAATTTCAAAGGGCATTGACAAGGCATTGCTAGCACACGGTCTGATATCGCCGAATACAAAGTACCGGGTCAATTATCAAAACACCCAAAATTTATGCGGACAGCATGGGCGATGTCTCGGGGATCCTGGGAGATTGTCTTTGCCACGGGATTTCGTGCTCGTGGCTAGCATTTTGGTAGCGGGGGGATGCTAATGATGTCTGTCCCTCTTATTTCTTCCTTTCAGCTCATAACGAATGACAAATTCAAAAGCGTGGAGCACAGAGTATTAGCAAACCCGGTGGGGCCAAGGATCTCGGTGGCCTGCTTTTTCAGCACAAGCTTCCAACCGTCGTCGAAACTTTTCGGGCCGATTAAGGAACTGTTGTCTGAGGACAATCCTCCGATCTACAGAGAGACCACAGTGAGGGACTATCTTGCCTACTTCAAGGAACATGGCCTTGATGGAACTTCCCCTCTGAGACACTTAAAGCTGTAAACCTCACATTTTTCTTCCAAGGAAGAGATGCACAATCCTTCTTGAACAATTAATGGCATCGCCACAATCTTTAGATTTTCAATTTGCTTGCAGTGTATTAGCCATGTCGCTGTAGTTTTGTATTGATTGTCTATAAAATAAAATTCCTTTTCATGCTACCATTGTACCAACATACTATACTTTAATCTGCAGAACTTGATTTGATAATAATTTGCAAATGGGGATTGCACTTGGACATCAGTTTCGGAACTGGCCATGGCCTGTCGGACATAGATATAGACGATGCTCATTGAGTTTCCGAAGTACTCAAATACAGAAGATGAGTTGGCTAACTGATAATTTTCTCATGACTTTGCGCAGTCAAAGATGATGGACCTGTTTACAATTTTCTGACTGCTTCTTCAACTTCATCACTTCTGTTATTTGAAGCCATTCGTTTCCAAATGCTTTTCCGGTATGCCTGCGTTTGACCAGCACTACTTAGAAAATGCCAAACTAAAATCTTGAAAGTCAGACGAACTGGCTGCACAATAATAGCCTGTCGCTTCTTGGCCTTGCTCTTGAATGCCAATCGCTTCCATGGTGATGCAACGTATGTAAATGTTCTTTCTTCTCACTGTTCTTGATCCAGTCATGGGACACCACAGGACCGTTGTCTTTCAAATTCTTCAACGTTTAATATAAGATCAGAACTTGGAACTCAAGCGTTTTCACTAAGGAAGAAAAATGGAAATGTTCAGCAGAGATGAAGCAAATAAAAATAAACAGAAGTACGATTGGATATGCGAGCTAAAGACTTTCAATGAATCAAAGAAAGGTATCAAGGGTCTTGTCAATGCGAGCTAAAGGCTTTCAATGATCCCCATGGCTGTTCTGGAGAAGATGCTGGATGGAGTGTGCCGCTTCCATGAGCAAGGCGCTGGAGAGGAGACGTTTCTATTCGTGAGATTTCATGAGAAGCGTTGTGTACCACAGCAATTTCAATCTGTATAGAGCAGAGTTGGCTAATTGGAGGGACACCCTATTCTGTGTTATGGCACCTAATGCTCCTGAGGCAGAGGACTTGCCAGCGGTATGCTGGCAAGTGATTCTGCAGAATATTCAACAGCAATCTCTCGCAATAACTTGTTGTAGTCTTTGCTTCTAACGCATTAGGAATTTGCGATGATTTGACCCGCTAAATTTTCTCGAACACCCCAGTGACATAATGCTGGAATTCTTGAAGCGAGTGACAAATTTGGGAATTACCTCGTCCAAGGTCCTGTTGGAGGCGCTTGGGTTGAAGCTGAACCATTTAAAGGACATGGAATGCACCGACGGACTCATCCTTCTGAGCCCGTACTACCCCAAATGCCCACAACCAGAGCTCACTCTAGGAGCCAGCAAGCACATTGACAGCGACTTCTTCACCGTCCTCCTACAAGACCATGTAGGAGGTCTCCAAGTTCTTCATCAGAATCAATGGATCGACGTGAGCCCTGTGCCATGAGTGCTGGTAGTTAACATTGGATATCTGCTTCAGGCAAGTCTCACCTTACTCACTCTCCCTCCCTACGTCTTATCACCAGAGACCCTGCTAGGCACATGAATGAATCGCTAAACAAAGCATTTTATGCCTGAGCTCATTATGCAGCAGGTGAGTGTGCACTTCTAATCACAAACCAGACCATTTTTTTTCAGCTTATCTTGAATGACATATTCAAGAGCTCTGAACACAGAGTTGTGGCAAAACATGGGGCCGAGAGTGTCTGCAGTGTGCTTCTTTTACACGGCGACGCCGGCATCGCCAGAACTGTATGGTCCCATCAAGGAGTTGATTTCTGTGGGTGATCCGGCAAAGTACAGAGAAACCACCGTCATGGAGTATATTTCTCACTTTAGTGTGAAAGGCGATGGGACTTCGGCTCTGCAGCAGTTCAAGCTGTGAGCTTGGCAGTGTACAACTGGTGCTACAAATTGGAAAGGGAACGCCTACATGAGCAGAAAATAAACCCGAGGGTGATACAAGTTTGCTGGCTAGTTTATAACTTTTCATATTCATATTATGTCTTGGCTTTCACATGCAAAATACTTCATCAATTGACTACGATATGATCAGAGCATGAAGCTCCAATGTCAAGTCCATCTCAACTGATGATCATGTGAATCCCATGTTACCAAGCAATAACTTCCTTCATGGACAGATTTGCGCCTGCACTATTAAACTAAGGAAATGTGTTGGAACGACAATTTGATCTACAATATTTTAGATTTCTACCTGATGTGTACTTAAGTAGAAAACTAAATCCAAATCCTAATATCGAATCCTAGTCATCTGTCAGTGCCCGAAAGTCCTATATTCTTGTGAACTTGTTCTTCCAAAAATATCAGTTTTTCGCCCAGACAATGTTTTTTTTTTTTCGTTACCCTGCTTCTTCTTCTTCATCTCACGGAGTGATCATGGTTATCTAGCATGAGTAGATCAATGAATTAAGTAAAAACAATGAGTTTGTCACAGAAGTAGCAAAAATCTCTTATAATGCAGGAAGCGGTCTCTCTAATCATCTCCAAAACTATAGTTAAAAGGTGGGAAAACGTTACATGATCTCAACAAACAAGAATTTCACCAAAAACGGCAACGAGGGCTGGCTGAGGGAGGGGGAGTGGGGGAGTACTTCGACTCTATTACAAAAAGAGCTTGTTTCAGTTTTGCTGCTATGTTTATGCTCTGGTGTCATAAGCTCCAACCTTTTCACGTGAAAACAAAATAAAGAGTTAAAAGCAGAAGACGACCTCAAGTAGAAAGAGTGTGCTTCCATTGCCGCAATGCTTTGGTGTCCTAAGGTCCAACCTTTGTGGGTAAAAAGCACAATTACAAATTCAATAGCCGGAAAAGAGACATCAGATGCGCAAAGCGAGCTTTGTTTTTGCCGCTACGTTCTGGTGTCATAAGCTCTAAGCAGCAGAGGCCTCTTCTCGTTATGCAAGTCCACAAGACCTACCGAGAGATTATAGACGGGACTGGCAATGCGTACTCACGCACTGCAGAAAGATGGGTGCAGATTTAACCCTGAGGAAGAGCCATTCCGGCGGCTTAGTTAGCTTCGGGCGCAGGTTTCTTTTGCTTAAGTGACAGAAGTGGCCTTGAAGGTCTTTTTAGGGGTTTACGGCTTGCGCGAACTTTCCTGCCCTCCCTCCCTCTCCCAACGGTGCCTTCTGCACAATTCCTAGCATCGTCTTCGTTATATTCTTACCTGACTTAGCGTGTCTTTGTTGTCATTGATGGCAAAAAAAAGAATCAGCCTCTCTTAATACTTTGAACTAGATTAGCCATGCATAAATATCAAAGAAAAAAATAAATAAAAAATGAGAAACCGAGTATTACATATAATATTACTAAGAATCTCAAATTGATAGATATGCATCACATTTATTCCAAATTAATTTTTATGTCACAAAAAATCTCGAACCGATACACCCGTGCGTAGTAGAAACTTCCAAATTAGTACACTTGTGTCATCAAAAATTCCAAACCAGTTCACCCATGTCATATTTACCCGAAATTGGTATATTTGATAAATTTGAGTTTCTGGGTAAGTATGGCAAGATGCATCGATTTAGAATAAATGTGGCACAGGTATATTAGTTGTGGCACAAGACTACCAGTTCAAGAGTTCTTGTGACAACGAATTTCGTTCATGTGTACTAATTTGGGTTATTGGGTGATACTAATCCATTAGTTAAACGATGTGTCTTTTGTTTTCCAAAGTAAATCGAGTATAGGACAATGACAAGAATTAGAAAAGTTTTAGTTCCCGGCAATGTTGTTTGAGTGCATGGTTCTCCACGAAACTTAAGTGGCACAGGGAACTTGACGCAAACTTGCAAAGACAATAGCTGAATCGTGTGCATAATTTCAGTTATACGTGCAAATTAGATGTTACAAATTATATCTCACGTTTCTTTTTTCTTTTTTTCACCTCAAGATGGGTATATTTAAGTGTTTCCAATACAGAGATGATGTCATTTGATTAAGTCGCTCGACACAAGTATTTTATGAGACTTTGCTCGATATATCATAAAATTCATATTAGGAAGTAAGACGTGCCACTTATTTCAACTTAGATAATTTGAGAATTACAATTTACATCGTGACAAATGCTCTCAAATCATTACAAAAATAGAATATTGAAGAGCGCTGTCTCTTCTACCCAGCAGTAGTGGCTTCTCACCTGTGTTTTTACTTTTCTAATATTTCTCAATTTTTGCATATCTTGTTGTGCTCCATATCGCAAGACGTCAATAGCGGTTTGATTAATAAATAAAAAAATGATAAGGGGTGATTGGTGTTAGTGACTCACATTACATAAAAAAAATCTCATAATCATTGCACTAGAAACATCCACTACGGAATGTATGGTTATGATTACAAGATAACGACATAAATGGTCTCGAATTTTAGCTTAATTTATAATGCGGTCATTGAATATTTTGCACATATTCAATTTAATCCTTAAAGTATATGAAAATATTTAATATTGAATTGATGGAAGGACAACATTAAATATTTTCATTTAGTTCATGAATTAAATTGAACATATATTAAAAGTTCAGATCACATTGAATAATTTAAAAATTTAGGAACTATATTGAATAAGTTAAAAATTCAGAGAGTATCTTACGTATAAAGTCAAAATTAGAAACTATATGTATCATTTTTCCCTCCCTTTACTGCATATCGCAATGGCTGGCTGGCCTACGCAAGCTTGAGTTGAGGATGGAGTTCCATGGATCGACCGATGCTCGCCAGAAACGACAAGAGCCTTGACGCGGACGTATTTCCGAGCACTCCACCGTCGGAAATTATCTTCCGATATCGTCTTCTTGAGATTTCTCTCATTCTCTTTGCCTCGCTTCGCTTGCGCTGCCGTTGACTCCTGTGCTGGAAGAAAAGAGAAATGGCGCCGGAGCTGATACTCGCCTCCGACGGTGGTTACGACCGGCAAGCCGAGCTGAAGTCCTTCGACAACTCGAAGGCCAGCGTCAAGGGCCTTGCCGACAATCATAGTGCAGGTGACATGGAGTTGCAGAGGAAAGAGGGATGCTTCCATGAACTCTGTAGGTCATTTTAGCAACCTTGATTACTTATAAAATGCCCAAGACCTTTGCTCTAGCTGGGAGCCAACTCCACATATCATTGAATAGCAAGAAATAAAATGAAAACAACCCATCTTCTTGTCAACTCCACACATCCTTAAACAAAACAACGCAGTATGCACCCAACAGAACAATTTCAGTAGACTGACTACAGGGTGGGCTGTTGACACTGGATGCTTCTGCTTGAAAACATAAGCTGGTACAGACTCTTCTGTACAGGGGGCAGAACTATATAGTATGCTCATTGAGAAATAATCAGAACAAGCATTTCCGTGTAAAATCAACTTCAGACATGATTTAAGGTTGACGGTCAGAAGTTCCTAACATCGACAGAATGCACCATCCTGCCAGCTATCTACAATTTTTAATGACAGTTTTCATTACATGGCATGTTAATCATCTAAGCTAATTATCATCCCTGGTACTCCAAATTAGAAACAAGAAAATCATTTGGAATTTTTATTTTGTATCTACTATATAATTTCTCTAATAAGTTCCAAAATGTACATAGAGATGATCACTTTTTTGTGGCAGAGTGTCGCTATCCTAGTTATCTAGTATATTGAAAACATGCTCCAGTGCAGACAAAAGCTAAGAATCTTATATCGTTATGACCATATAAGCCACTGAAGCCAATACTACTTCATCCAATCTTAGAAAAGGGAAGGAAAGTTCTATCTTGCCAATTTTCTTTGCATAGACGACCCGGTCCATGATCTGCCAGAGTGGTTTTAAATTCTGAGTCTATGACATATCAATTAGCAGAAGCAGATAACATTAGCAAAAAGAGAAAGGTAAAAGGTATGAGCCAAAGTGATGACAACAAACTCAAAAGAATCATTATCCCACTAAGTGGAAATAAAAGTTATATATAGACCTGTTACCAGAGTGAACTTTGCTTGTCATACACATCTGTTCAAGCAAAGACTGAGTCTTTCCTTACATTCCGTGGATTATAAACATCAGCACATTCCATTTGTATAACAAGTATGCCAGTTTTTCTTTCACTGTGAAAACACACTGACAAGGAAATGGGTTGCCTGACACAATCATAGACGAGCTCCAATAACAAATATCATGATGCATTAGAAACTGAAGACTTCAAAACAATACAAATAAAAGGCAGCGAGGGCCATTCAAATACACGTCCTTACATAGACATATAGACATCCAAGCACTTTGGATGGACTTCTTTTTCTTTTTTGGGTGGCACTGGATGGATCATTTATTAATTTGTTTGTGTAAATGTGTATGTTTTTGGGGGGCAGGAAATGAGCTGACAGTACTTGTATTCTAGAATATACTACATCCGGGGGGTGGTGCCTCGGCAGAGTCCTCTTGGATAACGATGCAGTATACATTTACATAGAACAAGTGGCGAGAAAATACTAAGTTATCAAGGAAAAGACATTAAAATAATTCAAGTCCTTTACTAACCATCAGAGAAACAAAACTTGCTCAGAGGACAATACGCTCATAGAAATGAAAATACTTTAAACAAAAAACTAGTTGATTGAATTGCTTAAAACCTTCGAGTAGCCGACTGAACCGACAGAATAAAAAGATAACTGCACGATGAAACCAGTGAAGTTCACACAAAAGCCCTCCTCTAAGTTTTCCATATCATTGTAAAGATCAAGCTAGGATCGAGAAAGCAGCTCAACTCAGGCGATGAAGAACTAAGGGCAACCTTTTTCCAAAAAGCTTACAGACCTTGCGCTGGAAAGAGCCATAGTTCGCGACCTCCTCGTCCAAGAATGGAATCTTCAACAATGAAGCCATCTGAGATACACTAACCCACAAGTTAATAACGAGAAAATGTAAAGCAATTTACATTGTCACAACTAAAGACAGGCAGCTGAAGTAAACTCGCGATATAATACGCCTTCTCTCGCTCCATGTGTTGCTCCAAGGTAACTTGAGAACTGAGCATCTAAAAACTCCAAAACAACAACAACGAAGCAGAAGGAAACCCAGCGAATTTAGAAAACGCTCAGCTCAACGCAAACCCCGCAATGCCAAACCCAAACACACACGGAAAACCGAACAAAAGAAAAGGGAAGTCGCAAACAATGTGGGACCCGATCTTGCACGTTTCGCTTGGGGACCTGGCTGGTGTATCGGGCGATGCAGTGAGGCACGATGAAAGGCGCGTCCTGCTGAGCGAGGCCCACTCTGATGTTCGCAGAACCTATAAAAAGCAAAGGAAGAGACGAGCGGCGTTCAAGCTACAGAATTCAACGCGTCGAGCTATTCAATATAAGAGAGAGAGGGGGGTATGTGGGTGGGAGGAGTACCAGGGTTGATGACGACGACGTTGGAGCCTCTCTCCGAGATTAGCTGCGAAGGGATCGCCGTCTTCAAATAATTCTGAAAAAGCATAAAAAAATGAAATTGCAAGAGATTCAGTGAATAAGCTCGACGACACGAGCAGACATCAGGAGAGAAGAGAGAGGAGATGATCACCATGCTGAAGCGAAGCGAGGTCGAAGAGCTTCTCGTGCGAGAGTCTCTCGCTGTCTCCGAAAGCGAAAGAGAACTGGCGACTTATACAGAAGCAGTTGATGCCAGAGGGACGACGATTTTGCTGTTAATTGCTAACGAACGAGGCTTAAACGCGAGAGTAACGAAAGTTTATTTGGGTCGGTCCACCCCAACCCAGAGGCAGAGGCTGTGCGATAGAAAGAGCGCCAAGTTCTTCGTCGCATTTTGTGATTTTAGTCCCGAATTTTTTTTTTGGCGAAAAACTAATGATTTTTTAAAAATAATTTCCTAAAATTAATCATCTGTATCACTTGAAATAAATATTCAACTAAAAATATTTTCGTAATCGACAATAATTTATGACTAAACATTCTCGTGGATAATAAATATGTTTTCTTACTCATAAATATTTATAAGCGACACAAAAAAATGACTTTTAAGAGGACGGTTTTTAAATGATTCATTTTATGCGAAATAAATATCCTCAAGAAAATCGAAACACAAGGAAATGAAATCCTTTATTAGACTAATCTTCATGGGTATTCGTGAATCACACACATTGGCTTGTAGTACTGGTTAAGGTTCCATCCACACACGGGGATGGTAGACGCAACTTAGGTGATGACTGTGATTTGAAATTCGAATTTTCTTGCCACAAAATTAGATATTTCACCATTAATTTTCAGGGCATCATGCATATCATACTACTAGTTGAACTTTGGTGCTTTGCACGTGTTTTATATACAGTTTTGTGTATGATTTTGTTAGAATTTTGAAAGAGTATACAAATTTAACAAATCTACATATTAATGATATCACTGCAAACGAAGATAAAATGAAATTTTGTTAGTGATGCATCTCTAGGTAGCTTCAAATACGTCAGTGTACATATTCTTATGATTTGAGATTATTATTATTATTATTATTATTTTGTAAATTACGTGAAATAGAAGTATCACAAAATTGTGATTATTTTAATTTAATTTTGCGGTTGGATTTTATGAAGATTTTGTATTTTTTCTTGATGTCATAATATATAATTAATATCCAATATAGAGTTACTTATATAATTCATGGATTAAGTTGAACACGTATAAAAAAATCCAAGGATTTTATTTAATAAATTAAAAGTTTAAGGACCATATTACTTATTGATTTAAAGTTTAGGGACCACATTAAATAAATTAAAAATTTTGGGGCTATATTATAAATTAGACCAAAGTTTAGGGACTAATTATGTCATTATCCTTCCTTTCATACGTGCTTTCAAGGACTTGGCAACAAACAAAGTTATACTTGAGAAACATGGAACTCTTTCGTTACCAACTCCGATCGTTTGTTCGATATCTTCCTGGGCAACTTTTTTTTTTGCTCTAGCTGGGCAACTTTCACTTAAAAGAAAACGCCGTATTATTTTCAGTCAGTTCCCGATGGCCATTATGTCTCTCGTGCTTAGCTCTTCTCTAGATCAACAATGATGAATATCCAATATCACTAAATAACCACGCAAAGCGAATTTCTTCAAGACTTAACTCGCTCATACACGTAATCCCTTACTACAGAGATCACAATGGTCACTGCCTTAGACGACGAAAACGACTGACCTAACGAATTGAGAGTATTCGACGAGACGAAAAGTCGGAGTTAAAAGCCTCGTGGGCACCGGGATCGCCCAAGTCCCACGCATATTCGTTCAGCCACCTGAAAAATTGGCTTGCCGCGAGGGTTGCGGAGAGATCCCGCTCATCGACCTCGGATGCGTGAATAAAGGCCCCACCAGTCACGACAAGACGTTGCGAAAGATTGCGCAAGCAATGGAAAAAAGGAGTTTCTTCCGGGTGATCAACCATGAGGTCCCTGAGAGCCTCTTGGAGGAGGTGATGAACGAGTAGCGCAGGTTCTTCAAGCTGGAGACGGAGGCCAAGAAAAAATTTTACACTAAGAGGGTCATATACAACAGCAACACGGGACTTACATAATTCAGTCACCGCTGATTGTTCAGATATATGTTTTGCTTCATGGGACTGGAGCCTCCCCAGCACGAGGAGTTGCCCGAAGCTTGCAGGTGAGCCAATGAGCTTCTGTTGCGTTTTTCACCTTTCGAAATGGAAAATTCATGAACAAGTTCACAAAGTGAATCAACGAAGATAGTATGCAAAAGAATTGTAGTAGATGCAAAGTACATGGTTTTCACTGTATGGTACCTGATAGTCTTTTCCATTTTCTTCACTAAATCAAGGGCTAAACTAGCAAGTGTATGGACCTTGACTTAGTTGCGTACTTTTTGGTTGAATCGGCCGGAATAGGTGTTGAACACTCAGGGAATGACAGTGCCCAGTTCTTCGTTCAGTCGGCCAAGGCAATTTTTACCGCTGAATCTATACAAATTTTCTTGCCTAAATTTCACTATAGGTCATAGCATATAATCTTGCATTTATTCTCGATCAAGGAGATAAATCAGTAAGATGATTCTCAGTGATTGATCATTTTCACTGACGGGAACCTCATAAGTGCTCATTCCATTCTTTTTGGGTAGAAAAAAGGATGTTCCTCGATAATTGACTTTATTCGTGCTCTAGCGGTAGTGGAACCAAACTATTGCACCCAAGTTGATACAAAATGCCAATACCCTTGGTTGTTTTCTTTTGGGAATCCATCCGACCATACTTTTACGGCAGCTCTAGTTCAGTTTTCTGATGCATTGCAACATCTCTGGTAGAGAAATGCGGATGGAGACTTTACTCTCGTCTGCTCGAGCTCTTATCCGAAGCCCTAGGACTCCACCCAAATCACTTGAAGGAGATGGAGTGTGGAAAGGGACACACAATCATGTGCCACTATTCTCATCCAAGATCAAATTGGAGGACTTCAAGTGCTTCATGAGAACCAGTGATCGACGTTCCCCCACTCCTTGGAGCACAAGTTATTGACATCGGAGATCTTTTGCAGGCAAGTAGCTTTGGCCAGATATCATTGTTCATCTCTGAATTTTTCTGAAACCGTATTTTGATTGGTCGACACACTGCGATCCTCTTCTCATTCTCATTACTGTACTTCCTCATATGCTAAGTTAGTTAAAGAGCTCTTGAGAACTCAGGATGTAAATTACCATGGAATCTTTCCTGTAGCAATAACATTATGTCTTCACAATCTGCATTTTTCTTTTGTATTCTAACAGAGCTGTTTGACTAATCCAAACTTGATTCCAACTCCATTAGATCATGCTAGCCTCGCATTGACAAGTTCGGAATTGTTTAAATGAGACAGATGTTTGTTTGAAAACTTTGCTTTTCACAGGAGGGGTCAATGTCGGTTCTAGATATTCTGCAGTTTTTGTATCTATCAACATCTAGATTGCAATCATAGTAGTAGATAGAAATTACGTTCCTTACTGAGGAACGGTTCACTGATTGTTGCATTTGCAGCTCATAACAAACAACCGGTTTGAGAGTGTTGAGCACCAAATCATGGCAAACAAGAGAAACCCAACAGTGTTGGTGGCGTGCTTCTTCGGTGACACTCCCTGACCATCTTCACGATTGTATGGGCCCATGAAGGAATTAATATCAGCAGACAACCTACCAATCTAAAAGGAGACTACGCTCCCAAACTACACTGCCCATTACATTTCCAAAGGCCTGTATGGAGCTTCTGCACTTCCTGATTTCAAGCTGTAGACCGTGGGAACCTTTTTATGCGGTCTTATTGACGTTTGTACTTAAAGATAAAAGTCTGTCCATATGTTCACCTAGGTAAAACTACCACAGAACAAGATTGTGCTTCTTCAGTGCTCGGTCTCTAACGCTTATATCGCTTCAAATGATAGATCTACGAGCACCAACACAACTCCAAAAGACAATGTCATTCTCTACATAAAAGCAGAACCAAAAAGAGAGCACAAAATAGAGGGAGAGGAAATTAATACATACCGCTCTAAGATCAAAAGAAATACGTTATCTTTAGATGAAATGGTGTTGAATACTTGTATGACAGTTACAGCATTAATCTACCACGGGAAAATTTGCGGTTTCAGGAACATTTCTGTTTGGTTCAACTTTGAATTCCACTTTGTATATTAGCAGGTAGGATAAAAAGCGGAATTTTTGCCAGCTTCCAACTCGCTCAACAACAATAACCAGAATCAACCACAAGGCAAAAATTTATGTACACTCCCTAGATTTTCTAAGAAACAGTAGGTTTGCATTAAGATGCGACATATCTGAAACCTAATTGATCTAATCGAGTCAGCATTGCATTAAGATGACGCAAGCATTGATCCAAAGGCTAAGACAACATCGAATCGTCCTGTCATCTATCATTGTTTAACTCTGTTCTAACAGATTTTGTTTTCATGAATTGCAAAACTTGTGTACTAGCCACCCAATCTCCCAAAGAATCAGGCATTATTAAAAAGCATTGTCATTTTCTCAGCTAGTGGTAGCTCATAAGCTATGACTTTCTCCTTCCTTTTTTATGAACCTCATAATTCTAAAGTCAAATGGCTCAAATGGAACCTCACGATGGATGTCATTGTTCTCTTCTCTCAATCAACTAGCTATAAAGAAGCTGCTCATATCATGCATTGGCATTGTAATGTCTCCATAACACTCAATTCATAATCCAAATGTCTCCATCACATTCAATTCATAATCCAAACTCACTACACCAAATATACATGCAGAGGGTCCAATTTTAAATGATTTATAAAACTATTGCAAGCCTCTGCATCAATCAAGGTTGTCCAAGATTCACCAAGTTGTTGTCTGTTTCACTAAGATGAACATTGAGATTTCTATATGCTTACTAGATCATATGGACCCAGCTCGTAGATAATAGTTATGTTTACCCGAGAAGTCCAGAAACTCTCTTAAAGTGATGAGAAAGAGAGGGCTAAAAACCAAAGATTCCTCTACATATAGATTTCAGTAATTGCGAAGAAGTCATGGGCTAAGACAACATCGAATCTTCCTGCCGTCTATCACTGTTCAACTCTGTCCTAACAGATCTTGTTTTCATAAATTACAAAACTTTGTGTACTAGCCGCCCCATCCCCCAAAGAATCAGTCATTATTAAACAGCAATGTAATTTTCTCAGCTAGCATTGTAATTTTCTCAGCTAGGGGTAGCTCATAAGTCAAACAGAACCTCTCCATAGATGTCGTTGTTCTCTTCACTTCTCTTCTGTCAATCAATCAGCTATAAAGAAGATGCTCATATCATGCATTGACATTGTAATGTCTCCATAACACTCAAATCATAATCCAGATGTCTCCATAACACTCAATTCATAATCCAAACTCATTACACATTATTGCAGTAAATAGACAGACAGACAGACAGACAGACAGACAGACAGAGGAACAATGCCTACCATCGATTTGGCCTCTGACTCCGACGAGCAGAGAGCTACGACAGAGCGAGCGACGACTCGAAAGCCGGCGTCTAAGGCCTCGTCGACGCCGGGATCACCGAAATCCCCAGGACTTCTTCATCCGACCGCACGAGACATCCGAAGGCAGCTCCGAATCGAACGGCGGATCCGAGAATCCGACCTCGGCGGACCTGGCCAAGAGGAAGGAGGCAATCGAAAGGATGGGACGCGCGTCGCAGACGCTGGGGTTCTTCCGGCGGCGGTGATGGAGGGGAAGAAGGAGTGGTGAAAGTGAGGAGGTTATACGAGCAAGACGAGGAGGCAAAGGGTGGTGTTTGTTCTACACGCTGCGCGACTTAATGAGGAAGGGGGCGGCGAACTGGAGTGCAGGGACGCTTTCTTCCTCTTGATAAATATTTGCGCTGCCAATAATATGGTGAAGAGAAATTAGTTAAATAATAAAGAAGGTAAAATAGTTGAAAAAGGAACGCTATTGATAGGTGATATAAGTCTTTTCTCGTACCTCTGCCGTGCTAATCGTTCCGATTCATCCCCTCCCGAACAATGAACGGAACGTGCGCATCTATTAAGCACCTCTTCCAGCTTAGGACAATCAATGATTCTCAGTTCCTTCAGGCATGTGAGGTTGCGCGTCTCAAATTGTAAATGCTCTAAACTTGGACAATTAGATAATACAAGCTTTTCAAGTGAAGAGAAATTTCCAATCCATTTTGGCAAACTTCTCATATTCTCACACATAAAAATCTTGAGAGATTGCAGAATTGTGGCATGTTGAATCCACTTGGGCAATGCCACCAAACCTTGATGGTATGAGATTTTAAGAACACGAAGTTTCGTAAGGAATTGCCATTGGGTGCCTTGCTCGTCTTCTCGGCACGATAAATCAAGTCCTACACTTCCCCAAATGCTAAGTTCCTGGAGCGAGGAAAGGTGTTGCATGCCATGAGAGAGATCCCTTAGGTTGCACCGAGAAGTTTTGGATGAACTGTGTTCCAGGAAATAGGAAAGGTCCCGCATGTCATGAGAGGGATTATATAGGCTGCAACTATAGAGTTCCATGGACTCGAGATTACTGGCAAATTGAAGTAGAGTCTCAAGTATCGAGGGCTCCAAATCCTTACCATGAAGATGTAGATGCTTTAGTTTAGAGAAAGGGATGAATGTGGACCTCACCGCTTGTTCTGATGGCGGATCTAGACTAGTCAACCAATCTTCCAAGATTTTAGTGTCATCTATCTTCAAGTATTCCACCTGGGGGAATGGTGGCACGAAGTTCAAAGCGGGACAACGCTGTATTACCATGGACTGAAGTTTTGGGAAGGATGACCGTGAATTGTCTGACTGATGCTTTTGAAATGCCATCATCACTTGCCTTCTTCTCCACTGTCCTTTCAGTTGACTGCAGTTGTAGAGGGTCAAACTCTTGAGAGATGGGAAGAAGGGCCGTGTAGTACTAGATTGCAGTTGAAGCGGGTCAGACTTCAATGACTTCAAGGACATGAGACTCAAAGTTCTTAGAGAAGAGAGTTCACTTAGGGGGGATAGGTGGCTTAGTGAGTAACAACCAACAATTGAAAGATATCTAAGGTTGATCAATTTCCTCAAATCTTTGGGAAATATTTTAAGTTTCTCACATTTAGAAAGTTTAAGGGTCTGCAAGTTTAGCAAATCCGTGATTGAATCCGGCAAACTCTTGATGGAGATATCGTTAACCTCAAGAAATCTTAAGTGCTTCAATTGACTTCCCAACGAAAGAGGAATGCAAACTTTTAGATAATCCAATCCCAAGGTTCGGCAATGCCTCAACTTGGAGAAAATCTGATGACATGACAACCTATTTATTCCTCCCATAAAGAGAAATGTCCGTAGATTGGTCACTTCTAGTAGAGGAGTCACTTCCTGCGGCGATAAAGACCGATCGAAATCAAATAATGCATGTCGAGTATCTTCATCGATACTGCCTTTGTTGAGATTGACCATCTTGCACTCATTTCCCGCGACTTTCAAGGCAAGATCGTGCATGAGATCATGCATCTTGAACATTTCCACCTCACCTGTATAAGGATTGGCCTTCTCGACTTCAAGAAATGACCCGCACAACAAGTCTGAGACATAACCATTGCCGATCTCTTCTAGCTCTTCTTTCTCATCCAGTGAGCCAAATGACTCAATAAAACCTTGTGCCATCCACAACTGTATCATGTCTTGTTTATTGAAGACAAAATCTTTTGGAAACAATGCACAATATGCAAAACAATGTTTTAGCCCTGGCTGAAGATGATCGTAACTGATTTTGAGGACTTCCATT
The DNA here is from genome assembly GCA_014182375.1 of Eucalyptus virginea. Lineage (NCBI taxonomy): Eukaryota > Viridiplantae > Streptophyta > Magnoliopsida > Myrtales > Myrtaceae > Eucalyptus > Eucalyptus virginea. The sequence continues at coordinate 42,910,002 of CM024521.1, read as the reverse complement.
ATTCCATGGTTCAACATATCTATTTTTGAGAATTCATGCTCTTTGAAATAGAGCCACTCCTTTTCCTTTTTGGTATACAAAAGGTTGCCTATAGTTTTGATGGCAAGGGGAACACCACCGCATTTCTTAACTATATCTCGACCTATCAGCTCCAGTTTTTGGTTTAATGATTCTTCCTCATCTCCGAAAGCTATTTTCTTGAATAAGTCCCACGACTTATCTTCAGGTAAGACCTTTAGATCATAAATACCTGATTTTGTACCTATAGCCTCCACCACCGACTGATTGCGCGTGGTTACGATTATCTTGCTCCCCATTGAACCATCCATTAGCAAACTTTGAAGCTCCGACCATTTCCCGTGATCTTCATTCCACAAGTCATCCAAAACAAGCAAGTATTTCTTCCTTACTAGTACCTTACGAAGAAGTACCTGCAATTCGTCCTTACACTTATTATCAATGTCTTGCAGATTTTCCATCGTCTTAGTATCCCCTCTATACTTATCTCGGGCAGATTTCAGTATTTCTTTGATGAGAAAATCCCGATCAAAGACATCAGATACACACGCCCACATCTTAAGCTCGAAGTATTTCGTCACCTTGTCATCGTTGTACACTAGCCGAGCAAGTGTGGTTTTTCCAATTCCTCCCATACCGACTATGGGAACAACCGAAACACTCTCTTCAGAGGAAGAATCAAGCAAAGATTTGATGATCTCCTCCTCATCAAATTGTCTACCAATTATTTCTTCCATCCGCACAAAAGAGTCAGTTGTCCTCCTCCTCACAATAGCAACAGTTGCCTCACTCCGATGCTCCTCTAAACGGAACTCCCTATCTTTTGCAATCCAATCCAGTTTTTTTCTAATTTCCTGAATCCTTTTAGCCACTTTGTAGGGCCATGCTAGCTGATTTGATTTGGAGAAGAAAAAGCGTACCGCTTTTGACATCTTGTTCCTGGGAGTGACCTTCCACCTGAGATCTTCGGTTGCGACATCGTCCAGCAAGTCCTGTGCGTCGTACAACACGTCCTTCAGCCTCATGAGCCAGAGCTTGACCTGCTCGCTGTCCCATTGTTTCTTCTCGGCATCCAAAAGCATAGTTTGGATGGTCTTGACGGTGTACTTGAGACGGGTGAGATCATCCCTCGCACCTCGTGCAAGTCGGATCTTCGAAAAGATGTTGGAACCGGCGAGTTTCAGTATGTCGTTGGTAAGGGTGAAGAGCACTGCTTCTGCCATTTCCAAAAGGCAAAAGCAGGGGGCTGGGGTTAAGGAGTGCTTAAGAGGAGGTTGCAGAGTTGATGCTTTTGTTGGGTGACGATGGGTTGGTGGTGCCTCGTGATCTACTTCATGCACGAACATAAATAGCAAGGCCAACGGCACCTCATTGTAAAATTCAGTCAACCAGTGGGAATAGAATTGACCAATAAGAAGACAAGCGCGTGCAAATGTTGGGTGGTGTGTGAAAGATGTGTGGGGTCCACAATTAAGAAACTGAAGAAAGGAAGAGGAAAGACCAAAATCCTATGGGTCCAAAAAGCAGGTTGCCCGTGTAAACGAGAAAATTTTCTCGTTTTTTTGTATTCGTCTCCATTGGAACATGAAAATAAATATGCCTTTGGTCTTGTAGTGAGAGCAGTTTCCAAACGAAAACCCAAATCCACTCAAATAATGAAAACCTGTAATAGCTTTCTTGTGTAGAAATGAAAATTCTTATCCAAAGAGTGAAAGAAATAAGATATTTAACAATTAAAATATTATCAATCTTTTATTTCTCTAAAAAATTTATATTACACCTCATAGTCTTTTTTTATTAAAAATAATTTTTTAAAAAATGTAACACTCTCTACAGATATCTATTCATACAGATACCTTTTCCAAAGAAAAGTTTGAACGATTTTATATTCGTATATCGAGATAAATGAATATCATTATTTCAACCAATGAGAACAAAAAATCCATAATCACCTTCATATGTAAAAATACGTTTTAAACTTAGATATGGGAGACTTATTGAAATGATTAATTCTAGGATCATCCATGTTTTGTGACAATGAGACCAAAATAATAATTTGGTGGATGATATTAAATGTTAATTCTAAATGTTTCGATCACTCATATTAGTAAAAAGGGATAATTACTAAATTACATTTGTATTTTACACATGGGAATTCATGATCATGTAGACATATTCTCACGCAATCTGTTGTTACGTCTATAGGGAGCTAAAGAAGCCAGCTATGGTTTCTGTCCGTTAGAAATTGCTTGAATGCTTTTTAATGCAATTTTTAATTCTTAAGTGAATAAAATAAAAGTTTGAGAACTTGAATATGTAAATAGCATAAGGACTCCTAGCGTTACTATCTTGCTAATTGTAGGTTTCAAGCTACAAAACCACGTAACATAATATAAACGAGTCAAAGTATTGGAGATGTGACCCGTAAACTACTTATTAGCCTGATCCTTGTATTTCAAAATGGACGGCATAGACGTGGGTTACCATCCCTTCATTTAGGAAAAAAAAAAATTCAATCACTCATGCTGTCTTAAGTACTCTCTTTCAAAAAAAAAAAAAAAAAACAGAGAGGCATTTTTAAAATATGTTTTGAGTTTGAGTCCGATAAACAAAACTCAACTCGAAATTATTTGTTATGTATGGAGGTCTAAATATTCCATGTAGGATAAGGATTTCCAGATTTATCTTGATATCAAATCTGATATGAAAAGATATTGGCCAAGCAAATATGGAAGTGAAGTAAATCGGTTCAAGAAATGATAATAAAGAAGGAAAGTTCAACTAGGACATCGACTTGGACCGAGCGTACATGGTTCTGAACATGGATTTCCTATTCCATGTTGTAGTCGGCCTCTGCAGGTTTTATATATATATGGGGGAGCTTTCTTGTGCCATAGTTGATGCAAGCAATCTTGAAGCACTGTTTTTCGGTGAGTGCCCTGGGCGCAATTTGTGCGTCTATAGGTGCTAGGTGCTTGGTAGTAAGTTCGTGGAATACATCCAAGAAGTATTAGTGTTCAACTAATTAAATCTTGTGAGTTTAAGATTTGTTTAATTTTTTCGCAAGAAATTGTGGAAGAAAAACACGGCGTGAGTTATTTGGATATAATTGGAGTGTAGGAAACATTAAAAGCATTTGAGTGACTCGGTATGGTTGTAATTTTCATGTATTGTTTGATTTATAATGAAATTTATTACTGCTCTTTTTGTAGATATAAATCATATAAATCTGATTTTCAATTTATTTTCTTGTCAGGTCTACTTTATTGTTTGATTGTTTGTTTTTCCCAACAAAGACCGTTCCTAAATAAATTCTTTAAATGTCTGTTGTACCCTACACTATTATAGAAAGTCAGATGTCCTCAGCTTCTGTGTCTTCTTCCGTCATGCGCATTGATAGGCTTCTGCTGTGGACGTTGATTGAAGTGAACGCCCAACCACCTGGGGACTGCGGTCGAGGTCTTTCATTCCATCCCCACTCTCCTCCCCTGAACATAGCAACAAATGAGGCTTGAGGTCTCGACCTTTCGTGCATCCCGAATCACGGAGGACCGTTACTCTAGTTTTTTCATGTAATTTTGATTATGATTTCCTTCGCTAATTTGACTAATGTTTCCTTTTTCATTTTTTTTCTTAGACATGTAACGTTGAGGTAGCATCACGTGACCACCATATTAGAAAACATGCAAACATAGCATGCCTCTCTGTCAGGAAGTTTTTTTGTATCTTTAAGATGCCATTTCTAAAAAAAAGACACATATTTTGAGAAAATGCAATGCCTGCCTCTTACCCTATAATCACTCACCGAGAAAAAGACATGTTCGTCAATATGTTTTGCATTCTTTTATCAAGAAACCAACAGAGCTTCTCAGACAAACATCTCTCAACTCTCCGTCAAGCAGGAAAGGATACCAGTCATATCCAACTCAATACAGAGTCTTAGACAAAATTCAAGCATCTATTTGCATAAAATTATATAAAAAAAAAATAACAATTAATATCAACAATTCAAGCATCTAATTTGCTCCTTTCAAAGAATAATTACCTTCACTCATTTCATTCATGGAAAAAATAACGAACCCTTTTATTTTTAGAGTAAATCTCAATCTATTATCTAATCCTTTTTATATATGCATTTAATTTCGTGAGCACGTAAGGAGACAAAAAAAAAAAAAAAAAAAAGTAAGATTACAGGACTCTGGCAATAGAAAAAAAGTGGAAAACAGAAAATAAGATTACAGCAATGGTGGCTTTTGAATGACCAATAAAATCAGCGGTAGGAAGAATGCAACCTGAATCCTCTCAAGCGACAACTTTTGTCTAAGCAAACTTCCGTAAACATTTGATTCTCCGGTTGCACCTAGAGATGAGCAAAAGAACCGGATGAGATTGGGAACCATTTGAATTGGTCCAGTTTGTGGTTATAAATATAGAACCACCCATCCATACTGGATTGGTATATATATTTTTTGTTTTAATCGAGGGCTGTAGTTTAGTAATTTGGCCGTGGAGACTTGGGCTTGAATCTTGGCAGCCAAATTTCTTTGTCTATTTTAAATATTTTTCCTTCATGTATAAAATTATGAAGTGTTACAACTATTTAAAGTTAAACTCGTTCAATATAGATAATGGCAATCCATTTTAAGCTACGAACGGCATTTATGTTGTTAAGTGAATACTTTTCTTGTGTTCCATATATTCTTGCACTGTACTCGCACGATGGGAGCAAAATTTTTTATGTAATGATTCAACATTTACACAGAGGTAATGTTCTCAAGTCTCAGCTGTGTGGCCTGAATCTTACAAAACAAGTTGTGCAAGTTCACAATTTTGGTCAGTAGGATTACCCCATTGCATGAGTTCTTTCATGGCCTTGTCGATTTCTCACTTCTCTTGCCAAGCTACTTATGCAGTATCCTAGAGCACGCAAACGGAAAACCACTTCGCTTTCAGTCGCGGTCTCAGCTTCAACGCCGTCACCACCACTGCTGATTTTAGGAAAAACCTCTTGCGAATGCTAAAAATGAAAGCCCATCATCTTCTCAACATCACTTTCATCAAAACACGACTGGTTCCGAATTCATGGAACAGTCCATCGTGGGTGCTTCCCAGTTCCAATGTGGGAACCGGCCCACCCTATAATCAATCGCCGCTAGTTGTAGCTGCTCGGAGCAGTTATTTGAGAGAGGGAGATGGAAGAGAGCATAATGTATAAAAGTCTGGTTCTTTCTGTCGTAGTCATTTTTAATGTAATCGGAATAGGTTGACTTTCACTAGGAACCTCCATCATTAAAAAAAGAAAAAGAAAAAAAGATTGACATGCCAATTAGTTTAATTTCATGAAATACAATATGAGCTAAATTATCGTGGTCTCATTTGAATGATTGACGTTAAGCGTCTCTACCCATCGAGTTGTTGATTCTTTTTTAGCTGCGACTAGAGGAGTGGAATTGACAAGTCTGAAGATAAAGCATGTGGAAATGTTAGGTGGCTTGAAACACACCCGAGGGGGGTCCCCAAAAAATGGAGGAAAGACCCAAAATTGCGGTCGATGCGACCGCGGTAAATATGCCCCAGTGTCCACGATACCATAAGAATCCCGTAAGGTTTGATTCTCCGAAGGCGACATTGATTTGTTCTACCAAGATATTTTCCAAGTCTCGCTTCATATATAATTGAAATACGGAACTATGGAGAGAGCTACTGAACAAAAACTGTTGCTATCTTCGTGAGATTTGCTTCTGCAATCAACGTACAGACACACAGCTGTCCATGAAAACTTTTGGAAGAACGCTATGAGAGAAAATTTTCCCTGCTAATTTCTATAATTGCTTGTCCGGATAACCTTGCCCGTTGTTCTGCTTTTAGTGATCCAGTTTAGGTGCCTCCCGTTTGGATTTTGTTTTGAAAACAAGAACACTTGCCGATTCATGGTGGATGTAAAAACACTCATACATGTATCTTTTTAATATTATTCGTGTATTTTAATAATAAGCAAATAGAAGTGAAAAGAAGGCTACGAGCGTTTTTCAGATTTTGATCAAAAGTGCTTGATGTCCTCACAATGTTAATTTTAACGTTCTTCAAATTTCGACTACGAATGTTTGATCTTCTCATGATGTTGTTCTAATGTTCTTCTGATATGTTTAGATCCAAATCGTAAACGTCTAGTGTCTTCGTAGTGCTAGTTTGGACGTTCTTCGGATCCTGACTACAAACGTCTGATTTCCTTGTGGCACTAGTTTTGGTTTCCTCAGTTCAAGCCCCGTTAATATCGGGCCTCTAGTTCAAACACGCCACTAACTTGCGTCAAAGGATAGAGAAAAATTTGAGAGAGTTCACCAGATAATTGTGCTAGCAATTGCTCTTGTGTGTGACTATTTGATTGAGTTGGTCCTCTCTTGATTGCTTCTCTCGACTCATTAACTCAAAATCCGTTTCAGAGCATTAATTCAGCTGTAACATCTGAATTCGCTTTTAGACTTTGAATTCAGACATAAATTTTGAAACTGTTTCAGAGTATTAATTTGGACATTAATTTTGTAAATATTATTCAAGGTATTAATTTATAATAATTACAAAAATTTATTTTGGGCATTGACTTTGTAACTGTTACAAAATTTTAATAAAACTATTAAGTTGGAAACCGTTTCAGAACATTAATTTGGCTATTGATTCGAACTCACTTTAAATAATAAATACAACAATTAATTCTTGTTTAGAAATGAAACCCGCGATAGCTTTCTCGTGTAGAAATGAAAATTCTTATCCAAAGAATATAAAAAAAAAAAAAAAAAAGAGAATACTAAGATTTAACAATTTAAACATTCTCAATCTTCTTGTTTCTCTAAAAAAAATTGATATTCCACCTATCTCAGTCTTTTTTCTTTTAATTTTTAAAAATATCTAGCACTCTCTACAAATATCAATTCATACAAATGCCTTTTCGAAGTAAATTTTAAACTGGTTTATACACATATATCAAGATATTTGAGATCCTTATTTTGATCAACGAGAAAATAACTATAATCGCCTTCATATGTAAGAATACGTGTAAAATTTAGAGTTGGGAGACTTCTCAAAATAATAATTTCAGGATCATTCATGTTCTATGACAATAAAACCAAAAAGATAATTTGATGATGATATCACATGTTAATTCTAAATGTTTCCACAAGTCATTTTAGTAGAAAATGATAATTATTAAATTATGTTTCTCTTTTACACATGGTAATTCATGATCATGTAGACGCACATACTCACGCAATCAGTTAACACGTCTAGAGGGAATGAAATAAGTCGGATGTGGTTTCAATCCATTAGAAATTGATAGAGCAAACCAAATCTCTCACATGCTTTTTAATGCAATTTTCAATTCTTAGACGAATGAAATAAAAGTTTTAGAACTCAAATACATAAGTAGCACAAAAACTCCTATCATCACTATCTTGCTAATTGTAAGTCTCAAGCTATAAAATCATGTAAAGTGATTATATTAACTACACAAATTATATAATTGACACGAAAATATTCTACATGTAAACGAGTTAAAGTATCGGAGATTTGATCGTAAGCTACTTACTACTTACTAGTCTGATCCTTATATTTCAAAACGGACGACGCAAATGCGAGTTGCTCCCCCTTCATTTAGGAAAAAAAGAATTCAAATGCCTATGTCGTGTTGAGTACTTACTCTAAAGAAAAAACAAAAGATAAAAAAGAAAGGAGAAATAGGGGTGACTGTTAGGGGTGAGCATGGTTCGGGTTGGGCCAGTCCGCCCCTTAACCCTAGAATCAATCCGCACAGTGCTGGTCTTCAATTTTTAGGACCGATGACCGACCCTGTTGAGCTTGGGACCGAGGACTAGACCGATCCAATGGGTTCGGTCCGGTTCTCAGGTCAACCCAGGACCAACCGATAATTTTTTATTTCATTTTTTGTACTCCTTAAAAAAGCAATTAAGAACCGAACTGACCCAATGGGTTCGGTCTAGTTTCAGGGTCAACCCAAGACCAACCAATAATTTTTTATCTCATTTTTTGTATTCCTTGAAAGGACAACTGAGGACGGTACCGACCCAATGAGTTCGATAATGAGCGAGGTCAGCTAAGAAAGGTAAGCGGTGAGGGTCAAGTGGGGTGAGCGTCGAACAAAATGAGCATCGAATGTTGAGCGGGAAGCAACAAGCCAAGCGAGCATCAAACGGCTGTTGAAGGGAGGGTGTTGTGGAGGATCTCGAGCCAGAGTCGAAGGGATCTGGAGTAGAGGTTGTCCAATAATTCTTTTAGGGCGGACCTTAGTGTGCAGACTTGTAGGACTGACTTGAATTGTTTATAAAGTGTGTTTAAATGAAATTGGGTTGTCCTACTTTTTTATCCCATGTTTGTTGTTGTTCGGGGTTTGTTTAATTCGCTTCCGCATGTGCATAAAATAAAAAGGATCGGCGACGCGTCCTGGAAACGTCGCAAATTTTAGTCGACTGCCAATGGATGTGCGCGCGCTCGAGGTTCGGGGCGTGACATGGGAATTCATGATCATTTAGACATATTCTCATACTCTCTATCATTATGTCTATAGGGAATTAAAGAAGGCAGCTACGGTTTCTGTCCATTAGAAATTGATGGAGCAAACCGAATCTCTCAAATACTTTTTAATGCAAGTTTTAATTCTTAAATAAACAAAAAAAAAAAGTTTGAGAACTTGAATACGTAAGTGGCACAAGGAGTCCTATTGTTATAGTCTTGCTAATTGTAAATTTCAAACTACAAAATCACACAACATGATTGGGTTAATCGTGCAAGCTGTAATCGATACGGAAATATTTCAAATTTATACAAGTCATGGTACTAGAGATTTTGATGGTAGGTTACCTTTCGGCTTGGTCCTTGTATTCCAAAAAGGAAGACACAAATGGGGGTTGCTGCCCCTTCATCTAGAGAAAAAAAGTGAACTTGTGCCGTGTTAGGTACTCACTATTTCAAGAAAAAGAAGAAGAAGAAAGAGTGGTAGCTTAACATGTCAAGAACATAAATATTCCTTCATCAATATAACCACAAGGGACGAGATGTGGCCGCTATCGTTTCCATGGAATGCAAGGAGAAGTTCAACGTAACATGGTTCCTTCCCTAGCCCAAGAAAAAGTGACTATTCCCATTTCTTCTCTTCAAAACCGATGTCGTCCGCATGCCCTCGGTTTATCCATTTTCTTTTGTCAACTGTCCTGTGCATGAACAGGCTGACAGCCTTGGAGGCCCTTCACGCCACCCAACATTTACATGTATCATATTTGCAACGACTTTGGGACTGCCGTGGGGCTGCCTGCCTTGCTTTTGCCGCGTCTTTTTGTAATGGGACTTTTGGGTCCTTCCCCTCTGTTTCTCTACCCCCCACGTGTCTTTCTTTCACGCTAACCAAACATTTGCAGGTGCTTTATCTTTTTATTGGTCTCACTTGCCATAATTTAATTCCCTCCCATTAATATAACAACAAATAAGGCTTAAGGTTTCGACTTACGTGCATATGTGAAGCCGCTGTGGACCACTACTCTGGTTTTTCTCTGTAATGTTGATTATCGTGTCCTCCCCCAATTTGAATAATGTTTCCTCTTTTTCTTTTCTTTTTCAGACACGTAATATTGATGCAGCACCCCGTGAACACCACATTAGAAAAAAAAATTGAGAAATAATGAGAGCGAAAGAGGGGGCGCATTGTTTATATATATAATATAGGTGCAACTATCAAAACCTCTAAATTGTTTTTCTTTTGCTGATAAAAAGGAAATTGTTATTCTTTTGCTCTCAAATCCTCCCAATTGTTGACGTAGATTGCTCCGTTATAATGTGAATATGAATATGATATTCTTGACGTGACAAATTTAATTAATAGTTATTGAAAATTGTATCTTTTGGGGCTAAATTACTTTAAAAAGTAACTAACAAACTTTCACAAATAAAAATTTTAAAATATATTTTCTTACAAATAATTGTTTATACTGTTTAAAACAATTAATCAATAAAAAATGTTTTCATCCTCGACAACTTTCTTTACCTAAAGTTATTTCGTAAACATTGTAAGTGATCATTTTTAATGAAATTTTTTTCTTGATTTTTTATTTTATTGAAAAATGTTTTCATTATTAACAATTTCTTCCAAATATATTTTTGTCGACGAAAAATATATTTTTCCATTCATTCATTTATGTAAATTGTACAAACAATCATTTTTATAAAAATATTTTTCCAGATGCTGACTTTCTATGAAACACATGGATTGCAAGAAATTGTATCTTTTCAAGTTTTGCTATTATCGGTTTACCTAGGGTGCGCATGATAAAATTTCTATTTCTCTTTTTCTCTGTTTCCCGGAACAGGTTTGGAACAGAAATCCATTTGGTAACGTAATTTGATTTTTCTATTTTTGGAACAGATTTTTATTCTAGAAATATATTTGAAAAAGAAATCAGAAGCTAAGGGCGTGCATGATAAAATTTATACTTCTCTATTTTCTCGTTTTTTTTGTTCCTAGGAACGGGTTTGGAACATAAATCCATTTGGTAACGCAATTTGTTTTTTCTATTTTTTGAACATATTTCTATTCCAAAAATAGATTTGAAGAAGAAATCAGAAGCTAAAAATTTTAACTTCTCAATTTCTGAAATAGAAATTGAGAAATCAATTTTTGGCCAAAAATCAATTTTTGTTCTAGAAATTTTATCATGCGCACCCTAAAATTTTTAACTTCTCAATTTTTGAAGTAGAAATTGATAACTAGAAATCAATTTTTGTTCCAGAAATTTTGTCATGGTCACCCCTAATGACCATCAAAATATAGAAATTAATGGGTTTTATTTATTTATTATTTATTTCTGTCGCTGTTCTTAACCAAGTTGAATTCTTAATCTGTAATTGCTGAAAACGACTTTAGATTTTTGGACCTGTACAATACGCTAAGATAAATTTCCTTTCTTGGATAATAAGGGCATCCAAACTCATGGCTCGACCATTTTCCTTGAATGCATACAAAACGCTTCATTCCCATGGCACAAGACGTAGGAAAAGCAAGAATCGCCATACCATCTACAACTCAATAGAAAAGCTGAAATCAAATTTCACTACATCCAAAGATCTACACCTTTTCTACTTCTGTTAGCTAAAAAAGAACGAGAGGGTGAAAAAATTACTTAACGAAGAACTGATCGATTTTTGTATACGTTAATCTGTAACTCAAACAGGAAAAGCTAAAGGTTAACCACTGAGATCCACATACCACTGTTATGCTCAAACATTTTGCTTCCGACTCCGAGCAAATGAAGTGACAAACGCAAACGAAGATGTACCCTTGCCAAGAGCACCAAGGAAACTTGAGGGTAAAATTGGTAGGAGGATACAATATATCAGCAATTTCTGTTCACAGTTCTATCTTAGAGATGCCAATTTGAAAAATGGCACATACTTTTTGAAAATACAATGTCTACATCTATTGCCATAGTCATTTATCAATAGAATGAATTTTTTAGGAAATGGTAATGACGACGATGACGACGATGACGACAAATCTTTTATTGTAAATTTCAAACTACATAACCGCAAAATGTGATTAGGTTCACCGTGTAAGCTATGTAATCGATACGAAAACATTTTAAATGTAAATGAGTCAAAGTACTAGAGATTTGGTCGTAGGCTACTTGTCGGCACGATCCATGTATTCCAAAAAGGACGGCACAAATGGGAGGAAGAAGAAGCAGAAGAAGAAGCAGCAGGAGTAGTGACTAAATATGTCAAGAACATAAATGTTTTAGCATTAACATATCCACAACGAACAATATGTTGCTTCTTTAATTGTCGCGTAATTCAACAAAGAAGATCAACGTAACATGGCCCCTTCCCTAGCCTAAGAAGAAGTGGCTATTCCCATTTCTTTTCTTCAAAACTGTGTCGTCTGAACCTATCGCTATTATATATAGTCCGATTCCCTCGGTTTCTCCATCTTCTTCTGTCTACCGTCATGTGCATGAATATACTACCGATGCCGAGGTCGATTAAAGTAAACTCCCGACAAATTCGGGACTGCCATGGAGGTCTTTCACGCCACCCAACATTTGCATGTATTATATTTTCACGTTCCAATGAAAATGAAAACAAAAAACTCAATAATTTTCCAAAAACGAAAAGGCTACCTGCTCTGCTTTTGTCGCTTCTTTTTGGACCGTTAGGGCTTTTGGGTCCTTCCCTTATTTTTCTGTACCCCATGCATCTTCCTTTCGTTCCACCAAACATTTGCACATGCTTTGTCTTCTCATCGGTCGATTCCATTCCCATTTGCTATTATTTGATTTCCTCCCATAAACATGACAACAAATGAGGCTTGAGGTTTCGACTTTCATGCATGTGAAATGATTATAATTTCCTTTCTTAATTTGACTTATGTTTTTTTTCCCAGACATGTAATGTTGATGTAGAACCATGTGACTGCCACATCAGAAAAAAATTAAAATAAGTAAGAAAGGGAGAGGGGGCGCATCAACCCCAACCCACGTGCCCACCGTCCAGCACATTTTTGTTTAATATACATATACACACATATATATTTATATATTTCTCCATATTTGTCGGGTGCAACTATCAAGCACTCCAAACTGTTCTTCTTTTGTTGATAAAAACGAAATTGTTGTTCTCTTGCCATTCAAATTCTCTGTTTTTACGGGTATGTGAATATGATGTTATTGACGTGACAAATTTAGTTGATAGTTATTGAAATTGTGTCTGTTGGGTGTAAATAAACTAAAAAGGAAACGGACAAACTTTCACATTAAGAGTTTATTTGTCATAAAAAAATAAATAATTTAAAAAATACTTTCTTACAAATAATTGTTTACATGGGTTAGAATAATTAATTAATACAGAATAATTTCATCCCCAACAATCTTGTATATCTAAAGTTATTTCGTAAATGATATAAGAGATCATTTTTTACAAAAATACTTTCCAAATTATTGACTTTGTTGAAATTTTCCTTATCAACAATTTTTGCCTAATATTTTCATTGTATAAGGGATATATTTTTCATTCGTTCATTAATGAATATTATAAAAATGATCATTTTTAAGAAAATATTTTATCAAACGTTGATTTTCCATGAAACATATTCATCCTAAGAGACTGTATCTTTTCAAGTTTTCCCATTACCAATTTACCTAATAACCCTGGAAGTATACACATTAGGGGTTTCTATTTCTGCCACTGTTCTTAACCACTGTTGAATTCTTAACTTTTAGTTGCTGAAAATAAGTTCAAATTTTTGGACGTCTATGGTACGATAAAGTAATTCTCCTTTTATGGATGATAAAGGTATCCAAACTTTTGGGTCGACTATTTTTCATTAACACATGCAAAACGCTTCATTCCCTTGGCAAAAGATGAAGGAGAAGCAAGAATCGTCCATACCGTCTATAACTCAATTAAAAAGCTGAAGTTAAATTTCACTACATCCAAAGATTTATACCTGTTCTAGTTCTATCAGCTGAAAAAGAAAGAGAAGGTGAAGGAATTGCTTAAGGACAAGCTGATCGATTTCCGTATACCTTAGTCTGTAACTAAAACAGGAAAAGCTAAAGGCCAACCACTGAGATCCACATACCGATGTTATGCTTCCAACTCCGAGCAAATGAAGTGACAAATGCAGACGAAGATATACTCTTGCGACGGGCACCAAGGAAACTTGAAGGCAAAATTGGAAGGAGAATACAATCTATCAGCAATTACCCTTCACAGCTGCCTGACATTGCCATAGAAGCACCCACTTTCTTTCTAAAAAAACCAGCTGACTATGGATCCACTTCGACTATCAATGAGAAGCTTCATTAATTAGGATATGCAAACTCTGATCAGATACCTGAAGTCGAAGGAATAAAAGCAAAAGTCATAACCCCCTTACAATTATGCAATCATTTAGATGAGACACCGGATTCTTAAAATTTTCAACAGGCTTATGGCTCTGCCCGTAGATCACGTAGAAGGGCAAGCCAACTACTGCAATCGCTGTACAGGTGAAAATGATTTGAAGCCTCAACATCTGGTGCTGCCTAGTAGACACCTAAGCGTATTTCGACCCATCAAGGCTTCAAATGCAGTTTCCTCTTAATGAAATGCTCATACAAACTTCGAATATCCCGAAAGTCAAGAGAGCATGGCCAGTTTAATGGGAGTAGCCATGAGCCCCAGTTGTTTTACCTTTCAAGAATTTATGTAACATGTTGCTTGTGTTGGACATAGGGTCCTTGCACTTTCTGCTGCTACCTACATGGATTCCATTTTGAAACCGATCCTATGATGTATCCAAGCATCTCAGTCCATATCAAGAATTCCTAATATCTGTTGAGAACAAAGCATGCCGCAGTAAAAAAGAAATACTTAACCAGTCAGGAAACTCCTAGCAATATTCTTTCAAAAGCTAGTGTTGTGTTAGATTTTGAACAAACAATTGCACTATAAATAAATATCATGATGACCACTTGAGAAAGGCAATAACTTCATGAAACAAGTAACCTCGTCAATAAGAAGTTCCAAGTTTGAATAATGGACATCAATATTGATGAAAAAAATTTAAGTTAGCCATTGTTCAAATACACTATTTAAGAGACCATGACAAGATTTGATTTAAGGATAGAATTATCGTTACGTGACAAGTTTTCATTAACATGAAAACATGACATGTCTTAGAAGCTTTTATGTGTCTTAGCAATGCCATTTTTCTAAATGCCATCATACTTTTTGAAAATATAATGTCTACATTTACCGCCATAATCATTTGCCAATAAAATGAATTTTTTAGGAAACTGTGACAACGATGACAGCAACAAATTTTATTGTAAATTTCAAACTACATAACCACGTAATGTGATTAGGTTTACTGCATCTAGCTGTGTAAACAATACGAAAATATTAAAAATGTAAACGAGTCTAAGTACTAGAGATTTGGTCATAGGCTATTTGTCGGCTCAATCCTTGTACTCCAAAAAGGATGGCACAAACAGGGTTTCTTCCCCTTTATTTAGAAAAAAAAAATGAATTATGTCATGTTGGTACTCACTATTTCGAAGGACAAAAGAAGAAGAAGAAGAAAGAGTAGTAACTTAATATGTCAAGAACATAAATGTTTTAACGTTAATATCTGCACAAGGAACGATATGTTGCCTCTTTAATTGTCACGTAATTCAAAAGTAGTTCAACGTAACATGGCCCCTTCCCTAGCCCAAGAAGACGTGGCTGTTCCCATTACTTTTTTTTCAAAACCGTGTCGTCTGTACTCAACGCTATTATATATAGTCCGATGCCCCCGGCTTCCCCGTCTTCTGTCTACAGTCATGTGCATGAATATGCTACTGATGTGGAGGTCGATTGAAGTGAACTCCCGACAACTTCGGGACTGCTGTGGAGATCTTTGAGGCCACCCCACATTTGAATGTGTTATATTTCCATGTTAAAATGAAAATGAAGACAAAAATATGAATAATTTTCTAAAAACGAAACAGGGCTACCTGCTTTGCTTTTGTCGCTTCTTTTCGGACCCATTAGGGCTTCGGTTCTGGGTCCTTCCCCTCTTTTTCTGTGCCCCACGCATCTTCCTTTCATACCACCGAGCATTTGCACATGCTTTGTCTTCTCATTGGTCGATTTCAATGCCACTTGCTATTATTTGATTTCCTCCCATAAACATTTACAATAAATGAGGCTTATGGTTTCGACTGTCGTGCATATGAAATGATAATGATTTCCTTTCTTAATTTGACTAGTACTTTATTTTTTCCAGACACATAATGTTGACGCAGCATCACATGACATGACCGCTACCTTAGAAAAAGATTAAAATCAATACAAGAGGCGGAGGGGGCGCGTCAACCCCATCCCACGTGCGCTCTGTCCAGCACACTTTTGTTCAAAATATATATACATATGTATATACACACACACACACACACACACACACACACAGATATATATATATATATATATATATATATATATATATATTTATATCTCCATATTTGGCGGGTGCAACTATCAAGCACTCCAAAATGTTCTTCTTTTCAAATCCTCCCAAGTGTTAGTATAAATTTCTCATATAAATATTATATCATTGACGTGACAAATTTAGTTGATAGTTATTGAAACTGTATCTTTGGTTGTAAATTATCTAAAAAGGAAATTAACAAACTTTCACATTAAGAATTTGTTTGTCATAAAATAATACATAATTTTGAAAATATTTTCTTACAAATAGTCGTTTACATTGCTAACAATAATTAATTAATATAAAATAATTTCATCCTCAACAATCTTCCACATCTAAAGTTGTTTTGTAAACGATATAAGAGATCAGTTTTCACAAAAATATTTTCCATATTATTGATTTTGTTGAAAGTCTTTTCATTATCAACAATTATACCTAATATTTTCGTTGATGATGGATATATTTTTCATTTATTTGTTAATGAAAGTTATAAAAACGATCATTTTCAACAAAATATTTTTCCAAACATTCATTTTTCACGAAACATATTCATCCCAAGAGGCTGTATCTTTTCAAGTTGTCCTATTACTGATTTACCTAATAACTGTGAAAGTATACACATTAAAGGGGTTTCTATTTCTGCCATTGTGCTAAACCAAGTTGAATTCTTACTCTATAGCTGCTGAAAATAACTTTATATTTTTAGACGTTTATGGTACAAGAAGATAATTTTCGTTTCGTTGATTATAAAGGTATCCAAACTTTTGGCTCTACTATTTTTCATGAATGCATGCGAAACGCTTCATTCCCTTGCAAAAGACTAAGGAAAAGCAAGATCATCCATGTTGTCTCAATAAAAAAGCTGAAGTCAAATTTCACAACACCCAAAATTTACACCTGTTCTAATTTTGTCAGCTGAAAAAAGAAAGAGAGGGTGAAGATATCATTTAATGACAAGCTGATCAATTTCCGTATACCTTAATCTATAACTCAAATAGCAAAAGCTGAAGGTCAACCACTGAGATCCACATACCACTGTTATGCTTTAACATTCTGCTTCCTACAGCGAGCAAATGAAGTGACAAATACAGACGAAGATAATCTCTTAGCGAGGGCGCCAAGGAAACTTGAAGGCAAAATTGGAAGGAGAATACAGATGTTCAAACTTTGATCAGATACCAGACCAGTTTGATGGGAGTAGCCATGAGCCTCAGTTGTTTTACCTTTCAAGAATTTATGTAACATGTTGCTTGTGCTTGGACACAGTAAGAGTCCTTGTAATTTCTACTGCAACCAACATGGATTCCATTTTGAAACCACTCCATACGATGCATCCAAGCATCTTAGCCAATATCAAGAATTCCTAATATCTCTCAAGAACAAAGCATGCCGCCGTAAAAAGGAATACTTAACCAGTCAGAATACACCTGGCAATATTCTTTCAAAAGCTAGTGTTATATTAGATTTTGACCAAACAATTTTCGTGGATTGTACTCCAAATTAATAGCGTGATGACCACTCAAGTAAGGCTGCCACATCCTGAAACAAGTAAGCTCGTAAATAAGAAGTTGCAAGCTTGAATGATGGACATCAACATTGGTGAAAAAATTTAAGTTAGCTAGTGCTTTGATATACTATTTAAGAGACCACGACAAGGTTTGGCTTGAGCATAGAATCACTGCTATGGGACGAGTTTGCATTAATGTGAAAACATGGCATATCTCTATTTGAAGAAGTTTTCCCGTGTCTTTGAGATGCCATTTCTTAGAAAGGCACATACTTACTGAAAATGTAATGTCTGCCTTTATCGACATAATCATTCACCAAGAAAAAGAGATGGTGGTGAATATGTTCCGCATAGTCTGATCAAGAAACCAATACAGTTTCTCACACAAACAGCTCTCAATTCTCCATCAGACGTAGGAAACGAATCATATTCAACTCACCAAATATAATAATCTTAGATAAAATTCATCTTCTTACAGAAAGAAAGTGAGAAAATTTTATACAATGCTTATCTCACCGCTCCACTTTTCCATGACCCCAAAGTAGGGCGTGTTCTTGATTGCAATATTGAAGACGCACAGAGTCATATGTAGTGTTAAACAACATACTACTACTCATTTTGCTCAATCCAGAAGGGCACAAATTTCAGTCCTAATGGAATTCTCTATATCACATGCACTGTTCGTAACTCGTAGCTTAAGAATCCTGTACATCTAATTAACCTTTATGACGAATTCTTCAAAGCATGAGATGAATGGTGACTTACTCATGTTTGATTCCATCAACCTAGTTTTGACTTGCATCTTATCTTGTTCAAAGGGTTTTGTTTGATATTTAATGATCTTAGATTTCGCGTAGCATGTTTCTAAAAGGTTTATTTAAACATGAGCCAAACTTGAAATCAAATGAATCTTGACCCGTTAAATCCTTAACTAGTTACTGTTAATCTTGATTGTCCATTGTTTTCACCGTAAACAGCATGGACGTTCCATCCTTGAGATGGCTGCATGTTTATCATGAATTGGAGCATTTCAGAGTACATTGGATTCCTCATATAAAGTAACATTTCTGGGCAAGTCTGATGCCAATAATAATAGCATCATATGACTGAACAAAGGAACTAAAGAGAGTTAGCCTTGTAACTTAATGACGCATTTTGATCTTATAGTATTTGGGCCTGTTCATCAAGGTTTGATTGAAGAGCATCTGATTCATGTAACATGATTAATCGGTTTAAGGGAGAGGTGGACGTCATAGTTAAAAAAGATGGTGACTATATATTCTTTGATATATCAACTTTTTGCTCCATTAATTGAATGGACGTGGCTTTTTGAAAGTAATAATCCATTGAAGACAGTATCATATCACGGAGTGGACTTAGCTTAAGATCATAAGCTTTTTTACTTGTTAACAATTTTTTTTTTATTTAATTGTGGATTCTGGACACATGTATTCAATGCAATTAGCTCAACTTACAAGAAAACAAGGGAAGCTCTTTGCAGAAATGTTGCCATAAAAAACCTCGTTGCTGTACTTAACGAAAGACATATTTAGAGCGCAGAGGTTATAGGATACCGCCCACTCAAGGTACAGATGAAACTCATCCTTCATCCGTTGATGTGGCAATCACTATTTCTTGTTATAGAAGTACTTTTCGAAAAACATATCACTAAAAATGAAGAATCCACCGAAGAATCTAGATAAATACCTCTTCCCTCAGCAACATGACTAGGCCTATGGAATTTCAGCTCAATAAATGGGGGAAGCCCAGAACTATTTAACTACTGAAGCGTACAACCTTAACTACTTAAGACAACACAATCTTGCGTAACGTGGATGATGGAAGAGAGCAGGAGCACTCGGAGAATAGAAGTTGAAAAAAAAGAAAAAAGGATAGCTAACCCATCATAATCTCTTGAGTACAAATTACTCTATTTTCCTCTGGCATGGTGGATTAAGTGTAAAATCACTCATAAAACAGTTATTCCCTAATTCTTTTAAGGCTTGTAGCAAGCCGATACAATTCCAAGATATTTATTTATTTATTTGTATACTGGTTACGACAAAATTCAATGAACTTTAATATATGGTTTGGAGATCTTAAGATTGGGAAATGGAACGGTGTAATATTTCTTCATTTTTCTTTACATGAGGGTGTGAATCACACTGAAGATAAGGATCATTTGGTCTTTGTCTATTGATAGGTATTTTCAATCCAACTATATACCAATCTGTCATTTCTGAGACAAATATGAGTGAGGAGGCCAGTTTTCCATGGAGACAATCTAGTAAAGGAAGTTCCTCAAAGAGTGGCTTTCTTTCCCTAGAGCCAGAAGGCTGTTTGGAACAGCATTTTGACAATCAGTAACGAGCTGAACGGCCTTGATTCTGGTTTTAGGCGCTTTTGTAAGTCTGCCTAGGGTTGTTATGAACAAGGATGTTGAGAGCAATCATCCACTGATGGCGTTCTCGGTTGAGTTTTCTACAGTTAAGAACAAGGTTGTTAGCAGCGGGATCCTACTTATCATCAATGAAGTTGTCTAAGGGATCGGATTTTAACATCAGATGGTGGACTGCAAGATCCTGAAAATTACGCCAACAATACAAATATCTTGGATAGTCCTAGGAAGCATTAAAACTATAAAATGTTGTGAATTTATGGTTTATATACCACATGTACATAAAAAAATCAGTATTTCTATTACCTGAATATCAAATATACATAATTAAAGGTCAAAGTATGTCAAAGAGGATCAATAGGACTGCATCAATCCTATGATTTTTCTTAGCTTAGGATCGGGACCATGTAAAGATCGTAGCTAATTAAGGTCCTTAAGATTCCAATCATTTCTTAAAAATGAACTCCAGGCATGGATAAGAATGCATGTTAGCAAATGCAAGTAGAAGAAGAGATTGAAAGATTCCATTCTTCTAGCCGTGTTATTGCTGATTTAACGAGAGAAATATGAGATACTTATAGAAGGAGAATCATTTTTCAGAGGGGCGGCTACCTTCAGTAACTTTTCTACAAGTAGTCTGTCTTGTGCTTTCCAATAGAAAATGTCATCTTGCAATATGACTTTGACGCATTGCCAACTGAAGAATCATAGAGTACTTCCAAAACAAGGAGGGAAGAAGTTGACAGCATGATTTTGATACATGCAGATCGAACTTATATCCAGAGTTCTATTTCGGCCTCTCATCTCATTCTCAGGCGGTTCTTTAGCTTTGACTATAGGATCTTCTAAACCTCAAGCCCATCACAAGTAAATAGACAAGTTGATGACTCTACCAAGCATCCCAACATAAAAGAAAATCTCCTTATAGATCACACATAAATTGCGCCTCGTATAATAAACTCCAGCAAAAAGGACCTATGTATTTACTACCGATCCATGCTTTAGAGGGGAAAGGTACCAAAAAATTCATAAACCTTTTGTTGGTACTAATTTAGGTATAAACCTTTCAATCAAATCAATTTAGTCCTAAACCTAGTGCCGGCCATGACAAGTAGGAGGTTAATGACTTTGGCTTAAATTGACAGAATAGGTTGAATTGGCATCAATATGAAAATGTTTATGACTAAATAAATCCAATTGAAAGATTTATTATTGAATTGATACTAATATAATAGATTTAATATTTTTTTGGTGCTTTTCCATATTTTAGAGCTTAAGAAAGGCCACCAATTGCTCAAGGAGATGCCAGAGGTTTGCCAAAAAATCATTAATCCCGACAAATTTAGGTGTCCTCTTGTCAACCTAAAGAATATTACATTAACTAAAGACCTTAAAGGTCCTTTCTTGGAGTAATCTTTAGCTACAGCAATGGTATACTACCTCTCTCAATTATAGAGTATAAAAAAGAATATTATTCCTCACGACAAACGAAGTAAAACAAGCCAGTGAACCACAGGAGAAAATACAGAAGCATGGGAAGAAGCCCCACTACAATTCTTCTCGCTTGAGCATCTCTCGCTCTCATTCATGGAACTAACAACTTGAGACAGATGCCGCCAGCGATGACGTTTTCCCTTTAATTGCTGGTGAATGAGGCTTAAACATAGGCCGTCAAATGAGTGAGCTGAGTCGAAAATGGTTTGACTCAAATTTACTCATTTAATTTATATCACAATTTATTATGATACAATTTTAATTACACATACCCAATCCGACCCATCCAAGATTCAACTCAATCCAGACTCCAATTCTTAGCAATTTCTCTTCTCAAATTGGTGGTTGCAAAGAATGGGCGACTTTGTGAACTGGCTTGTCAAGTCGGTAAGAGAGCTCGAGTCGGGATTGAGAGTAAGTTTATGGACGGCCCCGTGAAAATGGCAATGTGGCAAAGGGTGGTGGAAAGAAAAGACTATTTGGGTCAGTCTAGCCCAACCCAGAGGCAGAGAGAAGCCGAGGTCTTGACTAAATTTTGGGCCGTTACATATATCGCATAGTACTGGTTTTTTTGGGTCTGAATATTCTAGAACTGGTTGAAGTAGGTTTTGTCGTAATTTAGTTGGCTTTTGGGAAAATTATATAAGTGTAATAAAGTTGTATATTTATGATATCGACAAAGGCAAAAATATTACAATGCACATTTTTAAGTAACGAATCTCTAAGTAGCTTTCAGTATATTAGGGTACATATTCTTATAATTTGAGACATTTTTGTAAACTACATATATACTATTGCAACGTTGCGATTATTTTAATTTTTTTCTGTCCTACATTAATTAGATTTTTTATATATTTTTTATGTCATAATATCTAATATTGGGCCGCTGACGAGAGTATCATAATTTGAATACTAATTACATTATTTTGCTTATATGGGGAAAATAGGTTGCACGTTACCTGATCTTTCACAATATATGATTTCCATTTTTTGCTTTGTTTAGTGTTTCAAATAGTCACCATGTAATTAGTTATTAATTCAAGAGCCCTTCCGCTATTGCATGCATCAATCATGTTCTCGCATATATTTTATAAAAGAACTCTTGAGTAAGGAATGGATGAAAACAAATTTTGATTGCTAGGAAATTGAGTAATTACTTATGGCTTTTAATTCATATGTTTAATAATCAATTAACACCTTTTATTTTTCACCATACCTCATTTTATTAAATATAATGTTTCAATAGTTTAATAAAAAATTATAAGCTCTTCTGTATTGCTTGCATCAATCATGTTTATGCATAAACGTGAAAAAGGAACTCTCGAGTAAGGAATGAATGAAATAATATCCGATTTCCTCTTGTAAGGAAATTAATTAATTACTTATGATTTTTAATTGTTATATTTAGATAATTAGTTTACCTCTTCTTATTTCTCCTCGTTTCTTCATTTTATTAAATATTATGTTTCGATGGTTAAGTAAATATTTGTGAGCTCTTTACATTGCCCCTATAAAAAAAATGAGAATGCACAAGATTTGGACACGCACTTATCAAAGTCTATCCTATCCAATCATGTAATAATCCTAATCGGAAAACGTTTCCCCCTTATTCTTCTTGAAGATACCGTTAACATGTGCTTTTTCGGATTTGGCGACAGATACTTAGTCGAGAAACAAGGAATTCTTAAGTTGCCAACTCCGGGGGTTTGACATCTTCTTGGGCCAACTTTCATTTAAAAGAAAATTCTTGAGAACCTTCATGTCCCTTGTGTTTAGCTTCTCTAAATTAACAATAGCGGATTTCCAATATCACCGCTATATAACCACATAAAGTGAACTTCTTCAAAACCCAACTTGCTCAAATTGGGTAAGGCCCCGTAACAGAATACACAATGGTCACCACCACAGACCCCAAACATGACCGAGTGAGCGAATTGAGAGCATTAGATGAGACTAAGGCTGGAGTCAAAGGCCTCGTGGATGCCAGTATCACCCAAGTCCCCTGCATATTCATCCGACTGCCCGACAGCATGGCCTGCGGCGAGGATTACGTGGACATGCCGGTGATCGACCTAGGATGTGCAAATGCGGGCCCACCTGTCTCGAGGAGACACTGCGGAATATCGGGCAAGCACTGGAAAAATGGGGTTTCTTCCAGGTGATCAACCATGGGGTCCCTGAGACCCTCTTGGAGGAGGTGATAAGGGTCGCGCAGGTCCTTCGAGCAGGAGACGGAGGCCAAGAAAGGATTCTACACCAGATATTTCACGAAATGGGTCATATACAACAGCAACATGGCCCTTTATAATGCGGTAGCTGCTGATTGGAGGAACAGCATACTTTGTTCCATGGGACCACAGCCCCCACAACCCCCCCAACCCCCCAATGACTTCTCTTGCGTTTTTCACCTTTCAGAAAAGGGAAAATTCATGAACAAATTCGCAAAGTGAATTAACAAAGATAGTTTGCGAAAGAATTGCAATAGTTCATACTGGTGCAAGGCAACTGCTTTTTGCTGGATAGTACGTTGCAAGGAAATTGCTTTAATCAAGGGCTAAACTAGCAAGTAAATGATACGTAAGTGATTCGTGTACATTTCCATTAACGGTGGGAATAGGGTTGAACACTGAGGAAATGAAAGTGTCCAGTCCTTTGTTCAGTTGGCTAAAGCAATTGCTATCGCTGAATGTGTACGACATTTCCCACCTGAGTTCCGCTGCACATGTCGTAGCATATGAGCTTCCATCGAGTCTCATCAGTGAGACGGATCAGTAAGACGTTGATCATTTTCACTGACGGGAACCTCAGAGGTGGTTATTTCATTCTTTTTGGGCAGAAAATAGGATGTTCCTTGGTGGTTGACTTTATTTGCATTCTAGCGATAGCAATACCAAGCTTTTGCTCCCGAATTGATACAAAATACCAATACACTTTCTGATGTTCTCTGGGAATCTGTCCGACCATACTTTTACGGCATCAGTTTTCTAATGCCGCAAAAATTCTCTAGCAGAGATATGCGAATGGAGTACTCAAAGCAAGTGATGAGAGTGGGCTCGTCTGTTTAAGCTCTTATCAGAAGCGCTATGACTCCAACCAAATCACTTGGAGGAGATGGAATGTGGAAAAGGACACTCGATCATGTGCCGCTACCATCCATCATGCCCCCAACCCAAGTTGACCCTGGGTGTGACAAAGCATTCAGACAAAGACTTCCTCACAATTCTACTCCAAGATCAAATTGGAGGACTTCAATAGCTTCATGAGAACCAATGGATTAACGTTCCTCCAATTCCTGGAGCACAAGTGATCAACATCGGAGATCTTTTGCAGGTAAGTAGCTTTGGCCACATATCATTGTTCAACTCTGAGCTTCTCTAAAACTGTGTTTTGATTGATCGACACACTGGGATCCTCTTCTGGCCCTTTATTACTGTACTTTCTCATGTGGTAAGCTAGTTAAAGAGCTCTTAAGAATTTACCAAGGCATCTTCCCTAGCAATAACAAAAATTTCTTCATAATCTGCACCTCTATTTGGTAGGACGAATCTGCATTTACCATTCCCGAATGCCTTGTGCATCAAGTGTGCTAACAGAGCTATTTGACTGATCCAGACTTGATATTAACTTGGTTGTATCATGCCAGCCCTCACAAGGACGGGCTCAAAATTGTCTAAATGAGAGATGTATAAGAAGCACTTTTAACAGGAACGGTAATTGTGGGTCCTAGAAATTCTGCAGTTTTCTGTAAACATAAACATGAAGATTGCAATCATAGAAGTATTTGGAATATATATCCATTCATTTCTGACCTGAGAACTGACAGACTGAGAACAGTTCACTAATTGTTGCATACGCAGCTCATAACGAATGACCAGTTTAAGAGTGTCGAGCACCGAGTCATGGCAAACAAGAGAGGCCCGAGAGTGTCGGTGGTGTGCTTTTTCAGCCATACTCCTCAGCCATCTTCAAGGCTGTATGGACCCATCAAGGAATTAATATCACAGACAACCCACCAATCTACAAGGAGACTACACTTCCAAACTACACTGCCTGTTACATATCCAAAGGGCGTATATGGAACTTCTGCCCTTCCTGATTTCAAGCTGTAGACCTTTTAATCAGGAAGATGAGGAGATAATGGGCGAGGGATATTCATGGTATTAGGTGGGATTTGTCTTCATTTGCTCTGTTAGTGGAAGGCAACTTTTTCACGTGTTTGCATCTGAAAATAAAAGTCTGTCTGGTGTTCATCTATGTAAAACTACCAAAGAACAGGATTGCCTTTCTTCACTGCTTGGTCACTAACGCCTATATTGTTTCATTTGATAGCACCTTTGCTAAAAAACAAAGGTCCTTTTCAAGCCAAAGCTGAACCTGAAAAAGAACACAACATAGAGGGAGAGGAAGATTAACACATCCTGCAATCAAATGGAAAGAAAGATGCTATCTTTAGATAAAACTGTGTTGAATACTCGTATGACAGTTAAAACACTAATCTACCACAGAAAAAAAATATGAACTTTTGGGAACATTTCTGTTTGGTTCAGCTTCGACTTCCACTTTGTTTATTGGCGGCAAGGATAAAAAGTGGAATTTTTGCCAGCCTTCAACTTGCTCAACAACAACCAGAATCAACCGCAAGGCAAAAATCTATGTACACTTAGACGACAATGAATCGTCCTGTCATCTATCAATGGTCAACTCTGTCCCAACAGATATTTTTTCTTTCCATAAATTGCAAAACTTGTGTACTAGCCGCCTGGTCCCCCAAAGAATCAGCCACTATTAAACAGCATTGTCATTTTTCTAAGCAAGTGGTAGCTCATAGGCTATGACTTTCTCCTTCCATTTTTATCGACCTCATTATTGTAAAGTCATATGGAACAACCCAATGTGATGTCACTGTTATCTTATCTCCATCTCTCAGCTATAAAAAGGGGGCTGCTCATGTCATGCATTGCTGTGTCTCCATAACATTCAATTCATAATTCAAGCTCATATCGAACAAAATCACTTGCACATCGAATTGAATTGCAGTAGAGAGAGAGAGAGAGAGAGAGAGAGAGAGAGGGGAACAATGTCTACCATCGATTTGGCCTCGGTAGAGCAGAGCTATGACAGAGCGAGCGAGCTGAAAGCGTTCGACGACTCGAAAGCCGGCGTCAAAGGCCTCGTCGACGCCGGGATCACCGAAATCCCCAGAATCTTCATCCGACCGGACGAGACATCCGAAGACAGCTCCGGATCGAACGGCGGTACCGAGAATCTCAGCGTCCCGGTCATCGACCTCGGCGGGATCGACCGCGACCCGGCCAAGAGGAAGGAGGCGATCGAGATGATGCGGCGCGCGTCGGAGACGCTGGGGTTCTTCCAGGTGGTGAACCACGGGGTCCCGGCGGCCGCGATGGAGGAGATGAAGGAGGGGGTGAGGCGGTTCTACGAGCAAGACGACGAGGCGAAGAAGGCGTTCTACACGCGGGACGTGACGAGGAAGGTGGTGTACAACAGCAATTTCGACCTGTACACGGCGGCGGTGGCGAACTGGAGGGACACCTTCTTCTGCTACATGGCGCCGAGCCCGCCGTCGCCGGAGGAGCTGCCGGAGGTTTGCAGGTATGTGCCGTTCGTCACTGAGTCGCCGACTCCATTTTTGGGATGACTTTCGTTTTTAAATCTATTTCTATTTCGCTGAAACACCTAAAAAAATCTTAATATAGAAAGTAAATTTAGAGATAAATATATTAAAAATCCTAATATTTATCATGAAAGTGTAATTTAATCCTAAAGCTTAAAAAAACAAAAATGTAAATGTATCAAGTTCTAAAACTTATCATAAAAATACAACGGAATCTTAAACTTTCAAAAAGTGAAATTAATAAAAGACTTGATTAAATAAATTTGACAAATTTTATTATTTAATAGTAATTTTTTAAAGTACTTTTGCAATAAGTTTTATGCCTTTCAATACATTTATTCCATAATTTTATAAGTGGATCTAATTTAATTGACTTTCATGACTAAATTTGTAGGGACATACTGATAGATTACTCCAAGCAAGTGATGAGCTTAGGCGGGTTGCTGTTTGAGCTCTTGTCCGAGTCTCTTGGGTTGAGATTGGACCGCCTTCGGGAGATGGACTGTGCGGAGGGCCTTGTGGTCATATGCCACTACTACCCAGCGTGCCCAAGACCCGAGTTGACGATGGGGACGAGCAAGCACTCCGACAATGACTTCCTCACAGTGCTCCTGCAGGACCACATCGGAGGCCTCCAGATCCTTCATGACAACTGCTGGGTCGACGTCCCTCCGGTCCCTGGAGCTCTGGTGGTCAATGTTGGTGACCTCCTACAGGCAAGTTTCCCTTGCCGTTTTATTTGATTCGACCATATTTTTATATCTAGCAATATTAGACGTAACATTTAACTACTTGCAAGCAACCCCTCGGATCAATGAAAACGACGTCACCATGTCAATTGTCTTTAGAGAAAATAGCGCCGGAAGTTAATTTCGAAGGGCATTAACAAAGCATTGCTAGCACACGGTCTGATATCACCGAATACAAAGTATCAGGTCAATTATCAAAACACCTGAAATTTATGTGAACAGCATGGGCGATATCTCGGGGATTCTGGGAGATACTCTTTGCCAAGGGATTTCTTGCTCTTGGCGAGCATTTTGGTAATGGGGTGGATGCTAATGATGTCTGTCCCTCTTATTTCTTCCTTTCAGCTGATAACGAACGACAAATTCAAAAGCGTGGAGCATAGAGTGTTAGCAAACCCAGTGGGGCCGAGGATCTCGGTGGCCTGCTTTTTCAGCACAAGCTTCCAACCGTCGTCGAAGCTTTTCGGGCCGATTAGGGAACTGTTGTCTGAGGACAATCCTCCGATCTACAGAGAGACCACAGTGAGGGACTATCTTGCCTACTTCAAGGAACATGGCCTTGATGGAACTTCCCCTCTGAGTTTACATTTTTCTTCTAAGGAAGAGATGCACAATCCTTCTTGAACAATTAATGGCATCACTACAAATTTTAGAATTTCGATTTGCTTGCAGTGTAATAGCCATGTCGCTGTAGCTTTGTATTGATTGTCTATAAAATAAAATTCCTATTCATGCTACCATTGTACCAACATATCATACTTTAATCTGCAGAACTTGATTCGATAATAATTTGCAAATGGGGATTGCACTTGGACATCAGTTTCGGAACTGGCCATGGCCTGTCGGACACAGATATATATGATGCTCATTGAGTTTCGAAGTACTCAAGTACAGAAGATGAGTTGGCTAACTGATAATTTTCTCATGACTTTGCGCAGTCAAAGATGATGAGCCTGTTTACAATTTTCTGACTGCTTCTTCGACTTCTTCGACTTCATCACTTCTGTTATTTGAAGCCATTCGTTTCCCAAATGCTTTTCCGATATACCTGCGTTTGACCAGCACTACTTAGAAAATGCCAAACTAAAATCTAGAAAGTCAGACGAACTGGCTGCACAATAATAACCTGTCGCTTCTTGGCCTTTCTCTTGAATGCCAATCGCTTTCATGGTGATGCAACGTATGTAATTGTTCTTTCTTCTCACTGTTCTTGATCCAGTCATGGGACACCACAGGACCGTTGTCTTTCAAATTCTTCAACGTTTGGTAAAAGATCAGAACTTGGAACTCAAGTGTTTTCACTAACGAAGGAAAATGGAAATGTTCAGCAGAGATGAAGCAAATAAAAATAAACAGAAGTACGGTTGGATATGCGAGCTAAAGACTTTCAATGAATCAAAGAAAGGTATCAAGGGCCTTGTCAATGCGAGCTAAAGGCTTTCAATGATCCCCATGGCTGTTCTGTAGGAGATGCTGGATGGAGTGTGCTGCTTCCATGAGCAAGGCGCTGGAGAGAAGAGACGTTTCTACTCGTGAGATTTCACGAGAAGCGTTGGGTACCATAGCAATTTCAATCTGTATAGAGCAGAGGTGGCTAATTGGAGGGACACCCTATTCTGTGTTATGGCACCTAATGCTCCCGAGGCAGAGGACTTGCCAGCGGTATGCTGGTAAGTGATTCTGCAGAATATTCAACCACAAATAACTTCTTGTAGTCTTTGCTTCTAACGCATTAGGAATTTGCGACGATTTGACCCGCTAAATTTTCTTGAACACCCCAGTGACATAATGCTGGAATTCTCGAAGTGAGTGACAAATTTGGGAATTACCTCGTCCAAGGTCCTGTTGGAGGCGCTCGGGTTGCAGCTGAACCATTTGAAGGACATGGAATGCACCGACGGACTCATCCTTCTGAGCCAGTACTACCCCAAATGCCCACAACCAGAGCTCACTCTAGGAGCCAGCAAGCACATCGACAGTGACTTCTTCACCGTCCTCCTGCATGCAGGAGGTTTCCAAGTTCTTCATCAGAATCAGTGGATCGACGTGAGCCCTGTGCCAGGAGTGCTGGTAGTTAACATTGGAGATCTGCTTCAGGCAAGGCTCACCTTACTCACTCTCCCTCCCTACGTCTTATCACCAGAGACCTTGTTAGGCACATGAATGAATTACTGAACAAAGCATTTTATGCCTGAGCTCTTTATCCAGCAGGTGAGTGTGCACTTCTAATCACAAACCAGACCATTATTTTTTCAGCTTATCTCGAGTGACATTCAAGAGCTCTGAGCACAGAGTTGTGGCAAACATGGGGCCGAGAGTGTCTGCAGTGTGCTTCTTTTACACGGCGACACCGCCATCGCCAAAACTGTATGGTCCCATCAAGGAGTTGATTTCTGTGGGTGATCCAGCAAAGTACGGAGAAACCACTGTCATGGTCCAACTTTAGTGCGAAAGGCGATGGGACTTCAGCTCTGCAGCAGTTCAAGCTGTGAGCTTGGCAGTGGCAAACAACTGGTGCTACAAATTGGAAAGGGCATGCCTACATTAGCAGAAAATAAACCCGAGCATGATACAAGTTTGCTGGCTAGTTTATAACTTTTCATATTCATATGATGTCTTGGCTTTCATATACAAAATACTTCATCAATTGACTACGATATGATCAAAGAGTATGAAGCTCCAATGTCAAGTCTATCTCAATTGATGATCACGTGAATTTCATGTTACCAAATAATAACTTCATTCAATTCAAGTTCAATAATAATATTAAATATTTTAATATAATCTATGAATTAAATTAAACATGTATTAAAAGTTTAGGAATCACATTAAATAATTTAAAATTTCAAAAATTATATTAAATAAATTGAAATTTGAGAGATTACATTAAACATCGAGCCTAGTTTCAAGCTACTATTTGTATCATTTTCCCTCCCTTGAATATTTTAATATAATCTGCGTTGGCTGGTCTACGCAGGCTTGTGTTGATCCACAGATATTCGCCAGAAACGACAAGAGCCTCGATGCGGACGCATTTCCGAGCACTCCGCCGTCGGAAATTATCTTCCAATATCGTCTTCTTGAGATTTCTCTCATTCTCTTTGGCTCGCTTCGCTTGCGCTGCCGCTGACTCCTGTGCCGGAAGAAAAGAGAAATGGCGCCGGAGCTGATACTCGCCCCCGACGGTGGTTACGACCGGCAGGCCGAGCTGAAGTCCTTCGACGACTCGAAGGCCGGCGTCAAGGGCCTCGCCGACGCCGGGCTGACAAAGATACCAAGATTCTTCGTCCACGACCACCTCGACCTCGAGCTCGACCGCGCCTCGGAGTCGCTAGGACCGAGCCCGAGCGTTCCGGTCGTGGACTTGGGAGGTGTGGGCCGGGGCTGGAGCCCCGGTGAGAGGAAGCGGACGGTCGGCCTGGTCCGGGAGGCCTGCGAGACGTGGGGTTTCTTCCAGGTGGTGAACCACGGCGTGCCGGCGGCTCTCACGGAGGAGATGGTGGAAGGGATCCGGAGGTTCCACGAGCAGGACCTTGAGGCGAAGCGGGAGTGGTACTCGCGGGATTACGGCGGGAGGAGGTGCTGTACAACAGCAACTTCGACCTGTACCGGGCCCCGGCGACGAACTGGAGGGACACGCTGAGCTGCGTCTTGGCTCCCCGAAGTCCGGATCCTCAGGAATTGCCTGCTGTCTGTCGGTAATCTCTGGGTGTGCGTGCTTGAAGGGCTGAAACTAATTCTAGTTTTGGGACTTTCGATATAAAAGCTTTCAAATTTAGCTTTGCGATACCCACTTGTGTTGTGTGAGACGAATTGAAAGTTCCATGATAGTTTTTTTTTTGACGCATAGCAATTCAGTGGAAGACAAGAAAGAAAGGGAAGAAGCTCTAGCCTAAATAAGATTTAAGATCTGATAATTAAGTAAAAAATGGGGCTTTCGGAATAGATAGAGCTGCTGCTTGGCCCTGGCGAAACGTGTGCCCGGTGTGCCGGGAGTTCTTGCCATTTTCTCAAGGGGCTTTGGGGTCATAGATCAGTTGAAGCAAATGATCATGTGGGGTGTAGATCTTCGGGGATTTGGAGTTGGAGTGCCAATAGATTCGGTTTGAATGGAAAAACTAATTCCTTTTTCTGTTCTTCCTCTTTGGTCTGCAAGAATGGTTGCTATGTTACACGAATTATGGACTTGTATTTTAGAAGCTTGATTTTTTTATGCAGAGTAAATAGACCTGGTCTTTGAGAGAGTGAGATAAAGATTGATCTTCTGATGTTCCACGGCATTTGACTAATCACCTGTTCTCTGTAACCAATCGACTTGCAGAGACGTAATAATTGAGTACAAGGACAGAATTCTGGAATTGGCAGATACCATATTTGAATTACTGTCAGAAGCTCTTGGTCTCGACAGTAGCTACCTGAAAACTATCCCCTGTGGGGAGGGACTCTTCTTTGTCGGCCATTACAATCCAGCATGCCCAGAACCGGACTTAACCCTTGGGACTGGTGATCATACTGATAGTGGCTTTCTCACCATTCTTCTCCAAGACCAAATTGGTGGCCTCCAGGTCCACCATCAGAACCAATGGATCGCCGTTTCCCCAATTCCTGGAGCCCTTGTAATAAACTTGGGAGACTTGATGCAGGTCCGTTTATCAGAGTTTTGCAGTTTACGTTTCTATCAGTTAGTTTCTTGTTTCGATGTTCTCGCATTAGCCAATGCATTTCTAGCCCAATCTGTGCTTTTTTGTGTGGCTGATCTAACGAGTAGGTCCTTCAGTCAATTTGTTATCATAGTCCATGGACACAAATCTGGTGTTACAATCTGAACAAGTGAAATGGAAGATAGCTCTTTCATCTATGTTCTTCTATCCTAACTGTTTTGTAGTGTGTTAGAGATGCCAAATACTTGCCTAAGTCAGTATAGAGGTCTAACAGATTTATTGTAGAGTATCCTGTTTACAACTGTGGAACTTCCAGTTAGCTCTTGCAACATTAACTGAGCTAAAGTCAATTCCATTTTCATGATATTTCTATGTGGATGTTGTTTTTCTTCACAATCTTTTGGTCTTAGCTAATTATTTTGACAACTGTGCTAGGAGTAAATATGAGAATGACTTGATAAAATTTCGCCCTTTTAAACAAGTTTGATTACGTATGCTATATTTATGTGTGATTGATATTCCAGAGTATTTGGTCTTCACTTTGCCATGTCCTCCTCCATCTCGCAGCTGATCTCGAATGATAAGTTTATTAGCGTGAGCCACAGAGTTCTAGCCCAGAAAATCGGGCCAAGGATTTCAGTGGCGTGTTTCATGAGGCAGCATCTCCCTCCAGAGAATTCTTCAAGGTTGTATGGCCCTATTGAGGAGCTGCTATCAGAAGAAAATCCCCCAATTTATCGGGAAACTACAGTGAAGGACCTCGTCACTCACTACTATGCAAAAGGACTTAATGGTGTATCTGCACTGGAACATTTCAAGCTATGAAATATATTGTATACGACAATTCAAGGATGTTCTCTCTTGAATGACAATTGGACACATTTGAACTGTGTAGTTTTTCAAAGCATTAGCTCCCCGGCAAAGCATACAGATGTGGTTAAATTTAATAGAGTATATGTTTGTAGTGCCTGGCAAGCTCGTGCTTATGTACTATTGTGCATTTAGAAGAGGCTTTCTGCTTTCGAAGTAAAAATAAGAAATGGAATCATGGTTAGGTTTACCATACTTGTTCTTGTTGATCCCTCCAATCTGTGAGTTGCCTGAGTCGTCGAGTTTACTGATCCAAAGTGAAACTCTGTAGAGGATTATCTTGTTCGACTGATCTATGATCTATGATGTTTGGATCATGATTGAAGAAGGGGGTGTGGGTGTGGGGGCGCAGGGGCGGCGTGGGGGTGGGGATGTGAGTAAGACTTGCTGATGGCATGATCAAAAACTTTTTATTACATGGAGTTGCACTAGACATGAATATGATAATAGCATAAACATCGTGTTTATCATCTTGTTTGGCAGCATGGTGGCGATAGTGATTAGTAGTGGAGAAGTTAGTTTTTTTTTTTTTTTTTTAGGGAGGGGGAGGTGAATTGGAAGTGCTCATTTCCGAGCTTTGTTTTGATGGTCGTGGATAATTAGTTGGATTATATTTCAAATAAACTATCATAAAGGAAGACTACTCTTTCGAAATTGGTGTTTTAGTGCTTCACGTATTTTTCACACCTGTGGGAGGGTTTCCTGTCTTACCTAAGAGTAATGCTTTATCTACGATATTAGCAGTCGAATCTCATTAACAATTTTGATGGTTAGATCACTAATGTTTTATGTTAGCCTACAGCTCGGGCATGATGGATTGCCATGCGCAGGGGCACGACATGGTAGAATAACCCTTTTTTAGGAGCATTCTCATGGGGCATTTGACTAGCTTAAGGGCGCGTTTAGTAACAATTCTATTTCCAGAAACAAATTCTGATAAGAAATGATTCTTTTTTATTCTGTTCCCGGAAATAAATTCTAAGCATTTTAAGCTGTTTAGCAACTGTTTAAAATTTCTGATTCTGAAATAGAATTGCGTTTGGTACCGTATTCATTGATTCGTTCCAAATCAATTTATTTTAATTTTTGAATAATTTTTTTTTCTTTTTTTCCTTTATTTTTCTTTATTTTTTCCTTTTTTTCTATTCTCTCTCATGTTCTTCTTCTTCCAGTGGCCAGTCGTCGATCCGACAATCGGCTAGATGAGGGCTTGCGATCTCACTTGAGCGTCGCTGGCAGTTGGGCAGAGCCCCACTGAGGCTCGGCCTCGCCGGGGCTTGGCGAGGCTCACCTAGCCACCAGCGGGGTTGGGCGAGGCTCACCTAGCCACCGGCCAGGTGGGTGAGGCCCGACCGGCCACCGGCGAGACTCGCCCAGCCATGGCTCAACCTCGCCAAATCTAGCGAGGCCGAGCCTTGTCGGTGGCTAGGCGAGCCTCGCCGGGGGCAAGGCGAGGCCCGACTGGCCACCGGCGGGGCTGGGCGAGCCTCGTCGGTGGTTGGGCTTGCCTCCAGCAAGCTCACCAGATTGGTTGCCGACAACCGATGGCGGATGACAATCGCGGGACGACGATAGAGGAAGAAGAAGAAGAGAAAATGATAGAAGAAGAGAAATATGATTTTGATTATTAGATTTGTTAGAACAAGAATCAACTTTTTTTTTTTTAATTATTGATTCTATTTCAAATCTAATTGCAGGAACAAAAAAATAAAAATTTGTTTTTGGGAACAAAATTTTACCAAACGTGATTTTGTTTTCAAATTGTTCCTGGAAACAAAAAATTAGAATTAGGCACTGTTTGGATAGTTACCAAACAATGCCTAAAAATATTTTCACATATGATGAAATTATTTTTTGTTCATTCATTTTCGTAAGCAATGCAAGTAATCATTTTCAGATTTTTTTTTTCCAAATCATTCATTTTTTCGCAAATCAAGTAGAGTCTTAGTGAGTAGGTCTTTCTAGGTTAGGATTAGACATAGACTAAATTTCAAAATTAGTTCACAAGGATCATGTCCCAGGAATCAATAATAAGGCCATGTATATCTTTTACTTGACATCATATTGGGTTTACTTTCTTGCACTTTTCCTTTGTCACATTGATTTGGATTGTTGACTAAATCAATTGCACACCCATGTATGGACATTATTTAGTGGCGTAGGATAATAAAATAGGTGAATATCGAATGAAACTCATTCGCAAAAGATTGAGAAGTAGTACCGAAATGGCGTTAATGAGAAAATTAGTAAAACAAAGTCTCCAACCTTAGAATCTCTAGTTTGTGGGAAGTGAGATTGACATCAGATAGATTATTGGTGACTATAATTAGATAGAAAATTTTCATTAATTAATTGATCCCTCAAATGTGGCAATGGGTTACGGGTTAGGACACCCACACTGAACAAAAGCAAGCACCTCAAATATAGGGACCGCCCGTTCCTATTCCACAAACCGTTAGACCAGCTCCCTCTCTAGACAAGAATCCTGAGGGAGGGTTGCGACATTGTCGATGGAGCTTGGCTCTAAGAGGAGAGAGGAAAGTGGAAATAAGTGAGAGAGATCGTCATTGTGGCATTTGGAGAGAGAGAGAGAGAGAGAGCATTTAGTTTTTCTACAGAAGTTGGTTGTGGGGTTTGGCTCTTAATTACTAAGGTGGTAGATTTACCCTCACCTTAATGTTACAGAAATTGATTGTTAACACCTAAGTTGATTGTCGACAGGGTGCTTGCGAAATTCAAAATCTCTGTTCAAATTCGTCGCCTTATCGACCACAAATGAACAGCGCAGTGAGGCAGGCAGCTAACGTAACGTAAAATGGATGCTGTCGAAGACGGTGACTACCTACCGAGATGGGCACGAGTAGCTTCCCAATGAATCATTGATGGCATACAAGACTTCCATTTGAATTTAGTCTTTGATGGTTATGGAAGCTGTCCTACTGCTAGTCAATAAGGAAGCTTTTTCTTTTGTATTTAGTCATTTTTGGGATTTGCATGCAGGTTTATATTTTGAAGAAGGGGGGGGGGTGGTGTTGTGGGTTGGCTCGAGGTGGCAGCGTACTCAGAACGACGGCTCACGATCAACCTATTCTTATGGACCGACCACGAAGTTCAAGAGCAGGTAGTTTTCTATTTACACAAGTTTTTGTTGCCGGTGGTGTCAGACATCTTTAGCTTCAGAGTCTAAGATATGCTTAATTAAATCCTAAACATTTCCACATTGTGCAAATTGAGTCCATTCGGCTAAATTTGATCGGAATTCGCTGACATGAATGCTGGTTGTCTAATGTGGGATGGCTGGTGTTGACATGAAGAATTGTAATTGTGTGATCCGAGGGGATGAAAATGCCCAAAAAAAACTTCCCCAGCAATGGCTGACGTTGCTGATGTGTATAAAAAAAAAAAAAAAAGGAAATTGGCTTGAGGCAAGACCCGAGAAAGCTAGAAGTATCATCATTAAGAGCAGTATCAAAGACAAAGCTGACAGAAGTAAAGTGAATCTAGCAGAGGGCTGAATAGATAACTTGATCGACGAAAAGACGCTGAAAGTTTTGTTCAATGGTTAATGTTAACAGAATCGAATAGTAAGGTCGTTCAACCAAAAAGTCCGCCCGAGACAATTTGAGGTCATCGATTTGGTCCTGTGGAAGATGTTACCCATTGCATGAGATCCCCTTAGGAAATTTGCTTCAAAGTATGGCAAGCTTGAAGTTGTAAAGAAGGTGCTCCCTGGGGTGCACAGATCTCAACAGAAGTGGGTGGTCCGGAATATTTAAATTTGGTAAAATGCTGATGTTGTTAAGTACTTTACATGAATTGAATCATCGACTTGGAAGGCCTTTTTCGTGCACTTCAAGTCACAGCTTGTCTATCATAGCATTTTGCATTGCATACATGCGCATTGTTGCTCCACGCACTATGCAATCGTAGGGATGCCAACATCAAAAAGCCTTTCCTTTTTCTTTTTTAGAGAGAGAGATAGAGACGTCTGCGACTAATTGTGGCATTTTTCTAGGAACAGTGTGAAGACGAGAACTGTTTGCCACAAGTTGTCTGTCCTAATCAAATCTTCTCCAGATACCTGTCTACGTAGTGGACCTTAACGAGTTCAGGGGACATGCTGAAAATGCCAAAAGAGGGGTGGCAACGAAGAAAGGCAACCCTTGTCCCACACAGTTCCTTATAAACTTCGGAGAGATGAGATTTACGTAGCGAGTTCGCTATCGTTTAAGGTAAAGGATTTCCATGATGTTAGCTAAATCTATGTATGTAGTCTAATCCTTGTGGAGAATAGGAAAAGAAGTCTTAGACATATACAAGACTCTTAAAACTAAATTGATAACGCAGAAGAACTATTCTTTTTTGCCATATGCAGGAGCGCTTGTGGTGAATACAGAACGCCCACCTTCGTTACTTTAAAGGGAGGGACTCCACCCAAATATTAAACGTTTTATAAAATGCCACCGGGTTATGGGGCTATGTAGCAATCGTAGAGATTTTTATATTGATACCGTTGGTCATCAGGAGTTCCACTTCCTGCAATCAGTGTAAGGCTCCTTTTGTAGAGGAACGTACTGACATGGACCCTCCGGTTTTATTATCCAACGACCCATACGGTTCGAGTCTCGGCCATCGTATAGATTAAAATAGTGGAAATGACCCGGCCACTGCACGCTGCAATAGAAGAGTGTAAAGAAAACATACGGGAAGAATTCAAAGCCCCAATACTTATTGGGAGCGATGTCGTGGAACCCTAGATCGTCATCCTTAGATTTGCAATGGACTCTGAGCGTCACTCCTCCTGGTAATTTGTTGGTGATTCGTGCATAAACCTTGATGATTTCAATTATGTTAGCAGCGTTAACTTGATGGAGAGCCATAATGGCCACTAGCACGAGAAGGATTCTTGCCGATGGGACCATATTTGGGAGCCGTTCTTGGCTTGAGACATGCATGGCGAAGAATGGGAGACCCACTATTTAAGGAGTCATTCGAGATCTTTCCATCAACCGACGCTTCTTAAACTCATCATTACGTAAATTAATGTACGTTGCAGTTACTCATTGGTAAGATTTTTGTATCTACATCTACCATCATAAACAGTTAAAAGTTTGGAGCATATATTTTTCAAATGACACACATCGCATCTTATAGGGTGGGGCTACACCCACACCCTAGATGGCTGGCCACGACTCGCGCTTGGAAATCAGATGACTTGGTCATGCACCTTTCGGGTGTCAGGTTTTGACACAAAAAATGTTTTTAAATACTCTATCAAATAGTGAGATTTTAAAACGAGGGATATCAATTTTTATGGTCCGATTTAACCGTATAGTCACACACGATTTTATTACCGGTATTTTTAATATGAAAAAAATAGGCCAATCACATTATTTTAATTGAGGCATTTAAGTACAAAACACAATGTCCTTGGCCGGGGTCGGATGTGCGTGTGAACACTTGGTACCCTGACGCATTTAAGCGGGGTAGTGAACCCGTCCTGACACGTTTATGCTAGACGTTGCTCCTATATGGAATGCCCCTTACAACCGATGCCAGATGCAAGAAAGAAAGATTTAACTCCATTAATGCGGTCCCAGAAGCAACAATGCCTTTTAGATTGCGAAGTTAAAATATGTTGTTTTTCACATAGACAAAGCAAACTTTTTGGTTTTGTTATAGAAATCCCACATTGAATAATTCGTGTGATGTAAATTAGTTAATATATATATATTAGTTGAACCATAGCTCATTAATTTAAACTTTTGAGTGAAGGTAGATCTGATTAGATATGTTAATGGGCTCGGACTTTGAAAATTGTAGGGACATACTTATGGACTACTCCAAGAGAGTGAGGAGCTTAGGCGTGTTGCTGTTGGAGCTCTTGTTGGAGTCTCTCGGGCTGAGGCTAGACAACCTCCAGGGATGGACTGCTTAGAGGGCCTCGTGGTTAAATGCCACTACTACCACATTCGAGGCCTCCAAGTCCTTCATGACAATCGCCGCCGCTGCCGCCACCACCTCCGTTGTCCTCGGGGAAAATTGCACCTGAAATTCATTTTGAAGGGTATTGACAAAAGTATCACAAGTGCATACCCTATTATTGTCAAATATGAAGTATTGGTCAAGTATTGATTCAGCCAGAATTTATGCGAAAAACAAAGGCAAGGTCTTGGGGATATGAGGAGATACTCTTTGCCTGGGGATTTCTTGCTCTTCGCTAGCAGTTCGATAATGCGGTGGATGCTGACGATGTCCGTCCCTCTTATTTCTTTCATTCAGCTTATAACGAATGAAAGGTTCAAAGACATCAAGCACAGAGTATTAGCAAGCGCAAGAATCTTGGTGGTGTGCTTTTTCAGCGCGAGCTTCCAGTCGTCATTGAAGTTTTTCGGGCCTATTAGGGAACTGTTGTTCGAGGACAGTCCTCCAATCTACACAGAGACCACAGAGAGGGACTATCTTGCCCACTTCAATGAACATGGCCTTTATGAAACTTCCCCTTTCAAACACTTCAAGCTGTGAACTCTACATTTTCTGTAAGGAAGAGATGCAGAATCCTTCTTGAACAATTAGTGTCGTCAGTACAAGTTTTAGAATTTCGATTTGCTAAGTAGCCATTTGTATTGATTGTGTATGGAACAAGATTTTTTTTTTCATGCTACCATTGCGTCGAAGTACCATATTGAGAGCCTATGTTGCTATAAACTTCTTATTTGAGCAAGCAAATTGATTTAATCTGCAGAAATCAATTTGATATCAATTTGCAAATGGGGATTACATTTGGACATCAGTTTCAGAACTGGCTGTGGATAGTCGGACATAGATATAGATGATGCTCATTAAGTTTTTGAAGTACTCAAGTACAGAAGATGAGCTGGCTAACCGATAAGGTTTCTCATAACTTGTGTGGTCCAAGATGATGACCCCCTTTTCAATTGTCTGATTGCTACTTCAAGTTCATCACTTATGTTATTTTAAGCCATTCGTTACCAAAATGCTTTTCCAATAAGCCCGCGTTTAACCGGGCAATAGATAGGAAAGGCCAAACCCAAATCTTGAAAGTTCGACGAGCTTGCTACACAATAATTGCCTTTTGCTTCTTGGCCTTGTTCTTGAATTCCAATCGCATTTGTGAGAGAAAAGTACTCTTTTTTGTTCAGTAATGTTCTCTCTCTCTCTCTCTATATATATATATATATACACACACACACACATAAAATAAACCCTATTTTACCCTTATACTTTAACACTCCTCCTCAAGCTGGAGCATAGATATTAATCATGCCTAGCTTGTTACAAATATAATCTATCCTCCCATTACCCTGAGGTTTAGTAAAAATATCTGCAAGTTGTTCATTAGTTCGAACATGACTTGGAAGAATCAATCCACTCTATAACTTCTCTCAAATAAAATGATAATCAACCTCAATGTGTTTTGTTCTCTTATAAAACACAGGATTGGAAGCTCTATGCACTGTAGCTTTATTATCACATCATAGGATCATAGGTGTTGAAGCTTTGAAACCTAACTCAATCAATAACCGTTGAATCCACAGTAATTTACACATCCTTGTGTCATGGCTCTATACTTTGACTCGGTGCTGGAGCGAGCAACAACACTCTATTTCTTACTCTTCCATGATATTAGATTCCCTCCAACTAGGGTACAATAGCCCTGTGGTTGACCTCCTATCATTTGGAGACCCTCCCTAATCAGCATAAAAAATCCTTCAACTTTGCTCTGACCGTGGTTTTGGTACACAATCTCTTTCCCCTGAGTCTTCTTTAAGTACTACAATATATGAATAACCGTCCCAATGAGACGTTCAGGGGAAGATAGAAACTGGCTTACCACATTGACTGGAAAAGCAATATCTGGACGATTAATTGTAACATAATTAAGCTTACTCACAATC
Organism: Eucalyptus virginea; assembly: GCA_014182375.1. Lineage (NCBI taxonomy): Eukaryota > Viridiplantae > Streptophyta > Magnoliopsida > Myrtales > Myrtaceae > Eucalyptus > Eucalyptus virginea. The sequence goes on along the minus strand of CM024521.1, from coordinate 42,868,742 downwards.
TTCTATATCTCTTAGGATTATCAAAGATCTCCCCATCCTCAGCAGTCAGTTTAGCTCCTTGCTCCATAGGTGAATCAAGAGGCTTTGATCCCAACATACTTTTCTTTGACTGTGCAACTTCAATTCCTAGGAAATACTTCAATTTTCCTAAGTCTTTAGTCTAAAGCTAGTGTTGAAGATAGATCTTTAACTCAGCTATACCAATCAAGTCATCTTCTGTGGTGATAACATCATCAACATATACAATCAAGAACAGTTTGCCTTCCCTTGAATGTTTATAAAAGAAAGAGTGATCATTTTTACATCTCGATATTCCAAAAGAAAGTATGGCCTCAGAAAATCTTCCAAACCATGCCTATGGAGATTGCTTCAAACCATATAAAGATTTTTTTTTTTTTTTTAAATTTGCAAACTAGTCCCCTAGACTTCCCCTAAGTAATAAATCCCGGAGGTTGCTCCATATAAACTTCCTCACTAAGACTACCATGCAAAAAAAACATTCTTAACATCAAGTTGAAATAAGGGCTAGCTATTTGTAGTTGCAAGAGAGATCAAAATTTGAATAGAAGTAAGTTTGGTAACTGGAGAAAAAGTGTCCAAATAATCAACCCCATACATCTAGGCATACCCTTTGGCAACAAGTCTTGCTTTTTAATGAGCAATAGAACCATCAGGATTGACCTTCACAGTATACCCCCATCGACAACCAATAGCAGTTTTGTCTAAAGGAAGAGCGACAAAATCCCAAGTTTGATTCATTTCAAGAGCCTTTAATTCTTCTTCCATTGCTGTCCTCTAGTCAGAACTTTGTAATGCTTCAACTACAAACTTAGGGACAATGATCGAAAAGAAGGAGACACGGAAGAGTAAGAGATAAAATTTGTAATAGAATGTTGAATACAAACACATGTACCTTTTCAATGAGCAATAGGAAAATCAAGATTAGATATAGAAGAAGAGTCTAATGGCTAATATGATGCAAAAGATGACGTAGTAGTGACAGGAGAAAGGGGGGAGCAGTAGTTACTCAAGGACATCGAGTATAAACCTAGAGAGGATGCGGTTCCTGTGGAGATACCGGTGAAACTGTTGAAGTAGTAGATCAAATAGTGGTCACATATAAGTCTTCATCCAATTTAGACACAGTAATTGGAATATCATGATAATGAGTGGATTGAAAGAATGAGACATCAACAATTATAAAGTATTTTCTTAATGATGGAGAATGATACCCCTTTTGAGTAAGAGAAAAATCTATAAACACACACTTGATGGCCTTTGGATCAAGTTTTGATATTTCAGGTCAATGATCACGAACAAAACAAACGCAACCAAAAATTCGAGGTGGTAAGACAAATAGTGGCTCATTTGGAACAAATTAGAAAATGGGATGCCACCTCGCAATATAAAAGAGGGCATGTGATTAATAAGATAGCATGCAGTTAGTTTAGCATCAGACCAAAAAATTTTAGGGACCTTCTGTCACGCCTCGAACCCCGAGCGTGCGAACATCCCTCGGTGATCAATTAAAAATGTGATGTTCTAGGACGCATCGCCGACCCATTCTTTTTATCTTTCAATTAAGCACATGTGAAAGCGAATTAAATAAACACCCGGCCAACAAACACACATAAGGATAGTGAAAAACGGCAAACATTACCGAAAACAATATATTCATTTATCAACTGTTAACCCTAGGAAATTTAATACTTACAAGCCTTTCTACGACCGCTTCCTATTGACCCCCCCTCAAAAACCTTTAGGGACTAGGGTTAACCTAACTTCACTAACGGCAGGGCCAACCAAAAAGTGTCGCATCTTGCGCCCACCACATCCGCACTCAGTAGATCTCCACGCTACGGCCCTAAAAAAGTTTAATCACGACAGGATGAGATAAAATCTTAGCAAGTCAATAGCCTAAACCCTAATTATGACACAAATTCGCCTCGAAGGCGGTCCTAAACACACGGCATACAAAACTCACCTCACATCGGCATGTCCCTGCACATTAATGCATCACATATGCTATTATAAATATCATAAGCATAATTAATAACCAGAACACTTAATTCTCACTCTTCAAACATTCACATGGGTCCTGATTATAAGGTAAAATCGTTATGACACGTTTCATACCATGCTTAACAATTTTGCCCCATAATCAAGCGCAAAGCATCACAACAATTCAACCGTGTTTCAATTATTACAACCTCTCGGCCACGGCCAACTCAAAATTCGGTGGTCATCCGGTGAAACTGGGTATCCTCCCGCCCCCATTGGGCACAGCAACGTCTAGAACCCCCGCCTAGACAGCATTTCATAAAGGAGCATCGGTTCGGCCTCAACTGCGACTCGGCTTTCGGACCCCAGCCGGACATCCAATAAAAATTGGGCATTGTCCCCAAACTCCCAATTGGGAGAAAGTTCAATTACGTGACCACACAAGCATATCATCAATCAAACCAGCTTTCATTTACATTATTTAGCCAATAACACCAAAATTCATTTTCAAATAACAAACCTTGCAACTCTCTCATCTTCTTTTTTTTGTTCAAAACTTTCCGAAATAAATTCGTAGGTGCTCACGTACTCAAAATTAATCCATCAAACTTTGCACGCACCTAGTTTAAAACCACATTGTTTTATTGAGCAAATAAATTTTGGTGTCCAAACCCAACACCTAAATTTTCTTTCTATTTAAAGGCCCATAAAACCATCTTTTGCAATAATAATGGATAATTAGCATAAAACAACCAATCACATAATATTGCATGTGCAACACTCAAATTCATGCATAATTGCATCCTAGAAAACGAGCATAAAATTTTACAAAACGGCTAATCCGTCACTAATTACACTAATTACGATTAATTAAATAAATTGCGATTAATTAAGCTAATCCAACTTAATTAACCTAACCATGATTAATTAACATAACCATGGTTAACAAACCTAACCATGATTAACTAACCTAACCAAAGTAAACCAAAGTAAACTAACCTAATTAAGGTAAACTAACCTAACCATGCTTACACTAATCCATCTTAGTAATAATCTAACCATGATTAGCACTAAACTAAACACCTCCTAAGTGTAATTATTGGCCTAATCAAAGATTATGGAGTTAACTCATAGAATTAAGACAGCAGTGGGCTCACGGCGACGGCGACAAGAACTCAAGACAACCGCGGCTCGCACGGAGGCTTGACGGCGGCTGTGGCTGCCCTACAAACTCTCAGTCTAAGGAGGAGGAGATTCAGCTGCTTGGGGCTGGTCTCGGACGGTGGCTACTCAGCGGAGTGGTGGCTGGCTGCAGGCGATGGTAAAGGAGCTGCTGGTCGGGGCGTGGTTGCTGGACGTGAAGCTGCTGTGAAGGTGATGAGGGACGGTGAAGATGGAGTTGCTGGCGTGAGGTTGGTGAGGAGTTGCGGCAGCAAAAAAGTGAAGAGAAGCAGAACCAGGGGGGAGGGAAAAGGGAGGCTGGCGGTGAAGTTGGACTTCGGTGGTGGTAGTTGACGTGTGGGGGTAGCTGCAACATGGAGATATGATGGAGATGTTGAGAAGAAATGAAAGAGGGGCTGGCGGCAGAGAAGGGAAAATGGAGAACAAAATGGACGTGAGGAGAAGCTGAGAGAGAAATGGGGCTGGTTGGCTGCAACAAGGAGAAAATTCACGCATGGGAGAGGGAGAGAGAAGAGAGAAGGAAAATGAAAGGGAAAGGCTAGCCAATGAGAACCTAGGAGAAATATCTAACACTCATCGCAGATGCTCCTAAAGTCAATTGCCCACCCAATCACAAAATTACCTCAATTTGTCACAAACAAAACCTAATTAGGGTAGAAAAATCCCCATCCGAATTTTCCTTTAGTTTTTCCTCTTTGTCCGAAAATTGTTTTTCCGCAAGATTTTCGGACTCAACGAAAATTCACCGAAAGATGAGACAACGTTCAATAAATGAATCGTGACATGCTCGAACGTCTGATTCCCAAAACTGAATTTAATTTCGTGGTTAAAATCGACCGAATGCAACTTTAGTACGACCTAACCTATCGGGTAGCTTTTAGGGATTTTAGCGTGTTTGACCAGTGGTCGATAATTTTCGATCCATGTTTGTGCATCTCCGAATCATATATGACTCTTGGTTGTCATAAAATCGCAAGAGTTCAATTATGTGTCCTAAGTATAATATCGATAGAAAATCAGGTTATTGCTCGCAGTCGTGCGGAATCTGCAATTCAACTATTTGATTCCATCGAATCGACCTATATCTGTTTGCTAATCGATTTATAACGGTGTCGTATTGACCCTTGCCAACTTTTATGAATGAGCGTGAGATTTCCGATCGAATTCTCTAGTGTGTTGCGTTTATATTCCTTGATGGCCTCACCTAATAAATTAGTTAACTCGTGAGTGATCAATTCCGAGTAAATTAACCATAAGCACGTCAACGAAACAACCATTTCATACATCCGAGATGAGGTCAAATTTCAGGATGTCACACCTTCATCTCAAATAACATGGATCTAGTAACTTTCAACAAATGTCGATTTTTTCTTTTAGCAACACCATTTTATTGAGGTGTATTAGAACAAGAAGATTCATGGATCATACCATGTTGAGTCATAAAATTATAGAATGTGCAGAAAAGTACTCCTCAACATTATCAGAATGCAAAATTTTAACATGCACACCAAATTGAGTATAAATTTCAAATATAAATGCATGAAATATATAAAATAATTATGAACGACTTTTCATTAAATAACTCTTGAGTAGTCACAACAAAAGTAACAAAATATTAGTTGGAAACGACATGACAAGGGCCCTAAATATCTGAATGAACTAACAAAAAAGGAGACGCTACTTGTTTAATGACTCAAGGCGGATAGCTAATATGATGTAATTTGTTCAGTTGGCATGACTCACATTCTAGACTAGAAAGAGAATGAAAACTAGAATCTAACTTCTAAAGACTATGTAAAGAAGGATGACCAGGACGACAATGAATCTGATATAGTGATATAACACAAGGGCAAGCAATTGATGGAGTGTCCTCCAGCACATACAGCCCTCTACCTCACGTCCTTTACCAATCGTCCTCCTTGTAGCCAGATCCTAAAAAATACAAGAATCAGGGTAGAATGTCACTAAACATTGAAAGTTTTCAGTTAATTTACTAACTGACATGAGGTTAAATGGAAATTGTGGAAGATAAAACATTGAGGACAATGGCAATGAAGGAATTGGGTGAACAATGCCAACCCCTCAACATGTGTAGATGATCCATCGACTAAAGGTAACTATTGATGAAGATGGAGTAAAAGAAAAAAAAATATATACCTAAAAGGCCTGACATATGATCATAAGCCCCTAAATCAATGACCAAAGGACAAGAAGCAGCTTAAAGACATGCAGTAACATTACCTGTCTAAACCAAAGTAGCAGTGGAAGAAGCAGGCTATGAGACTTGAAACTAGTTATATCGGACAAATTCCTCCTCAAACATAACAACTACCTTGCCTTCAGAAGACTGTGGAGAAGGGTCAGCACAAGATGTATTTGCAAACTGTTGCTGCTACCCTGGTCTTTCATGTAATTTGTAGCAAAATTTTTGAATGTGATCAAAATAAGCAAGCAGCGAGCCACAACCAGGGAGTCATGCGAGCGTTGGCTTGAAAGAGTTGTGCGAGGGTGTTTCGCGAGCTGGGCAAGTCGCATGGATCATGTGAGGCATGAGGTCACAAGAGAGAACTCCTATGAGGAAGAGTCGCACGTGAGAAAAGAGACACATGATGTAGAACTGTGGGAGTATTTGGATGTGTTATATTCTGGTCAAAATAACCTGTCGTGGATTTATGAGTTATCACAAGAGTTTAATTGATCTAAAAGGAAGGGACGCTCTATCACACAGTAATTTGCTGATTTTAAGAGAATGTATGAGGAGTTGAATGTTGTTCTCCCCATTTTAGTTAATGTTCAACAAATGCAACTTCAAAGAGAACAATTGGCCGTGATGGGATTTTTAGGAGATCTAGGGCCTAAATATGAAACTGTTAGGTCTCACATTCTTGGAGGAGAGACTGTTGTGTCACTCACTAATACATTTGCACAAGTTCTTCGAGTATCTCGTGAGTCTTTTTAGGGTACATCTATGATAGATAGTTTAGCTCTTGTGTCCCAATCTAAAATTAGCAGTGGTATTAGGAGTGATGGAGGAAGTCGTGGAGGATATGACGGACCTGGTGGCTGAGGGGGAGGCTGAGGCACAGGAATAGGGAGAGGCCAAGGTCAACAGAATAATAATGGACAATCTTATGTGTTTGTCAATACCTCAGGGGCCACACGGATGTCATTATTGTGGCAAACCTGGCTCTGATACCATGTGAGAGAAAAATACTCTTTTTATTCAGTAATGTTATATATATAAACCCTAAAGCTCCTAAAGACTATTTTACCCTTATACTCTAACAACTTTCATTGTGATGCAATGTACATAATTGTTCTCTTCTTTCTTCTCAACTGTTTTTGGATCCAGTCATTAAATACTCTTTTTTCTTCTCAACTGTTTTTGGATCCGGTCATTAAATACCACAGGACCTTTGTCTTTCAATTTCTCCCATATTTAATGTAAGATCGGACTTGGAACTCTCAAGTGTTTTCACTAAGGAAGAAAAATGGAAGTATTCAGCAGAGATGAAGCGCATGAAAAAACACAGAAGTATGATCAGATGCGCGAGAAAAAGGCTTTCGATGAATCAAAGGCAGGTGTCAAGGGCCTTGTTGATGCTGGGATTACAGAAGTTCCTCGCATTTTCGTAGATCACCCGGAGAACCTGCAAAGTGCACTGGCATCGAGCAACGGCCACTTCCATGTTCCTATAGTTGACCTCGCAGATATTATGAAAGATCCATCTCGGCGCAAGGAGGTTGTAAATGAAGTTCGAAGTGCATCCAAAACATGGGCTTCTTTCAGGTGGTGAATCACGGGATCCCCACGACTGTTCTGGAGGAGATGCTGGATGGAGTACACCGTTTCCATGAGCAAGGCGCTGAAGAAAAGAGACGTTTCTATTCGCGAGATTTCACGTCAAGCGTCGCCTACCACAGCAATTTCAATCTGTATAAAGCAGAGGCAGCTAATTGGAGGGACACCCTGTTCTGTGTTATGGCACCTAATGCTCCCGAGGCAGAGGACTTGCCAGCGGTATGCCGGTAAGCTATTCCACAGAATATATAACCGCAATCTCTTATAATAACTTTTTGGGGTGTCTGCTTCTAACGGACAAGGAATTTGTGACGAATTGACCCACTAAATTTTTGAACACCCTAGTGACATAATGCTGGAATTCTCGAAGCGAGTGATGAATTTGGGAATCACCTTGTTCGAACTACTGTCGGAGGCGCTGGGGTTGAAACCGAACCATCTGAAGGACATGGAGTGCGCCAAGGGACTCGTGCTTCTGAACCAGTACTACCCCAAATGCCCACAACCAGAGCTCACTATGGGGACCAGCAGGCACACAGACAGCGACTTCCTCACCGTGCTCCTGCAAGACCATGTCGGAGGCCTCCAAGTTCTTTATCAAAATCAGTGGATCGATGTGAGCCCCGTGCCGGGAGCACTGATAGTTAACATCGGTGATCTGCTTCAGGCAAGTCTCACCTAACGTACTCTCTCTCCCTACGTTTTATCACTAGAGACCCTGTTAGGCACACGAATGAATCAACAAACAGCACTTTATGCCTCAACTCTTTATCCAGCAGTTAAATGTGCACTTCTAATCACAAACAAGACCATTTTTTTCAGCTTATCTCAAATGACATATTCAAGAGCTCCGAGCACAGAGTTGTGGCGAACAACATGGGGCCGAGAGCGTCTGTGGCGTGCTTCTTTTACACGGCAACGCCGCCATCACCAAAACTGTACGGACCCATTAAGGAGTTGATTTCCGAGGGCGATCCACCAAAGTACAGAGAAACCACCATCATGGAGTACGTTTCCACCTTCAGCGCGAATGCGAAAGGCGATGGGACTTCAGCTCTGCAGCAGTTCAAGCTGTGAGTTTGGCAGTGGCAAAAATCTGGTGCTACAAATTGGAAAGGGAATGCCTACATTAGCAGAAGTTAAACCCGAGCGTCCTACAAGTTTGCTGGCTTGTTTATTACTTTTCATTATTCATATTATGTCTTAGCAGAAATTAAACCCGAGCATTATATGAGTTTGCTGGTTAGTGTATTACTTTTCATTATTCATATTATGTCTTAGCTTTGATATGCAAAGAGACTTCATCATTTGACTATGTCATACGATCGAGCCACTTGGTGTAAGTGCTTTAGAGACTATACTCAATATACCCAAATATTCATAGCATGGAGATCCAATGTCAAGGCTGTCCATCACATGAATCTCACATTCTCGAACCCACATAATTAATGATTGATGTAGCGTTGGTCTACATAGTTTATAAACCAAGCACCGATTTTCTTCATAGATAGATTTGCGCCAATACTGTTAAACTAAAGAACTGGGCTGGAACAACAATTTGATCTACAACGTTCCAGTTTTCACACTTGATGTGTATTTAAGTAGAAAACTAAATCCAAATCCTAATATTGAATCCGAGGTTATCCGTCAACGCTTGGAAGTCCTATATTCTTGTAAACTCGTTCTTCCAAGAGTATTGTTACACCTACTTCTTCTTCTTCATCTCAAGAAGTGATGGGGTTTATCTTGGAGTGGCCGAGAGAAGATGAGGCTGTGTTATCTAGCATGAGGAGATCTATTGTGAATATAGACAAGCAAATTGGATAAAATTAGTTGGAAGGGAGGAAAGGAAATCGAATACCAAATTTACGTGGTTCGATTCAAATATTGAAACATACATTCATGGGGAGAGCAACATAGAATTCTATTATAGAAACAAGTGATATGATGGAAATTACAATCACTTGAGCACTCAAACACTCTTAGTATTTCTCAACCTCCAGTTACACCTAATAACTCACAGTGTTTAGCCTCTCACAATTTCTAGTAAAACTTTTCTCAAGGAATTAAACAAATTCTACTCACAAGAATTTATTTGGCTAAATCACTCAGGTGTAATTACAACAATACTCAACCCTCTTAGCCACCAAAGAACTTGGCACACTCTCTTCTCTCTGGCCACCAAGGACTTGGCGCACTCTTGGCCACCAAAGGGACTTGACGCTCTCTCGGCCACCTCGACACAATTCTTGTCCCACGTCTGTCACTCTCTTTTGTAATACAAAAGTAAGTCTTCATCATTCAGTGGCAATGACCATTGAATAATCATTATTACACTTCATGATGCTAACATGGGAAAGAGACATCTTGTATATTGGCCTCTCTTCTCAGGTTCAAAAAGTCCACCTTGCATTTATTAAGATGGGCTCCAAGCAACTTCCTTTTTAATTGCTCTTTCAACTAAGGCTTCCACATGCTTCTTCACGGGGATTCCTTTATTTCATATGTAGATAGAGGAATTCCCATATTTGGTGCTTGGGCAAGTCTCTTCATTGACTTCGGTCATAGCTCTGCATAGAACCAAGGAAACAGAGTCAATAAAACACGCAAGTTTTCTTTACTGCTTTCTACACATGCAGAGAGATAAATGCAAAATGAAATCCATATGCAATTTTCTTCTTCTCACAATTGGGGCTAAACATAAATGCAATCATGTGTAGCTGGATCAAAGAAGAAGTCTTACAAAATCACAAGGTCGGTCAATCTTATTTTTTTACATTGAGTATTGTTCAATAGGCTCAAACTCGAGACATATTTTAAGCAATCTCCACCTTGGCTCGACGTTTAAGTCAAGTCACAATCGCTTCAATGAAAAACTCGCCATTACTCTCCCACAGCCCCAATGGGCTCAACTGCCACAAAGTGCTTCCAAGTCTGAGCCACACTTAAACTTTGCCATCATTGTGGACCTCATCAAGATGCCCACTCCACTTGCATAGTTAGCTACTCCATAAGAATTTCCGACATAACCTCCCGTACCACAAATAAAACAAAACCATCATTGCTTCCGTATTTGACAGAAGGTCAAACACACACATTGTCAAATTTAGTAGCTACAACAACCGTTGGCTTTACTAACTCCATCTCGCTACAAGTATCATCTGTGTTGATTATTCTACTAGTACCTACTACCTAAAGAGTTTCTTGTTGTAACTCCACCTTGAGCCAAACACCGTCCAGATCCGTATCAACACTGCCACAAACACTCTTAGCCAAAAGTATTGGAGACTTGTCAAAGGCAACTTCTCTGCTATCAACAGGTGATTTTATATCAAGGCACAACTGACTGCCCCGCTTTGAGCATAGCCATGGAATATGTCTTGCCCTCCCATTGAGCTTACCATCATTGACTCGAAAATAGCACGCGCAACTAAACATTCTAAGAATAGAATAACTAGCGACATTACCTGACCACACTTCTTCGAGAGTCCACTAGTCATTAGCTGTTGATGGGGATCTATTTACCTAGTAGCTTACCATACTAAGCACGTCAGCCAATATTCTCCTACCAACACCAGCACTAGAGATCATTTTATTGTCCGTCTTTAGTAATGATTTGCTAATCAATTCTGTAAATTGTTATGGTTTACCGGTACTAGCGCAGTGTTTCATTATGTCTTCGTTCATGCAAAATTTATTTACTAGCTCTGAGCAAACTTCCATGCTATTATTAGTACACATATGCTTGATCGACTAATCAATCTTCGTCTTAATCAAAGTTTTTCAACTGTATGTTCCTGACAACGGCATCAAACTTGCGCATCGATACAAACACCCAGGTCTTTATCAAGTAGTTAATAGACTCTTGAATAGATGTATTTGACGTCTTCGAACTAAAACCTATCACTCTCTCACCTTGAAGTTCATACATGTCTCCGTGCTAGATTTTTCTCAATATCACCAGGGCACCTCAAACAACCTTTACATTCCACCTTCTAAAAAATACCCGTAGCCAGCTGAACCTAAGGTACCTAAGGAAATTAAGTTTTTTTTTCAACTCTGGGATGTGCCTTACTCCAATTAATGTCCTCGCAATACCGTCATACATTTTGATGTTAACATCACCAACACCCACAACATCACACTCAGTGTTATTCGCTAACTAGACTTTACCATTTTCTATGCACTGACAAGTGATAAACTAGTTCCAATTTGGTGTAGCATGAAATGAACAACCAAAATCCATTATCCATCCATCAAATGATGAATCCTCAATGACAGACTAGACATAATCTACATTATCATAATTATTCTCATCTATAACTGCAACATCATCTACAGACTCAACTCTTATTCCCTTACCCTTTTCATTTTTCAGCATAATAGAGTCTCTTCTACCATGCCCACTCTTGCCACAAGTCCAATAGACAACTCCTATAATCCTAAACTAACTAAGTCTATTCGTATTTATACTACTCTTATTAACACATGTATTAGTTGTTCCTCTACTTTCACCTACTAAGGCAATAGGTATAGGTTCACTAAATTTTTTCCTAAGAATGTCTTCACTCAAAATCAAATCATGAACCTCATCAAATGTCAAGTTCCTAGACCCAAAGCTCCTTGACCCAAAGTATTCTAGTCATCAGGTAATGAGGATAATAGAATTAGCGCACATATCTCATCTTCAAAGTTGATTTCAACCAAATCAGCACACATATCTCATCGTCAAAGTTGATTTCAACCAAACTCAATTGGTTAACAACTTCATTGAATTCGTTGATATGCTCAGCCACTAATGTATCTTTGCCCATTTTAAGTAAAATAGATGTTGCATCAAATAGACCTTTTGGATCATGGAGGGCTTCTCGTACATATTTGATAGGGCTTTCATTAGTTCCGTAGTGGTTTTCTCCTGCATGATGTTAAACATGATGTTGTGAGCCAATGTCAACCGAGTAACACCCATCACTTGGCTATCTAGCAATTCCCACTTGGCATCCTTCATTGAGTATGGTTTCTCCCTAGATAATGGTAAGTGCAAATTTCTCTAGTACAAATAATCTTCAATCTGCATCTTCTAGAAAGCAAAATCGTTCCTGTCAAATCGATGATTCTCACCATTTCTTCTTCCATCGTTATCAATTCGCTTCAAGTTAGCCAACATTAGCTTTGCTATCAATTGTTGTGAATATAGACAAACGAGAATAAAATTAGTTGGAAGGAGGGAAAGGAAATTGACCATCAAATTTACATGATACGGTTCGAATATCAGAACTTACGTTTATGTGAAGAGCAGTATGGAATTCCATTATAAACACAAGTGAGACAATGGAGATTACAATCACTTGAGCACTCAAACATTCTCTCAATGTTTCCCAGCCCCTAACAATTCTTAATGAAACCTCACTCAAGGAATTATACAAATTCTACTCACAAGAATTTGTCTAGCTAAATTACTCAAGTGTAATTACAACAATCCTCAACCCTCTCAACCATCAAAGAACTTGGCGCACACTCTTCTCTCTAGCCACCAAGGACTTGGCGCACTCTTAGCCACCAAAGGAACTTGGCGCTCTCTCGGCCACCTCGGCGCAATTCTTGTCCCACGTCTCTTGCTCTCTTTTATAATGTAGAAGTGAGTCTTCATCATTCGGCGGCAATGACCATAGAATAATCATTATTGCACTTCATGATGCTCACATGGGAAATATACATATTGTACATTGGCCTCTCTTCTCAAGTTCACAGTATTTAGCCCCTCACAATTCTTAGTGAAACCTCACTCAAAGAATTAAACAAATTCTACTCAAAAGAATTTGTCTAGCTAAATTACTCAGTGTAATTACAACAATACTCAACCCTCTCAACCACCAAAGAACTTGGCGCGCACTCTTCTCTCTAGCCACCAAGGACTTGGTGCACTCTTAGCCACCAAAGGAACTTGGTGCTCTCTCGGCCACCTCGGCACAATTCTTGTCCCACGTCTCTTGCTCTCTTTTATAATGTAGAAGTGAGTCTTCATCATTCGGTGGCAATGACAATAGAATAATCATTATCGCACTTCATGATGCTCACATGGGAAAGAGACATATTGTACGTTGGCCTCTCTTCTCAAGTTCACAGTATTTATCCTCTCATAATTCTTAGTGAAACCTCACTCAAGGAATTAAACAAATTCTACTCACAAGAATTCGTCTAGCTAAATTACTCAAGTGTAATTACAACAATACTCAACCCTCTCAACCACCAAAGAACTTGGCGCACTCTCTTCTCTCTAGCCACCAAGGACTTGGCGCACTCTTAGCCACCAAAGGAACTTGGCGATCTCTCGGCCACCTCGGCGCAATTCTTGTCCCACGTCTCTTGCTCTCTTTTATAATGTAGAAGTGAGTCTTCATCATTCGGTGGCAATGACCATAGAATAATCATTATTGCACTTCATGATGCTCACATGGGAAATATACATATTGTACATTGGCCTCTCTTCTCAAGTTCACAGTATTTAGCCCCTCACAATTCTTAGTGAAACCTCACTCAAAGAATTAAACAAATTCTACTCAAAAGAATTTGTCTAGCTAAATTACTCAGTGTAATTACAACAATACTCAACCCTCTCAACCACCAAAGAACTTGGCGCGCACTCTTCTCTCTAGCCCCCAAGGACTTGGTGCACTCTTAGCCACCAAAGGAACTTGGTGCTCTCTCGGCCACCTCGGCACAATTCTTGTCCCACGTCTCTTGCTCTCTTTTATAATGTAGAAGTGAGTCTTCATCATTCGGTGGCAATGACAATAGAATAATCATTATCGCACTTCATGATGCTCACATGGGAAAGAGACATATTGTACGTTGGCCTCTCTTCTCAAGTTCACAGTATTTATCCTCTCATAATTCTTAGTGAAACCTCACTCAAGGAATTAAACAAATTCTACTCACAAGAATTCATCTAGCTAAATTACTCAAGTGTAATTACAACAATACTCAACCCTCTCAACCACCAAAGAACTTGGCGCACTCTCTTCTCTCTAGCCACCAAGGACTTGGCGCACTCTTAGCCACCAAAGGAACTTGGCGATCTCTCGGCCACCTCGGCGCAATTCTGGTCCCACGTCTCTTGCTCTCTTTTATAATGTAGAAGTGAGTCTTCATCGTTCAATGGCAATGACCATAGAATAATCATTATTGCACTTCATGATGCTCACATGGTAAAGAGAAATATTGTACGTTGGCCTCTCCTCTCAAGTTCACAGTATTTAGCCCTTCACAATTCTTAGTGAAATCTCACTTAAGGAATTAAGCAAATTCTACTCACAAGAATTTGTCTAGCTAAATTACTCAGGTGTAATTACAACAATACTCAACCCTCTCAACCACCAAAGAACTTGGCGCACACTCTTCTCTCTAGCCACCAAGGACTTGGCGCACTCTTAGCCACCAAAGGAACTTGGCGCTCTCTCGGCCACCTCGGCGCAATTCTTGTCCCACGTCTCTTGCTCTCTTTTATAATGTAGAAGTGAGTCTTCATCATTCGGTGTCAATGACCATAGAAGAATCATTATTGCACTTCATAACTCACATGGGAAAGAGACATATTGTACGTTGGCCTCTCTTCTCAAGTTCACAGTATTTAGCCCCTCATAATTCTTAGTGAAACCTCACTCAAGGAATTAAACAAATTCTACTCACAAGAATTTGTCTAGCTAAATTACTCAAGTGTAATTACAACAATACTCAACCCTCTCAACCACCAAAGAACTTGGCGCGCACTCTTCTTTGTACCCACCAAGGACTTGGCACACTCTTAGCCACCAAAGGAACTTGGCGTTCTCTCAGCCACCTCGGCGCAATTCTTGTCCCATGTCTCTTGCTCTCTTTTATAATGTAGAAGTGAGTTTTCATCATTCGGTGACAATGACCATAGAATAATCATTATTGCACTTCATGATGCTCACATGGGAAAGAGACATCTTGTACGTTGGCCTCTCTTGGCCTCTCTTCTCAAGTTCACAAAGACCACCTTGCATTTATTAAGATGAGCTCCATGCAACTTCCTTTTTGCATTTATTAAGATGGCCTCTCTTTTTCTTTTCTTTTTTTCTTTTTCCTTTTCCTTCACCGATTATCGGCCACTGCGATGGCTAGTAAGCCAAACCTTGCCAGCCTTAGACAAGGCTCCACCTATCTGTTGAGGTCGAGCTCGAGTCTCGATAAATCAGCAAGGTCTAAGCCTTGCCAGTCGTCAACAGGGTCGATTCTCGCTGGATTGGTGAGGATTGACCTCTGCAAGGTCTCGGCCTCACCCGATCAATGAGCTCAAGTTCACTTAGCCAGCCGTTGCCGTCGCTAGCCACTAGCGAAGGAAATGGAAGAAGAAAGAAGAAAAGAAAAATAAAAGTAATTTCGATTTTTTTTAAATGTTTTTATAAGATGAAGAGAAAGTGTGAGTGAGCCTAATAGGTTGAGTTAATGAGTTGAAGATGGGTTCTAAACTCAACCCATTTAAGATGGTCTTTTCAAAATTGAGTGACTCATAAGACTCATTTACGTTTTAAATTGGGTCGTATATGAGTTTAAGACTCATTTTGACAAATTTAATAGCCACAACTTAATCGGATATCCGATGTAGCAGAACCACCACCCCTAGCATATACAGCAAAAATCATTCGGACGATTTCACCGAAGGACGGTGGTCCGATAGCGCGTATTATAGAATGCTTCGCACAATAATCAAATTAACCGAAACAAACGCCTTCTTCATACGCGTCCTAATCTCAGATTTATGAGCTTTGTTGTAAATGCGCCTCTTTTCGGTTTCGGCCTAGCGAGCCCTCTTGGCGGCGGAGTCCGACCTCTTCGTCGGAGTGGCCTCACACGTGATAGAGAAATGGGGCGGGTTCTTCTCGCCATCGCTCACCAACAAACGACTTGAAAACGAAGATCGAACACCAAAGTCAGACTTGAGAATAAAGCCAGCCTGTGGAATCGGAAGGTTGCCGTCGAGGGTTCCCTGTGGAGAAAACGTCGTGCAAGAGGCTAGCGGAGAATCCGAGGGAATTGAAAGCGATGCGACTGCGAGAAGAAGAAGGAGAAGAAGAGGAGCTGAGGCAGAGGGCTTTGAATTTGCAGGGAAGAGATAAGCTCGCCATAGTACCAGTCATAGTACCAAGCCAATGAAAAGTTATTGTACCAAACAAAATATCATTAATAGAAAGCATACCAGTCATGGTAACAAGCCAATGAAAAGTTCTTCATCCAGTCCCACAGAGAAAGGCTCTAATCTGCCAAAGCACAGAACAGCTATATCTTACAACATTCAAAAGAGCCATCCAAAATCAGTTAACAGAAGAAATAAATCAAAAGTCAGAAGTGCTAACCAAACTAAGATTTCCAATTATCTATTGTAAAAAACCATGATGAATAAAACCTACACAAACTATCTACATGATTTACGAGCGATCCAATCAGTGATTGCAGTTCACATATGAGATAAGAATGAAGAGAAGCAGGCCAGAACTAATGTGGACCTCATGCTTTCCAGACTCCTAAACAATTCCTACAACTGAAGAAAGTCTATAGTTGTTGACCTTCCAAAACCAACTGAACTTACATAAAAATGCCAAAGAATCAAGATCTTGTCCAAGCAAATCATTACTCTAATATCCAGCTTGAAAAAGCCATTGCGGATTGAAGAACACTCCACATCGTAGTTAATTCTGACCTACAAAAGAAAGAGAAGTGAAAAACATCCTCTTTGATGAAAATTGAAGTGACTAGAATCAATTGGAAGCATTCACCATCTGGACTCACCCTTTCAGAAAAGGCAATAGATTAATTTGGTTCGTACAACTACCAAAGGACTTGTTTATTTTTCTGTTTGTCATTTCATCTAACCTAAACCATCCACACGTATATAAACAAAGCATGGTTAATGGTTTGGCCAGTATGAACTGCACCCACAGATCAAAAACAAGTCTATTGCTCCCTTGGCAACACATGTTTCCTGCAATCTCAAGGCATCCATCACTACTTGAGCAGCAACAAAAGGATCTGGTTCTTCTCTTATCTGGCCACACCACAATGAAAGCCTGATAACTCTTATCTTCTAGATGTTTTGGTGACTTAACTATGACCCAAAAAAAAAAAAAAAAAAAAAAAAAAAAAAACAGAAGTGTTCAAAAAGAGCAGACAATTTTAAACATCAAATAGGATGTGCTCCGCAACAGATATTGTTCTTTGAATCAGACAATTTGGATTCTCTCTAGCCAAGCTATCAGCATTAGCGCTCTAATAAATTCAATGGCCACCCCATTGTTGAGAATATCCTTCCTCACTGCAATTTTCCATTTTTTCCTAAGGTTGGCACTATAGTTGCATAATCTGCAGAAAAATTTCTTTTGCCATAGAAACTTCTTTTTAAATATGTAAACAAACGTGACATTGGAAGTATAATCCAAAATAAGAATCACAGCACATAAGCTAGTACAGAGGACTGTCAATCTAAATCTCACCTCTGCCAAGTCAAGTGAACTTGAGATTGAAACATGACCTCACTAACCTGTCCAAATCTTAGCAACATGGATATGCAGAAAGTTTGCGAACAGTTCAGTAATGTTGGATTGACAATACCTTCTTGCAGTTAAGCCCAGTTACGCAACCATATATAAGAAAGAGCAAAATCTGTGGCATTCCATTATCAACAATGCTTGATATTTGTCAGCAATGATGAAGAAGGAGCTGAGAGCACACATATCAATGCACCATGCTAGAGATTCAACATCAGCAAGACAGGGACGCGCAAATAGAAAGTCCCAGTTTCTTCAAATAAACAGAGTCAGAATCGGCAAGACAACCCACTTCTCCCACTTTGTCATCCGAAGAAAGAGATGATCATGCAGAGAGAATGTAAAGAGACGGGACCTCAAATCTGCCAGGAACCATACTTATGATGGATTTGCAGTCACCATTCCCCTGTTATAGCTTGTCCTAAGATCTGCCCAATTATGATTGATCTATATTCGGCCAATCACAATTGTTGTAGTTGTCCTAATATATAAAATTGCAAAGATTTGCTCAACAAAGTAAGAACCCGACAACAAATTAGAGCAGCTCCACAAATCCTGTGCAGGAAGTGTGAATTCCTATGCGAGGTCTTAAGAACTGTTTATCCTCAAATTCAACATCAGCTAACTTATTCAGAGCTCGAACATCATATGGCCTGTCAAAAGAAACAACAGCGTAGCATCTCAATCAAAGAGTAGATGGAAAAAAGGTGATAAAAACATCTTAACCATCATCCACATCATCCAAATTCCCACATTCATGATTCTTGCAGATGTAGTTTGAAGGTTTATCAATGCCAGCTTCCTGAGAAGAAATTGGTACTGCTTAACAAGTTTTGGAGAGTAATAGGAGAGTCCATGTGCAGGGATTGAGGAAACTTGTGGCCAAGTAATTCACAATGTCAATAAACAAGATATGGAAAATCATTTGTGAGGCTAATTTAGATCAGGAGAACATAAGAGCATCCAGAAGAGAGAGTTCCCTGGTAGAGTGATTACAGAGTGATCCAAACAAATTGAATGTAGATATGGATAATCTGATCTGCCATAATTAGTGAATAACTGCAATCAATATCTCACATCGTAAGTGTAGGGTTAACCATCTGATAGAGATAAGGAACATGATCTCTAGTCCATAAAGTCAAACTCCCAACATTGTGTGCCACCTAATGACCAAGAAAGCAACAACTACAATTGGAAGCACGATTTAAAAGCACCAGCTTTGGACACACAATTCAATTGTAGTTTATCCAGTGAATTTTGCAGACAAAGACAAGAAACGAAACATTAGTTGCAGCAAGAAGAGTCCAACCTACAAGAGGAGAACTACACATTCCATGCATATACACATTCTGCGCATCTCTTTTAAAGATAGAACCAGATCCATCTGGGTTCTCAAGCAGCTATAGACATTCCAAATTAGAAGGACCGAATTTCAGCTGACGGCTCCTCTCCACAAAGAAGATGATTCGGCAACTCAACTAATCGTGACTGCCTCCGGTTTTCACTCACTTGTCAAACTTGAATTCTTTGATCATAGAATCCTATACCATCTTCACACGACACACTTATCTGAAGAGATCGCTCCAAACCGGAGCAAGCACCTGTCAATGGCTGAATAAGTCAATCGGGAAACTTGATCGACTCATTTCATGCAAGCAATTTTATTAATTAATATAACCAGAGGGAAACTTGAACCAGATAATGTTGATGAACCTCAAGACATTCATACAAATTCAATCGGGACCTAAACCAATTCTGTTCTCGCAATAGACTGCCCGGATACTACAATCCGTGCCTTCAAGGGCAATATAACAAATCAAACGAAACAGTTTGACAATTCCAATTAGAAGAAAAATGAACGCAAACCACCCTTGTATAGCTGATGAGAATAAAGATTCATTTAGAACCATAAGTTAAATTATCTAGCAAACAAATCATCTACAACAAGAGGATCATGTTGCAAATGGAGATCTTATTTGTAAATAAATATGACAGCTATGCTTGATGGGTAAAATAGGTTATCAATACAAATTAATATCACCATGCAAGTATTGAAATATCATATGAAATCAGAAGGAAAGGTAGAAACCTCCTGCTCGACTTTTCCACTCGAGCAAGTGTGATGTTCATCGTCGATAAAATAACATAGAAATAATGTAGACGTTAATCATCTGATCAAAATTGGATTAGAATTAAAAGGGTAAATGGGTAGGTTTTTCCCAGTTGCAGCAAATAGACAGCTTACAAAAAGAAGCAGAACTCCATGCTAACCAAATATGTGAAAACCTCAAACCAAATTTTATCCCCTGCAGGAATATGTTCTGCTAATTCAATTTAACTTAATTGAAAAACATACAAAATATGACTAACAGAAGGCAAAGAAAAAGGATCAAGAGTGCGGTTCAGGAACGTGTCTCCTCTGAAGAGTACTCGGCAGAGGATGTCAAGCAAAGAGCAAACAAGAAAGGAATTGCATGCACAATCAAAGATGCAGCATGAGAATAAAGTATGCAGACACAAGGGAGGGACTATTTCTAGGAAAAAGGACACCCGTGTTATATTTTCAACAGCAATGATCCAAAGTGAGCATACACATTGCATGGAAAGAACCAAGACAGTTCATATATCAACCAAATCTCCGAAGGAATGAGAATTGGTTTTCATATGAATTGGAAAATAACAGGAGTCAAGAACAACCTCCATTCAAACACTGTAACTGTCTGGAAAAGAGGTAGCTTTATCTGATGATTGTCAGAGATCATCAACTTGATTTCACAAAAATAATGCATTAGATCACCACTTCTCAAGCCCGGCAAAATCACAACCTGTCAAAGAATTGGAACTTGATCATACCATGATCATCTCCCAAAGTCAAAATTAAAAAAAAAAAAAAAAGAACAAATTTCAGTCAAAACCAATAAATGCCCAGACTGCTATTTCATCATCTCTACCAACAAAAGACAGCAAAACAGATCCTCAGTCCTCCGGAAAGCCCAAACGCTTTGTTCTATAAAACAAACCGACCAGTGTCCCCATTCATCGTCGTTAGACGACATCCTCAGACAAGCACTTTGCTCCAAGGCAAAAGAATCCACTGCAAATTCATCAAAACAAAAAAAATCAAGCACATAAAAAATCAGATGAGGACCTGAACCAAATACTTCCAACAAGGACATCCCCCAAACGAAGAGGAAAAAGGCCACTGCCAATTCACCGGAACAAAAAAAAAAAAAAAAAAAAAAAAATTGAACAAGCCGGAAAAAAACAATGATGCAGTTGATCGACCGGTCGAGGAATCAATAGATGATAAAAAGACGAGCTCAAACCAAATGATCCCGATCAATCATCGGGATCGTCCCGAAGAGAAAGTAATCATCATGCCCATCCACAATCAATCGAGAACCAGAACGGACGAACAAACTGACCTTCTCCCAAGAGGATTTCGCAGAGGCCCGTCACGCAAGAGAGAGAACGAACGAGTCAGAGAGAGAGGGGAATGCGAGCACAGACAGGAACGCCGGACGAGACTGGAATGAGGGAGACGAGGAAGGACGATCGGGTTAGGGGAAGGAGACGCTCGCAACGGTCGTCTTTTTTTTTTTTTTTTTAAAGAAGACTATTTTGAGTTCGAAATAGAGTCATACCTCCAAAAGATTATACTAGGAAAGTTCATAAAGAATTACACGTCTACTTTTTCCATGTGAAATTAGTTGCCTCTTTCTAGAGAGAGTTTTTGAAAATTTTATATATTAAATAATCGGTAACAGTTTTACTTATCATGTTATTATAGCATAAATTTATTGGTATTCGATATTATAATATACTTTAAATTCAAATGAGTAAAAGTTATTATGTTAATTAGGAACCTTTCTTATCATGCCTAACATTAATGTCTGCAAAAATTAGTTTTACCATAAAAAAGGGCGAAATTTGTTTAAAATATTAATATTTTGAAAGAAGGGAAAAAAGAGAGAGAGAGAGAGAGAGAAATGCTTACATGGCACGTAGTGCTCTCAATAAGTAAATCATTTTGAAAGGGCCCTTAATTTTATTTTAGTACGAGTGTTTGGCAAAAAATTATTATGTTAATTACGAACCTTTCTTATCATGCATAACATCTAATGTCTGCTAAAAACAATTTTATCATGAAAATGGTGAATTTTCAAACTCTCTGTTATTTATTTAAAATATTAAAATTTTGAAAAAAAGAAGAAGAAGAAGAAGAAGAAGAAATGCTTACACGTCACAAAGTGCTCTTAATGAGTAAATCATTTTGAAACCGCCCTTAATTATTGTGAAGTACAAGTGTTAAGGGAAAAAACTCCAATTTACCTTTTAGCAATCATTGTATATTTCCTACACCCCTGGATCAACTTTTGCCGTTTTCCTTGTCATTCTTACCCAAGCACACACTCAACTCGGCGTAATTCTAATTCCGACTTAAATCTTGATTGTCCTATCTTTTCAATCTATGAGACTCACAAGATATAATACTTGTGTAGTAGAGCGCTAACATGAATCAATGGATGTTCGACACTGTGAAGCCTACGCTACATCGTCTAGGGTTCATTCCTTGTCGATGTCAGTTATAGGGATTTTGCCAAGAGGGGATGTTGATATCGCGTTAGGGAGGAGTGTTGGGCCACTATCGCCACTACATTCACGAAAAATCATCTAATTGTTATGTCTCATCATAAGGAGATCCCTACGTAGGTGGTAGTGAAGAAATCGAAGTGCCACTGCCAGCTTGAAGGTGTTAGCTTGCTTTTCCAAAAACGTGTGCAATAGCAGTTATGATCCATTTCAAAATTGAAATAGCAAGGCGAATTTGTTAAGCAGCACGAAATTTTTAGAGAGAGATGAAGGTAAAATTGAGAGGAGGAGGACTTTAATTTTTAGAAATTTCTTACGTGCAAGTCACTGTGGAAGTGACCGTGACCGTTGGGCCAACCACATTTAAAAAAATGGTGGTGGTCGTCTCCAATATCCTCTGCACTACAGCTCCTTCCATAGCACATCACTGTTACTCACAAACTTTCGCCGATTAACATGGTAGCGACCAACTCCGACGAAGCCCCCGACGAAGCAGAGCCCGAACATGATCGCAAGAGCAAATTGAAAGCCTTCGACGCCTCAAGGACGGGCATGAAAGGCCTGGTCGAATCTGGAGTCTCTAAGCTCCCTTGTATCTTCGTCGATCACCAGCCTCGATCACCCGACCGCTGTGATCCTGCTGAGACAAGCTTCAGCATTCCGATCGTGGACTTGCAAGGAGTTCATGAAGATTCCAGCAAGCGCAAGGAGATAGTCTGCAGAGTTGGCCAGGCGTGCAAGAATTGGGGCTTCTTCCAGGTGGTGAATCACGGGATCGGAGATGGCATCCTGAGGGGAGTCATCGACGGCGTGAGGAGGTTTCATGAGCAGGAGAGCGAGTTGAAGGAGGAGTTGTATTCCAGAGACCAGTCGAAGAAGGTGATTTTTAACACCAACTTCGATTTCCACAGTGCACCGGTTGCGAATTGGAGGGATTCACTGTACTGTGCTATGGCTCCTCGCCCACCGAGTCCGGAAGAGCTTCCTCAAGTTTGCAGGTAAACATTTGCGAAAATGCTAGTGCTCCAAATTTGGACGATGGTGTTAGTTTACATCGTCGGAGTTTCCATCGGAAGGCTAGAGCATATGGTGATGTCTTTCTTGCTAGAATTAGTAACTTTATTTTGAAGAAATTTATTTTGCTATGTGTACAATACTTACTGAATTGTTCAAATAGAGGTCGTTCCATCAACTATTCTTGACCAGAAATAAAAAAGAGAAGATAACACGGCATGTCATATCTATATTTGGATTGAAATCAATTTGTTTTGGATCTTGATCTGATGTCAAGCTAGGTTCTGCCAGTGTTGAGATTAAAGATTAAAGTTGCATACTTTCAACTAGTTCTACTACTAACTTAGCGGATGAGTTTGTCTCAACTTGAATTATGAGCAGTTCTACTACCGAAGTCCTTCTTATACTGACTTAGAAACTAGTTCTGTTTCTCTGGTTTGATACCCTTAAACCGGAGTCTGTCGAAACCAGGATTGACCTGGTCGCCACCCATTTTATCTGCAGCATATTAAATTTACAAAGATACCCAAAATAAAAAATGAAAAATAAAAAATTGAACTTTACCTGCTCCACAGCCCAGGAGCAAGCGATTGCCTGCAACAAGGCACTCGATCGTGGCAAACTGTATCCTCAATCTTGGGAAAGGCTAATGTGGGAGTAGGAGCTTTTAAGTTTTAATGGTTATTACTTATGTTGGGGCTTCTGACCAAGCTAATGGAGTCCAGAGTCAATCATTTTAGTATAGCGTCCACAGAACAATTGAGTATGGTGCTTCAATTCATACATACAAAGTTATTCACGCATTTAAGATTATTATCAACCTTCCACATGCTCTGCTTGTAGAGATATATTAAGGGAATACTCAGATCAAGTGATGAGACTGGGGCTTACCATCTTCAAACTGCCATCAGAAGCTTTGGGACTCAATCCCGAGCACCTCGAAGACATGGGCTGCGCTGAAGGACTGTACCTCATTGGACACTATTACCCAATATGTCCTGAGCCAGACTTGACTCAAGGTCATACCGAGCATGCGGATAGCTCCTTCCTGACGGTGCTATTGCAAGACCAAACCGGTGGCCTTCAAGTCCTCCATGAAAATCACTGGGTAGATGTGAAGCCCGTTCAGGGTGCTCTGGTAGTGAACCTAGGCGACATGTTACAGGTAAGTGGGTTTGACACGGTTCTTCTTAACGGGTGTCCTATCTTTCATTGTTTGCATATTATACTCCTTCCAATATTCCAGCATGAAGCGACCGCTAGCCAACATGAACCTCAACTCCCTCGCGATGACCTACGAAATCTATTTGGGCTAATTTATTCAAGAACTGTTATGGATTGATTGATATCTCTGAAAACACTTAAGAAATAGTTAGACAGTTCATTGCTTGTGCCAATCACGGCAGTTATCATGTTTCATAAAATATCTCAAGCGTAGAAATCATAGGAGTAAGAGGACTTCGGGGTTTGCGTGAAGAGTGGTTGTGGAAGTATTTCATCTGAAATCATATGTAAAGCATAGTATGGATAACGGAGGTCCAAAAAGTGTTCTCTCCCTTAAAAAAAAAAAAAAGGTTTTTTAAGCTGAATGAGAATGCGGATACGAGATATGTGGAAAACCATCCATTTAAGCTAATAAAATTGGTTAATCTTTTGTGCAGCTAATCACCAATGGCAAGTTCAAAAGCGTCTATCACAGAGTACTGGCAAAGAACGTAGGACCGAGAATCTCGGTGGCCTGTTTCTTCAGGAGACATTTCGAACTAGAGGAATCTCCCAGAAAGTACGGGCCAATTAAGGAGTTGTTATCGGAAGAAAACCCTCCAGTCTATCGAGAAACGTCTGTGAAAGATTATGTCAAATATATATACTCAAAAGGTCTTGACGGGGTTCCTGCAATAGATCATTTGAAGTTGTGAAGAGTAATTAATCTGAAGTTGGTTCCTGCGCAGAATAAAGGACGATGACCAAATCAGGACATATGTTCAATTCATGGTTTCCTTTAGTTCTAGGTGTGTAATAATTGCAGCTTAGAGAGCTCCTGAACTCCTACCCAATAAATAATGTTTACCACTCTTGACTTTGCCACTCTCGACTTTGCCACTCTTTATTACCACATTTTTGCTTGGCAACGAAGGCGGTTAGGGTGGTGGTGTATAGACCCGTCAAACGGGGGTTGAATCTGGTTTAGGTCATAAATTGTTTGACCTAAATAAATTTATTTAACTCGTTTTGATCCATTTTCCACACAATGCAAATCTAGTAACCTATACTTATCCCATTCTCGACCTGACTTGAGTCATATTATTAAAACACTTCTATTCTTAACTCAATTTATAAAAACTCATAACCAAACTGAGGTAAAGAATATAGAGTGAGTAAGCGCGAGATCGAGCAAATGTGAGAGAGATTGAAGAGAGAGTCATAGAAATGAGTTGGGTCTAAGCAACTTGTAAACCTATTTAAAACTCATTAACACTCATATTATGTTTAAACTCATTTATGACCCAGAAGGTATGAGATGTGATTAGTGACTACTACCAGTTCATCGTCATCTCAACCGAAAAGCAAAAAAGATGGTGAAACGCTTTGCTTTATGAAACAAACTGACCATTGTCGCCATTAATCGTCCTTAGACAACATCCTCCGACTAACAGTTCGCTGCGAACACTGCGAATTCACCAAATAACAGTCAATCGTTCGATAAATACATACACAGCCGAAGCAGGAGCTAAACCAAACACTTCCAAGAAGGACATCCTCAAACGAAGAGAGGTATGATTCAAGAGGAAAAAGGACACTACCAATCCACCGAACAACGAAGGGGTTCAGAATCTTGTCAAAAAAAAAAAAAAAAAAAAAAACGAAGGGGTTCAGAATAAGCCGTGTAAAACAACAACGCAAGAGATCGATAGATGATCAAAGGACGAGCTTAAACCAAATAAATTCCGATGACCATCGGCATCGTCCCGAAGAGGACAACAATCGGGTTATGATAGGAAGGAGACCGTTGCAACGGTCGTCTTTTTGATGACAGGTATTTTTGAATTTTTTGGTTTGCAATACAAATGATATACCTCCGAAATATTGTTTTTGTAATCGATATATAATATGTTGTTATATTATACTCATTTCTCTCATTTTATTATTTTGGGGAAATTAATATTAAATTATATTTGTAATTGACATTACTTTTTCATGTGAAATTAGTTGCCTCTTTCTAAAGAGGCTTTTTGAGAATTTTATATATTTTTTTGTATAGTATATAATTAAACAATTAGTAATAGCTTTATTTATTATTTCATTATAACATAAATGTATCGATATTTTGATATACTTTTAAGTTAAAAAAAAGTAATAATTATTATGTTAACTAGGAACAATTCTCATTATACATATGAAATAGGCGAATTTTTAGATTCTCTATCATTTGTTTAAGGTATTAAAAATTTGTAAAAAGGAGGGAAAAAAAAAGTAAGATAGATGCTGACATGGCATGATGTGCTCTCACTATCTAAATAATTTTGAAAGTGCCCTTAAATTTATTTATTTTTTTTAATCTTGGGAAGGACAAGTGTTAGGAAAGAAACTCCAATTGTCCCTTTAGCAATCATTGTATGACTTCCTATTCTATTGGGTGAATTTTTGCTGTTTCCTCGTCACTCTACGCAAACATACACCCTTGATGTATACTAATTCCGCCTCAAACTTGATTGTCCTATCTTTTCAACCTACAAGACTTGCGAGATATAGTACTTATGTAGTACCAAGTTGACATGAATTGATGCATTTCATGCTTGAAGATTGCTTAAACACATAGTAAATTTGTTGCCCTGAACATCACAGCCAAAAACTAACAGAGCACGAGCATAAGCCATAACCCTAGAATTTGTTTTTTTTTTTTCCTTCCCTTTAGCTGAAAACATAAACTAAGTTTTTTTTTTTTATTTGCACTTTTTTGTGGCCCATGCATAAACATAAGATTGATACATGAAATTATCGCCAAGCTGTCAAATCAATAAGATCTGGCCGACATGCGTTTAACTTCTCGAATCATATTGGCAAATAATCACTACATGATTAAAATATCTTTCTCCATCTATAAATTTGTGTATTTTTGGGTGAGACATTCCAACATGATATTAGAGTTAAGGTTTACCCCAATTTATTTCGTATGCATGACCCTCTATTCATTAAGTTTCAATTGTTTCTAATTTGACTTATACGTGATAAGAGATGGTAAAAGCATCTTACATCTCTTATCAGCGGAGTTTATATGCTCTTTACATATATATTTATCTACCGTCACTATATGTCCAAATAATTGTCTATGTCCTGTAGTCCTCATGAAATTCTTGTTCTTGCTCGGGTGAAGTGGGTAATAGGAGGTCCCGAGTAGTCGGGTTAGAAATCGAAGTGCCTTGCTTTTTACCGCCACAAAGCAGGTGAGGTAGCAATTATGGTCCACTCAAAATCGAAATAGCGAGGGGAATCATGTATACAAAGCGACAATTAGTTAAGCAGCAGGAATTTTTTAAGAGAGGGATAAAGGAAAAATTGAGAGAACTCGGCCTCTACTTTTAATTTTTTTTTTTTTTTTTTTTTTGGTTGGTTTTTTTAATGTTGTCGGCCCCAACGGTCAATCAACCGTCCTTGCCACCGGTAGCGACCGCGACCGTTGGACCAACCGCATTTTAAAAATGCTGTGGTGGTGGCCGTCGTCTCCAATGTCCTCTGCGCTACGGTGCATCCGAATCTCCTCCATTTCACCACTTCCTGCGACTGAAAACCGAGTTCCTTCTGCATAACATCGCTGCTGTGCACGAACCTTCGCCGACCGACATGGCGGCCACCAACTCTGGCGAAGCCCCTGACCAAGCAGAGCATGAGTACGACCGCGAGAGCGAATTGAAAGCCTTCGATGCCTTGAGGACTGGCGTGAAAGGCCTCGTCGACTCTGGAGTCTCCAAGCTCCCTCCTATCTTCGTCGACCGCCGGCCTCGATCGCCCTCCGGTCCCACCGAGGCAAGCTTCAGCATCCCGATCGTGGACTTGGAAGGAGTTCATGAAGATTCCGGCAAGCGCATGGAGACGATCCGCCAGGTTGGCCAGGCGTGCAAGGATTGGGGCTTCTTCCAGGTGGTGAACCACGGGATCGGAGATGGAGTCCTGAGCGGAATCATCGACGGCGTGCGGAGGTTTCACGAGCAGGAGAGCGAGGTCAAGAAGGAGCTGTACTCTAGAGATGAGTCGAAGAAGGTGATATACAACACCAACTTTGATTTCTACAGAGCACCGGTTGCGAATTGGAGGGATTCGCTGTGCTGTGCTATGGCTCCTCACCCGCCGAACCCAGAAGAGCTTCCTCAAGTTTGCAGGTAACCTGTTAGCCAAAATGCCGATGCTCCATATGGCAACATTTGTGAATGTAAGATGTATGATAAAATTTCCGTGTGCTCTGCTTGCAGAGATATAATAATGGAATATTCAAGTCAACTCATGAAACTGGGGCTTACCATCCTCAAACTGCTATCGGAAACTCTGGGACTAAATCCCAAGCATCTTGAGGACATGGGCTGTGCCAAAGGACTGTACTTCATCGGACACTACTATCCGATCAGTCCCGAGCCGGACTTGACTCAAGGTCTGAGCAAGCACACGGATAGCGCCTTCCTCACGGTGGTATTGCAAGACCAGACCGGCGGCCTTCAAGTCCTCCATAAAAATCACTGGGTAGATGTCAACCCCGTTCATGGTGCTCTCGTGGTGAACCTGGGCGACATGATGCAGGTAAGCCTGTTCAACATGGTTCTTTACTTCATGGGCGTCCTATGTTTGATTGTTTGCATATTCCCTTTCCAATATTCCAGTATGAAGGGCGACTGCTCAGCTACAAGAACTCAACTCCCTCACGATTGATTCCCTTTCTATTACATTTGATTTACTGCCATAATCTGCTATCTTTTGGCCTTCACATTTATGAGATTTATTTGGACTAAAGTTAGTCAAACTGAATATGGATAGATCGATACGTTCAAAAAACACTTGAGATGTACTGGAATAGTCCACTGCTTGCCCCCATCACGGCATTTATCATGTTTCATAAAAAATTTTGAAGTGTAACAATGGTAGGAGTAAGAGGATTCTTCTGAAACCATATGGAAAGCATAGTATGGATAATGGTGGTCCAAAAATTGATCTCTCCTGATAAAAGACTGGTTTCATGCTGGAGGGAAGCTGATGTGAGATATCGTAAAAAAACTGTCCGTTCTCCCCATTTTCCTGATAAAAGAATTTTTCTGTTGCCTGCTTGAAATTAAGCTTGAGTTCAACATTGGTGTTTTCAATGATATGGGCATGCTGGTATTGCGCAACTTGCTTATGCTTGTAGTAATAGGAAATGTTCAGGCAATTTTAGTTTGGCAATTTTGTCACTTACTGGATCAGTTTATTCTTCTTAATGGCTTGATTGATGGAGATATATCATTCCTGTGACTCATTATTGCAAGTTGTTAGTATTGTTCTTGGAAGCGCAGTCTTCAGGAAACTATCTTCATATGTGCATTTGAGTTCTCAGAGAGAGGAGATTGATTAGCTAATACATTTGGCTATCTTTTGCGCAGCTAATCACCAATGGTAAGTTCAAAAGCGTCTATCACAGAGTATTGGCAAAGAACGTCAGACCAAGAATCTCGGTGGCCTGTTTCTTTAGAACTCATTTCGGGCAAGAGGATTCTCCCAGAAAGTATGGGCCGATTAAGGAGTTGTTATCTGAACAAAACCCTCCGCTCTATCGAGAAACAACTGCAAAAGACTATGTTAAATATGTATACTCAAAAGGTCTTGACGGGGTTCCTGCAATAGACCATTTGAAGCTGTGATGAGTAATCAATCTGAAGCTGGTTCCTGCGCATAATGTCCAACTCATGGTTTTCTTTAGTTTCAGATGTATTGTAGTTGCAACTTAGAGAGCTGCTACTTGTATCCAATAAAAAGTGTTCACCACTCCCTGACTTCGCGACTGTCTCTATTGCCACATGTTTGCCGGGCGACATAGGTGGTTAGGGCACTGGCATTGGCGGAGATGGCTGGGGTTAAAATCGATATCCTCTTGCATGATTGGAGATATATATATGATCTAGGGGTACAATCGAATCCAGTCAAGCCAATGCACAGTTCAATGCTCAGGCTTAACTCGACTCCAATCTTTCAAGGCTTGATACTCTACTTGAGGTTTCGAGCTTGATTTTATTAACTCCAGCTTAACTCGAATAAAGTTTCGGTAAAGTAGAGCTCGGTCCAACTCATCTTGATTGGTCAATACAGTAGACTTGAAACTTGAATTGAACTGGAACTCTAACTCATATTCTTAGGATGCACCATGATTTGAAATTTGATAATCTCTATCTATCTATTCATCTAATAAAGTATGTATATATATAATTATAACATATAAAAATGTTAGGGGTAATAGTATCGTACGACTTAAACTTTTTTTTTTTTTTTTTTTTTTTTTTATGTAATTTAGTACATAATGTTTTTCTACTCAATCAAAAATCTCAATTTTGTAAAAGGAAAAATTCTAAATAAGAGCTTGAAGTGGTTATAATTATTTCAAATAAGGATCTAACCTCGCTAGTTGGAGGTTGGCTAAAACGAGTACTTTCGTCAAAAAATATCTTTAACTGAAGTTTTGAGTGAATTAAAATTTTAAAAAAAGATAATTTTTTTTTGAAAAAAAAAATAGCAAAAATACAGGGTGGGTTGGCCCCTCCCACCTTTGGCCACTACCCCATGGCTGCGATGACCAATGGGATCGCTAGCCCTCGTGCTAGCCAGTAGGGTGCTAGTCTAGGGTAGGGCCGATAGACCTATGTGAGGGCCGGTGACTCTTACTCAAATCTAAGAGAGGATCCTCCCTCTCATGATTTTGGCGAGGACGAACATGCCCTCGCTGAGCCATCGGCAATCCCGCTGGCCATCACTCCCACTCCACCCGCAATGAGGTGGTGGGCTCGTGCAATTCTTCTTTTAATTCTAAGTTTTTTTTTTGAAAGAAAAATAGAAAAAGAAAATAAAAAATCTAAAATATTAAAAGATGAAAATGCCCTTGATAGCTAGTGAGGTAAGGCTCTTTTTTTATATTGGCATGGTCACTTCATAACCTTAGTTGAAATAATATCAATTTTAAACTCTTATTTAAGAAAATGAAAACACTTTAGATTTTTATTTGAAACAAGATCTATTTGAGACCTTTATTTGATAAAATGAGAATACTTTGAGTCCTTATTTAAAATTTTCCCGTTTTGAAATGATTCTTTTTAGGCCAAATACATGAAGTCGCAATTGGAGTTCTATCTCTTCTTTAGCTCTCTTGTACGCCCTGTTTTGTATATTGTGGATTGCTGTTTGATAGCCCCTTGCGTTCCACATTAAACTTGAATTCAAAATTATTTAAAAGGATAAAGTAATTGTCGATACCAAGATAGACAAATAAATGAATTCATTAGAGTAATTATATTTATGATGGTTGATGTTGGTGTTGTGATAAAAAATTAAAAATAAAGATTAATATTACGAAAAATCCAAACTAGCACACTTGTAATAAATTACTCCAAATTAATTTTGTTACTACAAAAAACCAAACTAGTAAACTTATGACAAATTTACCTTATATTTATTTCTATTAAATTTTACTATTAAATTATTGAGATGGATGACATGTGACAATTGACAGACATATCAATTTGAGATTTTATCCTTTGCATGTCACACTTTTCGAAAGAATTTGATGACAATCACAAGTTTTTGTTAAACATAAAAAAATTCAACAAATGACTTGGATATTCGTGATGTCATTGCTTGAGAGATTTTGTACCAAAGGATGCAAGTCGCTTGGTGAGCTCGAGCGCATTACTCTACAATGATTGAAAAAGTACTTGACCATTTCATCTAACCTAAATTTATCAACATCAATTGATAACTTATAAATATGAATGCAATTTGATGCATAGGCCAAAGAACCTAACTCACCAATTGAAAGTTTTTATATGCTTTTCTCTTACATATTGTTCCAATGTATAATGGGTCTATTTAATTTCTAAATTATACAGAGCACATGGGGTTGTTGCTATAAATCAAGTGGTCGAATTTATCTAGAACAATGACCCAAATGGTCATTGAATTTTGGCTCAAAATGTAAAGCGATCTATGAGCCTTTAATTTATTTAATATAATCCCTTTATTTTTTTTATTTTTTATAAATATTCAAACTAGTCCATGAATTATATGAAAACATTCAATATTATTTTTCTATTAATTTAAGTTCAAGGACAATATAGAATTAATTAAAATTTTGGGAGTGATATTGCGCATTGAGCTAAAATTCAAGAACCACACTAAAAATAATTGATGACATCAATTCACAAGTACAATTTGTTAAAATAAAATACCTTTAGCCTGTAAAAGATATTATAATATAGAGAATCCAAAAAGAAAAATTGGTATAATAACATAATCATTACTTTTCTTAATTTGAAGCATATTATAATATCAAGAACCAATAAATTATATTTTGTAATATAATAATATCAAGAACCAGTAAATTATATTGATTACATAATAATCAAAATTATTTCTAATGATTTGATTTCATACTATATATATATAATTCTCAAAAAATATAAAGAGACAAGTAATTTCACATGGAAAAAGTAATTGAATATTGATTTTCGGAGGTATATGGATTGTATTTCAAACTAAAAAATTCAAAATACCTCAAAGTAAAAAAAGACGACCGTTACGTTGATGAACAAAGGAACAAAAAGACGACCGTTGCAAGCATCTCCTTCCTTTAATAACCCGATCGTCGTCCTTCCTCTGCTCTCCTCATAATTACACCGAGCTACTCTCTCTCTCTCTCTCTTTCGTTCTCTCTCTTGCGCGACGGGCCTCTGCAAAATCCTCTTGCGGAGAAGAGAAGATGGATCTCTTCCTTCGTCTCTGTTTCTGATCCATTGCTTTCTGGTCTGGTTTACGAAGCATCTGATTGATGTGTTGCGGAGAGCCGTGAGGGTTTTGCGCTTGGTCATCGGATTTATTCGGTTTGAGCTCCTCCGTCCTTTTGATCATCTGTTGATTCCTCGACTGGTAGTAGTCTCTGATCACATCGTTTTTTCTTCATTTCTTTTTTCTTTTTCTTTTTTTTCTTTTTTGTCTTTGGGAGATGATCGTGGTCTAGTTCCATGTCTTTAACTGGTTGCGATTTTTCCGGGCTCAAGAGGTGCTTGCAATAACAATCCTGATCGGTCCTTCCTCTGCGAAATCCTCTGCGGAGAAGATGGGTCTCTTCTCTCGTCTCTGTTTCTGGTCAATTGTTTTCATGGTCTGATTTGTGAAGCATCTGGTTGCAGAAACTTAATTTTCTCATCTGCTGTGGAGACCGTGAGGTTTTTGTGCTTGGCCTCTCTGGGACGATGCCAGTGGTCATCAGAATTTTTTGGTTCAAATCTCATCCTTCGATCATCCATCCATTCCTCGACTGTTCCATTTTTTTTGTTTTTTTTGTCGTTTTACATGGCTTATTCTGAACCTTTTTGTTGTTCAGTGGATTGGCAGTATCCTCGAGGACGATTTTCTCTTTTTCTTTTTTGGTTGAGATGATGAACTGGTAGTAGTCTCTGATCACACCCTTTTATCTTCATTTTTTTTTTTTTTTAAATCTTTGGGAGATGATCATGGTCTAGTTCCAGTTCTTTCACTGGTTGTGATTTTGCCGGGCTCAAGAGGTGGTGATCTGTTTGCGTTATCTCTGTGATGTCAAGCAGGAAGTTTCTAACTTTTCCTTCTGATTTCTTACGATATTTCAATTTTTGGATGGTGATATTAATTCGTATTTATAACCTGTTTTACACATCAAGCATGGCCGTTGAATCTATTTATACATAAGATCAACTTTCTCAACATGATCCTTTTGTTGTGGATGATTTGTTGGCCTGATGATTTAACTTATGGTTCTGAATGCATCCTTTTCTCATTGGCTATACAAGGGTGGTTTGTGTTCATTTTTCTTCTGCTTGGAATTGTCAAACAGTTTCGTTTGATTTGTTATATTGCCCTCAAAGGCACGGATTTTGTAGTATCTGGGTGGTCTATTGCGAGAACAGAATTGGTTCAGGTCCTGATTGAATTTGTATGAATGTCTTGAGGTTCATGAACATTATCTGGTTCAAGTTTCCCTCTGATCATTTTAATTAATAAAATTGCTTGCACGAGATGTATGGACTTATCCAGCCATTGATGTCTGTATTTGACTTCTTTCACAAGCCCTCTCTTTAATTTGAAGTCTGAAAATAGTTCTGGCTTTCTCTCTGGACGATAATCTCTTCTTGGATGAGTGGGAGAGGAGGGTTGTCTTGCTGATTCTGACTCTGTTTATTTGAAGAAACTGTGACTTTCTTTTTGCATGTCCCTCATCTCTGGGTTGTCTTGCTGATTTCATATCTGTAGCCGGGTGCATTGATTTGTGCGTTCTCAGCTCCTTCGTTTTTTCATCATTGCTGACAAAATTTCCAGCATTGTTGATAATGGAATGCGAGGGATTTTGCTCTTTCTGATATATGGTGGCCTAACTGGGCTTAACTGCAACAAGGTATTGTCTGTCCAACGTTACTGAACTGTTCACAAATTTTCTGCATATCCATGCTGCTAAAATCTGCATATCATGTTTCAATTGACTTGGCAGAGGTGAGATTTACAATGATGCATGTCCTCTGTACTAGCTTATGTGCTATGATTCCTGTTTTGGATCATACTCTGGTGTCACATTTATTTACATATTTGAAAGGAGTTTCTACAGCACAATAAACTTTTTGACAGATTATGCAACTATAGTGCCAGCCTTAGAATAGGTGGAAAATTGCAGCGAGGAAGGCTATTCTCTTCAATGGGGTGGCCATTGAATTTATTAGAGCACTAATGCCGATAGGTTGGCTAGAGAGAATCCAAGCTGTCTGATCCAAGGTACAATATCTGCTGTGGAGCACATCCTATCCGTGTTTAAAATCGTCTGCTCTTTTTGAACGCTTCTGTTTTCTTTTGTCGTAGTTAAGTCACCACATCTAGAAGATGAGAGTTATTGGACATTCATTGTGGTGTGGCCAGAGAAGAGCAGAACCACATGCTTTTTTTTGCCGCTCAAATAGTGATGGATGCCATGAGATTGTGGGAAACATGTGTTGCCAAGGGAGCGATAAACTTGTTTTTGGCATCTAGACGGCAGCCATATTGTAATTCTCACTTCATAATGTTTATGTGATCTTTTTTTGACCCGTGGCCGAACCACATGAATTTTTGTGCTTTGTTTATATATGTGGATGGTTTTGGTTAGATGAAAGGACAAAACAGAAAAATAACCAATACCTTTCTTATGTAGTTGTCCGAACCAAATTAAGTTTTAATCTTTAGCCTTTTCTGAAAGGTTGAGTTCAGAAGGTGAGTGGTTCCGATATTATTGATTACAGTCCTTCACTTTCCATTAACGGGGATGTTATTCAGTTCTCTTTGTTTTGTAGGTCAGAATTAACTTCAATGTGGAGTATCCTTCAATCTGCGATGGTTTTTCTAGCTGAATATTTGAGGAATGATTTGCTCGGACAAGATCTTGATTCTTTGGCACTTTTTATCCGAGTTCAGTTGGTTTTGGAATGTCAATAACTATAGATTTTCTTCGGTTGTAGGAATTGAAAGTCTGGAAAGCATGAGGTCCCCATTAGGCCTGGCTTGGTTCTCTTCATTCTTATCTTTTATGTGAACTGCAATCACCGATTGGATCACTCGTAAATTATGCAGATAGTTCGTGTAGGTTTTATTCATCATGGTGCTCTTCCAATAGGTACTTGGAAAATCTTAGATTTTGTTGGGTTTTCTGACTTTTGATTTATTTCTTCTGTTATTTGATTTTGGATGGCCCTTTTGAATGTTGTAAGATAATAGCTCTTCTGTACTTTGGCAGATTAGCAGCTTTCTCTATGGGATTGGATGAAGAACTTTCCATTCGCTTGGTGCTATGACTGTGTGCTTTCTATTAATGATATTTTGTTTGTCTTACATTCTTTTTCATTCATGGAACTACTGTGAATGTTATTCTTTCATTGAATTTTAGCTTTTGACATACTTAGGCACGCATTCACATGGAAATACATTTCTTGCTTATGCATTGACTTGGGATAAGTCCATTTGATTTAGTGGTAAATTTGGCTTAACTGAAGAACGTTTGTCTGGTTATTTATTGTGCTTAAAGTGGATGATATTTGATGTTGCAAAGTCCTGGCTATTTATTGTGCTTAAACAAAATTCTTGCATATGTATTGTTCTGGCTAGATGGTAATTTTTTAGGCTGCAGTAGTATGCTGGTTTGACCTACTGCTACATTTTCCAATATATTATTTAGAATTGTGCAGGATAGGTTTTTTCCCTTAAACTTATTAGTTTCTTCACACTGTTTTTTTGCATATACCTCAGTTCTTTGCCAAATCTTTTACTAAATGTTGTAATATGTGGTGTTTTTCACTTATAGTTGATATTGTTTGATGAGTGATCTCTTCGTCGTCTAAGGATGATAAATACAATAAAACTGGTCATCTTGCGTACGTTTTTAGGCTTCTTGGAGGAGTGATGACCCTTTTTTGCAGTCCTGTTTGGTTGAATTCCTGCGTAGTCTTTGATCACTTCTTCAGGATGGGGTTATGGACTGAAATTGTGGAGATTTCTAGGCATTTTCTAGTCTTTGATCATTTCTTTCACTGGTTGGGATTTAGCAGAGGTGGGATTTAGAATGACGCATGTCCTCTGTACTAGCTTATGTGCTGTATTTCTTATTTTGGATCATACTTCCAGTGCCACGTTTTTTTTTTTTTTTTTTTTTTTTTCCATATTTGAAAAGGAGTTTCTATGGCAAACAAAAGTTTTGTGCAGATTATGCAACTACAGTGCACACCTTAGAAAAGGTGGGAAATTGCAGCAATGAAGGCTATTCTCAACAATGGTGTGGCTATTGAATTTATTAGAGCGCTGATGCTGATAGGTTGGCTAGAGAGAATCCAAGTTGTCTGATTCAAAGAACAATGTATGTTGCGGAGCACATCCTATCTGTGGTTTAAAATTGTCTGCTCTTTTTGAACACTCTGTTTTCTTTTGTTGTAGTTACGTCACCAAAACATCTAGAAGACAGGCCTTCATTTTGGTGTGGCCAGAGAAGAGAAGAAGCAGATCGTTTCGTTGCTGCTCAAGTAGTGATGGATGCCTTGAGATTGTGGGAGATGTGTTGCCAAGGGAGCAATAGACTCTTTTTGGCATCTAGGTGGCAGCCATATTGTAATTCTCACTTCATAATGATTATGTGATCTTTTTTTTTATCTGTGGGTGAAGGTCACACTGGCCAAACCACTTTAAAATTTCATGCTTTGTTTATATATGTCTGGATGGTTTACGTTAGATGAAATGACAAAACAGATAAATAAACAAGATGTTTGGTAGTTCTTCAAAGCAAATTAAGTGATGATCTATTGCCTTTTCTCAAAGGTTGAGTTCGGATGGTGAATGGTTCGAATTGATTCTAGTCCCTTCAACATTCAGTGTTTCTTTCTTTTGTCGGTCAGAATTAACTTCAGTGTGGAGTGTCCTTCAATCCGTGATGGTTTTTATTAGCTGGATGTTGGAGGAATGATTTGCTTGCACGAGATCTTAATTCTTTGGCACTTTTATCTGAGTTCAGTTGGTTTCGGAAGGTCAAAAGCTATAGACTTTCTTTGGTTGTAGGAATTGTTTAGGAGTCTGGAAAGCGTGAGGTCCACAATGGTTCTGGCTTGCTTCTCTTCATTCTTACCTCATACGTGAACTGCAATCACTGATTGGATTGCTTGTAAATCATGCAGATAGTTTGTGTGGGTTTTGTTCATCATGGTGCTCTTACAACAGATACTTGGAAAATCTTAGTTTGGCACCTCTGACTTTTGATTTATTTCTTCTGTTAACTGATTCTGGATGGCTCTTTTGAATGTTGTAAGATGATAGCTTGTCTGTGCTTTTGCAGATCAGTGTCTTTCTCTGTGGGATTGGATGAAGAACTTTTCATTCGCTTGGTACTATGACTGGTATGCTTCCTATCACTGAGTTTCTGCTTTTGACAGACTTAGGCGCACGTTCACTCAGAAATACATTTCTTGCATATGTTTTGACTTGGTGTAAGTCTATTTGAATTTAGTGGGGTAAATTTGGCTTAATTGAAGAAATTTTGCCTGGTTATTTATTATGCTTAAATTAGATGAGATTTGATGTTGTTGAGTGATTAAGATGGTAATTTTTCATGCTGAGGTAGTATGCTGGTGTGACCTACTACCACTTTTTCCTCTATATTATTTAGAACTGCACAGGATAGGTTTTTTCCCTAACTCATCAGTTTTTCACACTGTTTTGGCATCTACAAAATATCCTGACATCAGTAAAACTGATGCTAACCTGACGTAGTAGCCAAATTCGTGATTGCGATGTATGGTGGACTCTACATGATCAAATGCTGTCTATGTTTGCTCCGTCTGTGTTTGAATCAAGAATTTTTAAATTTTTACCACACCCGCTAGTTGTCCTATATTTATATATTATTCATTGGTGCAATCTTGTTTCCTAGAGTGTGCCACTCAATAAATGTGTTTCGTTGGTGGTACATACTTGAAGAAGACCAGGACTACTCTTACTTTGAAAATCGATGAGGATCTACTTGGTCAATGGAGGGTATCTTGTTGGATAAATATGGAGAAACATGAACTAACTTATCTGTCATGTTTAGTGTTTGCTATTCTCTTCTTATAAATCCAATTTGCACTTTTGTGATCTTTTCTATTTTTAGAGATTCTTCACTGAGAACATTGAACTGGTGGCTGGACATATTGCACTCCCACTAGAAGGGATTCCCTGTTTTTTTCAGGTCCTAAGCATCCACAATGGTCACCCCGTTCTCTGTGCTTCAAATTTTTGTTTTTCTTTCAGACTTTATTTCCAATTTCTACTCTGGGAGTTATTCAGTTGTCTTTCTTTTGTAGGTCAGAATTAACTTCAATGTGGAGTGTCCTTCAATCTGCAATGGTTTTTTCTAGCTGAATATTTGTGGAATGATTTGCTTGGACAAGATCTTGATTCTTTGGCATTTTTATCTGAGTTCAGTTGGTTTTGGAATGTCCATAACTATAACTTTCTTTGTTTGTAGGATTTGAAGGTCTGCAAAGCATGAGTTCCACATAGTCGTAGCTTGCTTCTCTTCATTCTGATTGGATCGCTTGTAAATTATCCAGATAGTTTGCAGAGGTTTTATTCATCATGGTGCTGTTCCAATAGATACTTGGAAAATTTTAGTTATTCTTTTTTTTTGGTAAAAGTAAGTAATTAATATTAGTTGTTTGCCGTTTGGTTCCTGGCTCTCCTTTTGGTTGTTGCCTTTTGGCTTTTTTCCTCGGCTCCCTTACACTCAGAATGAGCCGTTTGGTTGTACATTTTTTTTTTTTGGTAAGAGTAAGCAATATATTAATAGGGGGCAAACTGTACAAACAACACGGCTCCAAAAGCTTACACTCAAAATGAACACGCTCATTAAGAGTGAAAGGAAGCCGCGGACAAGCAACAAAACGACCAACAGAAAGCCAACAGCAAAACAAGCCTGGCAAAAACACCTAAACAACCACGGAAAAGCCTAAGTCAGACTACAATCAGAGGAAGCGAAGATAATGGGGTTTTGGTTGTACATTTTGACCTTTCCCCATTTTGTTAATTAGTCAACTGATTTTTGATGGCTCTTTTGAATGTTGTAAGATGATAGCTCTTCTGCGCTTTGGCGGATTATTAGAGCCTCTCTCTATGGGATTGGATGAAAAACTTTTGAAGAACTTTTCATTGGCCTTGTACTCTGACTGTATGCTTTCTATTAATGATATTTTGTTTGTCTTACCTTCTTTTTCATTCATGGAACTATTGTGAATGTTATTCTTTCACTGAATTTTTGCTTTTGACATACTTAGGTGCACCTTCACACAAAAATACATTTCTTGTATATATATTGACTTGGCATAAGTCTATTTGAATTTAGTGGAAAATTTGGCTTAATTGAAGAACTTTTGTCTGGTTATTTGTTGTGCTTAAATAAGATGAGATTTGCCGTTGCAAATGTATTGTTCTGGCTATTTATTGTGCTTAAATAAGATGAGATTTGCCGTTGCAAATGTATTGTTCTGGCTATTTATTGT
Source organism: Eucalyptus virginea (assembly GCA_014182375.1). Lineage (NCBI taxonomy): Eukaryota > Viridiplantae > Streptophyta > Magnoliopsida > Myrtales > Myrtaceae > Eucalyptus > Eucalyptus virginea. The sequence goes on along the minus strand of CM024521.1, from coordinate 42,828,294 downwards.
GCTTAAATACATTTCTTGCATATGTATTGTTCTGGCTAGATATTCTGGCTAGATGGTAATTTTGACGCTGAGGTAGTATGCTGGTGTGAACTACTGCCACTTTGTCCTCTATATCATTTAGAACTGTGCGGCGTAGGCTTTTTCCCCCCAAACTTATTAGTTTTTCTCACTGTTTTTCGCATTTACCTAAGTACTTTGCCAAATTTTTTACTGAATGTTGTAATGTGCAGTGTTTTTCACTAATTGTCGATATTATTTTTCTCTTTGTCTAAAGGTGATAAATACAATAAAACTTGTCAGATTGCATTGAATGATGTGTTTTGGCTTCTTGGAAGGGTGATGACCCTTTTTTGCATTCCTGTTTGGTTGAGTTCCTGCATAGTCTTTGATCACTTGTTCAAGATGGAATGTAAACTGAAATTGTGGAGATTTCTAAGCATTTTCTAGCTTTGATTGAAATTCATCTTCAGTTTATTATCTTTGAGGAGTGATGACTCACATGATTATTATCAAGTTCTAATCCTTCTACAGGGATCAGATTAGCCAGGTTAGGAATGTCTTGATCTACTGCTTTTTCATGTGGGGCTCAGTTGATGATCGTTTGAAATTGGATAAGCAACCACTTCTTGGCTTCTAGGCAGTTCTTTGTTTGAATGAAGTTTGTTCTCAGATTGATACTGTTAAGAGTTTGGTCGATGCGAATCTCTTCAGATTCGACGTGGATTGTCTTCAACCTGGGATGGTTTTTTCTAGCCCATATATAATCTTTATTTCTTTGGTCATGCACTTCTTTCTTTGAGCGCTTCTACTGGTTTTTGTTTGTGTTTAATTATTAACTCTCTTCCATTATAAGGATTTTTTGCAAGTCAGGAAAACTTGGGGGCCACTAAGTTCTTATGCTACCATTTCTGGGGAGAAGTGATTCACCAACCTAGTGTGGGAGAATTTTAGTTTGTTGGAGTATTACAAGTAAGAATTACGGAATGAAGTCTTTAGTTTCGTTGCCTTCTCCCCCTTTTGGATTCAGATTCCGGATCTATGTTGAGCCGAAATTTCTGTCCGGAGGCTGCAACTATAGTTGTGCGAGCTTATCTTCATGACTGGTAACCAATGATGCAATTTAACTTTTTGTTTTTCACTCCACACTTGATTTCTTTTTTCTGTTTTGGTATGAGAATCTTGGTTGCTTTTTTCCCCGTTTTATTATTGAGGTGAATGTCATAGCATTCTCCCATTTTGGATTCCACCAAGGGACTAATGCCTGTATAAATTATATTTTTTCTTGCTAGATACTTGTAATGCAACAGTTGTATTGTCCTGACATCACTAAAACTGATGTTAACCCGATGTAGTTGGAAATATTACAATCCTACGAGGGATTTCCAGAGTCATTCAGGTCTTAAGCACCCACAAAGGTCACTCCCTTCTCTGTGCTTCATGCTTTTGGTTTTTTTAATGAACTTTTTTCCAATTTCTACTCTGGTAATTGGTGTCACATATGCAGAATTTTTTGGGGGGTGTGATTCTTTGGTAGAATCATGTTTAGATTGGCCGGACTTGAAAGTGTTTTTGATATTATGGCTTTAATTAGTTGACAGCATGGTTATCGGAAATGCCATTAGATCTGGAGGTAAGTAGTTACGTGCAGTTTCTGGTACAATTGACGACCTATAGTAATGCGGAGCACTTCCGTGTTTTCACTATAGTAACCTAGTTCTTGTTTAAAAATGAATGTTCTCGATTAAGTTTGCTGCCTACCTACCTTGAGTCATGTAGCCATATGAAAGCCATCTCTAATTCTGATTTCTAAGTATATGTTTGTATTACTCATTTTCCATCTCATTGATGCTTACCTTGCAAGGCTATATTGTTTGCACCATTATTAAGGAAAGAGGTAATGAAAATTGGGAAACTAATTGCAATGCCAGTCAACTTATAGATACTTGTACCACTCAAGAGGTCCTGGTGTATCTCCTTCGCCTTTAAGGGACCTGAATTTGTTATTGGGAATTTATCTGTCTATGGTTTTTCTTGATAGGTTGGCTAAGCATGATATAATCTTGATAGACTGAACTGGTTTTTGTGGCCATATGTTACTCTACCGTCTTGAGACTTAATTGAACCTTCAGATTTTGAAACATCTTCAGGACATACAATTATGATGATAGAGCTATCTGTAGAAGTTTGATGGCTGTACTTGACATCTTTCAGAATCCCTCTCTTTAATTTGAAGTCTGAACATAGATCTGACTTTCTCTCTGGACGATCATCTCTTTCTTCGGATGACAAAGTGAGAGAAAGAGGGTTGTCTTGCTGATTCTGACTCTGTATTTGTGAAGTACGTCCCTTATCTCCTGGTTGTCTTGCTGATGTCGAATCTCTAGCATGGAGCATTGATATGTGTGTTTTTAACTGGGCCTTACTGCAACAAGGTAGTGTCAATCCAACGTTATTGAACTGTTCACAAACTTTCTGCATATCCATGTTGCTAAGATTTGGACAGGTTAGTGAGGTCATGTTTCAATCTCAAGTTCCCTTGACTTGGCAGGGGTGAGATTTAGAATGACGCATGTCCTTTGTACTAGCTTATGTGCTGCAATTCTTAATTTTGATCATACTTCCAATGTCACATTTGTTTTCATATTTGAAAAGGAGTACGAGAAAAGAAATTGTTTTGCAGATTATGCATCTATAGTGCCAACCTTAGAATTGGTGGAAAATTGCAGCGAAGAAGGCTACTCTCAACAATGGGGTGGCCATTGAATTTATTAGAGCGCTAATGCTGATAGGTTGGCTAGACAGAATCCAAGTTGTTTGATTCAAAGAACAACATCTGTTGTGGAGCACATCCTATCCATGGTTTAAAATTGTCTGCTCTCTTTGAACACTTCTGTTTTCTTTTGCCGTAGTTAAGTCACCAAAAGATCTAGAAGATAAGAGTTATTGGGCCTTCATTGTGGTGCGGCCAGAGAAGAGAAGAACTAGATCCTTTTGTTGCTCCTCAAGTGGTGATGGATGCCTTGAGATTGTGGGAAACATGTGTTTGTGTGGGAGCAATAGACTTGTTTTTGGCATCTAGGCAGCAGCCATATTGTAATTCTCGCTTCGTAATGATTATGTGACCTTTTCTTGAGCTTTGGTTGAAGGTCGCACTAGCTCAACCACTTAAATCTTCATGCTTTGTTTATGTACATGTGGATGGTTTAGGTTAGATGAAATGACAAAACAGAAAAATAAACGTTGAAACTAAATTAAGTGATGATCTATTGCCTTTTCTGAAACGTTGAGTTTGGACGGTGAATGGTGGTGAATGGTTCCAATTTTCTAGTCCATTCAATTTTCATCAAAGTGGATGTTATTCAGTTTTCTTTCTTTTGTAGGTCAGTATTAACTTCAATTTGGAGTGTCCTTCAATCCGCTATGGTCTTTTCTAGCTGGATATTAGAGGAATGATTTGCTTGGACAAGATCTTGATTCTTTGGCACTTTTATCTGAGTTCAGTTGGTTTTGGAAGGTCAGTAACTATAGACTTTATTCGGTTGTAGGAACTGTTTAGGACTCTGGAAAGCATGAGGTCCACATTAGTTCTGGTGTGCTTTTCTTCATTCTTATCTCATAAGTGAACTGCAATCACTAATTGGATCGCTTGCAAATCATGCAGATAGATAGTTTATTTCATCATGGTGCTCTTACAACATGATTTATTTTATCTGTTAACTGATTTTAGATTTTTGAATATTGTAAGATGATAGCTCCTGTGCTTTGGCAGATAAGAACCTTTCTCTGTGGGATTGGATGAAGAACTTTTCATTCGCTTGGTACCATGACTGGTATGCTTTTCTATTAGTTATATTTTGTTTGTCTTACCTTCTTTTTCTATCATGGAACTATTGTGAATGTTATTCTTTCACTGAATTTTTGCTTTTGACATTCTTAGGCACACATTCACTCAGAAATACATTTCTTGCATATGTATTGACTGGATGTGAATCCATCTGAATTTAGTGTGGTAAATTTGGCTTGACTGAAGAAGTTTTATCCGTTTTATGTTGTGCTTAAATTAGATGAGATTCAATGTTGTTGATTGATTAAGATGGTAATCTTTTACGCTGAGGTAATATGCTGGTGTGACCTACTGCCACTTTTTCCTCTATATTATTTAGAACTGAACAGGATTGGTTTTTTCCCAAACTTAAAAGTTTTTCACACTGTTTTTTGCATTTGACTTAGTACTTTGTGATCCTTATAAGTGTTTTTCACTTATAGTCAATGTTGTTTGTTCAGTGATCTCTTTGTCATCTAAGGATGATAAATACGATAAAACTGGTCAGTATGCATCGAATAATGTTTAGGCTTCTTGGAGGAGTGATGACCCATTTTTGCAGTCCTGTTTGGTTGAGCTGCTGAGTAGTCTCCAGGATGGGCTATGGACTGAAATTATGGTGATCTGCTGCTTTTTTTCTGTGGGGCTCAGTTGATGATCGTTTGAAATTGGATGAGCAGCCACTTCTTGGCTTCTGGGCAGTTTTTGGTTTGAATGAAGTTTGTTCTCAGATTCTTCTTTTCTCAGTGAAGGTGAGATGATCAGGGCTATTTTTTCTGCACTGGTGAGAGTTTTTGGTGGACGCAAATCTCTTCAGATTCGATGTGGCACGTCTTCAATCTGGGATGGTTTTTTCTAGCCTAAAATCTTTATTTCTTTTTTCAAGCTCTTCTTTCTTTGAGCACTTCTATTGGTTTTTGTTTGAGTTTAATCATCAACTCTCTTCCATTGTAAGGATGTTTTACAAGTCAGGAAAGTTTGAGGCCGACTACGTTTGGCTAGTTTCTCTTCTTTCTTATATGCATTCAGGGTAATCACTAATTCCATCGCTGTGTCTAACTTATGAAGATACTTTATGTGGGATTTATTCGTCTTGCTTTTTTTCGTTGTTCCAGCTCTACACAATTCGTAGGTCTCTTAGGCTTTCATCTTGTTTGATCGGCGTGTTTTCTTTTGGTACAGAATCTTTGGTGAAATGCTTCTATTAATCAGATGATTTGCGTACTATATAGGTGGTTGTCGAGGAATGGTCTTGATCTAATTTTAGAAGTTTCTGGCCTGTTGCAGAAACTTATATTTCTTCATGTTCGCATTGCCTCTGTGTAGCTCTGTCGTGGTCATGCACATGATTTGTGTTCATGCACCTTCTGTTTTCTTGTTTCACCAGCTGTTCCGGATTTATGATACAGAAGATTGGTAGCAGTTACTTTTATCTTGAAGCAGTCTCTTTGATGGATGGACAAGCTCTTCATTCTTTGGCATATCTGCCATATGGTATGTTAACAGGATAGGTATTACCCCCCATATGCATATATGAGTTGTTCTAATTTTTGTATTGTTTGCTTATAATATGACTGGGAATTTTATTACATCATTAATGGAATGGCTATCGAGTGTGTCAAGAAATATTAAATGTTCTATCATGATGTCTCCTGTGATATGACTCGAATCTTCATTATATCATGAAGTAAATGATATTGATGGGAATAAAATGAAAATTTCATTATTCAAGAAATATTCATTCTCCATTATCATACCTTGTCATTCTCCATGTTTATTTATATGGTTCACCCCTTATCATTTTTGGTCATGCTTTTATGATAGGGTGTTTAGCCTCACTTTGCTTAGCCTAAATTTTTGGGGTTAAATTTGGCAAAGGTGTTTTAGTTTAGAATTTTTTTGTTGGTAAAAAAATTAGTTTGTTGTAAATTTATCATACTTGTAACAATTTGACGTTTTTCATGAGATTGACCTTAAATATAATTGCTATTATTAACTTTACCACAACACCAAGGTAGCGGGGGCTTAACTAGATTACGTTGTCATCCAATTTGAGTGATTTGATTGATTTTGGAACTTCAATTGAGCTTTGTCTCGAACTCAAATTCGAAAAGAGAAATGCTAAATTTCATGACATCAGTTCACACGTACAATTGTTAAAATAAAATACCTTAAGCCTAAAAAAGATATTATAATATAGAGAATCCAAAAATAAAAAATTGTTATGATAACATAATCATTACGTTTCTTAATTTGAAGCATATTATAATATCAAGAACCAATAAATTTGTGCTATAATAACATAATAATCAAAATTGTTTCTAATGATTTGATTTCATACGATTAATATATATAATTCTCAAAAAGCCTCTATAGAAAGAGACAAGTAATTTCATATGGAAAAAGTAATTGAATATTGATTTTCGGAGGTATATGGGTTATATTTCAAACTAAAAAATTCAAAATACCTCAAAGTAAAAAAAGACGACCGTTACATTGATGAACAAAGGAACAAAAAGACGACCGTTACAAGCATCTCCTTCCTTTTATAACCCGATCGTCGTCTTTCCTCTGCTCTCCTCATAATTACACCGAGCTAGTCTCTCTCTCGTTCGTTCTCTCTCTCGCGCGACGGGCCTCTGCAAAATCCTCTTGCGAAGAAGAGAAGATGGATCTCTTCCTTCGTCTCTGTTTCTGATCCATTGCTTTCTGGTCTGGTTTACGAAGCATCTGATTGATGTGTTGCGGAGAGCCGTGAGGGTTTTGCGCTTGGTCATCGGATTTATTCGGTTTGAGCTCCTCCGTCCTTTCGATCATCTATTGATTCCTCGACCGGTCGCTGCTCTCTTGCGTTGTTGCTTTACGTTCTGTTAGTCGGTGAGTTGATGAGCTGGTAGTAGTCTCTGATCACATCGTTTTTCTTTCATTTTTTCTTTTTATGTCTTTGGGAGATGATTGTGGTCTAGTTCCATTTCTTTCACTGGTTGCGATTTTGCCGGGCTCAAGAGGTGCTTGCAATAACAATCCCGATCGTCGTCCTTCCTCTGCGAAATCAGAAGATGGGTCTCTTCTCTCCTCTCTGTTTCTGATCAATTGTTTTAATGGTCTGATTTGTGAAGCATCTGGTTGCAGAAACCTAATTTTCTCATCTGCGGCCGAGACCCGTGAGGTTTTTTCGCTTGGCCTCTCTAGGACGATGCCAGTGGTCATCAGAATTTTTTGGTTCAAATCTCATCCTTCGATCATCCATCCATTCCTCGACTGTTCCATTTTTATTTTTATTTTTTGTTGTCGTTTTACATGGCTTATTCTGAACCTTTTTGTTGTTCAGTGGATTGGCAGTATCCTCGAGGACGATGAATGGTGACAATCGTCGCCATCTTTTTCTCTTTTTCTTCTTTGGTTGAGATGATGAACTGGTAGTAGTCTCTGATCACACCTTTTTATCTTCATTTTTTTTTTTTTTTTAAATCTTTGGGAGATGATCTCGGTCTAGTTCCAGTTCTTTCACTGGTTGTGATTTTGCCGGGCTCAAGAGGTGGTGATCTGTTTCGTTATCTCTTTGATGTCGAGCAGGAAGTTTCTAACTTTTCCTTCTGATTTCTTACGATATTTCAATTTTTGGATGGTGATATTAATTCGTATTTATAACCTATTTTACACATCAAGCATGGCCGTTGAATCTATCTCTAAATAAGATCGACATTCTCAACATGATCCTTTTGTTGTGTATGATTTATTTGCCAGATAATTTAACTTATGGTTCTGAATGCATCCTTTTCTCATTGGCTATAAAAGGGTGGTTTGTGTTCATTTTTCTTCTGCTTGGAATTTTCAAACAGTTTCGTTTGATTTGTCATATTGCCCTCAAAGGCACGGATTTTATAGTATCTGGGTGGTCTGGTGCGAGAACAGAATTGGTTCAGGTCCTGATTGAATTTGTATGGATGTCTTGAGGTTCATCAACATTATCTGGTTCAAGTTTCCCTCTGATCATTTTAATTAATAAAATTACCTGGGTGAAATGCATGGACCTATTCTGCAGTTGTCTGACTATGTACTTTATCTCTGTCAGACCATACGCTTGCAATGAGGAATATGGATTGCAGTGATTCACCAATATTATGGCACCTCAGATTATCCATGTCTCCATTCAATTTGTTTGGTTCACACTGTAATTACTTCAGGGAGTTCTCTCTTCTGGATGCTCTTATTTTAATCTTCTCCTGGTCTAAATTTGCCTCACAAATGATTTTCGTATCCTGTTTATTGACATTGTGAATTACTTGGCCACAAGTTTCCTCAATCCCTGCACATGGATTCTCCATTTACACTCCAAAACTTGTCAAGGAGTACCAATTTCTCATCAGGAATCGTACTTTGAAAGTCGATGTGGATCTTTCAGTCAATGAATGACTTACCCTGTCCAATAAATTTACAGAAACATGAACTAACTTATGTGGTATGTTGAGTGTTTAATACCTTTTTCTTGCAAATCCAATTTGCAATTTTGTTATCTTTTCTATTGTTACAGATTGATCACTGAGAACATCGAACTGGCGGCTGGACATATTACATTGCTACTAGAAGGGATTCCCCTGAGTCGTTCCCGTCCTAAGCACCCACAATGGTCACCCCCTTTTCTGTGCTTCAAATTTTTGTTTTTTCTTTTAAACTTCTTTTTCTAATTTGTACTCCGAGAGTTGGTGCCACACATGAAGAATTTTTGAAGGCAGTGATCCTGGTGGAATCATGTTTCGATTGGCTGCACTTAGAAGTATTTTTGATATTTTTCTTTAAATTAGTTGACAGCATGGTTATTGGAAATGCCACTAGATCTGGAAGTAAGTATGCTTATGTCCAGTTTCTGGTACTATTGACAACCTGTAGTGATGCTGAGCACTTCCGAGTTTTTGGTATAGTAACCTATCTCTTGTTTTAAAATGAATGTTCTGGAAGCAAGTACTTATGTCCTGTTTCTGGTACTAGGGACAACCTGTAGTAATGCCGAGCACTACCATGTTTTCTCTATGGTAACCTAATTCTTATCTAAAAATGAATGTTCTGGATTCAGTTTACTACCTATTTACCTCAAGTCATCTGGCCATTTGGAAGGTATCTCTAATTCTGATTTGTAAGTATTTGTCCTATTACTCATTTTCCTTCTTATTGATGCCATTAGATCCGGTTCTATCTTTTTGTGTTTTTTTATTTTTATTTTTCTTGGTTGAATTGAAGAACTGGTAGTAGTTTCTGATCACATCGTTTTTTTCTTCATTTTTTTTAAGTCTTTGGGAGATGATCGTGGTCTAGTTCCAATTCTTTCACTGGCTGCAATTTTGCTGGGCTCAAGAAGTGGTGTATCTGTTGCGTTATCTCTGTGATGTCGAGCAGGGAGCTTCTGACTTTTCTTTCTCATTTCTTAGGATATTTCAATATTTGGATGGTGATATTGATTCGTATTTATAACCTATTTTACACATCAACCATGGCTGTTAAATCTAGTTATAAATGAGATCGACATTCTCAACATGATCCTTTTGTTGTGGATGATTTGTTTGCCAGATGATTGAACTGATGGTTCTGAATGCATCCTTTTCTCATCGGCTATACAAGGGTGGTTTGTGTTCATTTTTCTTCGGTTTGGAATTGTCAAACAGTTTCGTTTGATTTGTCATATTGCCCTCAAAGGCACGGATTTTGTAGTATCTGGGTGGTCTATTGCGAGAACAGAATTGGTTCATGTCCTGATTGAATTTGTATGAATGTCTTGAGGTCCATGAACATTATCTGGTTCAAGTTTCCCTCTGATCATTTTAATTAATAAAATTGCCTGGGTGAAATGCATGGACCTATTCAGCAGTTGTCTGGCTATGTACTTTATCGCTATCAGATTATTCAACCTTATGCTTGCGATGTGGGATATCGATTGCAGTGATTCACCTATATATTATGTCAAATCAGTTTATCCATGTCTTTATTGGATTTGTTTGGTTCACACTGTAATTACTCTCAGGGAGTTCTTTCTGCTGGATGCTCTTATTTTAATCTTCTCCCGGTCTAAATTTGCCTCACAAAAAATTTTCTATATCTTGTTTATTGACATTGTTGATTACTTGGCCTCAAGTTTCCTCAAATCGACGCACATGGATTCTACAATTACTCTCCAAAACTTGTCAGGCAGTGCCAATTTCTCCTCAGGAAGCTTAGTTTGAAAGTCAATGTGGATGTACTCAGTCAATGAAGCACTGAACTTGTTCAATAAATTTGATGAAACGTGAATGAGCTTATGTGGCATGTTTAGTGTTTAATACCTGTTTCTTACAAATCCGATTTGCAATTTTGTTATCTTCACTATTGTTACAGATTATTCGCTGAGAACATCAAACTGGCGGCTGGACATATTACACTCCTACTAGAAGGGATTCCCTGAGTCGTTCCTGCCTAAGTACCCACAATGGTCACCCCCATTTCTGTGCTTCAAATTTTTGTTTTTTCTTTTAAATTTCTTTTTCCAATTTCTACTCCGGGAGTTGGTGTCACATATGCAGAATTTTTTAAGGGAGTGATCCTGGTGGAATCATGTTTCGATTGGCTGCACTTGGAAGTATTTTTGATAGTTATCTTTAAATTAGTTGACAGCATGGTTATCGGAAATGCGATTAGATCTGGAAGTAAGTATGCTTCTGTCCAGTTTCTGGTACTATTGACAACCTGTAGTAATGCCGAGCACTACCATGTTTTCCCTATGGTAACCTAATTCTTATCTAAAAATGAATGTTCTGGATTCAGTTTACTACCCATTTACATTCAGTCATCTGGCCATATGGTGTAGCTATCTCTACTTCTGATTTGTAAGTATTTGTCCTATTACTCATTTTCCTTCTCATTGATGCCATTAGATCCGGTTCTATCTTTTTGTTTTTTGTTTTTTTTTTTTTTTTTTTTTTTTTTGGTTGAGTTGATGAACTGGTAGTAGTCTCTGATCACATCGTTTTTTCTTCATTTTTTTTAAGTCATTGGGAGATGATCGTGGTCAAGTTCCAATTCTTTCACTGGCTGTGATTTTGCCATGCTTGAGAAGTGGTGTATCTGTTGCGTTATCTCTGTGATAATGAGCAGGAAGTTTCTAACCTTTCCTTCTGATTTCTTATGATATTTCAATATTTGGATGGTGATATTAATTCGTATTTATAACCTATTTTACACATCAAGCATGGCTGTTGAATCTATCTATAAATAAGATTGACATTCTCAACACGATCCTTTTGTTGTGGATGATTTGTTTGCCAGATAATTTAACTTATGGTTCTGAATGCGCATCCTTTTCTCATTGGCTATACAAGGGTGTAGGTTTGTGTTCATTTTTCTTCTTCTTGGAATTGTCAAACAGTTTCGTTTGATTTGTGATATTGCCCTCAAAGGCACGGATTTTGTTGTATCTGGTTGCGAAAACAGAATTGGTTCAGGTCCTGATTGAATTTGTATGAATGTCTTGAGGTTCATCAACATTATCTGGTTCAAGTTTCCCTCCGATCATTTTAATTAATAAAATTGCCTGGGTGAAATGCATGGACCTATTCAGCAGTTGTCTGACTATGTACCTTCTCTCTATCAGATGATTCAACCTTACACTTGCGATGTGGGGTATTGATTGCAATGATTCACCAATATTATGGCAGCTCAGATTATCCATGTCTCCATTCAATTTGTTTGGTTCACACTAATTACTTCAGGGAGTTCTCTCTTCTGGATGCTCTTATTTTAATCTTCTCCCGGTTTAAATTTGCCTCACAAATGATTTTCATTTCCTGTTTATTGACATTGTGAATTACTTGGGCACAAGTTTCCTTAATCCCCGCACATGGATTCTCCAATTGCATTCGAAAACTTGTCAAGGCGTACCAATTCCTCCTCAAGAAGCTGTCTTACTTTGAAAGTCGATGTGGATCTCTCGGTCAATGGATGACTAACCCTGTTCAATAAATTTCCAGAAACATGAACTACCTTTTTCTTACAAATCCAATTTGCAATTTTGTTATCTTTTCTATTGTTACAGATTCTTCACTGAGAACATCGAACTGGCGGCTGGACATATTACACTCCTACTAGAAGGGATTCCCTGAGTCGTTCCTGTCCTAAGCACCCACAATGGTCACCCCCTCTTCTGTGCTTCAAATTTTTGTTTTTTCTTTTAAACTTCTTTTTCCAATTTCTACTCCGGTAGTTGGTGTCACTTATGCAGAATTTTTTAAGGGAGTGATCCTGGTGGAATCATGTTTCGATTGGCTGAACTTGGAAGTATTTTTGATATTTTTCTTTAAATTAGTTGACAGCAGGGTTATCGGAAATGCCATTAGATCTGGAAGTAAGTATGCTTATGTCCAGTTTCTGGTACTATTAACAACCTGTAGTAATGCTGAGCACTTCCGAGTTTTTGGTATAGTAACCTAGCGCTCCTGTTCTAAAATGAATGTTCAGGAAGCAAGTACTTATGTCCTGTTTCTGGTACTATGGACAAACTGTAGTAATGCCAAGCACTACCATGTTTTCACTATGGTAACCTAATTCTTATGTAAAAATGAATGTTCTGGATTCAGTTTACTACCTATTTACCTTGAGTCATCTGGCCATATGGTGAAGCTATCTCTAATTCTGATTTGTAAGTATTTGTCCTATTACTCATTTTCCTTCTCATTGATGCCATTAAATCTGGTTCTATCTTTTTGTTTGTTGTTTTTTTTCGAGTTGAGTTGATGAACTGGTTCTATCTTTTCCTTCTCACAGCGATCACATCGTTTTCTCTTCATCTTTTTATTTTTATTTTTTTTTTTTTTTTTTTTTTTTTTTTAAGTCTTTGGGAGATGATCGTGGTCTAGTTCAAATTCTTTCACAGGCTGGGATTTTGCCGGGCCCGAGGTGTGGTGTATCTGTTGCGTTATCGCTGTGATGTCAAGCAGGAAGTTTCTAACATTTCCTTCTGATTTATTATGATATTTCAATATTTGGATGATGATATTTCAATATTTGGATGGTGATATTAATTCGTGTTTATAACCTATTTTACACATCCAGCATGGTTGTTGAATCTATTTATAAATAAGATTGACATTCTCAACATGATCCTTTTGTTGTGGATGATTTGTTGGCCAGATAATTTAACTTATGGTTCTGAATGCATCCTTTTCTCATTGGCTATACAAGGGTGGTGGTTTGTGTTCATTTTTCTTCTGCTTGGAATTGTCGAACAGTTTCGTTTGATTTGTTATATTGCCCTCAAAGGCACGGATTTTGTTGTATCTGGGTGGTCTATTGCGAGAACAGAAATGGTTCAGGTCCTGATTGAATTTGTATGAATGTCTTGAGGTTCATCAAGATTATCTGTTTCAAGTTTTCCTTTGATCATTTTAATAATAAAATTTCCTGGGTGAAATGCATGGACCTATTCAGCAGTTGTCTGACTATGTACCTTCTCTCTATCAGATGATTCAACCTACACTTGCGATGTGGGGTATTGATTGCAATGATTCACCAATATTATGGCAGCTCAGATTATCCATGTCTCCATTCAATTTGTTTGGTTCACACTGTAATTACTTCAGGGAGTTCTCTCTTCTGGATGCTCTTATTTTAATCTTTTCCTGGTCTAAATTTGCCTCACCAATGATTTTCATATCCTGTTTATTGACATTGTGAATTACTTGGGCACAAGTTTCCTCAATCCCTACACATGGATTCTCCAATTACACTCCAAAACTCTTCAAGGTGTACCAATTTCTCCTCAGGAAGCTGTCTTACTTTGAAAGTCGATGTGGATCTCTCGGTCAATGAATGACAAACCCTTTCCAATATGCAATTTTGTTATCTTTTCTATTCTTACAGATTCTTCACTGAGAACATCAAACTGGCGGCTGGAAGGGATTCCCTGAGCGTTCCTGTCCTAAGCACCCACAATGATCACCCCCTTTTCTGTGCTTCAAATTTTTGTTTTTTCTTTTAAACTTCTTTTCCCAATTTCTACTCCGGGAGTTGGTGTCACCTACGTAGAATTTTTCAACGGAGTGATCCTAGTGGAATCATGTTTGGATTGGCTGCACTTGGAAGTATTTTTTATATTTTTCTTTAAATTAGTTGACGGCATGGTTATCGGAAATGCCATTAGATCTGGAAGTATGTATGCTTATGTCCAGTTTCTGGTACTATTGACAACCTGCAGTAATGCTGAGCACTAACGAGTTTTTGGTATAGAAACCTAGCTCCTGTTTTAAAATGAATGTTCTGGAAGCAAGTACTTATGTCCTGTTTCTGGTACTATGGACAACCTGTAGTAATGCCAAGCCCTACCATGTTTTCACTATGGTAACCTGATTCTTATCTCAAAATGAATGTTCTGGATTCAGTTTGCTACCTATTTACCTCGAGTCATCTGGCCATATGGAGACTATCTCTAATTCTGATTTGTAAGTATTTGTAGTATTACTCATTTTCCTTCTCATTGATGCCATTAGATCCGGTTCTATCTTTTTGTGTGTTTTTTTTTTTTCTTTTTTTGGTTGAGTTGATGAACTGGTAGTAGTCTCTGATCACATCGTTTTTTCTTCATTTTTTTTTTTTAAGTCTTTGGGAGATGATCGTGGTCTAGTTCCAATTCTTTCACTGGCTGCGATTTTGCCGGGCTCGAGAAGTGGTGTATCTGTTGTGTTATCGCTGTGATCTCGAGCAGGAAGTTTCTTACTTTTCCTTCTGATTTCTTATGATATTTCAATATTTGGATGGTGATATTAATTCGTCTTTATAACCTATTTTACACATCAAGCATTGGCATTGCTTTCTCTCGGACCAGCTGCTTATATTCCCTATTTCTTATCCATTACAAAACGGTGTTGCTGCATTTATGTTGTCGTCAATAAACATGACTGGTCAGGCTGGGAGGATCTGACACTGGGTGCTGAATTGACCATCCTGCAGGGAATCAGCTTTGGTTGAGGTTTTAACATATCTGGTAAGCATGGAGTTCAGTCTACTTCCCTTTCTGATTTATTAAGTATATTGGGATATTTATAAGCTTTGTTTAAGGGCACTTTCAAAATTATTTAGTTATTGAGAGCACTTTGTGCCATGTTAGCATCTATATGACTTTTTTCTTATATTTTTTTTGTTATTTTTTAATTTCTTTAATAAATAATAGAGAGTCTAAAAATTCACCTTTTTCAGGACAAGAAAGGTTCCTAGTTACCATAATAACCACTACTTGTTTTAATTTAAAAGCATATCATAATATGGATAAATTAATGTCATAATAGAATAATAAGTAAAGTTATTACTAATTATCTGATTACATACTATATATAAATATATAAAATTCTCAAAAAGCCTCTTTAAGAAGAGGCAACTAAGAATTATAATTATGGAGGAGAGTATACTATAATAACATATCATAAATAGTTTACAAAAACAATATTTGGGAGGTATATGACTTGTATTTCGAACCCAAAAATTCAAAATACCCCTTGCAAAAAAGATGACCGTTACTTTTGACCAGAAAAAAACAAAAAAGATGACCGTTACAAGCGTCTCCTTCCTATTGTAACCCAATCGTCGTTCTTCCTCTGCTCCTCATAGGAACTATAATTACACCGAGCTGGTCAGTCTCTCTCTCTCATTTGTTCTCTCTCGCGTGATGGGCCTTTGCACAATCTCTGCGGAGAAGATGGGTCTCTTCTCTCGTCTCTGTTTCTGATCAATTGTTTTAATGGTCTGATTTGTGAAGCTCTGGCTGCAGAAACTTAATTTTCTCATGTGCTGCGGAGGCCTGTGAGGTTTTTGTGCTTGGCCTCTCTGGGACGATAACAGTGGCCATCAGAATTTTTTGGTTCAAATCTTTTCCTTCAATCATCCATCGATTCCTCCAGTGTTCGATCTCTTGCGTTGTCGTTTTACACGGCTTATTCTGAACCTTTTTGTTGTTCAGTGGATTGGCAGTATCCTTAAGGATGATGAATGGTGACAATCGTCGCCGTCTTTTTCTCTTTTTCTTTTTTGGTTGAGATGATGAGCTAGTAGTAGTCTCTGATCACATCTTTTCTTTCTTCATTTTTTTTTTTTTTTTTTTTTTAATCTTTAGGAGATGATCATGGTCTACTTCCAATTCTTTCACTGGTTGCAATTTTGCTGGGCTCAAGAGGTGGTGATCTGTTGCGTTATCTCTGTGATGTTGAGCAGGAAGTTTCTAACTTTTCCTTCTGATTTCTTATGATATTTCAATATTTGGATGGTGATATTAATTTGTATTTATAACCTATTTTACCCATCAAGCATAGCTGTTGAATCTATTTATAAATAAGATCACCATTTGTAACATGATCCTTTTGTTGTAGATGATTTGTCTGCACGATCACATAACTTATGTTGTAAATGCACCTTTTTCTCATCGGATATAGAAGGGTGGTTAGTGTTCATTTTTCTTCAGATTGGAATTGTCAAAACAGTTTCATTTGATTTGTTATATTGCCCTTGAAGGCATGGATTTTGTAGTATCCGGGCAGTGTATTGTGAGAACAGAATTGGTTCAGCTGATTGAATTTGTATGAAGGACTTGAGGTTCTTCAACATTATCTGGTTCAAGTTTCCCTCTGATCATTGTAATTAATAAAATTGCTTTCATGAAATGTATGGACTTATTCAGCCATTGACAGGTGCTTGCTTCAGTTTGGAGCGATCTCTTCAGTTAAGTGTGTTGCGTGAAGATGACATAGGATTCAGTGATCAAAGAATTCGAGTTTGTGAAGTGAATGAAAACAGGAGGTTACGAACCATTGCAATCAGGTTTTGAGTTGTTAAATCGTCTTCTTTGTTTATAGGAGCCATGAGCTGACATTTGGATCCTTCTAATGTGGAATTTCAATAGCTTCTTGAGAACCCTGGATAGAGATCCGATTCTATCTTTATTTACGAGGATTAAAGAAAATGCGCAGAATGTGTAGTGTTCTCCTCTTGTAGGTTGGAATCTTCTTGGTGCAAGTCATGTTGCGTTTCTCGTCTTTGTCTGCAAAATTCACTGGATAAGCTACAATTGAATTGTGGGTCCAAAGCTTTGGTGCTCCCGAAGTGTGCTACCAACTGTAGTTGTTGCTTTCTTGGCCATTAGGTGGCACACATTGTTGGGAGTTGTCTGAGTATGTACCTTATCTCTATCAGATGATTCAACCTTTACACTTGCGATGTGGGATATTGATTGCAATGATTCACCAATATTATGGCAGGTCAGATTATCTATGTCTCCATTCGATTTGTTTGGTTCACACTGTAATTACTTCAGGGAGTTCTCTCTTCTGGATGCTCTTATTTTAATCTTCTCATGGTCTAAATTTGCCTCACAAATGATTTTCAGATCCTGTTATACACTGTGCATTGTGAATTACATGGCCACAAGTTTCCTCAATCCCTGCACATGGATTCTCCAATTACACTCCAAAACTTGTCAAGGAGTACCAATTTCTCCTCAGGAAGCTGTCTTACTTTGAAAGTCAATGGGGATCTACTCGGTCAATGAATGACTAAACTTGTTCAGTAAATTTCCAGAAACATGAACTAACTTGTGTGGCATGTTTAGTGTTTAATATTTTCTTCTTATGAATCCAATTTACAGTTTTGTTATCTTTTCTATTGTTATAGATTCTTCACTGAGAACATTGAACTGGTGACTGGACATATTACACTCCTACTAGAAGGGATTCCCAGAGTCGTTCCTGTCCTAAGCACCCACAATGGTCACCCCTTTCTCTGTGCTCCAATTTTTGCACTTGGAAGTGTTTTTGATATTTTGCTTTTATTTAGTTGACAGCATGGTTATCGGAAATGCCATTAGATCTGGAAGTAAGTATGCTTATGTCCAGTTTCTAGTGCTATTGACAACCTGTAGTAATGCTGAGCACTTCCGACTTTTTGGTATAGTAACCTAGCTCTTGTTTTAAAATGAATGTTCTGGAAGCAAGTACTTACATCCTGTTTCTGGTCCTATGGACAACCTGTAGTAATGCCGAGCACTACCATGTTTTCACTATGGTAACCTAATACTTATCTAAAAATGAATGTTGTGGATTCAGTTTACTACCTACCTACCTCGAGTCATCTGGCCATATGGAAGCTACCTCTAATATGTGGATTCAGTTCACCGGTTGTTATCTCTGTGATGTCGAGCAGGAAGTTTCTAACTTTTCCTTCTGATTTCTTACGATATTTCAATTTTTGGATGGTGATATTAATTCGTATTTATAACCTATTTTACACATCAAGCATGGCCGTTGAATCTATCTCTAAATAAGATCGACATTCTCAACATGATCCTTTTGTTGTGTATGATTTGTTTTCCAGATAATTTAACTTATGGTTCTGTATGCATCCTTTTCTCATTGGCTATAAAAGGGTGGTTTGTGTTCATTTTTCTTCTGCTTGGAGTTTTCAAACAGTTTCGTTTGATTTGTCATATTGCCCTCAAAGGCACGAATTTTATAGTATCTGGGTGGTCTAGTGCGAGAACAGAATTGGTTCAGGTCCTGATTGAATTTGAATGGATGTCTTATGCATCCTTTTCTCATTGGCTATAAAAGGGTGGTTTGTGTTCATTTTTCTTCTGCTTGGAATTTTCAAACAGTTTCGTTTGATTTGTCATATTGCCCTCAAAGGCACGGATTTTATAGTATCTGGGTGGTCTAGTGCGAGAACAGAATTGGTTCAGGTCCTGATTGAATTTGTATGGATGTCTTGAGGTTCATGAACATTATCTGGTTCAAGTTTCCCTCTGATCATTTTAATTAATAAAATTACCTGGGTGAAATGCATGGACCTATTCAGCAGTTGTCTGACTATGTACTTTATCTCTGTCAGACCATATGCTTGCAATGAGGAATATTGATTCCAGTGATTCATCAATATTATGGCACCTCAGATTATCCATGTCTCCATTCAATTTGTTTGGTTCACACTGTAATTACTTCAGGGAGTTCTCTCTTCTGGATGCTCTTATTTTAATCTTCTCCTGGTCTAAATTTGCCTCACAAATGATTTTCGTATCCTGTTTATTGACATTGTGAATTACTTGGCCACAAGTTTCCTCAATCCCTGCACATGGATTCTCCATTTACACTCCAAAACTTGTCAAGGAGTACCAATTTCTCATCAGGAATCGTACTTTGAAAGTCGATGTGGATCTTTCAGTCAATGAATGACTTACCCTGTCCAATAAATTTACAGAAACATGAACTAACTTATGTGGTATGTTGAGTGTTTAATACCTTTTTCTTGCAAATCCAATTTGCAATTTTGTTATCTTTTCTATTGTTACAGATTGATCACTGAGAACATCGAACTGGCGGCTGGACATATTACATTGCTACTAGAAGGGATTCCCCTGAGTCGTTCCCGTCCTAAGCACCCACAATGGTCACCCCCTTTTCTGTGCTTCAAATTTTTGTTTTTTCTTTTAAACTTCTTTTTCTAATTTGTACTCCGAGAGTTGGTGCCACACATGAAGAATTTTTTAAGGAAGTGATCCTGGTGGAATCATGTTTCGATTGGCTGCACTTAGAAGTATTTTTGATATTTTTCTTTAAATTAGTTGACAGCATGGTTATTGGAAATGCCACTAGATCTGGAAGTAAGTATGCTTTATGTCCAGTTTCTGGTACTATTGACAACCTGTAGTGATGCTGAGCACTTCCGAGTTTTTGGTATAGTGACCTATCTCTTGTTTTAAAATGAATGTTCTGGAAGCAAGTACTTATGTCCTGTTTCTGGTACTAGGGACAACCTGTAGTAATGCCGAGCACTACCATGTTTTCACTATGGTAACCTAATTCTTATCTAAAAATGAATGTTCTGGATTCAGTTTACTACCTATTTACCTCAAGTCATCTGGCCATTTGGAAGGTATCTCTAATTCTGATTTGTAAGTATTTGTCCTATTACTCATTTTCCTTCTTATTGATGCCATTAGATCCGGTTGTATCTTTTTGTGTTTTTTTATTTTTCTTTTTCTTGGTTGAGTTGAAGAACTGGTAGTAGTCTCTGATCACATCGTTTTTTCTTCATTTTTTTTAAGTCTTTGGGAGATGATCGTGGTCTAGTTCCAATTCTTTCACTGGCTGCAATTTTGCTGGGCTCAAGAAGTGGTGTATCTGTTGCGTTATCTCTGTGATGTCGAGCAGGGAGTTTCTGACTTTTCTTTCTCAATATTTGGATGGTGATATTGATTCGTATTTATAACCTATTTTAGACATCAAGCATGGCTGTTCAATCTAGTTATAAATGAGATCGACATTCTCAACATGATCCTTTTGTTGTGGATGATTTGTTTGCCAGATGATTTGGCTGATGGTTCTGAATGCATCCTTTTCTCATTGGCTATACAAGGGTGGTTTGTGTTCATTTTTCTTCGGTTTGGAATTGTCAAACAGTTTCGTTTGATTTGTCATATTGCCCTCAAAGGCACGGATTTTGTAGTATCTGGGTGGTCTATTGTGAGAACAGAATTGGTTCATGTCCTGATTGAATTTGTATGAATGTCTTGAGGTTCATGAACATTATCTGGTTCAAGTTTCCCTCTGATCATTTTAATTAATAAAAGTGCCTGGGTGAAATGCTTGGACCTATTCAGCAGTTGTCTGATTATGTACTTTATCTCTATCAGATTATTCAACCTTACACTTGCGATGTGGGATATTGATTGCAGTGATTCACCAATATTATGGCAAATCAGTTTAGCCATGTCTCCATTTGATTTTTTTGGTCCACACTGTAATTACTCTCAGGGAGTTCTTTCTGCCGGATGCTTGTATTTTAACCTTCTGCTGGTCTAAATTTGCCTCACAAATAATTTTCTATATCTTGTATGTTGACATTGTGAATTACTTGGCCTCAAGTTTCCTCAAACCGCCACACATGGATTCTTCAATTACTCTCCAAAACTTGTGAAGCAGCGCGCGTATTTCTCCTCAGGAAGCTGTCTTACTTTGAAAGTCAATGTGGATGTACTCAGTCATTGAATGACTGAACTTGTTCAATAAATTTGCAGAAACGTGAAGTATCTTATGTGGCATGTTTAGTGCTTAATACCTTTTTCTTACAAATCCAATTTGCAATTTCGTTGTCGTTTCTATTGTTACAGATTCTTCACTGGGAACATTGAACTGGCGGCTGGACATATTACACTCCTACTAGAAGGGATTCCCCGAGTCGTTCCTGTCCTAAGCACCCACAATGGTCACCCCGTTTTCTATGTTTCAAATTTTTGTTTTTTCTTTTAAACTTCTTTTTCCAATTTCTACTCCGGGAGTTGGTGTCATATATGCAGAATTTTTCAAGGGAGTGATCCAGGGGGAATCATGTTTCGATTGGCTGCACTCGGAAGTACTTTTTATATTTTTCTTTAAATTAGTTGACAGCATGGTTATCGGAAATGCCATTAGATCTGGAAGTAAGTATGCTTATGTCCAGTTTCTGGTACTATTGACAACCTGTAGTAATGCTGAGCACTTCCGAGTTTTTGGTATAGTAACCTAGCTCCTGTTTTAAAATGAATGTTCTGGAAGCAAGTACTTATGTCCTGTTTCTGGTACTATGGACAACCTGTAGTATGCTGAGCACTACCATGTTTTCACTATGGTAACCTAATTCTTATCTAAAAATGAATGTACTGGATTCAGTTTACTACCTATTTACCTCGTGTCATCTGGCCATATGGAAGGTATCTCTAATTCTGATTTGTAAGTATTTGTCCTATTACTCATTTTCCTTCTCATTGATGCCATTAGATCTGGATGTAAGTATGCTTATGTCCAGTTTCTGGTACTATTGACAACCTGTAGTCATGCTGAGCACTTCCGAGTTTTTGGTATCGTAACCTAGCACTTGTTTTAAAATGAATGTTCTGGGAGCAAGTACTTATGTCCTGTTTCTGGTACTATGGACAACCTGTAGTAATGCCGAGCACTACCATGTTTTCACTCTGGAAGTAAGTATGCTTATGTCCTGTTTCCTATTGCTCTTTTTCCTTCTCATTGATTCCATTAGATCTGGAAGTAAGTACGCTTATGTCCAGTTTCTGGTACTATTGACAGCCTGTAGTCATGCTGAGCACTTCCGAGTTTTTGGTATCGTAACCTAGCACTTGTTTTAAAATGAATGTTCTGGGAGCAAGTACTTATGTCCTGTTTCTGGTACTATGGACAACCTGTAGTAATGCCGAGCACTACCATGTTTTCACTCTGGAGTAAGTATGCTTATGTCCTGTTTCCTATTGCTCATTTTCCTTCTCATTGATTCCATTAGATCTGGAAGTAAGTACGCTTATGTCCAGTTTCTGGTACTATTGACAACCTGTAGTCATGCTGAGCACTTCCGAGTTTTTGGTATCGTAACCTAGCACTTGTTTTAAAATGAATGTTCTGGGAGCAAGTACTTATGTCCTGTTTCTGGTACTATGGACAACCTGTAGTAATGCCGAGCACTACCATGTTTTCACTCTGGTAACCTAATTCTTATGTAAAAATGAATGTTCTGGATTCAGTTTAATACCTATTTACCTCGAGTCATCTGGCCATATGGAAGCTATCTCTAATTCTGATTCGAAAGTATTTGTCCTATTACTGCCATTAGATCCGGTTCTATCTTTTTGTTTTTAATTTTTCTCTTTTTCTTGGTTGAGTTGATGAACAGCTAGTAGTCTCTGATCACATCATTTTTTCTTAATTTTTTTTTTTTTGTCTTTGGGAGATGATTGTGGTCTAGTTCCTATTCTTTCACTGGCTGTGATTTTGCCGGGCTCGAGAAGTGGTGTATCTGTTGAGTTATCTCGGTGATGTTGAGCAGGAAGTTTCTAACTTTTCCTTCTGATTTCTTATGATATTTCAATATTTCGATGGTGATATTAATTCGTATTTACAACCTATTTTACACATCAAGCATGGCTGTTGAATCTAGTTGTAAATAAGATCGACATTCTCAACATGATCCTTTTGTTGTGGATGATTTGTTTGCCAGATAGTTTAACTTATGGTTCTGAATGCATCCTTTTCTCATTGGCTATACAAGGGTGGTTTGTGTTCATTTTTCTTCTGCTTGGAATTGTCAAACAGTTTCGTTTGATTTGTCATATTGCCCTCAAAGGCACGGATTTTGTAGTATCTGGGTGGTGTACTGAGAGAACAGAATTGGTTCAGGTCCTGATTGAATTTGTATGGATGTCTTGAGGTTCATCAACATTATCTGGTTCAAGTTTCCCTCTGATCATTTTAATTAATTTTATTAATTAAAATTACCTGGGTGAAATGCGTGGACCTATTCAGCAGTTCTCTGAGTATGTACCTTATCTCTATCAGATGATTCAACCTTACACTGGCGATGTGGGATATTGATTGCAATGATTCACCAATATTTTGGCAGCTCAGATTATCCATGTCTCCATTCAATTTTTTGGTTCACACTATAATTCCTTCAGGGAGTTCTCTCTTCTGGATGCTCTGATTTTAATCTTCTCCTGGTCTAAATTTGCCCAACGAAAAATTTTCTATATATTGTTTATTTACATTGTTAATTACTTGGCCTCAAGTTTCCTCAAATCGCCACACATGGATTCTACAATTACTCTCCAACACATGTGAAGCAGTGGCAATTTCTCCTCAGGAAGCTGTCTTACTTTGAAAGTCAATGTGGATGTACTTGGTCATTGAATGACTGAACTTGTTCAATAAATTTGCAGAAACGTGAAGTAACTTATGTGGCCTGGTTAGTGTTTAATACCTTTTTCTTACAAATCCAATTTGCAATTTTGGTATCATTTCTATTGTTACAGATTCTTCACTGAGAACATCAAACTGAAGGCTGGACATATTACACTCCTACTAGAAGGGATTCCCTGAGTCGTTCCTGTCCTAAGCACCCACAATGGTCACCCACTTTTTGGTGTTTCAAATTTTTGTTTTTTCTTTTAAACTTCTTTTTTCCAATTTCTACTCCCGAAGTTGGTGTCACAAATGCAGAATTTTTCAAGGGAGTGATCCTGGTGGAATCATGTTTCGATTGGCTGCACTTGGAAGTATTTTTGGTATTTTTCTTTAAATTAGTTGACAGCACGGTTATCAGAAATGCCATTAGATCTGGAAGTAATTATGCTTATGTCCAGTTTCTGGTACTAGTGACAACCTGTAGTAATGCTGAGCACTTACGAGTTTTTCGTATGGTAACCTAGCTCTTGATATCGGAAATGCCATTATATCTGTAAGTAATTATGCTTATGTCCAGTTTCTGGTACTATTGACAACCTGTAGTAATGCTGAGCAGTTACGAGTTTTTCGTATAGTAACCTAGCTCTTGATTTAAAATGAATGTTCTGAAAGCAAGTACTTATGTCCTGTTTCTGGTACTATGGACAACCGGTAGTAATGCCCCAGCACTACCATGTTTTCACTATGGTATTTGTCCTGTCTCTGATTTGTAAGTATTTGTCCTATTACTCATTTTCCTTCTCATTGATGCCATTAGGTCCGGTTCTATCTTTTTGTTTTCTTTTTTCTCTATTTTTGGTTGAGTTGATGAACTGGTAGTAGTCTCTGATCACATCGTTTTTTCTTCACTTTTTTTAAGTCTTTGGGGGATGATCGTGGTCTAGTTCCAATTCTTTCACTGGCTGCGATTTTGCCGGGCTCGAGAAGTGGTGTATCTGTTGCATGTCGAGCAGGAAGTTTCTAACTTTTCCTTCTGATTTCTTATGATATTTCAATATTTGGATGGAGATATAAATTCGTATTTATAACATATTCTACACATCAAGCATGGCTGTTGAATCTAGTTATAAATAAGATCGATATTCTCAACATGATCCTTTTGTTGTGGATGATTTGTTTGCCAGATAGTTTTACTTATGGTTCTAAATGCATCTGTTTCTCATTGGCTATACAAGGGTGGTTTGTGTTTATTTTTCTTCTGCTTGGAATTGTCAAACAGTTCCGTTTGATTTGTCATATTGCCCTCAAAGGCATGCATTTTGTAGTATCTGGGTGATCTATTGCAAGGACAGAATTGGTTCAGGTCCTGATCGAATTTGTATGGATGTCTTGAGGTTCGTCAACATTATCTGGTTCAAGTTTCCCTCTGATCATTTTAATTAATTTTATTAATTAAAATTACCTGGGTGAAATGCGTGGACCTATTCAGCAGTTCTCTGACTATGTAACTTATCTCTATCAGATGATTCAACCTTACACTTGCGATGTGGGATATTGATTGCAATGATTCACCAATATTATGGCAGCTCAGATTATCCATGTCTCCATCCAATTTGTTTGGTTCACACTGTAATTACTTCAGGGAGTTCTCTCTTCGGGATGCTCTTGTTTTAATCTTCTCCTGGTCTAAATTTGCCTCACGAATGTTTTTCATATCCAGTTTACTGACATTGTGAATTACTTGGCCACAAGTTTCCTCAATCCCTGCACATGTATTCTCCAATTACACTCCAAAACTTGTCAAGGAGTACCAATTTCTCCTCACGAAGCTGTCTTTCTTTGAAAGTCAATGTGGATCTCTCGGTCAATGAATGGTTTACCCTGTTCAATAAATTTCCAGAAACATGAACTAACTTTTGTGGTATGTTTAGCGTTTAATACCTTTTTCTTACAAATCCAATTTGCAATTTTGTTATCTTTTCTATTGTTACAGATTCTTCACAGAGAACATCGAACTGGTGGCTGGACATATTACATTCCTACTAGAAGGGATTCCCTGAGTCGTTCCTGTCCTAAGCACCCACAATGGTCACCCCCTTTTCTGTGCTTCAAATTTTTGTTTTTTCTTTTAAACTTCTTTTTCCAATTTCTACTCCGGGAGTTGGCGTCACATATGCAGAATTTTTCAAGGAAGTGATCCTGGTGGAATCATGTTTCGATAAGCTGCACTTGGTAGTATTTTTTATATTTTTCTTTAAATTAGTTGACAGCATGGTTAGCGGAAATGCCATTAGATCTGGAAGTAAGTATGCTTATGTCCAGTTTCTGGTACTATTGACAACCTGTAGTGATGCTGAGCACTTCCGAGTTTTTGGTATAGTAACCTAGCTCTTGTTTTAAAATGAATGTTCTGGAAGCAAGTACTTATGTCCTGTTTCTGGTACTATGGACAACCTGTAGTAATGCCGAGCACTACCGTGTTTTGACTATGGTAACCTAATTCTTATCTAAAAATGAATGTTCTGGATTCAGTTTACTACCTATTTACCTCGAGTCATCTGGTCATATGGAAGCTATCTCTAATCCTGATTTGTAAGTATTTGTCCTATTACTCATTCTCCTTCTCATTGATGCCATTAGATCCGGTTCTATCTGTTTGTTTTTATTTTTTCTCTTTTTCTTGGTTGAGTTGATGAACTGGTAGTAATCTCTGATCACATCATTTGTTCTTAATTTTTATTTTTTAGTCTTTGGGAGATGATCGTGGTCTGGTTCCAATTCTTTCACTGCCTGCGATTTTGCCGGGCTCGAGAAATGGTGCATCTGTTGAGTTATCTTGGTGATGTCGAGCAGGAAGTTTCTAACTTTTCCTTCTGATTTCTTAGGATATTTCAATATTTCGATGGTGATATTAATTCGTATTTACAACCTATTTTACACATCAAGCATGGCTGTTGAATCTAGTTGTAAATAAGATCGACATTCTCAACATGATCCTTTTGTTGTGGATGATTTGTTTGCCAGATAATTTAACTTATGGTTCTGAATGCATCCTTTTCTCATTGGCTATATACAAGGGTGGTTTGTGTTCATTTTTCTTCTGCTTGGAATTGTCAAACAGTTACGTTTGATTTGTCATATTGCCCTCAAAGGCACGGATTTTGTAGTATCTGGGTGGTCTATTGCGAGAACAGAATTGGTTCATGTCCTGATTGAATTTGTATGAATGTCTTGAGGTTCATGAACATTATCTGGTTCTAGTTTCCCTCTGATCATTTTAATTAATAAAATTGCCTGGGTGAAATGCATGGACCTATTCAGCAGTTGTCTGACTACGTACTTTATTGCTATCAGATGATTCAACCTTATGCTTGCGATGTGGGATATTGATTGCAGTGATTCACCTATATATTATGTCAAATCAGTTTATCCATGTCTTTATTGGATTTGTTTGGTTCACACTGTAATTACTCTCAGGGAGTTCTTTCTGCTGGATGCTCTTATTTTAATCTTCTCCTGGTCTAAATTTGCCTCACAAAAAATTTTCTATATCTTGTTTATTGACATTGTTGATTACTTGGCCTCAAGTTTCCTCAAATCGACGCACATGGATTCTACAATTACTCTCCAAAACTTGTCAGGCAGTGCCAATTTCTCCTCAGGAAGCTTAGTTTGAAAGTCAATGTGGATGTACTCAGTCAATGAAGGACTGAACTTGTTCAATAAATTTGCAGAAACGTGAATGAGCTTATGTGGCATGTTTAGTGTTTAATACCTTTTTCTTACAAATCCGATTTGCAATTTTGTTATCTTCACTATTGTTACAGATTCTTCACTGAGAACATCAAACTGGCGGCTGGACATATTACACTCCTACTAGAAGGGATTCCCCGAGTCGTTCCTGTCCTAAGCACCCACAATGGTCACCCCGTTTTCTATGTTTCAAATTTTTGTTTTTTCTTTTAAACTTCTTTTTCCAATTTCTACTCCGGGAGTTGGTGTCACATATGCACACATATGCAGAATTTTTTAAGGGAGTGATCCTGGTGGAATCATGTTTCGATTGGCTGCACTTGGAAGTATTTTTGATATTTTTCTTTAAATTAGTTGACAGCATGGTTATCGGAAATGCCATTAGATCTGGAAGTAAGTATGCTTCTGTCCAGTTTCTGGTACTATTGACAACCTGTAGTAATGCCGAGCACTACCATGTTTTCCCTATGGTAACCTAATTCTTATTTAAAAATGAATGTTCTGGATTCAGTTTACTACCCATTTACATTCAGTCATCTGGCCATATGGTGAAGCTATCTCTAATTCTGATTTGTAAGTATTTGTCCTATTACTCATTTTCCTTCTCATTGATGCCATTAGATCCGGTTCTATCTTTTTGTTTTTTTGTTTTTTTTTTTTTTTTTTTGGTTGAGTTGATGAACTGGTAGTAGTCTCTGATCACATCGTTTTTTCTTCATTTTTTTTTAAGTCATTGGGAGATGATCGTGGTCAAGTTCCAATTCTTTCACTGGCTGTGATTTTGCCATGCTCGAGAAGTGGTGTATCTGTTGCGTTATCTCTGTGATAATGAGCAGGAAGTTTCTAACCTTTCCTTCTGATTTCTTATGATATTTCAATATTTGGATGGTGATATTAATTCGTATTTATAACCTATTTTACACATCAAGCATGGCTGTTGAATCTATCTATAAATAAGATTGACATTCTCAACACGATCCTTTTGTTGGGGATGATTTGTTTGCCAGATAATTTAACTTATGGTTCTGAATGCATCCTTTTCTCATTGGCTATACAAGGGTGTAGGTTTGTGTTCATTTTTCTTCTGCTTGGAATTGTCAAACAGTTTCGTTTGATTTGTGATATTGCCCTCAAAGGCACGGATTTTGTTGTATCTGGTTGCGAAAACAGAATTGGTTCAGGTCCTGATTGAATTTGTATGAATGTCTTGAGGTTCATCAACATTATCTGGTTCAAGTTTCCCTCTGATCATTTTAATTAATAAAATTGCCTGGGTGAAATGCATGGACCTATTCAGCAGTTGTCTGACTATGTACCTTATCTCTATCAGATGATTCAACCTTACACTTGCGATGTGGGGTATTGATTGCAATGATTCACCAATATTATGGCAGCTCAGATTATCCATGTCTCCATTCAATTTGTTTGGTTCACACTAATTACTTCAGGGAGTTCTCTCTTCTGGATGCTCTTATTTTAATCTTCTCCTGGTGTAAATTTGCCTCACAAATGATTTTCATTTCCTGTTTATTGACATTGTGAATTACTTGGGCAGAAGTTTCCTTAATCCCTGCACATGGATTCTCCAATTGCATTCCAAAACTTGTCAAGGCATACCAATTTCTCCTCAAGAAGCTGTCTTACTTTGAAAGTCAATGTGGATCTCTCGGTCAATGGATGACTAACCCTGTTCAATAAATTTCCAGAAACATGAACTATCTTTTTCTTACAAATCCAATTTGCAATTTTGTTATCTTTTCTATTGTTACAGATTCTTCACTGAGAACATCGAACTGGCGGCTGGACATATTACACTCCTACTAGAAGGGATTCCCTGAGTTGTTCCTGTCCTAAGCACCCACAATGGTCACCCCCTCTTCTGTGCTTCAAATTTTTGTTTTTTCTTTTAAACTTCTTTTTCCAATTTCTACTCCGGTAATTGGTGTCACATATGCAGAATTTTTTAAGGGAGTGATCCTGGTGGAATCATGTTTCGATTGGCTGCACTTGGAAGTATTTTTGATATTTTTCTTTAAATTAATTGACAGCAGGGTTATCGGAAATGCCATTAGATCTGGAAGTAAGTATGCTTATGTCCAGTTTCTGGTACTATTGACAACCTGTAGTAATGCTGAGCACTTCCGAGTTTTTGGTATAGTAACCTAGCACTCCTGTTCTAAAATGAATGTTCAGGAAGCAAGTACTTATGTCCTGTTTCTGGTACTATGGACAAACTGTAGTAATGCCGAGCACTACCATGTTTTCACTATGGTAACCTAATTCTTATGTAAAAATGAATGTTCTGGATTCAGTTTACTACCTATTTACCTTGAGTCATCTGGCCATATGGTGAAGCTATCTCTAATTCTGATTACTCATTTTCCTTCTCATTGATGCCATTAAATCTGGTTCTATCTTTTTGTTTGTTGTTTTTTTTTGAGTTGAGTTGATGAACTGGTTCTATCTTTTCCTTCTCACAGCGATCACATCGTTTTTTCTTCATCTTTTTTTTTTTAAGTCTTTGGGAGATGATCGTGGTCTAGTTCAAATTCTTTCACAGGCTGGGATTTTGCCGGGCCCGAGGTGTGGTGTATCTGTTGCGTTATCGCTGTGATGTCAAGCAGGAAGTTTCTAACATTTCCTTCTGATTTATTATGATATTTCAATATTTGGATGATGATATTTCAATATTTGGATGGTGATATTAATTCGTGTTTATAACCTATTTTACACATCAAGCATGGTTGTTGAATCTATTTATAAATAAGATTGACATTCTCAACATGATCCTTTTGTTGTGGATGATTTGTTGGCCAGATAATTTAACTTATGGTTCTGAATGCATCCTTTTCTCATTGGCTATACAAGGGTGGTGGTTTGTGTTCATTTTTCTTCTGCTTGGAATTGTCGAACAGTTTCGTTTGATTTGTTATATTGCCCTCAAAGGCACTGATTTTGTTGTATCTGGGTGGTCTATTGCAAGAACAGAAATGGTTCAGGTCCTGATTGAATTTGTATGAATGTCTTGAGGTTCATTTTGATCATTTTAATAATAAAATTTCCTGGGTGAAATGCATGGACCTATTCAGCAGTTGTCTGACTATGTACCTTCTCTCTATCAGATGATTCAACCTACACTTGCGATGTGGGGTATTGATTGCAATGATTCACCAATATTATGGCAGCTCAGATTATCCAAGTCTCCATTCAATTTGTTTGGTTCGCACTGTAATTACTTCAGGGAGTTCTCTCTTCTGGATGCTCTTATTTTAATCTTTTCCTGGTCTAAATTTGCCTCACCAATGATTTTCATATCCTGTTTATTGACATTGTGAATTACTTGGGCACAAGTTTCCTCAATCCCTACACATGGATTCTCCAATTACACTCCAAAACTCTTCAAGGTGTACCAATTTCTCCTCAGGAAGCTGTCTTACTTTGAAAGGCGATGTGGATCTCTCGGTCAATGAATGACTAACCCTGTCCAATATGCAATTTTGTTATCTTTTCTATTGTTACAGATTCTTCACTGAGAACATCAAACTGGCGGCTGGACATATTACACTCCTACTAGAAGGGATTCCCTGAGCGTTCCTGTCCTAAGCACCCACAATGATCACCCCCTTTTCTGTGCTTCAAATTTTTATTTTTTCTTTTAAACTTCTTTTCCCAATTTCTACTCCGGGAGTTGGTGTCACATATGTAGAATTTTTCAACGGAGTGATCCTAGTGGAATCATGTTTGGATTGGCTGCACTTGGAAGTATTTTTTATATTTTTCTTTAAATTAGTTGACAGCATGGTTATCGGAAATGCCATTAGATCTGGAAGTAAGTATGCTTATGTCCAGTTTCTGGTACTATTGACAACCTGTAGTAATGCTGAGCACTAACGAGTTTTTCGTATAGTAACCTAGCTCCTGTTTTAAAATGAATGTTCTGGAAGCAAGTACTTATGTCCTGTTTCTGGTACTATGGACAACCTGTAGTAATGCCAAGCACTACCATGTTTTCACTATGGTAACCTGATTCTTATCTCAAAATGAATGTTCTGGATTCAGTTTGCTACCTATTTACCTCGAGTCATCTGGCCATATGGAAGCTACTCTAATTCTGATTTGTAAGTATTTGTAGTATTACTCATTTTCCTTCTCATTGATGCCATTAGATCCGGTTCTATCTTTTTGTGTTTTTTTTTTTTTTTTTTTTTTTGGTTGAGTTGATGAACTGGTAGTAGTCTCTGATCACATCGTTTTTTCTTCATTTTTTTTTTTTAAGTCTTTGGGAGATGATCGTGGTCTAGTTCCAATTCTTTCACTGGCTGCGATTTTGCCTGGCTCGAGAAGTGGTGTATCTGTTGTGTTATCGCTGTGATCTCGAGCAGGAAGTTTCTAACTTTTCCTTCTGATTTCTTATGATATTTCAATATTTGGATGGTGATATTAATTCGTCTTTATAACCTATTTTACACATCAAGCATTGGCATTGCTTTCTCTCAGACCAGCTGCTTATATTCCCTATTTCTTATCCATTACAAAACGGTGTTGCTGCATTTATGTTGTCGTCAATAAACATGACTGGTCAGGCTGGGAGGATCTGACACTGGGTGCTGAATTGACCATCCTGCAGGGAATCAGCTTTGGTTGAGGTTTTAACATATCTGGTAAGCATGGAGTTCAGTCTACTTCCCTTTCTGATTTATTAAGTATATTGGGATATTTATAAGCTTTGTTTAAGGGCACTTTCAAAATTATTTAGTTATTGCGAGCACTTTGTGCCATGTTAGCATCTATATGACTTTTTCTTATATTTTTTTTGTTATTTTTAATTTCTTTAATAAATAATAGAGAGTCTAAAAATTCACCTTTTTCAGGACAAGAAAGGTTCCTAGTTACCATAATAACCACTACTTGTTTTAATTTAAAAGCATATCATAATATGGATAAATTAATGTCATAATAGAATAATAAGTAAAGTTATTACTAATTATCTGATTAGATACTATATATAAATATATAAAATTCTCAAAAAGCCTCTTTAAGAAGAGGCAACTAAGAATTATAATTATGGAGGAGAGTATACTATAATAACATATCATAAATAGTTTACAAAAACAATATTTGGGAGGTATATGACTTGTATTTCGAACCCAAAAATTCAAAATACCCCTTGCAAAAAAGATGACCGTTACTTTTGACTAGAAAAAAACAAAAAGATGACCGTTACAAGCGTCTCCTTCCTATTATAACCCAATCGTCGTTCTTCCTCTGCTCCTCATAGGAACTATAATTACACCGAGCTGGTCAGTCTCTCTCTCTCATTTGTTCTCTCTCACGTGATGGGCCTTTGCACAATCTCTGTGGAGAAGATGGGTCTCTTCTCTCGTCTCTGTTTCTGATCAATTGTTTTAATGGTCTGATTTGTGAAGCTCTGGTTGCAGAAACTTAATTTTCTCATGTGCTGCGGAGGCCTGTGAGGTTTTTGTGCTTGGCCTCTCTGGGACGATAACAGTGGCCATCAGAATTTTTTGGTTCAAATCTTTTCCTTCAATCATCCATCGATTCCTCCAGTGTTCGATCTCTTGTGTTGTCGTTTTACATGGCTTATTCTGAACCTTTTTGTTGTTCAGTGGATTGGCAGTATCCTTAAGGATGATGAATGGTGACAATCGTCGCCGTCTTTTTCTCTTTTTCTTTTTTGGTTGAGATGATGAACTAGTAGTAGTCTCTGATCACATCTTTTTTTTCTTCATTTTTTTTTTTTTTAATCTTTAGTAGATGATCATGGTCTACTTCCAATTCTTTCACTGGTTGCGATTTTGCTGGGCTCAAGAGGTGGTGATCTGTTGCGTTATCTCTGTGATGTTGAGCAGGGAGTTTCTAACTTTTCCTTCTGATTTCTTATGATATTTCAATATTTGGATGGTGATATTAATTTGTATTTATAACCTATTTTACCCATCAAGCATAGCTGTTGAATCTATTTATAAATAAGATCACCATTTGCAACATGATCCTTTTGTTGTAGATGATTTGTCTGCCAGATCACATAACTTATGGTTGTAAATGCACCTTTTTCTCATCGGATATAGAAGGGTGGTTAGTGTTCATTTTTCTTCTGATTGGAATTGTCAAAACAGTTTCATTTGATTTGTTATATTGCCCTTGAAGGCATGGATTTTGTAGTATCCGGGCAGTGTATTGTGAGAACAGAATTGCTTCAGCTGATTGAATTTGTATGAAGGACTTGAGGTTCTTCAACATTATCTGGTTCAAGTTTCCCTTTGATCATTGTAATTAATAAAATTGCTTTCATGAAATGTATGGACTTATTCAGCCATTGACAGGTGCTTGCTTCAGTTTGGAGCTATCTCTTCAGTTAAGTGTGTTGCGTGAAGATGACATAGGATTCAGTGATCAAAGAATTCGAGTTTGTGAAGTGAATGAAAACAGGAGGTTACGAACCATTGCAATCAGGTTTTGAGTTGTTAAATCGTCTTCTTTGTTTATAGCAGCCGTGAGCTGACATTTGGATCCTTCTAATCTGGAATTTCAATAGCTTCTTGAGAACCCTGGATAGAGATCCGATTCTATCTTTATTTACAAGGATTAAAGAAAATGCGCAGAATGTGAAGTGTTCTCCTCTTGTAGGTTGGAATCTTCTTGGTGCAAGTCATGTTGCGTTTCTCGTCTTTGTCTGCAAAATTCACTGGATAAGCTACAATTGAATTGTGGGTCCAAAGCTTTGGTGCTCCCGAAGTGTGCTACCAACTGTAGTTGTTGCTTTCTTGGCCATTAGGTGGCACACATTGTTGGGAGTTGTCTGAGTATGTACCTTATCTCTATCAGATGATTCAACCTTTACACTTGCGATGTGGGATATTGATTGCAATGATTCACCAATATTATGGCAGGTCAGATTATATATGTCTCCATTCGATTTGTTTGGTTCACACTGTAATTACTTCAGGGAGTTCTCTCTTCTGGATGCTCTTATTTTAATCTTCTCATGGTCTAAATTTGCCTCACAAATGATTTTCATATCCTGTTTATTGACACTGTGCATTGTGAATTACATGGCCACAAGTTTCCTCAATCCCTGCACATGGATTCTCCAATTACACTCCAAAACTTGTCAAGGAGTACCAATTTCTCCTCAGGAAGCTGTCTTACTTTGAAAGTCAATGGGGATCTACTCGGTCAATGAATGACTAAACTTGTTCAGTAAATTTCCAGAAACATGAACTAACTTGTGTGGCATGTTTAGTGTTTAATATTTTCTTCTTATGAATCCAATTTACAGTTTTGTTATCTTTTCTATTGTTATAGATTCTTCACTGAGAACATTGAACTGGTGACTGGACATATTACACTCCTACTAGAAGGGATTCCCAGAGTCGTTCCTGTCCTAAGCACCCACAATGGTCACCCCTTTCTCTGTGCTCCAATTTTTTGCACTTGGAAGTGTTTTTGATATTTTGCTTTTATTTAGTTGACAGCATGGTTATCGGAAATGCCATTAGATCTGGAAGTAAGTATGCTTATGTCCAGTTTCTAGTGCTATTGACAACCTGTAGTAATGCTGAGCACTTCCGAGTTTTTGGTATAGTAACCTAGCTCTTGTTTTAAAATGAACGTTCTGGAAGCAAGTACTTACATCCTGTTTCTGGTGCTATGGACAACCTGTAGTAATGCTGAGCACTACCATGTTTTCACTATGGTAACCTAATACTTATCTAAAAATGAATGTTGTGGATTCAGTTTACTGCCTACCTACCTCGAGTCATCTGGCCATATGGAAGCTACCTCTAATTCTGATTTGTAAGTATTTGTCCTATCACTCATTTTCCTTCTCATTGATGCGTAACTTGTAAGGATATCGTACGCGCCTCTTTAGATTTACTTGAACATTCAGATTTTGAAACGTCTTTAGAGCATATACAATTATATGATGGAACTATCTGTAGAAGTTTGATGTCTGTATTTGACTTCTTTCACAATCCCTCTCTTTAATTTGAAGTCTGAAAATAGTTCTGGCTTTCTCTCTGGACGATAATCTCTTCTTTGGATGAGTGGGAGAGGAGGGTTGTCGTGCTGATTCTGACTCTGTTTATTTGAAGAAACTGTGACTTTCTTTTTGCACGTCCCTCGTCTCTGGATTGTCTTGCTGATTTCAAATCTGTAGCTGGGTGCATTGATTTGTGCGTTCTCAGCTCCTACACTTTTTTATCATTGCTGACAAATTTCCAGCATTGTTGATGATGGAATGTGAGGGATTTTGCTGTTTCTTATATATGGTGGCGTAACTGGGCTTAACTGCAACAAGGTATTGTCTGTCCAATGTTACTGAACTGTTCACAAACTTTCTGCATATCCATGTTGCTAAAATCTGCATATCATGTTTCAATTGACTTGGCAGAGGTGAGATTTAGAATGATGCATGTCCTCTGTACTAGCTTATGTGCTATGATTCCTGTTTTGGATCATACTTCAGTGTCACGTTTATTTTCATATTTGAAAGGAGTTTCTACGGCACAAGAAATTTTTTAACAGATTATGCAACTATAGTGCCAACCTTAGAATAGGTCAAAAATTGCAGCGAGGAAGGCTATTCTCTTCAATGAGGTGGCCATTGAATTTATTAGAGCACTAATGCCGATAGGTTGGCTAGAGAGAATCCAAGCTGTCTGATCCAAGGTACAATATCTGCTGTGGAGCACATCCTATCCGTGTTTAAAATTGTCTGCTCTTTTTGAACGCTAATGTTTTCTTTTGTCGTAGTTAAGTCACCACATCTAGAAGATGAGAGTTATTGGACCTTCATTGTGGTGTGGCCAGAGGAGCAGAACCACATGCTTTTTTTGCCGCTCAAATAGTGATGCATGCCTTGAGATTGTGGGAAACATGTGTTGCCAAGGGAGCGATAAACTTGTTTTTGGCATCTAGACAGCAGCCATATTGTAATTCTCACTTCATAATGTTTATGTGATCTTTTTTTGATCTGTGGACGAACCACATGAATTTTTGTGCTTTGTTTATATATGTGTGGATGGTTTAGGTTGACGAAAGGACAAAACAGAAAAAATAAACAATACCTTTCTTATGTAGTTGTTCGAACCAAATTAAGTTTTAATGTTTTGCCTCTTCTGAAAGGTTGAGTTCAGAAGGTGAGTGGTTCCAATATTATTGATTATAGTCCCTTCACTTTTTATTAAAGAGGATGTTATTCAGTTCTCTTTGTTTTGTAGGTCAGAATTAACTTCAATGTGGAGTGTCCTTCAATCTGTGATGGTTTTTTCTAGCTGAATATTTGAGGAATGATTTGCTCGGACAAGATCTTGATTCTTTGGCACTTTTATCCGAGTTCACTTGACTTGGCAGGGGTGAGATTTAGAATGACACATGTCCTCTGTACTAGCTTATGTGCTGTGATTCTTATTTTCAATCTTACTTCCAATGTCACATTTGTTTTCATATTTGAAAAGGAGCACGAGAAAAGAATTTTTTTGCAGATTATGCAACTATAGTGCCAACCCTAGAAAAGGTGGAAAATTGCAGCGAGGAAGGCTACTCTCAACAATGGGGTGGCCATTGAATTTATTAGAGCGCTAATGCTGATAGGTTGGCTAGACAGAATCCAAGTTGTTTGATTCAAAGAACAACATCTGTTGCGGAGCACATACTATCTAGGGTTTAAAATTGTCTGCTCTCTTTGATCACTTATGTTTTCTTTTGTCGTAGTTAAGTCACCAAAACATCTAGAAGATAAGAGTTATTGGGCCATCATTGTGGTATAGCCAGAGAAGAGAAGAACTAGATCCTTTTGTTGCTGCTCCAGTAGTGATGGATGCCTTGAGATTGTGGGAAACATGTGTTGGCATGGGAGCAATAGACTTGATTTTGGCATCTAGGCAGCAGCCATATTGTAATTCTCGCTTTGTAATGATTATGTGATCTTTTCTTGAGCTTTGGGTGAAGTCACACTAGCTGAACCACTTAAATTTTCCTGCTTTGTTTATGTACGTGTGGATGGTTTAGGTTAGATGAAATGACAAAACAGAAAAATAAACAAGACCTTTGGTAGTTGTTGAAACCAAATCAAGTGATGATCTATTGCCTTTTTTGAAACATTGAGTTTGGATGGTGAATGGTTCGAATTGATTCTAGTCCATTCAATTTTCATCAAAGAGGATGTTATTCGGTTCTCTTTCTTTTGTAGGTCAGTATTAACTTCAATTTGGAGTGTCCTTCAATCCGCTATGGTTTTTTCTAGCTGGAATAGAGGTTGCTTGGACAAGATCTTGATTCTTTGGCACTTTTATCTGAGTTCAGTTGGTTTTGGAAGGTCAATAACTATAGACTTTATTCGGTTGCAGGAACTGTTTAGGAGTCTGGAAAGCATGAGGTCCACATTAGTTCTAGCGTGCTTTTCTTCATTCTTATCTCATATGTGAATTGCAATCACTAGTTGGATCGCTTGAAAATCATGCAGATAGATAGTTTATTCCATCATGGTGCTCTTACAACATGATTTATTTTATCTGTTAACTGATATTGGATTTTTGAATATTGTAAGATGATAGCTCCTGTGCTTTGGCAGATAAGAGCCTTTCTCTGTGGGATTGGACGAAGAACTTTTCATTCGCTTGGTACCATGACTGGTATGCTTTCTATTAGTTATATTTTGTTTGTCTTACCTTCTTTTTCTATCATGGAACTATTGTGAATGTTATTCTTTCACTGAATTTTTGCTTTCGACATTCTTGGGCACGCATTCACTCAGAAATACATTTCTTGCATATGTATTGACTTGATGTAAGTCTATTTCAATTTAGTGTGGCAAGTTTGGTTTAACTGAAGAAGTTTTATCTGGTGCTTAAATTAGATGAGATTTGATGATGTTGATTGATTAAGATGGTAATCTTTTACGCTGAGGTAATATGCTGGTGTGACCTACTGCCACTTTTCCCTCTATATTATTTAGAACCGTGCAGGATTTGTTTTTTTCCCAGACTTATAAGTTTTTCACACTGTTTTTTGCATTTGCCTTAGTACTTTGTGATCCTTATAAGTGTTTTTCACTTATAGTTGATGTTGTTTGTTTAGTGATCTCTTCATTGTAAATACAATAAAAATGGTCAGTATGCACTGAATAATGTTTAGGCTTCTTGGAGGAGTGATGACCCATTTTTGCAGTCCCGTTTGGTTGAGCTGCTGAGTAGTCTCCAGGATGGGCTATCGACCCATTTTTTTTTCCTGTGGGGCTCAGTTGATGATCTTTTGAAATTGGATGAGCAGCTACTTCTTGGCTTCTAGGCAGTTTTTGGTTTGAATGAAGTTTGTTCTCAGATTCTTTTTTTCTCGATGAAGGTGAGATGATCAGGGCTATTTTTCCTTGCACTGGTAAGAGTTTTTGGTCGATGGAAATCTCTTCAGATTTGATGTGGCATGTCTCAATCTGGGATGTTTTTTTCTAGCCTATAAACTTGATTTTTTTTTTCAAGCTCTTCTTTCTTTGAGCACTTCTATTGGTTTTTGTTTGAGTTTAATCATTAACTACTCTCTTCCATAGTAAGGATTTTTTACAAGTCAGGAAAGTTTGAGG
The DNA here is from genome assembly GCA_014182375.1 of Eucalyptus virginea. Taxonomy (NCBI): domain Eukaryota; kingdom Viridiplantae; phylum Streptophyta; class Magnoliopsida; order Myrtales; family Myrtaceae; genus Eucalyptus; species Eucalyptus virginea. Next base: position 42,789,395 of record CM024521.1, on the reverse strand, counting down.
CTGACTAAGTTCTGGCTAGTTTCTCTTCTTTCTTATATGCATTCGGGGTAATCACTAATTCAATCGCTCTGTCTAAATTATGAAGATAGTTTATGCGAGATTTATTCGTCTTGCTTTTTTCCGTTGTTCCAGCTCAACACAAAAACTAGGTCTCTTAGGCTTTCATTTTATTTGATCGCCGTGTTTTCTTTTGGTACAGAATCTTTGGTGAAATGTTTCTATTAATTAGATGACTTGTGTACTATTTAGGTGGTTGTCGAGGAATGGTCTCGATCTAATTTTAGAAGCTTCTGGCTTGTTGCAGAAACTTAAATTTCTTCATTTTCGCATTGCCTCTTTGTAACTCTCGTGGTCATGCACATGATTTTTGTTCATGCTCCTTTGTCTTCTTGTTTCACCAGCTGTTCTGGATTTTATGATACAGAAGATTGGTAGCAGTTACTTTCATCTTGAAGCAATCTCTTTGATGGTCAGGCTCTTCATTCTTTGGCATATCTGTCATATGGTATGTTAACAGGATAGGTATTACTCCCCGTATGCATATATGAGTTGTTCTAATATTTGTGTTGTTTGCTTATAATATGACTGAGAATTTTATTACATCATGAATTGAATGGCTATCGAGTGTGTCAAGAAACATTCATTATTCAAGAAATGTTCGATTGTGACGTGACTCAAATCTTCATTACATCATGAAGTAAATGATATTGATGGGGATAAAATGAAAATTTCATTATTCAAGAAATATTCATTCTCCATTATCATACCTTGTCATTCACCCCTTATCATTTTGGTCATGCTTATATGATAGGGTGTCTAGTTGAAATAAGCCGTATACTATTTTTTGGTACAGAAAATTCACCAATTTCAAGATAAATGTTTTTTTACCCAACATTGAATGTAATGTATGATAAGAAAAGCTTCGAATTAACATAACAAGTATTATTTATTTTAATTTAAAAGTATATCATGATATCAATAAATTTATGTTATAATAAAAGAATAAGTAAAGTTGTTACTAATTATTTGATTGGTAAAGTTATAAGAATATATAAATTTCTTAAAAAGTCTTTTTAGAAAGAGGCAACTAATTTCATATGAAAAAGTAATGTCAATTAGAACTATAATCTAATATTAATTTTACCAATATAAAAATATTGGAGAAATGAGTATAATATGACAACGTATCATAGTTTTTATAGAAACGATATTTCGGAGGTACATGACTTGTATTTTGAACTAAAAAATTTAAAATACCCCTGGTCAAAAAGAGGACCGTTGCTTCGACCAACAAAAAAAACAAAAAGATGACCGTTACAAGCATCTACTTCCTATTACAACCCAGTCGTCATCCTTCCTCTGTTCCTCGTGCCCTCTCTCTCTCTTTCTCCCTCCCTCCCTTTCGTTCTCTCTTACGCAAAATCCTCTTGAGAGAAGATGAGTCTCATCTCTCGTCTCTGTTTCGGTTCTATTTTTTAATGGATTTGATTTGCGAAGCATCTGGTTGCAGACAATTATCTTCTTGTGTGCTGTGGAGACCCGTGAGGGTTTGTCGCTTGGCCTCTCTGGGACGATGCCAATGATCATCGGAACTAGTGGACCATATTCCTGCAGGGGATAAAACTTGGTTTGAGGTTTTCACACTTTTGGTGAGCATGGAGTTCAGTTCTCTTCTTTTTGTAGGTTTCTATTTACTTCAACTGAAAAAAAAAAAAAAAAAAATTCCCATTTACCCTTTTTGATTCTTACCGTATTTTATCGACCACGAACATCATAATTGCTCAAGTGAGAAAGTCAAGCAAGAAGTTTCTACTTTTCCTTCTGATTTCTTATGATATTTCAATATTTGGACGATCCTTTTTGTTGTAGATGATTTGTCTGCCAGATAATTTAACTTCTGGGTATGCATGGTTCTCTCTTCGGCAATACAAGGGTGGTTTGTGTTTATTTTTCTTCTAATTGGAATTGTTGAACTGGTTCATTTAATTTGTTGTGTTGCCTTTGAGGGCATGGATATTGTTGTATCTGGGCAGTCTACGAGAACATTGGTCTATGTCCTGATAGAATTTGTATGAATGTCTTGAGGTTCATCAACATTATCTGGTTCAAGTTTCCCTCTGATTATCTTGATTAAAAAAATTGCTTGCGTGAAGTGTATGGACTTATTCAGCCGTCGACTGGAGCAATCTCTTCAGTTAAGTCTGTTGCGTGAAGGTGGTATGGGATTTAGCGATAAAAAATTTAGTGAAAACAGGAGGCAATTGCGTTTAGTTGAGTCGCCGAATTATCTTCTTTGTGGATAGGAGCCATCAGTTGAAATTGGATCCTTCTAATATGGATTGTCTATAGCTGCTTGAGAACCTGGACAGATCTGGTTCTATCTTTATTTTCAAGGATTAAAGGAGATGCACGGAATGTGTGGTTCTCCTCTTTTGTAGGTTGGAGTCTTCTTGCTGCAAATCAGGCTGCGTTTCTCATCTTTGTCCGCAAATTCACTGGCAACTTCAATTGAATTGTGCGCCCAAAGCTGTGGGTGCTTTTGAATTGTGCTTCCAACTGTGATTGTTGCTTTCTTGGTCATTAGGTGGCACACAGTGTAGTGAGTTTGACTTTTTGGACTAGAGACCGGGTCTGACTATGTTCCTTATCTCTCTTAGATGGTTCTACCTTACACTTGCGATATGGGAGATTGATTTCAGTTATTCACTAATATTATGGCAAATCATATTATCCATGTCTACATTAATTTGTTTGGTTCACTCTGGAGCTCTCTCTTCTGGATGCCCTTAATTTGCCTGATCTAAATTTGCCTCACAAATGGTTTTCTATATCTTGTTATTGACTGTGGATTACTTGGCCACAAGTTTCCTCAATCCATGCGCATGGTTTCTCCAATTACTCTCCAAAACTTGCCAAGTAGTGCCAATTTCTCATCAGCAAGCTGGCATTGATAAACCTTCAAACTAAATCTGTGAGAATCATCAATGTGGGAATTTGGATGATGTGGATGATGGTTCGGATGGTTTTGTCAACTTTTTTACGCCTACTCTTTGATTGAGATGGTATGATGTTGTTTCTTTTGGCAGGTCATTTGATGTTTGAGATTTGCTTAAGTTAGCTGATGTTGAATTTGAGGATAAACGGTTCTCAAGACCTCACATAGGAATTCATGCTTCCTGCACAGGATGTATGTAGCTGGTCCTGTTTATTGTCAGTTTCTTACTTTGTTGAGCAAATTTTTGCGATTTTATGTATTAGGACAACTACGACAATTGTGATTGGCAGCATATAGATCAAGCATAACTGGGAAGATCTTAGGACAAACGAGAACATGGGGATGGCAACAGCAAATCCATTATAAGTATGGCTCCTGGCAGATTTGAGGTCCTGTCTCTATACCTGATCCCGCATCTTCCTGGCTTCTCATGTTCTTTGTTGGGTTAAAGCGTTATCAATAGTATTATTATTAAAAAGATTTCAATTGACTCTCGATGATCCAGTTGCTCCTACATCTATATGTTCTTGGTGGAATTTTCACATAGGCATGGACTTTGATGACTTCTATGGCTGGTCTGTTTATTCCTTTCCTCTCCAAGGGACATTGACTTTGCTAAAAAAAAAGAAATTTTGGTTATGCTATCTTTTTTTTGGGAAAAAAGTGGTCCACCAACTTAGTCTGGGAGAAGCAAGTTGGTACCTTGTATCATTCATTTTTCATATGAATTTTGTTTGTTGGAGTAATACAAATAAGAATTATTGAATGAAGTCTGTTTTGTTTTGTTGCCTTCGCCCCCTTTTGGATTCAGATTCCAGATTTGAGCCAAAAGTTTTGTCAGGAGGCTGCAACTATAGTTGTGCAGGCTGATTATCACAACTGGTAACCAATGATGCAATTAAACTTTTTTTCTCACTCCACACTTGATCTCTTTTTTCTGTTTGGGTATGAGGACCTCGGTTGCTTTTATCATCATTTTATTATTGAGGTGAATGTCATAGCATTCTCTTTTGTCAGCCTAGTGGCGGGTTCCCCATCAGGTTGCAGAAGGATATCATTCTATATCTCATTACCCTAACAATCTTCCTCCTGTTAAATGGCTTGCATTAACATTGGTCTTCCCAACTTACAGATTTTTGTTGGTCTATTTCCTGTTATTGAATGGTGCAGAGTCTCTGCACAGCATACTTAGGTCTTCTGTCAGGCATATAATCACTAGTTACCAAGTTCTCTTATTGAAACTCCAATCATTGTGCACATAAAAGGATTTCATGGACACTCTCTCATTCTTTTATCGAGAAAAGTAATCAAATCACTAGTTCATGTTCTTTAGTTTATAAATTAGAAATTAGGTATAATTGGTAGTTGCCAATTGGCATTTTGACTATGCTACAAACAATAGAGATTGTGCTTTTTCTTCCAAAAAATCTTACCCAAAAACCTCGAAAACATTTTAATGAAATTTTGTACATTTGTGTATGTAAGTGCTATATCCATTCTTGCTGTTATTATCTGTTTCAAACAGTGTAAATCAACTTCCACAATTGTACTAATCTAGGTATTTGTTATGTCTCTCTAACTCTATGTTTTACATTTTTCCTTAGAGGTCAGGAAAGAGGATCTTGTGCTCCGCCTATGGGAAGAGGGAAGGACCTCTTGATTTCATTTAACTTTGTGCAGCTTGGATATTTTTGAAAATAAATAAGGAGGAAGTGTTTTTTGTACTATTTCCTTCTCACCCTTTCCATGTAAGAGTCTGTCTGATTCTACATTTGTTAGGTGTTTGCCAGATGATGTTAAAAGCATCCGCCCCTCAACACTTTGGTCAGATATTCTCTTCACATCTCTTTTTATCCAACTTACATATTTCATTTGTTTTGCAAGTTAATCTTTTGCGATAGTGTGATAGACCACCATATTAATATTATATGAGCCCTTTCTTTTACAACTTCACTTTCATTCCTTACATTTTTATCCTTTCTACTGCTTTTTGTTATAACTTTCAATATTGCTTTCTTCATACATAATCATCATCAAGCAGTCATTATTCCTTGTTCCTGAAGGTTCTTGTCCATATGGATTTTCCTGAAGAGCATGCCTTTTGACTAGGGAGCAGTATCTATGGAAGTGCGGTCACCTAAGGTGCAGTGCCTTTTACCATTTCTCATGACTGTTGAATATGGATGTCAACTGCATCATCTATTCCCAGAATAGGATACTGGTGTCTTTGAGAAATGTTTTTGATCAATGTATGTCTCTTGGTGGGTGCCTGCTGTCTAAACAACAATGCCAATGACTTTGATATGTTGGACTTTACTTGATCAAACCAAATGCTGCCTATGCTTGCTTCGTCTTGGCTAAGTAAATATTGTTCACCACATCCTCTAGTTCGTCCTTTTTCATAATTATTGGTGTGATCTCAATGGTTTGAACAGTAGATACATGTCTTATCTGGATGGCCTTTTTCCTTTGAAAGTCAATGTGGGTCTCTATTGAATCAATGGATGATTACTTTATTGGATGAATTTAGAGAAGTGAACTGTGTCTTTTTTGTCCAGCGCTGTGATTCTTCGCTAGGATCATTGATCTGGTTACTGGACATATTACGCTTCCCCTTTGCTTCAGTGTTTTGTCTGTGCTGTTCTTTACCAACTTCTAATCGGGAAATTTGTCACCTATACTGAACATATCCGGGGTGACCTCAGCTGTTTGGCAAAGTCCTTTTGTCACATTCATCATGTACGGTCACCTAATGTGCAGTGGCTTTTACTATTTCTCATTACTGTTGAATACGGAGGTCAACTGCATAATCTTTCCCAGAATAGGATGCTAGTGTCTTGAGAAATGCTTTTAATCAGAATGTATGTCTCTTAGTGGGTCCTGCTGTCCAAATAATGATGCCAATGACTACGACATGGTGGACTTTACTTGATCAAACCAAATAGTTTCTTCGCTTGCTCCATCTTGGCTAATTAAATATTTTTCACCACATCCTCTAATTGAGAAATGCTTTTAATCAGAATGTATGTCTCTTGGTGGGTCCTGCTGTCCAAATAATGATGCCAATGACTACGACATGGTGGACTTTACTTGATCAAACCAAATGCTTCCTTCGCTTGCTCCATCTTGGCTAATTAAATATTTTTCACCACATCCTCTAATTTGTCTTTTTTGATTATTATTGCTGCCTTAATGGTGTGATCTCAATGGTGTAATCAGTAAATGCACTAGATCAGTAAAACATGAATTAATAGTCATGTCTATTCTGGATGGCCTTTTCCTTCGAATGTCAATATGGATCTTTATTTTTTTCTTTTTTTGGTCAAACAATATGGATCTTTATTTAATCACTGGATGATTACCTTATTGGATGAATTTAGAGAGTGAACTGTCTTTTTTGTCCAGTTTACTTTTTGGTAATTTTTTGTTTTCAATTGTGGACAGCACCGTGATTCTTTGCTAGGAACATTGATCTAGTGACTGGACATATTATGCTTCTCCTTGCTTCAGTGTTTGTCTTTGTGTTGTTCTTTTCAATTGTGTCACCTTGAGCATTTCGGGGGAGACAGCCTACATCAGGATCCTGCTCAAGATTGGATGGACTTGGTAGTATATTTTGACATTTCGCTTCTCATTGGATTAGAGGTGGAGCGTTGTCTCATTGGGGTTTTAGCTGTTTGGCAAATTGCCTTTGTCATGTTGATCGTCTACGAGGTAATGATAGTTTGCAGCCATCAAATGTTAGGATTGCACTTGCTATAAAAGTGCATGAATTGTACACTTTGCAGTATCAGTTGGATGATGTTCAAATATTATAAAAATAGAATTTTGTACATTTGTCTATGCAAGTGCTATATCCTTTCTAGTTGTTATTATCTGTTTTAAACAGTAGGTATCAAGTTCCACTAGTGTACAAATCTAGGTGTTTGTTATGTCTCTCTAACTCTATGTTTTACATTTTTCCTTAGAGGTCAGGAAAGAGGATCCTTGTGCTCCAATTATGGGAAGAAGGAAGGATCTCTTGATTTCATTGAACTTTATGCAGCTTGGATATTTTTAAAATAAATGAGGAGGAACCGTTTTTTCAAATAGATCTATTTCCTTTTCACCTTTTCCACATAAGAGTATTTTCTGATTCTACATCTGTTAGGTGTTGGCTGGATGATGTTATAAGCATCTGCTCCTCAACACTTTGGTCAGATACTCTTTTCAAATTTCCTCCAAAACATATTAGATTTTCACACTGTTTTTTGCATTTACCTGAGTATTTTGGGAAATCTTTTACTAAATGTTGTGATATGTAGTGTTTTTCACTTATAGTTGATATTGTTCGGTGAGTGGTCTCTTCATCGTCTAAGGATGATAAATACAATAAAACTGGTCAGTTTGCATTGAATAATGTGTTTAGGCTTCTTGGAGGAGTGATGACCCTGTTTTGCAGTCCTGTTTGGTTGAGTTCTTGCGTAGTCTTTGATCACTTCTTCAGGATGGGTTATGGACTGAAATTGTGGAGATTTCTAGGCATTTTCTAGCTTTGATTGAAATTCATCTTGGAGAAGTGGTGACCTCTTTTTGCAGTCCTGTTCATCTTGGAGGAGATTTCCTGCGTATTTGATCACTTTCATCTGGTTATATATTGTGCTTAAATTAGATGAGATTCAATGTTGCATATATATTGTTCTGGCTAGTTAATGTGCTTAACTACATTTCTTGCATATGTATTGTTCTGGCTAGATGATAATTTTTTACACTTAGGTAGTATGCTGGTGTGACCTACTGCCACTTTTCCCTCTATATTATTTAGAACTGTGCAGGTTAGGTTTTTTTTTTCCCCAAACTTATTAATTTTTCACTCTGTTTTTTGCATTTACTTGAGTACTTTTGCCCAATCTTTTACTAAATGTTGCAATATATAGTGTTTTTTACTTATGGTTGATGTTGTTTGATGAGTGGTCTCTTCATCGTCTAAGGATGATAAATACAGTAAAACTGGTCAGTTTGCATGGAATAATGTGTTTAGGCTTCTTGAAGCCTTGAAGGATTGATGTCCCATTTTTGCAGTCCTGTTTGGTTGAGTTTCTGAGTAGTCTCTGATCATTTTTTCAGAATGGGCTATGGACTGAAATAATGAAGATTTCTAGGCATTTCTAGCATTGACTGAAATTCGTCTTCATTTTTTTATCTTTGGGGAGTGATGACATGATTATCATCAAGTTTTAATCCTACAGGGGTCAGATTAGCCAGGTTAGAAATGTGGTGATCTACTGCTTTTTTACTGTGGGGCACAGTAAATGATGACATGATTATCGTCAAGTTCTAATCCTACACGGGTTGGATTGGCAACTGCTTTTAACTGTGGGGCTCAGTTGATGATGACATGATTATCGTCAAGTTCTAATCCTCCAGGGTTCGGATTAGCCAGGTTAGAAATGTGGTGATCAGTTGGTGAACGTTCGAAATTGGATAAGCAACCACTTCTTGGCTTCTAGGCAGTTATTGGGTTGAATGAAGTTTGTTCTCAGATTAATCAAAGCGCTTTTTCCTTCACTGGGAAGAGTTTGGTCGATGTAAATTGCTTCACATTCAATGTGGAATGTCTTTAATCTGGGATGTTTTTTTCTAGCTATATAATGTTTAATTCTTTTGTCAAGCTCTTCTTTCTCTGAGCACTTCTATTGGTTTTTGTTTGTGTTTAATCATTGACTTTCTTCCATTGTAAGGATGTTTTACAAGTCAGGAAAGCTTGAGGGCCACTAAGTTCTGGCCAGTTTTTCTTCTTTCTTATATGCATGAGGTAACCACTAAGCGTCTAAATCATGGAGATAGTTTATGTGGGATTTACTCCTCTTGCTTTTTTTCGTAGTTCCAGCTCCACACGATACCTAGTTTTCTTAGGCTTTCATTTTATATGACCACCATGTTTTCTTTTGGTACAGAATCTTTGATCGAATTTTAGAGGTTTCTGGCTTGTCGTAGAAACTTAATTTCTTCATTTTCGCATTACCTCTTTGGAACTCTGTTGTGGTCATGCGCATCATTTGAGTTCACGCTTCTCCTGTTTACTTGTTTCACGAGCTTTTCTGGATATATAATACAGAAGCAAGGTAGATGTTACTATTATCTTGGAGGGGGGATGTTGGTCCAAGGGATGCTATATGTGATGCGGTCATCAATTATTACTTAGAATAACTGAGCTTTTCTTGAATTTGATGAAATCTTCACAGCCACCTTTGGTGGGGTTGGTGGACTGGGAGTATACTTAGATTATCTTCAGGTTTGGGTGAAAAACTGAAATCCCGATAATCTCTTGGTGCATAGGCCCTTGTAGTTTTTGTTGAGTCTCATTCTTGAGTTAATTTCCTTGGAGTGATTAGATGATAAATGTCTTCTAATTCCTTTATATATTGGAGTTTTGCCAGATATGTAGAAGCGGCTGAATTGACGAAAGAGTCCGAGCTTTGTTGGAAATTGGACAAACTCCCACTTCTTGGATATTGGGAAGTTTTTGGTTTGGATGTAACTCATTCTCTGGTTTTTTCATGTCCTTTTTGGTTAAGGTGGGACTGTCATTTTTGAGTTTTATGTCCTTTGTAGGTCAAAATTTGGTCGATGGAAGAAGTTTACCTCATTAAGTCTGATGGGAAGTGTCTTTCAGCAGGTGATGGTTCTTTCAACATCGTTGGATTAGAAGAATTATTTCAACGGACAAGCTCTTCATTCTTTGGCACATCTGTCATAGCATGTTAATGTGATCTATCATTCCATTTTCTGTCTTATTTAGCATTGTGGTAATAGGATAGGTATTTGCCTCCACATACATATATGAGTTGTTCTAATATTTTCTGTTGTCTGCTTATAATATGACAAAAGAATTTCATTATGTCATGAATTGAATGGCTACAGAGTGTGTCTAGAAACATTCATATGTCAAGAAATGTTTGATCATGTTGTCTGCTTATGATATGACTCAATTCTTCGTTACATCATAGATGACATTAGGGTGACAAAATGAAAATTTCATTATTCAAGAATTGTTTATTGTCCATTATCATCATACCTTCTCAATTTGTGAGTCCTTTTTTAAAAATAAAAAATAAAATTATGTGGTCATTCTTCATGCACGTGTATTTGGTTCATCCCTAATCATTTTGGTCATGCTTTTATGATAGGATGTCTAAGGACTAGCTTCACTATGCTTTGAGGGTTTGAAGTTCAACGTAAGATCTCTAGTTGAAATAAGACAAGTGGCTTTGCACCATATTTTTCACAGCAATATGCTTTTCTTTGGTACAGGAACATTGTTTGGGACAATTTAACAAATGGATTTTGTAGGTGAAATAGGTTGGTTTTGAGTAAGCAATGCCAACTTGATTTTAGGTTCTCTTTGATCATTGGAACTATGAAGACTTTTCTGCCAAGACCTGATATTGTTGCAAACTGTTGGCATCTCAATATGAAAAAAGATGGAACTGGTGTGGGATGATGCAGTGTAGCCATTGAAACAAACTTCTATTGGCATTGCTTTCTCTCTGACCAGCTGCTAATATTCTCTATTTCTTATCCATCGCAAAACCGTGTTATTTCATTATGCTGTGGTCAGTAGACGTGGCTGATCAGGCTGGGAGGATCAGATACCGGTTGCTTAGTTGACATATTTGGCATATTTTGTAGTTCTCTAAGACAAATGATATTGGAGTGGGAGATATGGTTGAGGTTTTTACATATGTGGTAAGCATGAAGTTTAGTCTATTTCCCCTTCTGATTTCTTATGATAACCTAATGTACGGTAGGATATCATACGCTTCGGGTACATTAGGATATTTAGTTATTGAGAGCACTTCGTGCCATCCCAGCATCTATCTGACTTTTTTATTATTTATATTTATTTTGTAATTTATCAATTTCTTAAATTAATAATAAAGAGTCTGAAAATCCACCTTTTTCGGGATAAAAAACTCTTTAGCCAAGATTGAATGTTATGTATGATGAGAAAGGTTCCTAGTACCATAATAATCATTACTTATTTTAATTTAAAAGCATATTATAATATCGATAAATTTATGTCATAATAGAATAATAAGTAAAGTTAATACTAATTATTTGATTACATACTATATAAAAATATATAAAATTCTCAAAAAGCCTCTTTAAAAAGAGGCAACTAATTTCATATGAAAAAGTAATGTCAAAACTATAATTAGGGAGGAGTGTAAAATATAACAACGCATCATATATAGTTTATAGAAACAATATTTCGGAGGTATATGACTTTTATTTCGAACTCAAAAATTTAAGATACCCCATGTAAAAAAGATGACCGTTACATTGACCGACAAAAGAAAAAAAGACGACTGTTAAAGCGTCTCCTTCCTATTACAACCTGATCATCGGAACAATAATTACACCGAGCTGGTCAGTCTCTCTCTCTCTCCCCCAATCGTTCTCTCTCGTGTGACAGGCCTATGCAAAATCCTCTTTGGAGAAGATCGGTCTCTTCTTTCATCTCTGTTTCCAATCAATTGTTTTAATGCTGTGGAGGCCCGTGAGGGTTTTGCTGTTTGGCCTCTCTGGGACTATACTGACTGTCATCGGAATTAGTAGACCATATTCCTGCAGGGGATAAAAATTGGTTTGAGGTTTTCACTCATTTGGTGAGCAACTGGATAAAAATTGGTTTGAGGTTTTCACTCATTTGGTGAGCAACTGGAGTTCAGTTTTCTTCGTTTTGTAAGTTTCCATTTGCTGCAACTGGGAAAAAAAAAACCTTCCCATTTACACTTTTGATTATTATCATATTTTGATTGTTAAAGTTACTTTAATTGAGTTATTTTTTTTTATTTTCAGAGTTTTTTTTTTCTTTTACATACATAAGGTATTATGGGTGTAGGGTTTCTGTTAGTATAGAAATCTATAGCCCCTCTTTGTTTCTTTCTTTTACGTTCTCCTTCTCCTCATCCTCTCTATTCATTCTCTCTTCCTTTTTTCTCTCTTGCTATTTGTTGCAGGTTCTCTAATCAGCTTTGTGACATGGTATCAGAGCAGATCTAACTACCTAATTACTTGATCCTATTGTTGGTTTGAGAGTCCCCTAGTAACCCTACTTCTTCTCTAGTGCGCAGCCACCTAAAGCTGCAATTCTTATATGTTTTCTCTTCAAGTCTTGATACATATGAGATTAGAAGATATCTGATTCATTAGGTTCGGTTTGTGAACATGGATTACAACACTTACTGATCAGCGGATTCAATAATCAGAGTACTTCATTGATTATGGTTGACTAGTCTTGTTGGGTTTCCTTTGGTTAATTGATGGAGCCAATTACATTTGATTATACATTAGTGTTGTTTTATTTGTTGGACTAAAGTTTTAGCCTTCTTGATTAGTGATAGATATATTTATATTGAGATTATCGTCATGAGTGATACTAAGGCTCCTATAGATAGTGTCAATGTTTAAATTACCACTATTAAATTAAATGGATCCTCCAATTACTTGTTATGGGCCCAAGTTGTGAAGGTCTATATTAATGTCAAAGGGAAACTCCATTATCTTACCACAAATCCTCCTGCTGAAAATTCTAGAGACTATGGTAATTGAATGAGAGAGAATGATACACTTTTGGTGTGGTTATGGAATAGCATGGAACCATCCGTCGCTGCTTATGTCATGCTCCACACAATTGCTAAGGGAGTATGGGATGATCTTATGGAGAGTTACTCACAAGACAAAAATATGTCTAGAGTTTATGAACTATATGAGAAGATCTTTAATTTTAAACAAGGAGACAAGTCTCTTGGAGAGTTTTATAGTGCTTTGAAAGGTATGTGGGAAGAACTCAATATTTATCAGCCCATCACATCACCACCGATCTTGAGAGACTTAAGACACAATGAGCTGAATTTCAAGTGGCCAAGTTTTTATTTGGCTTGAATGCCGACTTATAGCCTGTGAAGAGTCAAGAAGCTGGAGAGAGAGTTCTTTCTATAAATGAAGCATTTTGTCAAATTCAGCGCATTGTCCCTCCGTCTTCTACGTCATCTAAAGACAATTCAACATTTGTGGCTTAAGTCTCTCAAGATTAGTAGTGATGTGATGGGCTGATCAGTTGTGGTGGATTTTACAATAGAGGTTGTGGTTTCGAGGGAGGTTGTAATCCTGGTGGTGGACGTAGTGGACAAAGTTCTGATCAAGATAGCTGTCAGTGTATATACTGTAGCAAATTCGGTTATATTGTTGACACTTGTTGGGCCAAGCATGGCAAGCCTGAGTGGGCTCAACAATTAGTTACTACAAATACTGCTGTGTCTGAAGGAAGTGTTGAAAATGTGTCTTACAACGACATGAACCCATCTATCCCACTGGGGTAGTTCTTTTGAGCCTATGGCTCGAGATGATATGGTTGCACAACTCATCAAGCGTGTCCTAACAACTAGAGGCTTCCAATTTCTCATCCACTGCCACTTTTGCACGTACAAGTAACATAGCCTCTTTCTCTACTTTGTCAACTAGCACCTCTTGGGTCATTGACTCGAGAACTTCTAATCATATGACGGATAAGCAAGAACTATTTTCTTCCCACCATAACTTTAGTCCTTCATCAAAAGTTATTTTAGCTAATGGTTCCTTGACTCAAGTGGTTGGATCAGGGACTGTTTCACTTACATCTTCCTTATCTTTAACCTATGTTTTACATGTTCCCCAATTTCCTTTAAATTTGTTATATGTTAGTCAGTTAACTAAAGCTCTTAGTTGTTCAGTTACATTTTACCCATCTTATTGCATTTTTCAGGATATTCAGACAAAGAAGATGATTGGTGGAGGGCATGAACGTGATGGACTGTACTATCTAAATGGTGTCTCCATTGCTGACGCTAATGGTCTAGCTACTAGTTCTATTAACCCCCTATTATGGCATTCTCGTTTAGGGCATTTATCTTTATTTAAGTTACAACAAATAATTCCCATGTGTAAATCAATTTCTACTCTTGAGTGTGAGGCTTGTGGACTTGGGAAACATCATCGCAGTTCTTTTTCTAGTCGTAATTATTCTCGTGCATCTACTTTACTTGAACTTGTTTATTCGGACATCTGGGGACCTTCTCGTATAGCTAGTAGAAATGGTTTTAAGTACTTTGTTACTTTTGCGGATGATTATTCTCGTTTAACATGGCTTTATATACTTCATGACCGTTCTGAATTTTTTCATGTTTTCCAATTATTTTATTGTGAGGTTACTAATCAATTTAATACATCTCTTAAAATTTTGCGAACAGATAATGCTCTAGAATATACACAGAAATCAATTTTTTTTTGTTTTATTCTAATCTTGGCATTATACATCAAACAAGTTGTACTTATACCTCTCAGTAGAATGGTGTGGCCGAGAGAAAGTACTCACATTCTAGAAGTTGCTCGTTCACTCTTATTTCATATGCATGTGTCAAAATCATTTTGGAGTGATGCTGTCCTTACCGCATGTTATCTCATAAATTGTATGCCTTTCATTATCCTCAATCATCAGTCACCATTCAGTGTTGTATTTCCTGACAAGCCGTTATTCGCTCTTACCCTTGGTGTGTCTGTTTTGTTCATTTCCTACGTTTTGGTTCTGATAAACTATCTCCTCACGCCATTAAATGTATTTTTCTCAGGTATTCACGTATACGGAAGAGATATCGATGTTATGATCCTAAAAATGGTCATCTCACTACCAGAGACAATTATATCATCCATTTCGATTGGCAATTAATATCAAATTGCAAGTGTAGACATGGATAATCTGATTTGCCACAATATTGGTGAATAACTGCAATCAATATCCCATATTGCAAGTGTAAGGTAGAACCATTTGATAGAGATCGGGAATATAGTCTTCATAATATAAAATGGGCATTTTGTTGATGCACCTATGGTCATTCGATTTTGAGTAGGGGCCCCTCATGAGTTAACTAATTTATTAGGTGAAGCCGTTAAGAGATATAAACGCAATAGACTCGAGAATTCGATTAAAAATCGATGGTTCGACCATAATAATCGGCAATGATCAATACGACATTGTTATGATCGATTAGTGATTGGATATAAGTCAATTCGATGGATTGACGTAATTGAATTGCGGGTGATTCCACATAATTGCAAAATTCGTGTTAAACAGCACCAACTCGATTTGTTGTTGATATTGTACTTGATACATGTAATTGAAACCTTGCGATTTTTACGACAATCGAGAGTCGCCAACGAGTCGAAAATGGACAAACGTGGATCGAAAATTATCGATCACGGGTCAAACGTGCTAAAATCCCTAAAAACTACCAAATATGTTAGGTTGTACTAAAATCACGTGCGATCAACTTTAACCACGAAATTGAATTTGGTTTCGGGAATCGGACATTCGAGTATGTCAAGATTCATTTTTAGGATGTCGTCTCATCTTTTGGAGAAATTTCGTCAAGTTCGTAATTTTGCGGAAAAATCAATTTTAGATAAAAAGAAAAGAAAAATGGAAATTCGGATGGGAGGATAATGGGGCTATTTTGCTGCCTAAATTGGTTTATTTTGAGGAAATTGAGATTAAAATCTCATTGGAGGAGTGCTTGACTAAGGGGCAAGAGGGCTTTTGAGGCACGTGATGATGGGTAGATATTTGCTCAAGGGTGTTGATTGGTGCTTGGTGCTTGGCTTGACTTCTTGGCCTTCCTCTCTCGCCCCCTCCACCACCCCCCCTCTTGTGTGAACCTCCTGCTACCCATCTCCTCCATTTCCTTCTGCCCTCATCTCCGTTTTCTTCTTCACCTCTTCGCGTTGTTGCTTCACTCATCATCCCAACTTCACCGCCAACTCTCCACCTTCACATCCCACCACCCAAAATTCCACCCACCTTTGCGCCCACCAATAGAACAGCCACCAACTCCCCCACGATCTTTTCCCCATTTTGTCTACCAGCGTTCCTCTCGTACTAGCGCCACCAGCACTGAACGCCTCCTCCCACAGCACCATCATCATTCCACCAGCTCCGTCCGTTGAAACTCCAGCACCGTCCAGCCCGTTCCTGAACTCAGCAACCACTGACCAGCTGCCACCGAAGCCTCAAAACAGAACCGAGACTGACCAGCCCAAGCCGAAGTCCCCTCCCCTTGGCTGTGACCCCACCTTGCAGCCACGGCCGCCGTTAGGCCTCTATTGGAGACACGGTAGACTCGGGTCTTCACCACTGTCGTGCTGCTGTTACCGTGAACCCTTCACCGTCCTAATCCGGTGAGTTAACTCCATAATCCTTTTTTTAATTATGCTTAGGGGGTTAGATTAGTTTTAATTAGCTTAGTTAGATTAGTGTTAATTAGCCTGGTTAGGTTAGTGTTAGGTGGATTAGCTTAATTTCAGATTCGGTTTACTTGACACTCGCCGTTTACTATTTATGTAGGGAAGAATATGCTATGATTTTGGGGTTGTTACCTTCTTGAAAATTATTCTACACATCTTCATCTATGACATATATTTTACTCAATATTTTATGAATTTAAAAGAATAAGATTTCAGCTCGCTATTTGCAAAACAGAATCTCAGGTTGGTACTAGAACTTGTGACCTTTTAGTGTTCAAAGAATTTTTATCAACTCTTAGGGTTCGATTTTCGAAAGAGTTCTTTCACAAAAGTTTCTCATCACATCTTTTAATTTAACATAGTCAAATTTCAGATCAAACGGACAAATTTTGGATCTCGAACTAAATTGATTTTGGAAAACAGAATTTCTGGAAACAGGCACAGTTTTTGTAATGGTTTTGGTGATTTACTTCTCTCAATCTAGAAATATATGGGTTAAGGTTTCTTCACAAAAAATGTTTTTTTAAGTGTTCTTTATAACATACTAAAATTTTAGAATTTTCTGATCTTGTTTGATTATGTTTCTGGAATTAAACTTAAAGACACGCGAGTGGCTCGGTTTCTACCGGTTAGGGCCGGTAGTGGTTTTGTGGTTGAGCTTGGTATTTTACTTGCTGGAAATTGTATGTTTTGTGATGTGGTTGACTTGTGGGGCATGCTGAGAACTTATGGGTGACATGATGAGGTTGATTGCTCTATGTTGGTTGTCTATTATTATTGCAAAAGGTGGCCTTATAGGCATTTAAATAGAAAAACAATTGGGTGTCGGGTTGGACACCAAAACTTATTTGCTCAATAGAACAATGAGGTTTTAAACTAGGTGTGTACAAATTTTGACGGATTAATTTTGAGCACGTGAGCACATACGAATTTATTTCTAAAATTTTTTAACCAAAAAAAAGGGTTACTAAAGTTTAGTTCCAAAAATGAGTGGTTGGAAAAGAAAATAGAAAATAAATAAGGTGTCAGATTTGGACGCTGCATTTGATGTGCACAATAAAACGAGAAGGTTTTATACTAGATGCGTGCAAAGTTTGGCTGATTAATTTCAAATACGTAACCCCGTACAAATTTATTTCGGAAAGCGTTGAACAAAAACAAAAAAAAAAAAAAAAAAAAAGAAGAGTTGCAAGGTTTATTGTTTTAAAAGGAATTTTGGTGTTTTTGGCTAATTGATGGAAGACAATAAATGATTTTGATTGAGGACGTGCGTGCATGGTCACTAAGTGGAACCTGTCACCTAATGGGAATTTGGAGACAATGCCCGATTTTTATCGGATGCCCGGTGGGGGTCCGAAAGTTGAGTCGCGGTGGAGGTTGGACTGATGCTCCTTTATGGAATGCCATCTAAGCAGGGTTTCTAGATGTTGCCGTGTCTGATGAAGCGGGACGATGCCCGATTACGCCGGATGACCACCGACTGTTGAGTTGACTGTGGCCGATAAATCGTAATAATTGGAACACGCCTGGATGGTTGTGATAGATGCGCCTGATTATGGAACAAAATTGTGTGGCACAGTATGAGACATATCATAACGGTTTTGACTTATAATCGGGACCCATATGATTAATTGATAGATGAATTGATGTGTTCTGGTTATTAATTGCACTTGATGCATTGATAATAGTATATGTGATGTACTAATGTGTAGGGCGCGCCGAGGCGAGGTGAGTTTTGTGTGGTGTGTGCTTAGGATCGCCTTTGAAACGAATTTGCATCCTAATCGAGGTTTAGGATTTTGACTCGCTGATATTTTATCTCACCCCGTTATGGGCTAACCTTTTTTAGGGCCGTAGCGTGGAGATCTGTTGAGTATGGATGTGGTGGGCGCGAGGGGCAACACCTTTTGGCTGCCTTGTCATTAGCGAAGTTAAGGGTGACCCTAATCCCTAGGGATTTTGAGAGGATCGATAGGAAGTGACCATAGAAAGGTTTGTACTATTAAACTACCAAGGGGCAACAATGAATAAACGAATATGTGGTATTCGGCAACATTTGTTGCGTTTCTACTATCCCTGTGTTGATTGTTGGTCGGGTGTTTGTTTAATTTGCTTCCGCATGCGTTTAATTAAAAGAAAAAAAAAGGATCAGCGACGCGTCCTAGGACGTCACATTTTTAATCGACCGCCGAGGAATGTGCGCATGCCCGAGATTCATGGTGTGACAGTAATTATATTTATAATGGCTGACGTTGGTGTTGTGGTAAAAATAAGAGGTAATATCACGAAAACCCTAATTGGTATGTCTGTAGTAAATTACACGAAACTAATATTTTTATTACAAAGACATCAAACGGATACATTTGTGATAATTTTATCATTTCTTAATTTATTTTAAAATTTACTTTCAAATTACTAAGATAGACAACACGTAACATTTGACCGACATACTAATTTGTGGTTTTACCCTTCATTTGTTACAATTCTCTAAAAGAATTTGATAACAATAGCAAGTTCTTGTTAAATTATATATATGCAACACATGATTTGGATATTCGCCATGTCATTCGTTGAGAGGTCTTGTACGAAAGGATGCAAGTCAATTGTTGAGCTCGCAATTAGCGGTTCAAGTACCGTTGCTAAGAAAGTTGAGTAGAATGGAGTTCTATGGTTGAGCCATATCATCATCATAAAGCTCCATTCGTTCTCACTTCTCTTAACATTAATCAAGCACCTTACCCACATTGATCGAAAAAGTAGTTGTATCATTTCATCTAATCTAATTTATCAACATCAATTGATAATTTATAAATATGAATGTAATTTGATGTATAAGTCAATAAACTAACCTCAGGAATTAAGAGTTTTTATTTGCTTTTCTCTTACATATTATTGAGATGTATGACGTGTCTATTAATTTCTAAATTATGCCAAGCATTAGCAGTTTTCAGATATATGCAGATGCTATTGAATGTCGCCATTAATCAATTGGTTGAATTTATCCGGAATAATGACACAAATGTTCCATGAATTTTAATCCAATATATAATATGATTCATAAATTTTTATTTATTTCATGACATCCCTAAACTTTATCCCAACGCATAATATCGTCCTTAAATTTTTAATTTTATCAATGTGGTCCTTGAATTTTAGGTAAATATTAGAATTAGTTTTTGAATTATATGAAAATATCCAATATTATTATTTCGTTAATTTTAAATAGTTCATCGATAATATAATACATTGAATCAAAATTCCAAAGTCTTATTGAAAAAAATTATAAATTTAAAGACCGCATTATACATGCATGAAAGTCAAACAATCATTTGGCTCATTATTTCCTAAGTATTTTTTTTTGGTCCGACCGATATTTCCTAAGTTCATAAACGACAAATTTCCCAAAAGTAGTACAAACACGTGTTCAGATTGCATGTGCAATCTACAACACAGAGAACAGCAGTAAGAAGCGAGACAGCGCTGTCTCTCTCTCTCTCTCTCTCTCATCCTCTCATCCGAAAATGGTGGGCGCTGACGATGCACACGACGCCGATCCGGCCACCTACGACCGCCACCGGGAGCTGAAGCGCTTCGACGATTCCAAGGCGGGCGTCAAGGGCCTCGCCGACTCCGGCCTCGCCAGGCTCCCCCGCTTCTTCCTCCGCCCGCCGGAGGACATCGCCGCCGACCGCCCCGGCCCCGGGCCGGCCGCGCCCGCCGCGCTTGAGATCCCGGTCATCGACCTCGGGAGCCTCGCGGCGGGGGGCCGGCCGGCGGCGGTGGCGCGGGTCCTGGAGGCGGCGCGGGAGGTCGGGTTCTTCCAGGTGGTGAACCACGGGATGCCGGAGGGCGTGCTGGCCGGGGTGCTGGCGGCGGGGCGCGCGTTCCACGAGCTGCCGACGGAGGTGAAGGCCGGGTACTACAGCCGGGAGGCGGGGAGGAGGGTGAAGTTCACGAGCAACTTCGATCTGTACGAGTCGAAGCACGCGAATTGGAGGGACACTCTGTTCTGCGTCATGGGGCCCGAGCCGCTCGATCCTCTGGAGCTGCCTCCGGTCTGTAGGTACTAGTTTCTCAAGATTCTCAGTTCTATTGTGTGATCAAGGACGACGGATTGTTCTGCTATCGCGATCTTACTTCAGCTTCGCTTCATTTTGATGACGGTTCTTCATCTGGCTTAGAAATGTTTCGATGCTGTAGTTATATCCTATAGACTGTCATTGTCTGCGGTGCTGAATTCCCACTAGCCTACTTTAAAAATGAGGTTCTAAGTTCTTCCTTGGCTGCTCTTACGGTTGGCACTTAAATTGCAGTATAGATTGTCTACATTGGTTTCTCTGCCAGTTTTTAGCCTTACAGCTCTGTAGAATTCTCTGGTCTGGATCATGCTCTAGCAATCTTGAGAAGGAAAGAAAGAAAGATGGTGATTTTGCGGAAAAATTCGATTGGTTATGTGAGACATTTGAAAAAGGGCAATGCCTTTTGTTGGTTCTGAGTTTTATGTACTCATCTATTCCTAGCACCCGTGGTTTGAGCAGAACCGTCATATAAATCTCTGACTAATCTTCTACTATAAGCTGCACGTGAGGTATGCAATAGAGAGAATGCTGTGTAGTTTGCTTAAAAGAAATTAAAATGGAGTACAAGGGCTTGACATGGTTGTCAAACTGTTCGGTATCTGGCTGCTACTCTGTAATTTAATCATGGATTGACTGCAAAATCAATTTGCTTTAGAAAATGGTTTGTTGGGGACCTCTTAGGCTGTGAAACCTTTATAAACTTGATGTGGTTCTATGGTTTTACTAATCAAAACAAGTCTGTAAATTGGAATAATAGAGCAAGCCAACTCTCCGCTTTGTCTAATTTGGCATATTTTGCAGAGACATGATGATGGAGTATTCCAAGCAAGTTAAGGCATTAGGGAACACCCTATTTGAATTGCTATCAGAGGCGCTTGGTCTGAAACCCAACCATCTTGTGAAAATGGACTGCGCAAAAGGGCATGCTCTTCTCTGTCACTACTATCCAGCTTGCCCGGAGCCTGATCTGACCATGGGCACCACCAAGCATTCTGACCCTGACTTTCTTACTATCCTTCTCCAAGACCATATTGGGGGACTTCAAATTTATTATCGAGATCAATGGGTTGATGTTCCGCCTGTGGCTGGAGCTTTAGTTGTCAACATTGGTGATCTCCTTCAGGCAAGCTCTTGATCCTGTTCCTAGTAGGTTTAAATTTTTCTACAAAATTTGACAGATAAGTTGATTTCAGAGCTCAACTCATAATTGTTGTTCTCACTTGTCAGTAGTTCTGAATTCTTGGCAACCAATTTTGTGCATAACACCTTAACTTTGTCAATCTGCTTAGTTGAATCAAATTGCTAGATGTGCTGACACTTTTTATAAACCTTCCTTATCTCATCACTTATAGAATCTTCCTTATCACTGAGTTTTGTTGCAAACTTCCACTACTTATCATTGATCATTCAAAACAATCTCCCTTGGACCCACAGTATGATAGTAGTCATATCTTTCACGTGTGGTATAGCATAGTCTAGAGTACCTTCAGAACTACTGGTTAAAGGAATGTAATTAGACAAACAGTGTCAGTGGTAGGTTTGCATGGCCTAAATTTGTAAACCTTAGCTAGATTCTGGAGGTCTCAGGAATCAGCAATATCATTGTCTATTGTGGCCCAGTTTTACTTATAATGCTAGCACCTAACAAGTGAGGATATTCACTGTACTCTTTTACTTTTTTGCAGCTTATATCAAATGATATATTCAAAAGTGTCTGGCATCGGGTGTTGGCAAGCCATGTTGGCCCTAGATTATCCGTGGCTTGCTTTTTCACCCTTCATCTATATCCAACGACGAGAACGTATGGCCCAATAAAGGAAATATTATCAGAAGACGGGCCAGCTTTGTATCAGGAAATCTCTCTTCGCGAGTTCGTCACATACTATGACTCAAAAGGACTAGATGGTACTTCAGCTCTGACGCATTTCAGGTTGGCGAAATAACCATTTGACTATTATGTTGTATAGCTTGAATTTTAAGCAATAACTAGTGGTGGAGTGATCCACAAAATATATATAGAATGAAGAAGGATGTAATGATTAAAACTGTACCGAGATTTGGGGGCATGGTTGTAGATCGTTATATGCTTCTTTGTACACAAATGTTTGTATATCACTATATAGATGCCTCTATTGTGCAGTTTCTGTGGCTCTTCTTATTTCTGCGTACATTTTTTTTTTAATGGATAGGACCATTGTATTAGGTTGATCAGTTCGTTATGCCTGATAAAACAATATCTCTAGCAGCATCGAACACAGGCACCATTTAGCATATTGGTTGGTTAGCACAAGCATATGAATTTCATAATGTAGGTGCTGAAGCTTTCTTTGAGTTCATGCCCCAAAAATGAGAGAGCTTACATGTATTTTGCACTTGTGCCCTGTATATACCTTACGCATAATGATGAAACATCTTTTGAGGCCAAATCCAGAACGTAGCAGTTGAAGTTCTATCTCTTCTTTCACTTTCTTGTATGTACTGTTCAGAATATTGTTGATTGCGGTTTCATAGTCAATTGGATCTAATGTTAAACTTGAATCCAAAATTATTTAAAAGAAAAAAACTAATTATGAATACCAAAATAGATAAATAAACTGGTTCTCTCTCTCTCTCACGCACGCGCACACACACGCACAACTTTTGAAGCCCAGAAGTAGGTTTTTACAGAGAGCAATTTGAGCTATCGGGATAGAAAAGTTACTACGGGAATGGGACTTGGACCGTTTGCACAAAGCCTGGTAGGTGGTCTGCACTTACGATGATCCATAATTAGAATTTAAAACAATTATTATTGCTGATGTTTTGTGGAGATGCATAAGCTCTTGTACTTGAGAGATGTCCTTTTGTTTTCTCGTGCGAATATACTTCAGTTACTTGAAGAACATCTAATCCTCCTACTCATGAAGTCTCAGGCATCAGTACACCATATAGAATTTCTCCGGCATTCTTTTTTTCTCCTTTTATTCTGCAACTCAGTTAAGATTATAATATACATTCCGGCTCATACATTTTCTTTGGCTCGCTATACATTCACTTTGAGATTTCACCATCCATGAAAGGGTGTCAACCAAACCGATTAGTCAATTTTCACATGTGAGTCTAGGGTTCTTGGTTTTCTGACTTTAGTCGTATAGAAATCTTCCAAATGCATTATTATTCTAAAATTTAACATGGGGAAGCCTTGGGTTTATCCTTTTCAGTAGTGTAAAACAAATACATAATAGACAAGGCTTCATTACATTTTCACACAGCTTATATCATATCAAGGTTCTTATATGCATACGCTCTGATAGAAGAAAAGAAAGTATTAGTACTTCTTACTTCTGTTCATAAGGTAACGCAGCCATGCCAGCATTAAATGTCACCGTTGCGATCATTAGAGTCAACAGTTTCGTGCTTCTGTTCGGTCAAGAAGAAAAGAAAGTCAAAATGGTAGCTGAAACCTGAATATAAGTGAGTCTCTTGATACAGTTAAGTGTTAGTGAACGCATTTCATCTCGTATTATTGCACGGCAACTGCATTTTTCTGTGACTTCAATGTTAATTGATCATATGTGCACATATGTATTTTACATGTTTGTGGAGCTAATGAAAAGGATCGAAGTTCAATTCATTCTTCAACCAGTTTTGTGAACCTCACAATCTTTGGCTTTTTCGATCTACAAATATATCAGTTAAACTCTTTCATTACTCCTCCATAGATAGTACTTTACTACTTTCCGTTAGGTACTACAGTATAATGGGAGACAATAATGGATATTGATCTATCTAATTGGGCGACTTAGCAAGGTAAATATGCGTATGTTTTCCATCTTTTCTCCACCAAAATGAGAATCCAATTCTATTAAGTTGAAGTGAAATGAAGTGGGCTAAAGACAGATACATCCATAGTAAATATAATGTATTGATTGTGGAGATTTCAAATGTGATTCCTTATGTTTATATTTGTTGTATGGAAAAGTACCGAGGGTTTGAAAGCTAGTGATGATGATGATGATGATAAAAAAAGTCGGGTAGAATGGAGCTTTGTGGTTGAGCCAACTTAATCACGAAGCTCCATACTCTCCCACTTCCTTATACATTAATTAGAACAGACCCTCCGGTATTAATTAGATAATAAAAACTTAATTGTCTAACCTAATTAATTCTAGGACCAATAAAAAAAAACTCTTCTTATTTTTTTTGCTCTCTTTTTCCTTGTGTATCCCACTTTCCTTTTTCTTTCTTTCCTTTCACACCTTTGACGTCTCAGTTATCTACTTGCAAATTGTCTCTCTGTTTTCTCCCTTACATGCCATTTTCTTCTTTCTAGGCCTCCCACTCCTTCCACAAAACTCATGCATTTGCAATCCCCAAAAGAATTGCTTGCTTTAATAATTTGCGCCCTCCTCATTCGCTATCAGTGGTAGGTTATTGCGAAAGTTTTTCTATTTTCCTTTCTAGTTTTCTTGGCCTCAAATCATGCTCACTTTGGTCGCTATAGAGTGCTTCTTGATATGTTTTCTTAAAAGTAAATTTGAGTTTTTGGTCATGGAAATGTTTTGATCTTGTGTTTCAGTTCTGCATTTAGAGCATAGCGTGCTTCAAAACAGTGTAAAAAAATTAATTAATTGTGCAGTTGCTTTGTACTCTATAGCATACTTCGGTTTTATAGACTTTTGCTCCCTCTGAATTTAGTTTCTTACTATAGTTTCCATAAGTCCTTCCTCATTAGTTTTGGGATGCTGTCCCATCTTCTCTTTAATTAACTTGTAGGAAATAATGAGGTAGGATATGCTTAATTTAGTTGTGTGATCTCAAGAGTTGTTGAGGTAACCTATTTTCTTTGACAATAATGGAGACCAAATTCTTTCGCTTTCTCAAGATTGTGGGTGTTTGGTTTAAAGCTAGAGCGGAGGTTGAAGGATGCCTCTTGTACCTAAAATTAGGCTATAGTCATGAGGTAGAGCTAACTGTTCCTGCCATAGTGCACGTCTGTTGCTTCAATAATAATGTGGTCTGCTGTGTTGGAATCGACAACAATGGGGTCAATTATTTCACTGCCTGCTTGTGGCAAAGAAAAAGGTGTTGGTGTTTGTTTCGATAAAAAAGCATACGTACATAAGTAAATTAAGACCAAAAGTTTGATCGTAGCGGAAATAAGAACACTCATACACGTGTTTCCATATCATTTACATGCATTTTAACACAAACACATAGAAGAGCTAAATGGGCTAATAATATTAACCTTGTACCGTGTTCCAAAATTTGATTCAAAAGTTTCTTCAGGTTCTAAACATGAAGGTCTGATGTCTTCATAGCAGTAGTTCTAACGTTCTTTAAACTCGGACCGCGAACGTCTGATGCCTTCTGGCAACACTAGTTCTAACATTCTTGGATTCTTGATCACGAACGTCTGACGTCTTCCAATAATACTAGTTCTGATGTTCTTCAGATGCAGAACATCTAATCTCTTCACAGGCTCTAACGTTCTTCAAATCCAGCCCCACAAGTATCGGGCCTCTAGTTCAGACACATCACCAATTCTCACGTTGAATAGAAGAGAGAAATTGAGAGATCTCACAACTACAATTGTGCTAACAATTACTCTTATGTGAGTGATTTTGTTAATCAGTATCAGCACTCTTAATTATCGATTGTCGATTGTCAATCGTCCATCATCCATTGATTTGCTCTTTGTATTACCTTTTATAGCCAATGCAAATCACATTTAAATCAACGCATTAACTCTAAACCATTTTAGAATTAATTCGACCGTAACTCCTGAGGGACATAAGTTCTAATACCATTACAGACACTAATTCGGGCATTAACTCTGTAACAGTTACAGAGTATTATTCCAGACATTTATTTGTAATTGTTATAAGTCTTTATTTTGGGTATTAATTTTGTAAATATTACAAATATTTAATTTGACTGTTACTTCTAAAACTATTTCAGAGCATTAATTTGTCATTTAAATTTGAATCATTTCAGATTATTAAATTGTCCATTTATTCAAAAACTGTTTCAAATCATTAATGTGACCATTAAGTTCTGAAATCGTTTCAGAACTTAATATGACCGTTACATCTAAAAAACGTTTCAGATCTTTAATCTACCCATTAAGTCTAAAACTATTTCAGATTAGTGATTTGGCTATAGATTATGAACTCACTTCAGATCATTAATGATGCGATTAATTCTGAACTCAGTTTAGATTATTAATTCGGTCACTGAATATGAACAAGCTTCAAATCTTTGATTTGGCCATAGAGTCTAAAACCCACTTTAGACTTTGTAAACTCTGAAGCCCCTTCATCAGAACTTTTATTTCTAGCCCGACTCAATTTGATTGGCTCAATTGCAAACACATTTGCAATATTCTCTCTAATTCAAACGTCATTCTAATTGGTTATGGTGTGCGACATCCCTAGGTTCATCACTGAGTTGACAGTAGGACTTTTACTAACACGTTAGCACAACTAAGAGAATTGATTGTTCAGATCAATCTCCTATTCCTACATACTATGAGTGACATCTAGCAATATATCATAGCTACTTAAATTAAACTAATCAACCATTAAACATCATTAAATTACTAAGGAAGGATTAGTGTAGTGAGTTAAACTTACTTGATTAACGATTTGCTCAGACCAAAACAACGGGGATGAGGAGAGGATCGACAAAATCTAAAGTAGGACCACCAAGCGGGGTCGAGAAAGCCACCAAAACGGGCCAAACAGTGGCTGAGAGACCCACTAACTTTGGCTTCCGTTCTTGGCCGAGAGAGGCTGGACGGTGGTTAATTGGGCAAGCAAGGACCAGCGGAGGCTGTAGGGGTTCTCGATGGGGCATCACGGCGGCAGGCGGTGGCTCACGGCGGCAGTGGAAGCTCTGACGATGGCCTGAGCTGGCCTGGCGAGCTGATGGAATTGCGAATGAGCAGGGACGACGACGAGAGACGTGCGGGCGTGCGGCTGGCATGCGGTGGCTCAACAGACGGTCGGACGGCGTGATGACGGCTGGTTGGGCTCCGGCAGGCTTCAACGAGCAAGAGGGGCTACTGGTTCACTTTTCTGGGCTTGATGGAAGCTTCACACGGCTGGGAAAGGGAGGGGGGTTGACGGTGAGGAGGAAGGAGAAGGGAGAGTGGACCAATTAGGCTGGAAGGGACCACCTTAGTCTCTTCTATCCTGTTTGGTCCCCTTGCTTTGGTCCCACTACCAAGCTGGCTTCTTCAGCACATTTTCTAGACCAAAAACTTCTTCTAGAAGCCTCGGAGTGGTCCAAATGTTGGGTCCAAGGGGGAGCTACGAATTTTGGAGGCAATTCCCTCAAATCGGACTTCAATTCCTTCTTGAATCAACTCGATTCGGCTTCTAAAAATTCAACCGTCAAGTCCTCGATCAAATTGGTATTTTTCATTGCCAATAGATCCTCCTTGCATCCCACTTTCGCGATAAAAAACGGTCTTCTGAATTTTCTGGACAAAAATGACCATCTCCCGATTTTTCGCAAAAAATCTCAGTTTGCATAAAAAAATCTTTAGAGACTGATTCGACGTTCCTAAAATGACTTGTGACATGATAGAACTTTCAATTTCTGAAATCGGATTCAATTTCGCAGTTAATTTTAATCTGGTGCGATTTTAGTGTGACTTAGTATACCGGGTAGCTTTTAGAAATTTTTAGTGCAAATGATCCATGGTCAATTTTCTTTGAGCCGCAATGAACCTCTTCGACATATTGGTGGCTCTCAGTGGTTGTGAAAATCTCGATGTTTCAAATACGGACACAGGGTACCAAAACAATATAAAAATTAGTTTAGTGCCGGTCAATGAGAATTTTATAATTTAGTGGAATCACCCACGTTTAGCCACACATCTCTGTCGAACCGACCTATCTCTGATCTCTAATCGACTTTTAACTGTGTCGCAATGATCTATACATATGAGCACGGTCGAGTAATCGATTCATGGTCGAATTTCCAAGTCTATTACGTTAAAATTTATTAATGACTTCCTCAGATAGTATAGTTTTTTTAGGAGTGATCAGCTCTAAGAATAGCACTATAGGTGCATCGATGAAAGGCACAATTTATTTAATTGAAAACATAATTGAAAATTTAGGATGTCACAGTTGACCTCTATTTGTGACAATGAAGAAAGAAGGCAGATTGTGATTTGAAACAATCTATTTTAGCTACAAATATTAGTTTATGCAGGCAAACCCCGTGATAAACTATTAGTTTGTATTTCTCTTTTTGCAAAAATGACATTGCCATCAAGATATTGAATTGAGTTCATATTAACCATCAATTAAGAGTAACACATGAAATTTGACGAATGGTGTGAATTTACGCACGAAGTAGATTGAGAGACCACAACTCTGATATTATGTTAAAAATCACACTCGAAAGTTTAAACTAATAAGTAAATGGAATATCGTGTGTGTATAAAGAGTATGTAAACCCATAAATAAACGATGTTGGATGTTTCGACACTTAATTTATCATCTAGAAATTTCATTTTATAACCGTACTTGAAATGGTTTGGAGCAAGTCTTGCCATTAGATATAAATGATATATTGATATCATGATATTCTAATCAGAAAATAAACAAATATGAAGGACTTGGTTGAGTGATCACGGGCTTAAATTAGATTTTTTAGATTTTGTTCAAGTCACAATAATTTTTTTTTTTTTGGGCCAATAATGGGATATTTGGGCTACTACAAGCACTGAACTAACTCGGTGGTTGTAAAAATCCCCCCTCCGTGGCACGTTGGGCATTCATTGTAGCTCACAAGTCAATGCTCTCGGGGTCATTTGGGAAAAATTATTCACAAAATTCTAAATTTATTTTACAGTGACGAATTCAATCCTCAACCTTTAAATTATGCCAATTTAATTTTAATCCTTTTAAAAATTTGCGAATATAGTTCTTCCGGTTAATTTTAACCAAAAATCACTTACTTGGACTTCTGCTGTCTTACGCGACACGACTAACATTAACATAGATAACTTTTTCTTTTTTTTTGGATTTTTTTCTTTTCTTCTCTTTTTCCTTCTCTTTACTTTCATTATTTTCTTTTTTTTTTTTTCCAATTTCCCTCCTGATGCGTGCGTGGGTGAGTGATTCTGAGAACGGAGACTTATAGGGGTTAAATGTATGGAAATAAATATATATGGCAAAGATGCTGAAGGGTGAAATGCAAAACGCAGGGATAGATAATGATCTCCACTAAGGTATAAAAGGACACGCCATCAACTATGGATGAGAATTGAGATCAACGAAGTTTATCACCAAAGCTTAAAGGACAAACCACCTGCCAAGGATAAAGGATTTTGAGATCACCAAGGCATAAAGGAAAATCCAACAGTCAAGGATAAAAGACTTCTTGGCTCACCACTGAGGAATAATTTACTCTCTAATGATGAAGAGACCGGAATAAGAGTTATCCACTCTTTGAAGATATTCACTCACTTAGAGAAAATCTCAAGTATTTTCATTTATCATAATCGTCTGCATTACAATGGAGAGGCTCCCGCTATTTATGGGAGGAATTTAACTAATGATCGTGAATGGCCTCCCGTTCCTCGTCTCTCTTCGTCCGGTGCGCTGATGTAAAGTCTCTTCCGCCGCTGCTGAATCGATCTCCATGGAGGCATTGGTTCGATAGAGAACCTGAAGGAGAAGATGGAGTATCTGCCGGTTGAAGAGCTTGGGGTGTGAGGCTCGGCCGTCTCTGTTCGTCATCTACATTTGGGGTTTTCTCTTGGCTCTGTCTCTGGCTTGATCACTAGGCTCGTTTTAATCTTTCATATGATGCTGACCTCGCATGATTTGTGATGAGTTGATGACTTTTGATGATGAACATTGAAGTTGATTGAACTTGATTTGCCTTAGTCTGCAATTTCGTATACCTGATATGTCACTCTCTGTTTTATGAGCTGAAATGAGGTGCTAGATGAAGTTTGTTAATCTCGAGCTCTTCTAGACATAAAAAATACACTTCTAGAGCTTCGATTTGATATGTTGCACGCCTCGAACGGACATCATTCGGTCATCGAAAAACACCTACAAAGTCTGTCAATTCTGCAGTAGTTTTTTAGGGTGATTTGCTGTTCTGACTTACTGATTTGCTGTTTTAACTGGACTGAGCTGGTAGATGATGTTATTAGGACTTAATGTCTTCTAGAGATTTGTAATAGACTTCTCAAGCTTTCCATAGACATATTATATGTGCAATTTGGCCATCATTTGCCCTGCCTGATGCTTCTTGCAAAGAGCACTAATCTGCTGATGTGTTCTGTTTCTTTTGCTGATCTGACCTTCTGTGCAAATAACTTGATATGAGCTGGTTGTTGTGGTTTTCTGTGTTTGAAGTCTTCATGAAAGTCGAAGATGGTTCGAATATCTTTCCAATGAGCTATAGAATGCCCTGATTGAATCTCATTTGATATGGTTTTCACATGTCCAAAGTTCAGGCCAGAATCTGTCCTGTTTGAGACCTGATGCGTGTGTTCAAATTTGAGCTAGTAAACATGCTTTGCTGGAGTTGAATCTTTCATGAGAGTCATTATCATATTTGAACCTCGTTTGATGTGAATATCATGCACCCATTTGGCTAATTGCAATTGATATTTGCTGTTCATGCCTGAATTTGCTGATATTGAAATTTGGAAATAGTCTTGGTCTAGAATACATGCTTTGTTTTTTATAACTTCAAATACTTGTGAATTTGGTACGAATTTTTTGTGTGAGGAGTTTGGGATTAGGTCCCTCATGAAGGTCGTCCTTCACATAAAAACTGCAAAAAAAAAAATGATTGTATGTTTGCCTTGCTGCTCTGTTCTACTTTTGATTGACCTTGATCTCTTCCAGGATTTTATAAATTCACGTGCTTTTTGTTACAATATATAGTGAAATGCTGTCTTTGATTTTTGAAGTTGATTCGATTATAGAAATGCTGTCTTTTCTGTGGCTAATTGCTGTTAGTTTTAAGATGAGATAGTAGATTTGTCCAATTGCTTTCAATATGTTGTAGAATGACGGTGTGACATGCTACCATGTTCTATTTTTGATTGACTTTTTCATGTTCTTGAATTTTTAGAAATTCACGTGTTAAAAATTTTGAGAAGCTTCCTCGTGAAATTTGTTCTTATGATGCTGATTTCACATGATTTGCATATCAATTGGACTCAATTTCTCTTGTGATTCGCATGATAGAAATCTGTCATAAAAAATGAAATTCATGACCCCTGTTTTTCCCTCGTCAAAGCTGACCTCGTCATTTTTCTATGATTTTCTTATTAAGGAATTCTAAAATTGGATCCTTAACAAAAGTTGTTCGTCTCTCTTTTGTTCGCGCTGTGGTAAAATTTCATATTCTTCAGATTTTCTTTTTAGGTCAAATCACTATTAATGTGTCATGATATCCTGATATTTTGCTGCAATTCCGACGTGATATTGTGCATTCTTGAATTTTCTTTAACTTCCATGTAGCTCACGTTTAAAAAAAACTTTTGCCATGAAAGTTGTTACCATGATTGGGTGTGCATTTGATTCTAACTTGAGGTTAGTTTGGTTATGAATTGATGCCATTTTGATCAAAAAGACTCATACGTGCTTGTGGTAAGATATGGCTTCAATTTCATGGCGATTTGTCATCAAACAATCACAATTTATAGTCTCATGTGCTCTGCTACAATTCTGATTGCATGCTGAAAATTGTGGATTAAGCATAGATTAGACGGATATACATGTAGCATGAACATGTTCAATGATACATATTGTTTGGTGAATGATCTTTTGTCGGCTAATTCATTTGTTTGATTAACTAAGAACCAAGGTTATATGGCTTGGATGCCTGTCATATTATATGCTTTGCATGTGATCATTTGATGAATGATTTTGGTGCGACGCATATCAATGCTGAACTTTAGGATATCACTCGAAACTTGACTTTCACATTGTATTTCTTTTAAACAATTAATTTTGATATGATGTATTGTTTTCTTTTTGGTTGCTTGATGTGTTTGATTGTTTCTTTCATTTGTACGCACCTAGTTATAAGTTTTTAGGCTAGGATTTAGATTAGGATCCTGAAGATGAAAGAGGCGTGAAGATGGTGGAGGTCGATGTCCACTCCGACTGTTGTCATATAATATTCTTTTTCCCGACATGTCTCGGGTTCCACGCATTGTATAAAACCCGACGAGTTGCGGGTTTCTTTCTTTTTAATTGTTTCTCTTTTATATTTTTAGGACTGCCTGATAGATTTACGGCTTTTCCTTGATTGCTTACTTAATGTCTTGCAATTTCAATTTCATTGGTTGTTTTCCTTTCTTTTTTTTAGAAATAGAATAGCATGTAAATAATTCACCACGCATGATCATTTAGTATAGAATTGATGATCCTGAAAATATAAAAAGAAATGCATGGACATGTTAGGAAAAACACAACATACTGTTTAGGTACCGAAAGGGCGCTAATAGCAATATTAGCGTAATCCAGGTCCACGAACCTAGATATCTGGTTACGTAGTAATCGAGGGAACACTCCCGACCCTCGATTGGGTTTCTAGCCGACCCCCAAAATGAGGCTAGTGGCGACTCCTGTCTATATTCTAAGGTTGTTAAATAATTAGACCGCATAAATAAATCTGCTGCCGAGCTCTGTAGAGAGAGCTTGTGACTCGAGGGGGCGGGCGAGATCCAAGCCTGTCGCGACCCGATCTCGCCGCCCCTCGAAAAGTATCCAAGGAGGGCAAAAGGTCGGGTTTAGGGATACTTGATCTCAAGATCACGAGCTCTCCCAAGCTCGTACCCCGCGCAACAGCGGATTTATTTATATGGTCTAATTATTTAACAACCTAAGAATATAGACAGGAGTCGCCACTAGCCTCATTTTGGGGGTTGGCTAGAAACCCAATCGAGGGTCAGGAGTGTTCCCTCGATTCCTACGTAACCAGATATCTAGGTTCGGGGACTTGGGTTACGCTAATATTGCTATTAGCGCCCTTTCGGTACCTAAACAGTATGTTATGTTTTTCCTAACATGTCCATGCATTTCTTTTTATATTTTCAGGATCATCAATTCTATACTAAATGATCATGCGTGGTGGATTATTTACATGTTATTCTATTTCTAAAAAATAGAAAGGAAAACAACCAATGAAATTGAAGTTGCAAGAGTAAGCAATCAAGGAAAAGCCGTAAATCTATCAGGCAGTCCTAAAAATATAAAAGAGAAACAATTAAAAAGAAAAGAAAGAAACCCGCAACTCATCGGGTTTTATACAATGCATGGAACCCGAGACATATGTCGGGAAAATGAGCATTACATGATAATGGTCGGAGTGGACATCGACCTCCACCATCTTCACTTCTTCTCTGGATCCTATTCTAAACCTAATCTAGAAAATCTGGATGATTAGATGCATACAAATGAAAGAAACAATCATCACGTATTAAAACAATAAAAAGCAAGACATTATTAGTGTTCAAAAATAGTCACTAAAGTCATGAAGTCCTTCCACCAAATTCTAAGTGAAATCCCAAGATTTAGCATCATTATGTATTACACCTAAATCATTTATCTAACGATCACACACAAAGCATATAACATGACAAACATTCAAGCCATACGACCTTGGTCCTCAATCAACCCAAAACAATGAATGAACCAACTAAAGATCACTTATTCCAAAACATGCACCATTGAATTCACTCAACATATGTATTTAAGGCAAACGGAGCAATCAATGTGTAACCCACATGATACCTAAAACCGTTTGTAAACAATTGATAAAGGATGTCATTCCATGAAGGAAGCACCTCAAGATTCCTAACACATGAATTTCTAAAAATATTAAGAACATGAACAAGTCAATCAAGAATAGATCATAGTAGCATGTCACACCGTCATTCTACAACATATTGAAAGCAATTTGAACAAATCTACTATCTCATCTTAAGACTAACAACAACTAGCCACAGAAAAGACAGCATTTCCCTAATCGAATCAATTCCAAAATAAATAAATAAAAAAGGAACTGTATGTTATAACCAAAGGCATTTCATAAAGCATCGATTCATGAATCCAAGTATAACATCCAGCAGAAAATTTCAGATACAAGATTGAACAATGCATATCGGTAAAGAGTTACCATCTAACTTTCATTAGAAATTTCAGTTACTAATGTATCCTGGCCCTGAACTTTCAATATCGAGAATACACTTTTGACACAAAAGGTCCTCGCCTCATCGGACACCATGATGATCACCAACAATCACAGTATAAAGGCAATCAACTGGAGGAAACACCCATAAGAGAAGCAAAGTCAGCTGAAAACCAATCACCTTAAGTATATAATTTGCTGTCTTGCATTCTTTTTGCACAAAAATCCCCAACAGAAAGAGATTGATATACAAGAGATAGAACAATAACTGCAAAGTTGTATATCTACAAGAACTTAAAAATCCTCTTTCTTTTCTTCAATATAATGAGTCTCATTCGAAAGAAAACCAGAAGAAAGGCAAGATATCCAAGATGTGATATATCTATTGCAAGGTCCCAGTAATTAAAGCTAAAGCAAGCATGGGATCCAACAGATGGCAACAACAATATATCCTCAGATAATCAAGAACTATCCCCGTACTTTTAGTTTCAAATGAGAGGTCTCTCCATACTAATGTGTTTTTAAGCTGAGATATCATTTCTCTGTAAGTTTATGACCCTGAAAAGCTAGACCTGTGATCGGCACGAAAGAGTATCTGAAAACAATTCTGAGTGTCTCAGGTGTATATGATCATTAAAGAGCAGACTAAAGCTAGCATTACTAGAAAAATTACTCAGAAGAATAGGTTTGGCATGATTATCTCATGAGTATTGCAGAATGCCTATTGGAAATATCAATCAAAATGAGTGACTCTAAAATTAATTGTTCTGCAGAATTTCACCTTGGTAGGACACACTATTCAGATTAAAGACGGTGCAAATTCAGAAGTGGAATATTCACCCAGTAAGAAGAGCATTCCAGACTAGTAGAAGTTTCTCTATTTTTTCTATGTGACATTTTCAGTTGATACGGCAAACCAAGCTAGAAAGGATCGTGGCCACACAAAAAGGTTCTTCAATTCTTTCATAGGGTGCCTTTCCTTCTTCCATCTATTGAAATTGTAAGACATAAACAAGATAGTAGTTCACGCATAATTCCAGCTTCTGGAAAGAGAGAAACGCATCAAGAAAAGGTAATGACCGCAGTCTTCAAACTTCCGGATATGGCTTCTCCGCAGTGTATCGTTTAGTCTAGCACCTTCTGCTTGACTTGGCAATGACCAATCGTTCGCACTTGTTTGTGAAACTTTGATGCTTGATTGAGTGATCTAGTCTTCGTGAACACTAGCAGATCTACTCTTTGGTTCTGCCCTCGGAGCCGAGTTGAGGCTTCCAAACTCGGCGCAATTCCGAATCCCTGCACCTCGGGCTCCGGAAGGACGCGATCCGCGAGATCGTCAGATTCAGCCGAGAGCAAGATCACCAGAGAGAGCGATCGAGAGGGAGAAGCACCGATCCGACCCGTCAAATCCGGCGAGAGAATCCCCGATTGAGAGAGTCACCGATCAAACTCCAGAGAGAGAGAGCGAGAGCCAGAACTGAGAGAAAACCTCCTTTGATCGAACAATCCTACCTTCGATCGACTTCCAGAGAGCGAGCGATTGAGAGAAAAAGAGGGATCTTCGACTCGCTCGACGGAGAAAACCTGGAGACGGAGGCGGAAGCTTCCTCTGGTGGACGGCGCGCGAGGCCGGGATTTTGCCCCGAGGAATGGCGGATTTCTACCGAGATTGCCCGAGGCTAGGGTTTCGAGATCTCCATGGAAGTTTCCATCCAGCAGTTACAGAGAAAGGGAGGATCCAGAGAGAGAACCCGTGAGCGAGAGAAATCCCCCCCGATCTAGAGAGTCCGTTCGGCCAAAATTTTCCCCGAGAGAGAGACCCACCGAGCGAGACCAAGGAAAGGGAGAGAGAGACGTCTTTTTTTAGAGAGAGAGCGCGTCCCCCTAGAGAGAGAGCCAGCCGAAACCAAAAAAGAACCCCCCTCCAAAAATCGTCATCCCCTTTCTTTTTGTTTCTTTTTCTTTTTCGTTTTCCTTATCTCTTATTTTTTTCTCTATTTTCGTTTTGTTTCATTTTTTTTTCTTTTTGTTTTGTCTTGTTTTCTTTTTCTTTTCTTTTTTATTTTTTTCTTCTTTTTTCTCTTCTTTTTTTTTATTATTTTTGCAAAATATTTATTTAAAATGTCAACGAAAATTTCAGGTGTCAACAACTAAGGAAATAGACAAATAATAAATAGACATGGGAACTAGCCTAACATTAAAGACCTAGGAACTTAGAACTTTGACTCTTAAAAATTTACATAGCACTAAAGACTCCTAGAATTTAATGGCTTGGGAATTTGCATTCTTAATTTTTCAGCCTTGCACAATTCATGCTCCCATCTTGACCAAACAATAAGTACCCCAAGACTTCATCGAATAACCAAGGAAGTTGTTCAAAATTACCTATCATCGATATGTTGTTGAGAAACTTCAAGATAAGCAACTACTAAAGCATACTGAGAAATTAGTGACAAATATATCATACCTATAACTTCAATAAGAATGGTTTGGTACCATTTTAATTGGAAATTTCAATGACGATCCATTGTAGCACGTTATACTCAAATTTTATCTTGGCTTGAACGAGCAATGATGGTACTGAGTGGGGCTGATGGAGCTAAGTCGGATGCTCTCGCATCACCTCCTCTAGCCAGGATCATGGTGATGGCAGACAAAGGTCGCTGGCCATAGACAAGAGGTATGATGCCCTCACTAGAGGCTATGAGGATCAAGCATGCCCTTGCTAGAGATTGCAAGGGTCGACCTCTCGCCAGATCTAACCCTTGCCTAGGCAGCCCTAGGTGAGCCCTCATCAAAGGCCATGAGGGTGGCCCTTGTCTACAAGTAGTAAAGGGAAATGGGGAAAAAAAAGAATAAACATAAAGAAAGAAAATATGACAAAAAAAGAAAAAAAAATGCAAGAATTATATAGCAAAAAAATAAAATAAAAATGCAAGAATTATTTATGTTAGCACCTGCAACGTCAACTAGAATGGTTAGAGTCTAATGTCAACGATTTCTGGCCAAAATTTGCAAAAATGACCAAAATGGCAAATCATTAAAATATTTATGGTTAAATTAATAATATTGAAAGATTTAGAATTAAATTGATCATTGTATACTAAGCTTATGGCTTTTTGCATAATTTTTCTGGCGATTTATAAGGATAATGCGCATGCATGATGTGGAACTCGGGTTTTAAGCGAGAGCAAGGTAAATTTGAATGCCTGTGATGTCCGGACTAGTGATTAAATGTCATGAAAGTAAAGTGAGCACACGCTCGATGAATGTACTTGAGCAACCGTAGTAACTCGATGTCCAAAAAGTCATTTGCAGCAAAGTGACAAACAAACTGGGAGTGCGCTTTATTCAACCACCCAATAAGGGTCCGCCATGCGTTCCTTTGTAATCGCATTGGTAAAACGTAGAGAGCAAGCATCATCTGCGCTTGGCTGTAGCTCAAGCTCGGATCACTATTTCCGTGATGGAAGACACCTCCTTGGCCATATCGATGGATCATCTCAACTACCTTTCGGCAGCAAGTTTTCAAAGGAGGAATGGCCGGTCGGAGTCTCGTCCATACAAGGATGTTGTCTATTGATGATCCGTCCCAATGTTCAAGAGGATTCGAAAGGGACGTCGGATGTGTCGCACTTGCGTTTGGAAAGTAAAATCGGGATAATTGCCGATCAAGAGCATTGACTTTCGTAGATCGTCCGTTGATTTCACTTGGGACGTGCATAAGATACGGTCTAGGTGCAGAGCGTGCACAGTGTATCATCGACCTCTATCACTTGTAACTTATCCCTCTTGCTTAATAGCTATCAAAAGCGAAGTGCGAAAATGGAGGTCGCCACTGATTCGACCGGTGTCACTCCATCGACCTACAACCGCTACCAAGAGCTAAAAGACTTTGACGAAACGAAATCAGGTGTGAAAGGCCTCTCTGATTCTGGCCTCGCCAAAATCCCAAGAATCTTCGTCCGGTCAGCTGAAGAGATCGCCCGTGACCATTCCAAATCTGGGGCCGCCAGGCTCCAAATCCCCATCATCGACCTGAAGAACCTCGCCACAGATCGGCCAGGGACGGTGGAGCAAGTCCTGGAGGCAGCGCGTGAGGTCGGCTTCTTTCAGGTGGTGAACCATGGGGTGCCAGAGAGCATACTGGAAGGGGCGTTCGATGCGGCGCGTGCCTTCCACGAGCTGCCGAAGGAGGTGAAGGGCAAGTACTATGGTTGGGACGCCAAGAGGAGGGTGAATTTCTCGAGCAATTTTGATCTGTACAAGACGACGTATGCGACATGGAGGGACACTTTATTCTGCCTCATGGAACCCGAGCCGCTCGATCCCGAGGAGTTGCCTCTTGTTTGCAGCTAACCACTCGATAATCCTCCATAGATTCTATCTCAGTGGCTTGCAGCTTGGACTTAAATAGTCTCTCTCGTCCCATCCAACCCATGTTTAAATTTTTGGTACCTGAAACCTATCCAGAGACGCGATAATGGAATACTCCAAGCAAGTGAAGGCAGTAGGGATTGCTCTGCTCGAATTGCTATCGGAAGCGCTTGGCCTCAAGCCGGACTACCTCTTCAACATGGACTGTGCTAAAGGACATGCTCTTCTCTATCACTACTACCCAGCTTGCCCCGAGCCCGATCTGACTTTGGGCACTGCCAATCATTCAGATCCTGACTTTTTCACGATCCTTCTACAAGACGACATCGGTGGGCTTCAAGTTTATTACCAGGATCAATGGGTTGATGTCCCTACGGTCGCGGGCGCTCTAGTTGTCAACATTGGAGATCTCCTCCAGGCATGCTCTCGATCCCGCTCCTAATACTACCGTAGCGTGTTTCTTCCGGGATTTGCCTTCTCTTGATCTTCGGCTAGAATTAGGAAGAAACGCAAGGCATAGATTAAAGAGGCTCTATCGGTCCACTTATATGTCTGCTTGTTTCCTGGCAGCTTATGTCGAACGACATTTTCAAGAGTGTCGAGCACCGAGTGCTGTCGAAAGATGTTGGCCCGAGGTTATCCATCGCCTGCTTCTTGACTCTTTATGAAGATCCAAAGTCGAAGATATACGGGCCGATAAAGGAGCTATTGTCGGAAGATAGGCCGGCTTTGTTCCGTGAAATCACCCTGGAAGAGTTCATGACACACTATTACTCGAAGGGGCTCGATGGCACGTCCGCTCTTGCACCGTTCAGATTGCCGAGCTAGACATTGGAATGTAAGATTAGATTGGTTCTAGAATTTTATGTGATAATTCTTGGATTGTTAAAATGCTTATATGAATGAGCTGTGCTAGAAAAATCCCACATCAAAAAATGGATAGTGTAAAGCAACTAATATTCTCTAGTTGGCTCATAACTCATTGGTTTAAGTTTTTGAGTAAATATGGATCCAATTTGATATGTTGACGAGCTCGGACTTAGATTCCTCTAGGCAATCTCCTAGGAAGAAGGTATGCAAGCACAAAAATAAATATTCTCACAATAATGGGATACAATGATGGTAATCAGAAGCCCAACCTGCCTTGTAGGCTGTAAATAGAAGCCAGGATAGAGAATCAAGAGGCAAAAGAAATTAATAATCATGGTGAAGATCATATTATTTACTTCGTTATTTCATCAAATACTTTAATTTGTGCTATTTTCTTTGACCTCAAAACATTGTCACCAATGACATTTAAGTGCTATTTTCCTTTTTCCAATTTCCCTCCTGATGTGTGTGTGGGCGAGGTGATTCTAAGAACGGAGACTTGTAGGGCTTAAATGTATGGAAAGAAATATATATGGGCAAGATGTCGAAGGGTGAAATGCAAAACGCAATGATAGATAACGATCTCCACTAAGGTATAAAGGACATGCCATCAAATATGGATGAGAATCGAGATCAACGAAGTTCATCACCAATGCTTAAAGGACAAACCATCCGCCAAGGATAAAGGATTTCAGGATAAGAGAAACTCACCACCAAGGCATAAAGGAAAAATCCAACAGTCAAGGATAAAGGACTTCTTAGCTCACCACTGAGAAGTAATCTACTCTCCAAGGATAAGAGACCGGAATAAGAGTTATCCACTCTCCGCAGATATTCACTCATGCAAAGAAAATCTCAAGTATTTTCATTTATCAAAATCGTCTGCATTACAATGGAGAGGCTCTCGCTATTTATGGGAGGAATTTAATTAGGAAATAGACAAATAATAAATGGACATGGGAACTAGCCTAACATTAAAGATCTAGGAACTCAGAACTTTGACTCTTGAAACTTTACATAACAATAAAGACTCCTAGGATTTAGGGTGCGTTTGGATGGGTATTTAGAAAGCCCATTCAACCCCAAAGCCCCTTCAGCCCAAACATGGGTGTTTGGCAACCAATCTCAAGGAGCTTTCAAATGAAAGCCAGCCCTTGGGAATGCTGAAAACATTTTTTCTCTTCCTAAACTACCCTCATTAATTTTTCATATTTCCGTTATTGCCCCTATATTTATTTATTTTTTAAATGAAAAAGGAGCAGCCCTTCGCCAGATCGGCGAAGGGCGACGGTCGCCGGCAAGCTAGATCTGGCACTGGCGGCCATCGGCTGAGGTCGCCCGAGGTTGGGCGACCTCCAGTGAGGGTCGCGCAACCCAGCCGAGGGCCGCCGGAGGTCGCGCCGACCTCAAGCGACCCTCGGCGAGGGTCGCTTGACCCAGGGGTTGCACGACCCAGGCGACCGCCGCCTAGGTCTCGTGGCCGCAAGCGGCCCTCACTTGGGTCTCGCGAGGGTCGCGTGACGGCGTTGGGTCATGCGACCGTTGCGAGACCTAGGCGAGGGCCGCCGTGGCCGCGAGACCCAGGCAGCGGTCGCTTGGGTCGCGCGGCCCTTGGGTCAAGCGACCTCTGGCGGCCCTCAGCTGGGTCGCCTGACCCTCGTTGGAGGTCGCCTGACCTCGGGCGACCTCAGCCGACGGCCGGCGGTGGCCGCAGCCCTTCGCCAGTCCGGCGAAGGGTTTAGCTGAATTTATATATATATATTATATACCCATCAAAGCCCCTTGCGAAAGTTTTCTTTACCAAATTGCATTTTCCCCAAGTAGCTTTGGGTTTCAGCAATTGCATTGGACTCAAAGCCCATTGCAAATGCTGAACCAAACGCAACCTTAATGGCTTGGGAACTTGCATTCTTAATTCTTCAGCCTTGCACAATTCATGCTACCATCTTGACCAAAATATAAGTACCCCAAGACTTCATCAAATAACCAAGGAAGTTGTTCAAAATTGATATGTTGTTGAGAAACTTCAAGATTAGCAACTACTAAAGTGTACTGAGATATTAGTGACAAATATATCATACAGATAACTTCAGTAAGAATGGTTTGGTACCATTTTAGTTGGAAATTTCAATGACGACCCATTGTAGTACGTTATACTCAAATTTTATCTTGGCTTGAACGAGCAATGATGGTACTAAGTGGGTTAATGGAGCTAAGTCGGATGCTCCCACAAACCTCCTCTAGCTAGGACCATGGTGATGGCTGATAGAGGTCGCTAGCCATAGGCAAGAGCCATGATGCCCTCACTAGAGGCTATGAGAGTTGAGCCTTAGCCAAGCATGCCCTTGCTAGAGATCACAAGGATTGAGCTCTCGCTAAATCTAGCAATGGCAACCCTTGCCTAGGCAACCCTAAGTAAGCCCTCATCAGAGACCATGAGGGTGGCCCTTGCCTACAAGTAGCGAAGGGAAATATGAAAAAAAGAAAAAAAGAATAAACATAAAGAAAGAAAAGAAGACAAAAAAAGAAAAAAAAATGCAAGAATTGTATAGCAAAAAAACAAAAAAACAAAATGCAATGTCACCTAGGATGGTTGGAGTCTAATGTCAACGATTTCTGGCCAAAATTTACAAGAATGGCTAAAATGACAAATCATTAAAATGTTTATGGTTAAATTAATACAATTGAAAGATTTAGAATTAAATTGATCATTGTATACTAAGTTTATGGCTTTTTGCATAATTTTTCCGGGGATTTATAATGATAATGCGCATGCATGATGTGGAACTCGGGTTTTAAGCGAGAGCAAGGTAAATTTGAATGCCTGTGATGTCCGGACTAGTGATTAAATGTCATGAAAGTAAAGTGAGCACACGCTCGATGAATGTACCTGAGCAACCGTAGTAACTCGATGTCCAAAAAGTCATTTGCAGCAAAGTGACAAACAAACTGGGAGTGCGCTTTATTCAACCACCCAATAAGGGTCCGCCATGCGTTCCTTCGTAATCGCATTGGTAAAACGTAGAGAGCAAGGATCATCTGCGCTTGGCTGTAGCTCAAGCTCGGATCACTATTTCCGTGATGGAAGACACCTCCTTGGTCAATATCGATGGATCATCTCAACTACCTTTCGGCAGCAAGTTTTCAAAGGAGGAATGGCCGGTCGGA
Source organism: Eucalyptus virginea (assembly GCA_014182375.1). Taxonomy (NCBI): domain Eukaryota; kingdom Viridiplantae; phylum Streptophyta; class Magnoliopsida; order Myrtales; family Myrtaceae; genus Eucalyptus; species Eucalyptus virginea. Next base: position 42,746,420 of record CM024521.1, on the reverse strand, counting down.
GTTTCGTCCATACAAGGATGTTGTCTATTGATAATCTGTCCCAATGTTCTAGAGGATTCGAAAGGGACGTCGGATGTGTTGCACTTGCGTTTGGAAAGTAAAATCGGAATAGTTGCCAATCAAGAGCATTGACTTTCGTAGATCGTCCGTTGATTTCACTTGGGACGTGCATAAGATACGGTCTAGGTGCTGAGCGAGCACAGTGTATCATCGACCTCTATCACTTGTAACTTATCCCTCTTGCTTGATAGCTAACAAAAGCGAGGTGCGAAAATGGAGGTCGCCACTGATTCGACCGGCGTCACTCCATCGACCTACAACCGCAACCAAGAGCTAAAAGATTTTGACGAAACGAAATCAGGTGTGAAAGGCCTCTCTGATTCCGGCCTCGCTAAAATCCCGAGAATCTTTGTCCGGCCAGTTGAAGAGATCGCCTGTGACCATTCCAAATCTGGGGCCGCCAGGCTCCAAATCCCCATCATCGACCTGAAGAACCTCGCCACAGATCGGCCAGGGACGGTGGAGCAAGTCCTGGAGGCAGCGCGTGAGGTCGGCTTCTTTCAGGTGGTGAACCATGGGGTGCCGGAGAGCATATTGGAAGGGGCGTTCAATGCGGCGCATGCCTTCCACGAGCTGCCGAAGGAGGTGAAGGCCGAGTACTATGGTCGGGACGGCAAGAGGAGGGTGAATTTCTCGTGCAATTTTGACCTGTACAAGACGACGTATGCGACATGGAGGGACACTTTATTCTGCCTCATGGAACCCGAGCCGCTCGATCCTGAGGAGTTGCCTCTTGTTTGCAGGTAATCCTCCATAGATTCTATCTCAGTGCCTTGCAGCTTGGACTGAAATAGAGTCTCTCTCGTCCTATCCAACTCATGTCTAAATTTTTGGTACCTAAAACCTATCCAGAGACGCAATAATGGAATACTCCAAGCAAGTGAAGGCAGTAGGGATTGCTCTGCTCGAATTGCTATCGGAAGCGCTTGGCCTCAAGCCGGACTACCTCCTCAACATGGACTGTGCTAAAGGGCATGCTCTTCTCTATCACTACTACCCAGCTTGCCCCGAGCCCGATCTGACTTTGGGCACTGCCAATCATTCAGATCCCGACTTTTTCACGATCCTTCTACAAGACCACATCGGTGGGCTTCAAGTTTATTACCAGGATCAATGGGTCGATGTCCCTACGGTCGCGGGCGCTCTAGTTGTCAACATTGGAGATCTCCTCCAGGCATGCTCTCGATCCCGCTCCTAATACTACCGTAGCGTGTTTCTTCCGGGATTTGCCTTCTATTGATCTTCGGCTAGATTTAGGAAGAAACGCAAGGCACAGATTAAAGAGGCTCTATCGGTCCACTTACATGTCTGCTTGTTTCCTGGCAGCTTATGTCGAACGACATTTTCAAGAGTGTCGAGCACCGAGTGCTGTCGAAAGATGTTGGCCCGAGGTTATCCATCGCCTGCTTCTTTACTCTTTATGAAGATCCAAAGTCGAAGATATACGGGCCGATAAAGGAGCTATTGTCGGAAGATAGGCCGGCTTTGTACCGTGAAATCACCCTGGGAGAGTTCATGACACACTATTACTCGAAGGGGCTCGATGGCACATCGGCTCTTGCACCGTTCAGATTGCCAAGCTAGACATTGCAATGTAAGATTAGATTGGTTCTAGAATTTTACGTGATAACTTGTGGATTGTTAAGATGCATATGTGTATGAGTTATATTAGAAAAGTCTCACATTGGAAAATTGATATAGTGTAAAGCAACTAATATATTCTAGCTGGTCTATAACTCATTGATTTAAACTTTTGAGTAAATATGAGTTCAATTGGATATGTTGATAAGTTTGGACTTAGATTTCCTCTAGGCAATCTCCCCGGAAGGAGGTATGCAGGCACAAAAATAAATATTCTCACAATAATTAGATACAATGATGGTAATCAGAAGCCCAACCTGCCTTGTAGGCTGTAATTAGAAGCCAGGATAGAGAATCAAGAGGCAAAAGAAATTAATTGTCATGGTGAAGATCATATTATTTACCTTGTTATTTCATCAAATACTATAATTTTGTGCTATTTTCATTGATCTCAAAACGTTGTCCGAAAAAAAAAAAAAAAAAAAAAAAAAAAAAAAAAAAGACATTTAAGTGCTATTTATTACTTGATGGATGAGGCTGGTGATCGAAAAATATAATCCTCCTTGTCATTAATTATTTCCATAAGTGCTATATTTTCAAATCTTGGATACATGAATATTTCGGTCCCTTAAACTCGTGCAGTTTATGCGCATCAGAACTCTAACTCTATACTTTCAAATTTGATATCTCTGATAGTGCTATTAAGGCTCATGGCATGACAATTTCTGACATTTTAAGGAGTATTTCGTCTGAGATTAAGTGAAGGAGAAAACTCCCAAACTAAGTGAAGCAAAAGAGAAGGGAAAACCTTGAAGGGGATAAGGGTCCGAGAGAAAGGTGTGGTCGTAGTTTCCCTTCGCTGAGGTTGTCGTGGACATCCATGGTCCGTGTCCCTTATACTGTTCTTATCACTAGCACTGATAATTCACGTCCGCACAACCAGCACCAGTCTTCTTCTCTCTCTCTCTCTCTCTCTCTCACACGAAGTGGTGTCCACATCATCACGGTGAAGACTTCCAAGGGAGGAGAGACGATGGGCCTCTTTGCGTGGAAAGTGAAAATGGCGTGGTCTCCCGAGTTCAATACCTCACGCTCCCTTTTCATCTAAGTCGGAGATTCCCCTTTCAATACTTCTTGAGAGTCTGCAAAATTCTTTCGTCCGCAGAAAACAACTTTCCGTGACCAGGGCTTCATTATTTCATCGTATAAGTTTCACCGGCCGCTGATAATTTAAAGGGAAAGATCACAGAAAAACTTCAATATATACAGGCGGTGATATATTTACCTAGAACTTTTTTTTGAAGCATAAAAAATCCCAATTTATGCCAATTGTGACATTTACTCTAAATTTTTTATTGTGACATAAGAAATCTTAAATTTGTATTTATGTGACATATTTACCATTATCAAGTTCTGTCAAATGATTTTTCAACCAAAACAACATTGTTTTTTTATTTCATTTAAGCATCGTGGGTGCCATATCAATACCATTTGCTTTCTGGTGTCCATGTAGGTAGATTTTTAATAATTTTTATTGACAGAAATTTGGCAGGGGTAAATATATCACACGGCCACAAATTTGGGACTTTTAGTATCATAGAAAATTATTTAGGATAAATGCATCACAGTCGGCTTAGTTTGGGATCTTTGGTGGCTTTTAACCAAATCTAGAATTTCTACTTAACTTTAATTAAATGTATCCCATGATAAACATAAATATAAAATAAAATGGGTACAATCGAGATACGATTGCAAATTGCAATCCTCGATGCTCAAATGAGAAGATTTTGCATAATCTACTCTACGAGTGGTGTGGTGGACGCTTGGCCAGAACTAAATGCAGACCGCAAATTGTGTAAAAGGTGTTGCATTTTAGCGGGACCTCGAATAGAAGGGATGTGCTCTTGAGATAGAAATTGGAATATGACGAGAGACTTGCCTAAGCGGTACTAGCTCGTGCTCAGTGGACAGACACCCCAGGAAAAAAAAAAAAAAAAAAAAAAAAAAAAAAAAGGCGAAAACCGCTCACCTCTTTATGAACAGGAGTAGTTGAGTTGGAGTTGAAGGCTGAGCACGCCAATTCCCCCTCTGGCTCATACTTTTTCTTTGATTCACTTTCAGATTCCACCATCCATTAGAGGGTGTCCACCAAACCCAATAGTCATTTTCACGTGTGAGTCGGTTCTTGGTTTATTCGACTTCAGCTGTTTATATAAGCTTTCAATTGCGTTATTATTACTCGTAAATTTGTATGGGGAAGCCTAGGGCTTTCCTTTCAGTATTATACGAGATACATCTCACGCCCTTTTTCATACTAATCAAAAACAGCCACGGATACGTCATTGACAAAGCTTCATTGAATTTTCACACAACTCTTACTATAGGAGGTCTTTACATGCATGCTTTAATGAAATGTATATTAAGACCCTTGAATGGAAGTATGTGTCACAACCCTCTTAAGAGGGGACATATTAGATATGTTACTTTTAGGTGAGTTGACAGATTACTAAGAGTGCATTTGGTTCAACATTTTAAAGTTCCTTGGGGTCAAAAAACCTCTTATGAAAAATTTGGGATGTTTGGCAACCATTATTCAAGGGGCTTTAAGGTGAAAGTGAGTCTTGGGAAAATTGAAAGCTCAATGCTAGTTAGGCCTGAAAGCTTGCCCAACGGATTTCGACGATGTAAACGAGGAGGGTAGTGCTTCAAATGGTGATAAATATCTAATATGACATGTTTACATGATCAAATATTTATATGTTCAAGAAATGCTTAAGAATGTCTGTAATTTTTAAGAATAATGTTCTTTCCTTAGGGCTTATATTCTCATTGATATTGTAATGAAAGTTCTCTTTTTTTAATTGAGAAAGAGTAAGTTTTTACCACGCTTAAGTTACCATTTGAATTTTTTTTTAGCAAAAAAAAAAAAGAGGAATTTTTGTATTTATAAAACTATTAATACATAACCCACTCGTGGATAGCGCAGTTGGTTGAAATCTCTCCTCCAGTGAAGGAGGTTAAGGGTTCGAAACCCTGCGTTGTTAGCGATTAAAACGGGGGCCCCAGTGGTGGGTTATTAGGCCAGTTTCCCCCCGAGGTATAGTCGTTGTTGGGCCTCTGCCGGGGAGGCCCGTGAGACCCCAAATCGGCGTAAGCCGACAAAGGCAAGCTCCGACGGATACTCGGTCACAAAAAAAAAAAAAACTATTAATACATATCTTTAACATTGTTGTCAATATTTAAATTTAAAAAGTTGAAGACATTTTTTTACAATTTTCAACTAACTAAAAATTTAAAAGCTTAAATTAATGGCCCAAGGGAACTTTCTAAAAATGTATAATTTTTCTCTCAAAATTGTTTCTCAAAGCAAAGTTTATCAAAGAGTATTTGCATTTCCCCAAAACTCTTTAGACTAAACTACTTTACATTTCCCCAAAGCCCATTGGAAATGCTAAACTAAACCCACCCTAAGTAAACACAGATTATTCCTCTTATTAGGTGGCATTCGTACTTAACTCAAGTTTTTTTAAATCCTATCGCTCACAACTTGGTTTGATTCCATCAATTATGAAAATATGTTTTCACTTAGGAGCCACTACTAACCTATTGGAGATCGATTAGAGGCCAAGTAAAAATGTAGAAGAAAGCTTTACTTCTACGAGCTAGAATTATGGCCCGGAGACTTGATTAAGCAATTGTCTATTTAACACCTATATTTGGTACCTTATCTCTTTGCTTTGACATTTGTTCATGTGACTTTGCAATTTTGTAATATCTAGGCACATCTATCTATGTGACCATGCATTAATAACTCATACAATTAAATTAAGCTACACTTATCTATCACATGGATGATATGGCATCACGATAAATAAAACACAATAACAATAACACAATATAAGGCGATATATTTTCGAGTAAAGAATATTACATTGCCTTGTTATTAAATCCTAAGACAGGATCTCGTGAGTTATGCTCATATAGGGTGAATAGGCTTGTGATGCCTGCATAAAAGGGCTAGGCAAGTCATAATACCTTCATTTTTAACTATGAATCTGGCTTAGAATCCTTGGCGGACAACAAAGCTATTGAAGTATCAAATCAAAACGTAGAAGATCACAATGGCTATAGTGCAGAAACTTTTATAAATCAGCATGAAGATTACACATCAAGCAAATTATCCACGAATTAATTATTTGGAATTCTTTTATGATTTTTTTATTCAATTTCCATGTACATTAAATTGTTATATTTTGTCTTTATTTTCCACCATAATTATAGATGGTGATATATCTGTTTATATTGTATAACATATCACTAAAAAGGTAAAGTTTCATCAATTCAATGATTTTTTTTCTTTATGGTATTAGAGCCACGCAAAGGTCGACTTATCTTTTCTTTAAAAAAAAAAAAAATGATACAAGCATGCTGTCATACCCCGAACTTCGAGCGCGTGCCCATCCCTCTCTGGTTGATAATATTTTGCGACTTCCTAAGATGAGTAGCTGACCCTTTTCGTTTTATTGCACATGCGGAAATGAAAATAAATCCCCTAACAGTAATCATCTCGCGATAGAAAAGCAAGACAACAAATTCACAAACAAACATGCCTTTATAACCAACGGGTTTAGATACAAAAAAAGTCTGCTCAAAAGGCTACAAGAAGGTTGGCTCTCAAAAACAAAGATATTGTCCTACGACATACTAGTCAAATACAAACATCAATCCTTCTGACTTCACCTCCACAGACTCCGGGGCTTTGGTCCTCCACGACCACCTTTTAAAGACCTGAAAATGGTTATACAATAACTAGTGAGATAATATCTCAACAAGTCCATGCTCTAAACCCCGATTAGGAGGGTAATACACCTAGAGGCGTCCTAATCACACAATCACATAAAGAATAGAGACTTACCTTGCCTCAAGTCTACCCTGCAAGTCAGTACAATCAAATACTCTACCAAACAATTCAATTCAATTCAATCAAATCAAAATGAGTCAATCAATCTAATCGACTCCATACCACCAAGACCATCTATTGGTCAATCCATTGAACCATCAGTCAGTCGAATTATTCGACTCCATACGATCGATACCATCCATGAACTTTATCGATTCAAACCCTGCTCGCCTAAGCTGAAATAGATAAATTCATATATCATTGCTTCCCAAAGCTGATGTCTAAATTTGCTTACCGAAACTGTTAGATCAATTATTGTTTACCGAAGTTGCTAATAACATTTGCTCACCGAAGCTACTAAAGTATTATTGCTCACACCATCGCTCGCAGCGTTGGCTTCGGGCTCTCTCCCCCTCACGGGGAGAAGTTCGAACCCTAGCATTATCGTTAGGGATTCTTAAGTGTGATGTTGTGGTGATGAATCATGCGCTAGCATCACCTGAGGGTTAACGACGCCGGCTGTTGGCTAACGGCGGTTCCTCCAATCCAAAAAAAAAAGTATTATTGCTCACCGAAGTTGAGCCACGATACATTACTCCTAGCCAAGGATCTTGTGCCTTACACATCAATTCATCAATTAAATACTCAACTTGGCCTAATTCTACCGTATTAAAATATATTTGATAAAAATAATCGTATGTGGGTACACGGTCAACCTGAGCCAAAAATATCATATCTTTACTTTAGAAAATCTCACTATTTATACAGAATCTGAAAACATTTTTGGCGTTGTAAACTGACACCCCTGTAATTTATAATTAATTACTGAAATTATACAATTTTAGGATAAATTCCCAAAATCACAACTTAAATTCAAATTGCACAATTCAACACTTAATTGCAAAAATTAACCATATCATTACAATCAACACGAAATTCCATTCACGGCTATCCCAGCCTAATTTTCGGAAAAATAATTATTAATTAATTAATTTATAAAATTATTAATATAATTCAATTTAAATTCTAAAAAAATTATCCTAGGCCAAAATCATTAAATTAAATACCGATACGGACCCGGAAAATTCCCGAACCCTTCTAGATAAATAATACAATTTATATAGGCCACACTTAAACTAATCTAACCACCTAACATGCATAATTGCATAACTAAATTATTAATTTAATCTAACTAACCACCTAATTCATAATTAAATTAAACTAAACACAACTTAAATGTCATTAACCTACTAAGAATAGTTTAGTACATAAACTCACCGGTTTATTGTGGAAACCGGTTCACCGTAACGACGACGCGACGGTGGCCGAAATCTAAATTTTCGGCGGTGTCGGTGGACTTGAACCGGGCCTAAACTTGGCCCAACAAATCTCATCGCAAACTAAGATTTGTTATTGCGTTGGACTGGGCTTGCTGCAGACGTTGGGCTTGGGCCTCAAAATTGCGGGCTTGATGGACTGAATTCGCTGGTCTCTTGGGCTTTAAATTGCTGGGCTGCTGCAGGGCTTATGGGCTGAACTTGCGAACTTGACTGCAGAGAACGGGCTGGAAATTTCGCTGGGCTGATCCACGAATGAGCTGGGCTGAGTGAGGATGGGCTGAAGAAAAACGTGGGCTGCAGGTTGCTGGAGATGGGCCGATTCTGGCCTGACTTGTGGCTCCAAATGGGCTGAATTTGTGCGGGCCGTGGGCGTGAACAGAACCGGCGAAGATGCAGCTAGCTTCGTGCGTTGCTGCAGGGGACGTTGGGCTGAAGACACGCGATGGAGGAAAAAGGGTGAGCTGGCAGCTTGCTGGCGCCGAGCTGGGGAAGACTGGGCCGACGCGCACGGAGCAGCTGGCGGGCTGAAGAGAGTCAGCGCTGGTGGCCTTCTGCTGGTGGCGTTGACCAAGCCAAAACGAGACACAAGATGAAGGGGCGGCAGGTGTCTTCGAAGGAAACAACAGCAAGAAGAATCGATGGCTTCGGCTTCGCTGGCAGCTGGAGGAAACGTGAACTGGACTGCTTTGCGGTTTCGGTGAGGGAGAGTTGACCAGCGGGGAAACAATTTGTAGTGTGTAGGGGTGTAAATGGGTCGGGTCGGGTCGGGTCTTGATGTTACCCGACCCGACCCGAAACATAAGGGTCACGCATTATGACCCGACCCGACCCGACCCGAAACACATCAGAATATCGAATGTGTTTCGGGTCGGCCGGGCCGGGTCGGGTTCCTAGGTTTTCACCTTTTTTTTTTTTTTTTTTTTTTTTACATTAGACCATCTAATGTGACGGAGGCTTGGTACAACCCACGGATGAGAATGCCACCTACCATTACAATCTGTTGAAATATTCTGCAGTTGCAGACAAGAAAATGAGAAACATACGTATGAAACGTTCAATTCTCTACTCATCATTCATCATTGTCGTGGTTTACTTCACCAGTGATTGCATCTCAAGTCGCTGTCGCTGTTCTGCTTCTTTCTCTTTGGCTTCTACTTCTCTTACAAGCTTAGGCATGCTTGTTGATTGTTGATGCGTAAACACACCAAGCACACAAAATCAAAAACCACACTGTTCTTAGCAAATGCTCATCTAGATATGAGATAACAAGATTAATCCACACTAAGCCAACCCGAGGGGGAACCAAAAAGGGGTTGTGCATGTGGTGTCATCAAAGCTTCATGACAGCAAAAATATCAGTAAAGGAACTCTGACCAAGATCAATTCAATCCAATGTCAAAAGCATGCAATATCTTGCAACAATTGAAATGGCTAGTTAAGCCATCATTGTACCATCTCTGGCTTTTTCAGTACCAGACCAAATAGTAAAGAAGCAACAAAATTTACCAATAAGATATTGAACTGCTCTAAAAGAATATTTGATACTATGAAACGATTGGTCACCACAAAACCGAAGAGAGAAAATCAAATTTGCTCATTTGATGGAAGGAGGGTAGAAGGGATCATGATAACTTCTTCCAGGTTGGCAGTCCAACACAAAAGGATATATTGGTCTGCCATGAATAATCTATATCCACATCATATCAACAAGCATTCATATGTGCAAGTGAAAAAAGGGAGAACACACAACACAGTGCACGCTAACTGCATCCTCATGATAATTCCCTTATAGGAAAAGCAACTACCAAAACCCAGTATCCTCAAAGGTCAAGGAGAGGAAACTTGGAAGTGATATATAGACAAACGGTTAAACAAATCTCTTATAGGAGTCCAACAGACAGAAAGACAAATGCGTCACTCACTATTCTCAAAGTGTCAAACAAATAAATAACCGGAAGCTGTCCCGTTAACTTGTCATCCCAACCGAATGTGGGTTTCGCAACACATGCTTAGGTCAAGTTTTCTCGCAACAAATTAACAAACTTTATTCAAAAGCATGACAGTTCCGAGACCCAAAGAAGTCCCATTTCGCTTGTAGCAAGCGAGTCCGGAAAAGGAATACTCTTCCCCGCCAATAGTTTAGCATACGAGAGAAATTTCCAATAAAACCGACCCAATCACCCCCTCCGGACGCCGACCCTCCCCGTTCTGTTCATGAACTTCAAGAACAACGGGAAAGAACCGAGAACCAGAGCACCGGACGAGACACCGCAAAACCACGATATACCCAAAAGAAAGAAAGAAACACCAATGGAAGATAAGCATCCAAGAAACCAAAAAAGAGCGAGAGATGGCGTCGAAGAACGAAACCTTACCAAGAACGAGAAGAGCTCCGAGTCCAACCCTCTGTTTCTTCGGGTTCGTGAACAGAGCTTTCCTTTCTTGCTTCTTTTTTCCTGGGCATCTAAACTCCACCCGTCTCTGTCGTGAGCTTCCCGATTTGACCGACGCCTGCCGACGAATTTAAAGACCCTGGATCGTCAAGCCGTGCGGGCGAGAAATTGCGGCAGATTTTCTCCCGACTCTGAGGAAAAATCGAAAGCCACACAGCTCCAGTGTTTTCCCACTAAAACAATAGGAATAGGCGGCGGCTAGGGTTCCGGCGTTGAGACGAGGGGTGGGGAAGGCGACGGCGAGGCGGAGGCGCGTCGATCAGAGGGCGGCAGCAGAATCCACGAGAACCACAGTCGTCGGAGAAGAAGCCGAAGGGGAGGGGTTCTCGAAAACACGTATGTTTAGTGTTTAGTGTTTGTGTTTGGTGACTTGTTTGGAAATTGGAACAAGGGTGTTAACGTGTTTCGGGTTGAACAATGTTCCAACCCTAAACCCGACCCGAAACATGTATTCCGCTTGTTTCATGTTTGTTACTCGGACACAACCCGAACACAAAACACGTTTTATATTTGTTTCGTGTTCGGGTCGGGTTGTGTTCGGGTTGGGTCGAGTCGGGTTTTTTTGACACCCCTAGTGGAGAGGGCAGACGTAGGGGAGACTCGCGGCAGAGGGAATCGAAGGAAAAAATAAAAGAAACAGAAGAAGCAAATGAAAGTGAGAAAAGGCAGAAGGTGAGGACGTGTGGCGTTGAAGATGAAAGGGAAATGAAGAGGAAGAGCAACGGAGTGCTCGAGCAAAGAGGAAGAGGAGCGGTGGCCAGCTTGTAAGAGAAGCCTTAAGAGTCCAAATTGAAATATCTAAATCATCATATCTTGGTCCCCACAAGCCCCCAATCTTATCTTAAGTGTCTCCAATACTTTCTTGCATAAAATCTACCAAATAATCCAAAATTTGAAGCCCAAAATTGCTGCCCCTTGCAAAGCTCCGAATTTCCATTTTTGGTCTTCAATTTCTTCACTCAATTCCCCAAATTGAGATCCAATTTCGATGAAGAAAAAGCTCAAACAATTTTCTTTAAATCTCTAATACTCAAAGGCTCAGCTTGGAAGTCTAAATTTCCTTTAATTTGGCACATCCGAATTTCCGCTAATTTTCCGTAACGTCCGAAACGATTTTCCGTAAAAATCTCGAAATCCCTTAAAAATCTTTGGATGATAACTTGATGTTTCTAAAATGATTTATGACACGACAGAACTTTCAATTTCTGAAATCAGGTTCAAATTCACGGTTAATTTCAATTCAACACGATTTTAGCATGATATAGTCTACTAGGTAACTTTTAGGAATTTTTAGTGCAATTGATTCATGACCGATTTATTTCGAGTCACAATGTACATTTTTGACACATTGGTGATCTCGGTTGTCGTGAAAATCTCGAGATTTCAATTACGGGCACCGAGTACCAAAACGATAGAAAAATTGATCTAGTACTAATCGATGAGTATTTGAAATCAAGTTTGATTACATATCTCAGTCAAATTGACCTATCTTCGGTCTCTGATCGATTTCTGATAGTGCCGTAATGACTCTTATAGATCAACATGGTTGAGCAGTCGATTCCTGGTCGAATTCTCAAGTCCATTACATTTAGATTCTTTAATTGCTTCCCCGGATAGACCAGTTATTTCGTGAGTGATCAGCTCAGAGAATAGCACTATTGGCGCGTTGACGAAAGGCCCGATTTATTTAATCGAAAATAAATTCTAAAAATTCAGGCTGTCACACATACCGTCGTCTTCTTCAAAGCCAATATTTCCATTTCTTTCAAACATCAAATTTTTTTTTGTTTAGGTTCAATAAAAACAACTTTTTACTTTGGGAGACATAAGTATTATCTCTAATTGAAAGTGGAGACCTGCTTGATTTCCTTACCCAACAGATAGATGCACCATCGCAGACTCAGACATCGAAAAATGCAACCGAAGAAAATAATCCATAATATACAGTATAGGTGCATAATGACCACCCCGTAAAGTCTTGGATCGTGGGCACACTCTCAAAAGAGGTTCTCTAACATGCGTTGGACTTCAAACAATAGTAGAAGTATGGAGAGCTCTCACCAATCATTTGAAGCAAGGCTCGATGACTCGTGAACTTGACCTCATTGGATGACTTCAACATATCAAGAAAGAAAATAAGCCTTTTATCTATTTATCTTCTCAACTATAAATTTATTTGCAATCAATTGCATTCATTGGTAAACTTGTGTTGGATGTTAATAAAGTCTTCAGATAACTTGAAGGACTTGTGGTCCAGCCTAAGGACCTTAAACAAAAGCCGTGGTTATCGGAGCCCCCGTTTCCACGTAAATAAAACAGAAGGGTTAACCGCGGGAAAATTTGTAACCAAATTTGGAAGCACCCCCTAGCCTAATCCTAGTTCTGCTGCATTGGCTTCTCGATGACTGCTGGTCCAGTATCTTGGAAATGATGGCAACTATGAGTCCTTCAAAACAACAATGTCCAGGCTTCCTGTTTTATCTCACGTTGAAGTGGTTGCACAACTTCAAAGTTGTAAGTTACGAAACAAACACAGTCCAATCAAATAGTTCAATAGCATTTATCTTACAGAGACGCAATGGTGACTACAAAAACAGTCCTTGAGGAAGGAGTGGAGGATCCACATAGTGGCTTTTCTCAAACAAACCATAATGGTCGGCACTTTTAAGGAAGCCACTATAATAATCACCAAACTAAAACTGTTGGTGAGCTGCTTGAACGGTCTTGATGGGCCTTAGTGCAGGTTTTGTGGGCCTTTGTGAGCCTGGATTGGGCCAAGGCCCAATCGGCTTTATATGTAAAAACCAGGTTGGGCAGGCGGCATGGGTTGACTCTCAGGCCTTCGACTGTCAAAATTTTGGTCATTGGGCCCCAGGTCTTGAAACTACGATGTCCCCCGTTTAAAAGTGCCAAAAAAAAAAAAAATTCGGTGCGAGAAAAATGAATTTAGAATGATGAAACTGTGACATGGGCACGCAAGCAAAATTCAAGTGTCAATAGCATCCTATCATCCAATCTTTATTTAACACTACTATGCCAACATTACATACCGACGTTTGATTATTAGAGCCAACGGTTTTATGCTAAGTCAAAATGGCAGCTAAAATCTGAACATGAATGAGATTCGTGCTCCTCTTAAAGAATTATTTTCTGCAAAAGTATTAGTAAAGATACTTCATCTATATCGCACGACAATTTTAATTTTATTGTAACTTTAATCTTTAGTTGGCCATGTGTGCTTTACATATTTGTGGTGCGACTGAAAATGATCGAAGTTCAACTGAATTTAAGCTTCTAGCTTAAGAATTATTTTCAATTTAGCCTTTAATCAGTTTTGTGAACCTCACTGATCTTTGACCTTTGTCATCTACCAATATTTCAGTTGAACTTTTTCATTACTCCTTAATAGGTCCTACTTCACCACTTTCTGCTAAGCAGCGCAGCCCGATGGATGACGACAATGGAAAATGATAAATCATATTGGACCGCATACATTGCAACGAAAAATAATTGAGCAACCCCTAAGTCTGGTCCACAAAAGCAAATTACGGTATAGCGACATGACAAACTACGAGCACGCTACGTGTTGTTCCATGCACCGTATTTGTCAAGCACTGAAATCATCTGCACTTGGTTGCAAGTCAGGCTCCGATCGCCATCTCTGTAATGGATCGTCTTACCTACCTTCTGGCAGTAGGCTTTGATAAAAGGCATGGCCGCAGCCAAAAAATGGCTGGTTCTAGTATTGTCCATCGCAAAAATAAGTATCGTCAACCTCCTATCATCTGTGACTTGTCCACTCTTGCTTATCAACTAACCAAAGCAAGGTGAGAGAATGGAGGTTGCCAGTGATTCAACTGACACCGCTCCATCGACCTACGACCGCTATCAAGAGCTGAGAGACTTCGACGAATCGAAATCAGGAGTGAAAGGCCTCTTCGACTCCGGCCTCACCAAAATCCCAAGAATCTTCGTCCGGCCGGCTGAAGAGATTGCCCGTGACCGGTCCAAATCCGGAGACATCAGACTCCAAATCCCCATCATCGACCTGAAGAACCTCACCACGAATTGGCCAGGGATAGTGGCGCAAGTCCTGGAGGCAGCAGGTGAGGTCGGCTTCTTCCAGGTGGTGAACCACGGGATACTGGAGAGCATATTGGAAGGGGCGTTCAGGGCGGCGCGCACTTTCCACGAGCTGCCGAAGGAGGTGAAGGCCGAGTACTATGAGCGGGAGGGCAAGAGAAGGGTGAAATTTTCGTGCAATTTCGACCTGTACAAGACGAGGCATGCGCAATGGAGGGATACTTTGTTCTGCCTCATGGAACCCGAGCCGCTCGATCCCCAGGAGTTGCCTCTTCTGTGCAGGTAACCTCCATATTCCTGAATAGATTTTATCCCTGCGCCTCATACTTTTGACTGAAATTGAGTCGGTCTCATCATATCCAGCCGATTTTTAAATTTTTGAAACCTAAAACCTATCCAGGGATGCAATAATAGAGTACTCCAAGCGATTGAAGGCGCTAGCATCCACTCTGCTCGAATTACTATCAGATTCGCTTGGCCTCAGGCCGGACTACCTTGTCAACATGGACTGTGCAAAAGGGCATGCTCTTCTCTATCACTATTACCCCGCCTGCCCCGAGCCCGATCTGACTGTCGGCCCTACCAGTCATTCCGATCCTGACTTCCTCACGATCCTTCTACAAGACGAGATCGGAGGGCTTCAAGTTTATTACCAGGATCAATGGGTTGATGTCCCTCCTGTCGCGGGTGCTCTCGTTGTCAACATTGGAGATCTCCTCCAGGCATGCTCTTAATTCCGCTCCTAAAGTAACATAACGAGTTTCTTCTGGGATTCGCCTTCTGTTGTTTTAGGACACAAATTAGAAAGAGACACAGAGACACAGATGAAAGAGGTTTGATTGTTTTGCTTATCCTACGAAGCATCGACACTCTTCAAGAGCTTTTGTATCGTGTCGGACACTTCGACATGTGTCTGACACTCTCAAACACTTTTCGACACTCGGTCAACATATGTCGGAAAATCGGACACGTGATTAACTTTCCCGACACTCTCCAACACTCGAGTTGAAATTCCGACATACGAGTTTCTGACATGTGATTCTGATATCGATGTCAATTTTAAATTTTTCAATAAATAAGATGTCAAAATGTATATATGTGAAAATATAAAACACAATAATAAAAATAATAAATGGAGAAAGAAGAAAAACAGAATGTGGATTGCTTGTTTTTTCTTCAAGTTTTATGAGTTATTGGAATAGAGTTGAATTTGTCAAATTGAAACAATAAATGATATTAATAAATTGTGAATTAATATTTTTAGTGTAAATTCATTCTTATACTTTTTTAATTATTTATTTATTTGTGAATTTGAATCAAATTAATTTGATTTTAAAAATGATAATTTATTATGTATATATAAAAAAATACAACATGTCCTAACGTGTCGGAATTATCTATTTTTTGAGAAATGGCGTGTCAGCATGTCGTATCATGTTGTGTCGCGTGTCAGTTTTGGTGCTACTTAGCGCTTATCTGTGTCCTGTTTTGTTTCTTGGCAGCTTATCTCGAACGACATTTTCAAAAGCGTCGAGCACCGAGTGCTGTCGAAAGATGTCGGCCCGAGGCTATCCATCGCCTGCTTCTTCACTCTTTATGATGATCCAACGTCCAAGGTGTATGGACCGATAAAGGAGCTGCTGTCGGAAGATAGGCCGGCTTTGTACCGCGAGATCACCCTCGGAGAGTTCATGACGCACTATTACTCGAAGGGGCTCGATGGCCAAACGGCTCTTGCACCTTTCAGATTGCAGGGCTAGAACTTTGGACTGGAAGATTAGATTGGTTCTGGCATACTATGCCATAACTCAGGAGGTGGATGAAACTACAAAAACCAATTATTTGTACGATGATTTGAGAACATGCTTTACAAATTTCTAATTATTTATTATTTGTATTTTTGGGGCCCAAAATATGATATTAATATCACAGTCGATTAAGGACATTAGCAAGAGCATTTCTCTTGAAAAATATAGTTTCCTTGTTTTCATTTGAAGTTTCCATAGGTGTCTTACGTTCAAATTTGGGATGGATGAATGTTTCGGTAGTTCAACTTGTGCAGTTTTTGCAATTGAGTCCTCTACCTCTTTTTTATGAGTCAATTCCCAAAAAAGAAGCACCAACTTTAAGTCCATGGACAAATCTAGCCCAAAAGCAACAACTTTAGGACAAGTGACAAATTTGGCTCAAACTTTTTCTTGTCACGTAAAAAAACACCAACTTTAGATCGAGTGACAATTCTTGCCCTTTTTTTTTGTTTCGAAAAAAAAATCACCAACATTCACTTAAATCCTAAATCTGGCTCCCCTTAGCTTAGATTCATTGATTGTCCTTGCACTTGCTAGCTAACACCATTCATTGTATTCTCATTTGAGCCACAGCTTGAAGAATAACAGTGAAATTGCGTTGTCTCCTATACTTCACTTACAAGTAAAAAAATCTCCAGATTGAATTTCTCTGGCTAAATTTCATCGTTTTGTCGTAATATGAAGCTGTAAATCACTGCCCATCAAAAGAAACCATGGATGAGATCCGCCAACCTCACGGTTAGAACCTTTTCTCTTGAAATAAGGTTAACTTCAAATAGAAAGTTGATTGTAAGGGTTAGACTTTGGATAGAAGTGAAAGTTTGTGATTTTTTTATGAGACAAAAAAAAAAAAAAATGAGACTAAAATCGTCAAAGTCAGTACTTTTTTACAAGACCAAAAAAAAAAAAAAAGTTTGGGCCAAATTTGCCTCTCAATCTAAAGTTTGTGCTTTTTCATGAGACAAAAAAAAAAAATTTGGCAAGATTTGTCTATCGACCTAAAGTTGATGCTTTTTTATGGAATTAACCCTCTTTTTTACTCGTTTCAATGGAGTCCTCTAACCGGCCGATTTTTCCATATTATTCTTTTGTCAGTAGTACATTTAGATTTCAATTACGCTTATGTGGCTCATGGTAAAAATATTTTTGACATTTTAAGAAGGAAAATCTACTTTGGAATCAAGTTTCGGAAAATCTCATATACAAATACCATTAAAAAAAAAAATTTTCAAACTATACCTATTGTGACACATGCCCAAATTTTTATTTTTTTTATGTCACCAAAAATCTTAAGCTTGCTTAATGTGACACAAAAATTTAATTTTGTGTCACGAAAAGACTTAAATTTATATATTTATGACATATACACTATTTATATTAGTTCCATCCAAGGTCTATTTGTCACACTAGTAAAAATTTTGGATATTTTTGTCACAATATGCAAGTTTAGGGTTTTTAGCGATACAAAAAAAAAAAAATTAAGGCATTTATATGACAATAGATATAGTTTAGAGTTTTTTGTGATGTTAATCTAAATGTCACGGAAAAAGCGAATCAAAAGAAAAGGAATAATTGAAATGGACGTGGGCTCGAGAGATGGGCCCCGTCCTACTTTCCCTTTGCGGAAATTGCCGCGGACCTTCGCCATCGTTGTTTTGTTTTTTAGGTACCCTCTTTGCCATCGTTGTTTGTCGCTGTTTTTACAACCAACACTGCTGACTCACAACTGCACAACCACCGCTAATTTCTTCCTCTCCTCCTCCTCCTCCTCCTCCTCTCGCTCATTAAAGTGGCGTCGATGTCGTGACGGCGAAGAATTCTGAGGGAATGTGGCAACGGCGCGGTCCCGATCTATAATGCGATTTCCTTTCTCTATACGCTTCCAAAAATTTGCCAAATTCTTTCATCTGCCCATAAAAGCTTTGCGTGTACGCCTTCATTATTTGATCATACAAGAGTCCCCATTCTGTATTAACCTAAACACTGTACTTCACTATATCTCGTGATAAAAGGAAAAGCATATGAGGAAAATGGGTACAATCGAAATAATTGAACATCCCAATCCTTGGTGCTCACTAAGAAGATCTTGCATTGGATCGGCCTAATGTAGGGACAATTTGGCAAACACTTGGACAAAACTATAGTTGCAATACGAAAATCATCATAAAGTTAGTGTTTTTCCTTAGGGTGAATACGACGAAAAATTCCAAATAGGCGCACTTGTGATAAATTTATCGTAAATTAATTTTTTGATCACTAAACATCTTAAACCGATACATCCATGATAAATTTACTTCAAAATAATTCTTTAACCATTAAAAACTATAAACTGACGTACATATGATAAACGGAGAGTAAAACGCTAAATTAGTACACCCGTCAACTGTTACGTATCATCCGACTCAATAATATAACAATAGAATTTAACTAAAATTAACGGAAGACAAATTTGTCACAATTGTATCCTTTTGAAAAGTTTTCAAGATATTAACCATTTTTCTTATGGGATCTTAGAATATAACCCACCCATTCTTGAAATGTTACTGGAGTTATAACAGAGATTTTGCTACGGGTACGTTTCTTCTTGTTCAAAGGACAGACACACCCTGAGAAAAAAATGCCAAAGCCCAAGATGTTTCCGCAACACGCGCCCCCTCGAAGCGTGGGAGAGGAGTAGGTGCGATTTTACTCGTTTTATGTTATAAGCAGTCCGCAGTTGAGTTTAGGGCTGGAAGGCTGCGGCACACCAAATCTGGTCGCACCACTTGACACTTCAGACCGTTGCCTCGAATTCAGCCCATTCCTTCCTCCCCTTTTTCATAATTGATATAATCTTTGCTGCCCCGCAAAAAGACATGAACATGGTAAAGAAACGAAAAGTCCATCTTCCGATGTTCCGCTCGTCCTAATTTTAATGCCAACTCCTCTCTCTCTCTCTCTCTCTCTCTCTCATCTCTATCCACTGTTGTTGCCCGGCTGTGTTCTTCACCCTTTTAACTACTTTCTTCTCAAATCTGCAACAGACCCAGATTTGATTCCCACCGAAAACTCCAGCTTTCCAGGCTTGCTGGGAAGTCTGAAAGTTCAGTTCTTTGGGATCTGAATTGGGTGGCTGGGACTGGTTTGAAAGAGAGGTTTGCCTTGGCTGAGATGACCGGGATTGACGTGTCTTCATTTTTGCAAATCAAGAATCAGACGCGACAGGTTTGAGGTGGAAAGGGGGGGCAAAGAGATGAGGGATTTTGCTGGGACGCCCGGGACTCTGACCGGGCTCGCTCTGAGGGTGTCGCAGTTTGTTTTCGCAGCTGGGTCAATTGCTTCCATGGCCACCACCGACAGCTTCTTTGACTTCACGGCTTTCTGGTATGTTGTGTCTCCTCTTTTTGCACGGTACTGTAGAAATCAAAGGTTGTTCTTGTTCTGTTTTACCCGAGTTTGTCATTGTATAATGCTGAATTCATGTTCTGCTATGTAGTTCTCTGCGAAATGTTTGACTCTGTCCATGATATTGGGGTGTATGCTAGGAGTTGAATTGCCTTAATCAAATCGAAATTCTTTATGCTTTGATGATTGATTGCTCTCTGCTCTGCTAGGTTCTTTTTTCAATTTTGCTCCCTTTTAAGTTTTCTGTTTTATTTTGGTGGGAGCGAGGCGTTGGCTGTTGGGTGGTCAATTTGAGAGGCAAGAGAGCTCATCGAGGCTCGGGGTCGAAATATAATTTTGTTGCGAGAATCACGAAGATGGGCTCAACATGAGTTCGAGAGGAAACTCATATAAGTTGGCACTTGAGGGGAAACTTGACTATCTGATTTGTTGGCAAGTTTTAGTTACTCAGAAATTCGGTTCAAATGGGTTAAATCAAGAACGCAGAATGACCACATGGCCAGAGGCTTGGATTGTTTGTTCCTTCATCTCGTAGAGGCACTCCAAGAGGTGCATCAGAATCTTCTTCTCTTTTTATGTTTCTTTTTTATCTACCAATGGAAGGGAGAAATTTTTTACCAGCATGGCTAGATGAGGTGGGAAATGGATCAGATTGCCTGTGTTAGGAAAGGGGAGAAAGCAAGAAACCAAAAGGTTCGTCCTATAATATACCGAGGTAATTTATGAGGTGAACATTCTTATTCTATCCATCTTCTCAGTATTGGAATTAAGCAATAGCATGGGACTTATTCCGATCGGTGTCATTTGTTGAGGAAGACTTTTTCCATTATCCTCATTGATAGGCAAGAAACCTTTATAATCTGATTCTCTGATTGTAGACTTTTTGACATGGCAACGTGTTAGTCTTAGAAGCAATTCTCGTAATGGAGATGGCAATGTAAGAGGAAGTGTATCCTGTTACTGAGGATGAGGTTTTTCACGTACATTTATGCACTGCATCCAATTAAGCATCACAATGGGCTGATGTTCATCAAGCTATAGTTGATCATTAATGTATGGGAAGTCTGGTTAGGAAGCCCTCCACTCTCCCATCCTGGTTAGGTTGTGTAGGAGATGTTTTCTGCAATCTGCAGTTCAATGTGCTATACTTGATCATTGTTTGAGATCTTATTTGACATACTGGACTGTTCTTGATTTTAGCTTCTCATACAATTTGCATTTGGCCTCTGTCTGCTATATGAGCAAAGAACTAATGCTCAGTCATTGGTCGGGTTGTTCTTTTCCCCTTCCTTTGGTTTGTTTTGTTTCTGAATTTTCTATTAGGGCTGTTTTCTTTGTAATATGATTCTTCAAAACTTCAGAGAGATAATTTGTGGTTATAAGTGAAGCGCAGTCTATTGATCTTGGCTGTGTAATCAATATGTGCTAATTTCGAGTTCCTTCTTCAGCTACTTGATTGCTTCAATGGGTTTGCAATTAGTCTGGAGCTTCGGCCTCGCGACTCTAGATGCATATGCGATCTTTAAAAAGAAGGTGCTACACGGTCCCGTGCTTGTAAGCCTCTTTGTGGTGGGAGACTGGGTCAGCCTCTTATTAACCTTCTCAAAATTACTTTAAATCTTAGAATTACTCCATTCCACAGAATGACTCAACATTTTAATAATTATCAAACAGGTCACAGCAACGTTATCTCTCGCCGCAGCTTCTTCCTCAGCTGGCATCACGGTATTATACTTCAATGACTTGGGCAGTTGCAATTTCAGGGCCGAATGCCTAAAATACCAATTCGCGGTGGCATTAGCATACATGAGCTGGATAGCCATCGGCACATCGTCTCTGATCATGCTGTGGCTATTGGCTTCAGGTTAGATACATTCTTGATTTTGTATAGGGTTCCGTGATACATACCCCGTACAGAAAGTCGCCCTTGTTCTGTTGACGAATTTTGATCTCATTCTGGTGTCAAAAGGAAACAAACTAGCACAGCAATACAAGATTCATAAGTTTTTACATCTTCACAATTCACATTGAAAAAGCAGTTTGATGATTAGAACATGCTCTTCATCTAAAAAAAAAAGGGGGTATGCGTCAAATCTGCATCTCTAATCACTTGGTGTGAAAGCAAGAATTATCTCATCAACCTCATAAAGTTAAAGCTTATAGATGGCCACGCCGCGATGATGAAGAAAAGGAAGTGTAAACCGGCTAAAGTGGCACCGAATTCTAGCAAGGCTTGTTTTGCGAGGATTGGATGATTCATTGGGGCATGTTCTGTTAAAAAGCAAAATGTGGGGCAAAACCTTTCCACCTTTCTGTCATCTAAAGTATTCCATTTGGTTCATAATGATCTCTGTATCGTCACTCTTCCTTGATGCTTTCTCATTCCGTAAAGGCAACACTCTGCAACTGTTGAGAAAGCGACTCCCCAAAATCTCTATCACGAGTTCGCGAATTCGGTCCGCAAAGAATTCCTAATTGATTGTTCGAGGTTGATGTCGACTGTGCCTGCGCATCAATTTCTCGGCACGTCTGCACGTTGGCCGACTTGCTAAGGGCATGGGTTTTTTAAAGTCCGAACCTGGTGGTCCTTCACTAAAATCATAAGCGACGGAAAAGAGGTGGCGCAAGTTGACAGAATTTGGTTGAAGCGACCGACTTTTTGATGAATTTACCAGTGAGCCAATCGGTTTCTCGCGGAAATTTGCGACCCTGCGGCGCTTATGACGGCGATATTGGCGATTTTGCTGCTCAATTATGAGATCTATCTCTCTTACAGTTCAGTATTAGGACCAACTAACTCAGTCTGCCAATAACAGGGCCCAAAACAAAAAAGGAAGGCACTACTTACCAATAATATAGTACAGCAAGAACAGGGATAACGCTCAACTGCTGTCCAATCAATCACCATCCTAGGGAAGCCTTTAAAGGGAAGCACCATTTGGGACCAGTATAGTTTGGGTCTCTTTATATAAAAATGTCAATTTTGGTGGCCAAACCTAACTGCTCAAGTGTAGCTATCTAATTGATTACGGAGGGGACCAGAGGCCCCACTAAAGGTAAAGAGAGTATCACTTCATGGCCCCCATGTCATATCACATATATGTATTCTACATATGCATGCATAGATGTATCCATGGATATGCATATGATATTAAGTAGTGGCAACGAGAGGTGGTGGTGGTGGTGGTGATGAGTGGGTATAAGAGGGAACCCTTCTAGCTAGTCTATTCGTATGGAGATTCTTGAGAACATCGGGTGATGTAAAGACAAAACATAAGTCAATAGGAAAAAAGTACAAAAGAAAAGAAACGAAACAGGGAATTTAGACATGAAAAGAATGGAATACATTAAAAGCATATAATTCACATGATATATTCACATGATATGAATGTGCAATATGGTCCAAAGGTACAACTCACGCATGTATTTAATATTTTTAAAAGTTAATAGTTATTGGGTAAAATATAATATATGTTTTTAGTGTTTTTCATAAAACAAAATTAGAACATAAATAGTTGTGATGCTTGTAGAATGTTTTAACTACAAGTGGACTATTGGAGGTGTCACGCAACATCATTCATAATACCGACCGATGACGGTGGTAACAACCCGCCACAATGGTGGCCTTAGTTGATCATCTACCACTAAAAAGTACAATGGTGACATTGAATTACATAATTAGTGAACAAATTAGTATCATCGTAAGCGTATATAACTGTCCAAAGTACTTGTTCAGTCAACATTATGGCGAATAAAATTGACATGCATTGGTTGAGTCTTTAAACATAGAAATTGATGGTTGATGGCTATAAAGATGAAGTATCTAGCAAATTCTACAAAATGACTGGCGTTTGAGTCTATACAACCAACATTTTGACGAATAAAGCCGTCATGGCACGAGTTGAGTTCCTGGACATAGAAATCAATGGTTGATGGCTATGAAGATGAAATGTCGTTTGAATTCTATAAAATGATTGGCGTTTGAGTTTCTAGAGCCAAACATTATGGCAAATAAAACCTTCATGACACTGGTTGTCTCTAGGCATAGAATTCGACGGTTGATGCTATAAAGAGGATGCATCAACCGAATTTTGCAAATGACTGGCGTGGGTAATTAGTTTTCCAACATCCAATTCAAGCGTTTTCGGATTAATAAAGGATTTATTTACTTGTCCAAAGTATAGCTTCAAGCATCAAAACTGCTTTCTAGATTCTGGCGAGAGCCAGCAGGAATTGAAGAGAATCTGCTTGATTTAATCTGATTGTACAGCAACCAAAATGGCATCACATTCCGGGACGGAGTACTGGTGTGTGGAAGATCACCCGCTATGGGAATAAGAATATTATCTATCAAATTAAGCCCAAAAAATCAATATTTGAATTTAGTGATAAGATTCTTCCTTTCATTGTCTCAAGACAGATATTCTCCTGACGCAACCACCAAAATGATTCTTCTCCATTTCGGAGAAACAAAGGCAAGAAGAGAGAATGTGAATGTTGGATTGATGGGTTCTGACAAAATCTCAGCTAAAAAATGAGAAACCCTAATGAACTTATCTCTCATCCTTCTACTCTATAAAGCGTTATCTATTTGCCGAATTTACCGTTAGTCGAGTCACAGAACATATTTATCGTCACATTGACAGTTGTGTATGTATCTACCCACTCGCTGTGTATCTAGGTATCAACCATCTTTTTAAGCTTCATTATTTGTCATAGATATTATTAGGTAAAATCCTATATTGGGCAATGTCACAAGTAGTTCTTCAACTTTTACTTATTGTTGAATGTGGTCTCTAAATTTTGTTAATTTAATTTAGTCAACTCATCCTTCTGCTAAAAGTTTCAAAGGTGTTAGTTGACATAAACTCTAATTGCGATAACTTGTTAAATTATACATCACGATATCTACACGTCCTCTCTCTCTCTCTCTCTCTGAAAGAGGACATACAACTCAGTTGTCCCATGCTCATTGGCACCCACCCTCCACCTCAGCTAATCGCAGCCTCCAATTGCGGTGGCAAAACTCTCAACCACCACCACAATTGAATCAAATGCCACCACCAGCAAAATCGACCGCCAACCCTGCCGACATCGCACTCATCAACCAATATATGCATGGCCGACCATCGTCACAAAATATAGTACTCTTGTTGATACAACATCGGAATTACTGTGATTGCCATGGTTAACAGAAGACGAAGGGGAAAAGAGTAAAAGACAAAGGAGTCCTCCTTAATTGTGGGACAGTTACTTATTGCAATGACTAACGTGCTAAATGTATACAATGATGTTTACCAATGAGCACACCAAGCATAGTAAAATAGATTGTCATTTTATACCATATCACATGTTTTGTGACATTACTTGTCTCGTTTTTACTTTATCGGTCAATCACACATCTAATGTATCCCTAAGGCATATCCACCTGTTTTTTTTTTTTTTTTTTTTCTGTTTTATATTGTTTCCAAATTAAGTTGACTTCTTTTGCATCATCTTGAGTTTGAGGAGATGTCACAAATAATGTAAAGATTTCTTCCTTGTGCAACATATCTCTTTAATTAACATGTTTGAGCCAATTAGGAGATTTATTAATATTACCCTTAATTGTGCATGTCCTTGATTGAGCATGCTTGATCGTGATTGAACTCACCTAGAGAATTATCTTATAAATCTATAAATACCTCGTATACTCTTAATTATGATGCACACAGAAATTATTAAATTATTTTCCTCATATTCTTATCTATATTAATAGTCGAAAAGAATGAACTTCAATTTTCTCAACAGCACTCTCGATAACACATTTGCTTAAAAAAGTTATTTATGACACCATTTTGAAAATCTTCAAACAGCGGCGATCTTAGATCATGGCTGATTAGTCACTGGTCAAAATCCTCTTAATTAGATAGAAACTAAACCACCTCTCGAAGAGCTTGTGTTCCTAAGATTTGGAATGAAACGTGGCAAATCGAGGGCGTGCTGCTCATTCAATTAAGGTTTCTTGCTCGTATAATTTCAGAAACGAGCGTTCATTCTGTCATTTACTTGACTGAGGTTTTCTTGTTTTCCCATGTTTCTTACCCAGAAAACACCATCTTATCATGTTTTAATATTAAGATTAGATGATTACGATGGTCAGATTCCGCGACCATTTCCGGCAGAGATTGTCGTGAACTCATCAGTCCATTCGCATACAACAACAGCTGATGGGGACTGACACACGATAAAGCCAAAACCTTGGACCCGAGGTGACCTTGCGAAAGAGCTAGCGTTGATAACATGAAAGGCTTTCTGTCCTACGAGTGGACAAGAAGAGCCATCTAAAGGCTAATAAACTGTGCTTTTCTATTTCAAATTACAGCACGAGGAGCTCGTTTTTGACAACTTCAAGCATCGGTTCACTCGTACATTCGCCTCGTTTTGGGACATCCTAACCACAGTGACAGATCAAACTTCTTGAAGTTTAGTATTTAAGTACATAAATAGATAGAATATACAAAAGGCACAAATATATTCCATACAGCATGTGGGGGCTGTCTCTCTCTCGTCCTCAACTATAGAAAAGATAACTTCAGCCCACGGGTTCATATCGTTTACTCAAAACAAATAAGAGAATAATTCTGCTGATGTGCTTAATTGCATATCTACTTTGAAAGGCGGTCAGGGAGCTGTGTCATTTGCACTAGGGGGACGTGACAGAGAACATGATTCTACGTACTGTATGCGATACGAATTGCAGCCCGAAGCATCCGTGATCCTCTATAAGAATAGAGCGATCATGCATTCAACCTTCTGTCAGCTTGCCTAAAGAGCGGACGAGAGAGCCGAGATGGCGTCGTCGGCATGTTGTAACTTGTACCGGAAGTTCAAACCGCATTTGCTCATGATTCTGACTCAGATAGGTTACACCTTCCTGTACTTCATAACTGAAGCTTCGTTCAAACACGGGATGAACCCTCATGTGTACATAACCTATCGGCATGTTGTGGCCGGCCTTGTTATGCTCCCATTTGCCTATTTTCTCGAAAGGTAAACGTGTACATGCACAGACTCATGTTTTATGTGTTTTTGCTTAATTTTGGTACACTATCTGGTCTTGATTTAACCTTCCTGGGGAACGTCTGCTTCAGGCGGTCTTTCGCTGTCTAAAAGCAGCTGTACATGTAAAACTATCACATAAGTCCCGTGAGGAAAGATTCTTGAGAATTTCCTCGTCGACTCTTGTTCCCCTGTATCTTCAATTTCCTCCAATTTAGATTCTATGGCATCCATCAATTTCAACTCATGGAGCATGATGTCATGTACCAACGGCTCTTCTCTAATGCTTTTGATGCAGTAGCACATATTTTTGTGGCCCGGACTGTGAATGCCCAAGCAGGCATGCGTCGGACCATTTCATAAGCGCCTTAAGATTTGCTCCTTCCTCTGTGGTGCATATAAGAAAATCTGATATTGGAAACTATTTTCTTGACCCATGTTAGCACTCTTGAGTTCTCAATTGAGCAAATCATTTGCGGAACAGTTCGGTGAACATTCAAATTGACTGTCCATTTGAACTTAAGATGTGTGCTGATGGCGATATTGTCTTCTGCTGCAGAAAAACAAGGCCACAGCTAACGGTGTCTCTGTTTGTGGAGATCTTCATCCTGTCCCTCTTGGGGTAAGATTGCCTCTCAAAGTAATCTTTCATTAGCATAATTCAGCTCGTTGCCTAAAAACCATCTGCAAGCTGGCTAATATCAATGGTCTTTGAATCTTTACAGAGTCGGACTGACGCTAAACATGTATTTCGCAAGCTTGAGATACACATCCCCAACATTTCTTGCGTCGATGGTGAATACTATAGCTTCCTTGACTTTTGTCATTGCCATTGTGCTCAGGTAGACAAAATGCAACCAAATTTGAGGCACTAATTGAACATAACAGGAGGCTAATGATATATAGTTTGCTGTCTTAATGAAAAATTGCAGGTTGGAGGTTCTCAACCTCCGAAACCCTCGAGGGATGGCGAAAGCCCTCGGGACATTAGTCTCCTTGGCGGGTGTGACAACAATGACATTGTACAAAGGCCCAATCATGAGGAACTTGTGGCATCCTCTGATCCATATTGGATTCAACACCAGTGTCCGGGAGGACTGGTTGAAGGGCTCGATCCTCACCATTGCGAGCTGCGTCACATGGTCAATATGGTACATCATGCAGGTCTTTACCCGATTCAAAAACCTCTCATCAATTCAAAAGCAAACACAAAGTGACAGACTTTGCGGTTGAAGTCGAAACAATGAATTAGTGATTTATTAACAAGTGAATGAGTAGTCATCAGCAAATTTTGTGAGGCTGCCCTTGGAAACAAATAAGAAATCTGCGGTAGCTACAATTAATGAGCACATCTTCTCACGTGGTAAATGAAGTACATAATGGTGCAATTTAAGCAACTATATCCAGCACAAGTTTTAATCTTTACCCTGAAATGAAACGACCATTCGCTGTATTATAATCCAGCGAGCGCTCTTTTGAGGAAAATGAGCTATATGATGAAATGTTTTATCAACCAGAATGAAACGTTTTGCAGTATATAATAGCTCATTTTGTCCTGTGAATTGTAGGCATACACGTTAAAGAGATACCCGGCACAGCTTTCCTTGACTACATGGATGAGCTTTGTTGGTGGAGCGCAATCAGCAGTCTTCACAGTGATTGTTGAGCATAAACGAGCTGCTTGGACGATCGGATTTAACATAGATTTTTGGTCCACCTTATATGGTGTAAGTGCTAAGCAGATCTATTCACTGACCAACCAAATGATTGTCTAGCAACGTACCGTTGGACTCGATTTGTAAATTCATGGATCTCTTGTGCCTCAGGGAGTGGTTTGCTCGGGTTTAATCATCTTCATTCAGCTGTGGTGCACCGAAGAGAAGGGACCGGTGTTTGTCACCATGTTCAACCCACTCTCGACGATTTTGGTCGCCATCCTAGCATATTTCGTCCTCGGCGAGAAGCTCTACTTGGGCAGGTAATTCTAAACTGACCGTACTTCGAGTATTTTTTTCAACTCTTTTCTATCAATTTATCTGATGATCAATTTGTGGCATCATCATCAGCATAATCGGGGCGGTCATTGTCATTATCGGGCTGTACTTGCTGCTGTGGGGAAAGGATAAAGATCAAGGAGGTCGAGTCGAGTCTGAGGAGCAATCTTACTCGACTTCCGAAGGACGAGATGCAGAAAAGCAACGAGTCGTCACACCGAGCCTAAGAGAACTACCAAAAGCCGAAGCTTAGGAGTCAAATGCGGGCTCCACGTTACAACAGAGTGAGGGTCCTTGTTTATTTGTTGTTTTTGCATCGAAATTTCCAAAAGAAGAGAATATGAGAAGCCTCAGAATCCCGAATGAGCATAGAACATATTCCCCATAATCTTGGCATGAAATTCTTCGAAGAATCAAACGAACACAAAAGGTTAAAACACAGACACGTACAATGAAATTTTTCTGGCTTGATAACACCTTCTATAATTGGCTGAAATTGGCATCGACATAGATAAAGATGGGCTAAAGGAGATTCGCATCCAATAGATATAAGGAAATGGTATAACTTGAGCGACAATGGACGAACTTCTCAGGGCATCTAACAACAGGCAGAGATGGCATAAAGCAATTGGGCTCTCTGCTTGCGCCATTTGCCTGTTATGGAGTTACAAGAATCAGTATCAAATCGGCACGAAAAGTGTTACATCGAATTGCAAGATGCTCAGCTTCTTCGCACATACTTGCGATCTGAAGTGGAATTAGAACATGCCAACGCTTTATCGCCCATCAAATTGTTACCATCCTGGAAAATTCGATATTCTGAACGCCTTCTGGTGTCGTTTGTATGGGCCGCCTTCTCGGACGAATGTATGAACAATTTGGGTGAACCTCCCTAAGGTGGTTAGGACGTTGGTCACTCTCGATAATTCTCGTGCGATTCCAAACCAGTATGACGTATTTAAAGAAGCAGGGTGCCGATGAGCCGCAACCAAAGCGTTGTGGTTAGTGATATACTCATGCCTTTAGTAAGACAAGAATAGCAATACATGAAATTATTCTTATTTTGCCTGTAAAATGTCTGGTACTTTGCAATAACCTATCATTAATGTATACGTACGAAAATCATAATTTTCATCTTTGTTAGCAAAACCGTGTGAATATGCATCGAACATATACTCTTCTTTGTTTCTTAACTTGAACGAAAATTTAGTGATAAGTGAGATATCAAAAAAGAAGTTCAAAATACAGCTTGCTTAAAATGATAATTCACATATTGGAAGTAGCTAGATAATAATGACCTACTTTCCATTAAAAGAATGGTTAATACCCTAAAAAACTCCAAACTGATACACGTATGACAAATTTACCACAAACTAAATTTTTAATCATGAAAAACCCCAAACCGGTATACACATGTGATAAGTTTACCTCAATTGATCATAAAAAAAAAAAAAACTCAAAACTAGTACATTTATGATAAATTTACCATAAATTAATTTGTTCGACTGCTAAAACTTTAAACTGATATATTTGTGACAAATATACCCTCCGTTAAATTAGATTAATATCACAAAAAATCACAAAAATTGTATAATAGTGATAAACGAAGAATAAAATCATAAACTAGTACATCAGACAATGATCACATATCATTCAAATTAATAATTTGACAGTAAAATTTAATGAAAACTAACAAAGGGTAAATTTGTCACAAATATATTAGTCTTGGGTAAATTTGTCAAAGGCATATCAGTTTGGATTTTTTATGTTAAAAAAATTAGTTTGACGTAAATTTGTCACGGATGTACCAATTTTGGGCTTTTCAGGGTATTAACCCTTAAAGGAATTCACTTTTTTTTACCTGATATTTTTATAAGCATATAAATGACTTGAAGGACCTCAAACAAACATAAGATTAACCGATATGTCGATAAAAGCACAACATATAAAAGTAAGTTTTCTAGTCAATCGCATAAAATTAAAGGCAAAATAATTAATAAAAAAAAAGGTTTCTTTTTTTAACAAAACAATTGAAAGTGGGAGTAGGTTGAGTGAGAGCAACATTGAAATGCTACTTCCTCTCGTGCTTGGTCAAGAAAAAACCAACATACCGATTTTAGTGTAATTTGACATGAAAAAGAACAAAAAGAGCAGCATGAGAAGTATAGGATTAAGATTTAATTTAGCCGTTGATAGCAAATTGGTGTGCATGAATTAGTCATAGGGGATAACCTTTTGGTTTCCAGATTATTAAACTGCAAAGAATCCCTTATTTGGCTTATCAATCAAAGTTGTTGTTAACAACCAAAATTAACCAACTTTTGATTGTAATTGACAACTGACAAAAGTCATTCCTGAAAAGAACAATTGATAACTTGAAGACAACTAAGGAAGTCATCAACAAAGGGCAACCAACGTAAAGACGTAACTGTTGGGTGATTTTGGTTGAGTTTGATTTAATTTTAGGAATGGATTTTAGGTGTAATGCAAATGCTGAAAGTCCAAGCCCTTTAGGGAAATGTGAATTGTGCTTGGTAAAAGCTATTTGCAAAGCCACTTTGGATTCAAGTAGTGTTTAGTAAAAAGACTTTTGCAATGGGTTTTGGCTAAATTATTTATATTTTTACTTTCTTTTTTTTATCAAAAAAACTCAAAACCCTTCGCTAGCTTCGGCAAGGGGCTTACATTGCTGGTGAGCCAGATTTGGCGCCGGTAGCCATCGGTTTAGGTTTCCCAACCTCAAGAGAAACCTCTGGCAACGGTCATGAGACCTAGGCAAGGGTCGCTTGAGGTCGCCCGACCTCGAGCGATTCTCGACGACAGTCCTATGATCCCAAGAGAGGGCCGCCTAAGATTGCACAACACAGGCAATCCTTGCCTAGGTCTCACGCGGATCATGCAACCTAGGTGACCACAGCCTAAGGTCACCCCACCTCAAGCAAGGGTTGCTAGGGGTTGTGAGACCTAGGCGATGGTAGCTCAAGGTCGGTTAACCTCTAGCGACGATTGCCTAGGTCACACGACCCTTATCAGCTTTTTGCTGGCCAAATCTAGCTTCGTCGTACCTCAGGCGAACCATACTAAAGACTAACAAAGAAGATGAATAGTTACAAAAGGGATAAAATCATAAAACTAAAAAATTAGTGAGGGATATTTAAGAAGGAAAAAAAATATTTTAATCCTAGTCCTAACATTCCAAAGCATCCCGCAAATGCTACTTCGAAATGTTGGTAGGAGTGGCTTTGGACTTTTAGCATTCTTGAAACCAACATTTGGCCGAAAGTTACTTTGAATGCTTGCCAAACACCTCAATATTTTCCTAAGGAGCTTTGAAGGCTAATAGCCCTTTGGGAAAACTGAACCAAACGTATCCTATGTTTATTGCGACTATTTTGAGATTTTTGTAACTTCTCGTGGATAACTATTGTTGTACTTCATGCAACCGTAAATAGGATTATGAAATTATTTATTTTGTAGATATGATTAGGATGTCATTTTTTTTTTAATTCAATAACTATTTGTTCCTGTCAATTGTAGGCTTTAAATAGCCACATCATACTCTTTGTAAAACTCTCAATTAATCATAGAATTCAACCCATTTGGCAGATTTATCTTTAACTTTGTCTTGTCTACAATTAAAATGGTTGGCTACGATTATCACCACTCTTCGAACCTTTAAATTTCTCATTATTTACTTTCCTGTTTAAAATCAACAAATGACCATTCATATCCTTAGTAAATTCACTCATCGATCAACATATATTTGAAAGGTATTTTATCATTGATTTAATTCCAATGGAACATTTGAATAATATGAAAGGTATTTCATTGTCAATATAATTCCAATGAAACCTGTTTTTGGGCATGCCTAATGGGACAAATTTTGTTGATTTGAGGAGATTACGATGACATGAACCAAAAATCAACAAGAGACTGACAATGTTGCCAACATCAACAATCCAATGCCACAAGATGAAATTGCTATACATTCTATATCTTCAACTGTTGAGAGAGCAGCAGAAGGAAATCAATGCAAAAAAGTTGATCTATCAAGGCATCATTTGAAGAACAGCTAAGGAATGTTGTTCCAACATTAAACATGGTGTCTACCTTGAGAAGATTGCTTGAAGAACAACATAATGAAATGGCTAATTACATCATGAGTCACACATGGGATATAATCAAGTCAATTGTCATTAATGTTGTGAATGATGCTCTATCAAAATTAGGACCGTCCAATCAACCATCACCATTCCAAGTCGATCTAATAGTTGTTGGAATATAATACGCAGAAATGATAGGATTTTGCAATTTACGTCAACACAAAATCACCAGAGAAATAAACAAGAAATAATAAGGACATCAGAAATATACGTCATTCGGTCCAAGTATTGGTACCTACATCAACGGGGAGAGCCAGCAGCAAATAATTCATTATAATCGGAGAATTAAAGTTTACAATTACTTACACGCTTGAGTGTTTCCCACATCTAGATATAATCACAAACCCAAAGTGTTTATAAATAAACAACTCACTTGGGTAT
The DNA here is from genome assembly GCA_014182375.1 of Eucalyptus virginea. Taxonomy (NCBI): domain Eukaryota; kingdom Viridiplantae; phylum Streptophyta; class Magnoliopsida; order Myrtales; family Myrtaceae; genus Eucalyptus; species Eucalyptus virginea. The sequence goes on along the minus strand of CM024521.1, from coordinate 42,713,232 downwards.
AAACTCACGGCACAAAATTATCACGCATTTAAGCTCAAAGCAAAACGCCGAAAACAAGAACTCCTTTTCTTGTTCACGTGGGTGGCTTCACTTGACATTGTGCGGCACGTAGGGTTTCAATAACAACTCACCGAAGGCAAGAAAAAACCTACGTAATCTCTTTGTTTTAATACATGTGCCTAGGTCAAAGTTTGACTTGGGCCCACCACGTTTTATCTTCTTTCTTCGACGTAGACGTCTATGTGAGTGTGCCCAAGGTCAAACTTTTGACCTTGGGCCCACCTCCTTTCGATTCTTCACGTGCATAGGGACGCTGCTGATAAAGGTAAAGCCTTCATTTTTCCTTTTATCTTTTATTTCTTCTCTACGTGTAGGGGGCTTCGGCAGCTTCAATCCAAAGGGGAAAATTCATTTTTTTTAATTATTTCCTCCTTTGTGCAACTTTAAGGAATCCAAGAAAATAAGGGCTTCTTCATCCAATTTGAAATCTACTCAGGAAATCTTTATCGACAAATTTGGTTTAACAAATCGTTATCCGAATTCAAACTCGAGACATTAATTTAACAATTCTCCACATTGACTCGATGTTTGAAACTAAGTTATAGTGCTTATCATCCATGTTGTTCTCCCAATTCCCCGACGGACGCTCACTCTCCACACACACTAGTATAGCTCAAGCAGAGCTTGAGCTTCACCAAAAGAACAAACTTAGTCATCATGTCTGCCGAGTTATCTGCTGTAGCAATTTTTTTAACAATAACATTACCCTTAGCTAAGACATCTCGGATGAAGTGGTACCTGATGTTGATATGCTTCGTTCGCTCATGATAAACTGGATTATACACCAAATATATCGCACATTGGTTATCACGGTGTATATCCACGCTTTTCTGTTCTAAACCAAAGTACGAGAGCAAACTTTGTAACCATATCGCCTCATTCGCTACAAATGTTAGTGCCATATACTCTGCCTCATTTGAAGACAAGGCAATGTGATCCTGTAAGGACGCTTTCCAACTAACTGCACCACCCACTAGCGTAAATACGTACCCTACTAAAGATCTGCAATCATCCAAGTCACCAGCATGATTCGAATTCACAAAACAAGTGGTCTCACTACCATTACTATCTCTCCGATACACTATACTAACGTCTGTTGTCCCCTTCAAATATCTGAAGATTCACTTCATAACTTCCCAATGAGCTTTACCAGGACGCTTCATATAGCGACTAACCACGCTCATAGATTGTGAAATATCAGGCTTAATGCATACCATAGCATACATAATACTATCAACGGCACTAGAATAAGGAACACGGGACATATGCTCCTCCTCTTCCTCAGTCTGCGGTGACAATTTATCTAAAAGTTTAAAGTTCTTCGCTAAATGTGTACTTACAGATTTTGCCGGCTGCATATTAAAACGTACAACAATCTTCTTAATATATTTCTTCTGAGATAGACGTAAAACTCCTGTAGTCTTATTACGCAAAATCTCCATACCTAAAATTTTCTTTACAGCACCTAAATCTTTCATCTCAAATTCAGCATTTAACCACCTCTTTAGCACATCAATATCAAACATATTCTTAACTGCTACAAGCATGTCATCAACGTAAATGCAGTTATCCATTTGACTTTTTGTGTAGTCTTGACTAACCATAAAAGTATCAAAATGTTTATACCACTGTCTATGAGACTGTTTCAACCCATATAAAGATTTCTTCAACAAGCAAACATGATCTTCCTTACCTGAAATAGCAAATGCCTCTGGTTGCCTCATGTAAATTCACTCCTCCAACTCACCGTGAAGAAATGTAATTTTCACATCTAGTTGTTCTAACTCGAGATCTTGCGAAGCAATTAAGACAAGTAAAACACGAATAGAAATATGTCTTACCATGGGAGAGAACATCTCACTGTAGTCAATTCCCTCACACTGTGTATATCTCTTCACTATAAGTCTCGCCTTATACCTCGCTGCCTCAACACCGGGAATGCCATCTTTCTATTTGAAGACCCATTTAATTCTAACAATCTTTTGGCTCTTGGGTACTTTGACTAGCTTCCATGTCTGATTTCGATAGAGTGATTCCATCTCTTCACTCATAGCCCTTAGCCACTATGACGACTCCGAACTAGCCATCGCCTCAGAGTAAGACAAAAGCTCATCTATCTCCACCTCATCACCTACAGTTAATATATAAGCAATATCTATATAACCATAATGTACCGGTGATTTAATTTGCCTTCTCTGTCTATATGCGGCTATAGTGTGCTGCGGCTTTGCTGATTGTTCACTATCACTAACTTTCGGAACTGCGGTTTCATCTGTAGTCTCAACTTTTGTTACCTTCGAGGTCTTCGGAGTCTCCACCTTAAGCTCCACCTCACTAATGACACCACGATCTGTCTTCTCTACTAGTTGTGTCTCAAAACTCCTCTGTTGAAGTATTGCAGTCTCTTCGAAGATTACATCTCTACTGATTAGAAAACCAGGTGATCTAAGATCGGTGCACCATAACCAGTAGCCTTTCACCCCATGTGCATAACCCAGAAATATGCACTTCTTCGCCCTCGGCTCAAGCTTACCATCACTCGCATGAGCATACGCAGGACATTCGAATATACGTAATTCGGAATAATCAATAGATTTCCCTAACCATACTTCTTCAAGAGTCTTCCACTCGATAGCAGACGGTGGAGATCGATTAACCAGGTAACATGCCATGTTCATTGCTTCGGCCCAAAATTCATTGCCAAGTCCTACATGCGAAAGCATGCATTGAGCTCGCTCAAGCAAAGTTTTGTTCTTCCATTCTACCACACCATTTTGCTATGGTGTTTCAAGTACTGTGCGGTGTCTTACAACATATCCTTTCTCGCAGAATTCGGTAAAATCTTTACCACAGAACTCCATGCCATTATCAATTCTTAGGCACTTGATTTGTTTATCTAACTGCTTTTCAATCAATGTCTTAAATTTCTTGAATCGATCGAACACATCATATTTGTGCTTTAGAAAGTATACCCATACATTTCTCGAATAATCGTCAATAAATATCAGCATATATTGGGCACCTCCTTTTGAAAGAACCGAAGACAGGCCCAGACGTCTGAATGAATATTCAACTGGTTATTTGGTCGAATGAATAGATGTAGTAAACTTAACTTGGTACTGCTTCCCAAATGCAGTGCTCACATAAGTCCAGCTTTCCTATCTTTTGGCCCTTCAACATCCCCTTTCACTCAGCATCGCCATACCTACCTTGCTCATATGCCCTAAACACATATGCCATAATTGAGTCAAGTTAGAGTCTGACCCACATGATGAAATTGCAGCAGTTCCGGTCACGGTTTCTTCCAGTAGATGATAGAGAGTATTCACTTTCTTCCCCTTCATCACTGTCATGGCACTTCGAGAGATCTTTAGTACTCCACCTTCAGCGATGTACCTATACCCGTTGTCATCGAGTGTCCCTAGAGAAATAAGATTTTTCTTGAGCTCCAGTACATGCCTCACATCTGTCAATGTGTGCACTATCCCCATCGTGCATCCGAATCCGAATTGTCCCTATCCCCACAGCCTTACACACTGCATTATAACCCAAAAGAACCCTACCACCATCTACAATTTGGTAAGTAGTAAACCAATTCTTATGAGGCGTCATATGATAAAAACACCCCGAATCTAGCACCCATTCGTCTCCTAACGAAATAGCAGTCACACATAAAACAATTTCTGCATCACCATTGCTCCCCTCAGCAACATTTGCCACACTGCTTGTGGCATTATACCTATTAGCTTTATTCCCCCGCTTTGGACAATCTCTCTTAATGTGCCCCTCCTCGTGACACTCAAGGCATTTCATGTGTCCTTTGGACTTTCTATGATGTGATTTTGATCTGCATTTATCTCTGCTGTTATTAGGCCCTCGATGTTGTTCTCTCCCCTGTATCGTCAGTGCTTGTGCTACTCCTTGCGCTAGACCGTCATCTTGCAACTTTCTCTGCCACTCCTTAAAGAATAAGGAGGACTTTACCTCTTCTGAGGTAATTGTAGTACGCCCCTGCAACAGTGAATCAGTAAAGTGCTCCCATGACTCTGGTAAAGAGACTAACAACATCATGCCATGTTCTTCATCATCAAGTATTTTATAGACGTTCTTCAAATCCAACATGAATTTATTAAATTCATCTAGGTGGGTCCTGATAGACGTACCTTCAGTATATCTAAATTGAAACATCTTCTTCAACATGTACAAGCGATTGTTCAAACCTTTCTTCACATAGAGTGCTTTAAGTTTTGCCCATAATGCTGCGGCATCCTTCTCCTCAGCAACCTCTATTAAAGCATCATCCGAGAAATTTAACAGGATTGTGCTCTTTGCTCTTTCCATTACCTCTACCCTCTCTGAGGCTTTCATTATAATTGGCAACTCATCTTCACCATCCAGTGCCTTGGCCAAATTTTGTGTTGTCAATAAAGCCCACATCTTGCTGCTCCATAACACAAAGTTGTTGCTCCCGTTAAATTTCTCAATTTCAGATTTCCTCTCAGACATAATTGCAATAACAGAATTTCCAGATAATAATCAGACAAGCAAAAGCTCTAAATCACAATCAAGAAATCCAATCTCAAGTTCCGATACCAATTGTTGGAATATAATACGAGAAAACGATGGAATCTTACAATTTACGTCAACGCAAAACATTAGAGAAATAAACAAAAAATAATAAGGACACTAGAAATTTACGTGGTTCGGTCCGAATATTGCTACCTACGTCTACGGGGAGAGCCAGCAGCAAATAATCCACTATAATCGAAGAATCAGAGTTTACAATCACTCACATGCTCAAGTGTTTCCCACACCTAGATATAACCTTAAACCCAAAGTGTTTATAAATAAATAATTCACTTGAGTATAAACTTACGACACAAAATTACCGCGTATTCAAGCTCAAAGCAAAATGCCGAAAACAAGAACTCATTTTCTTGATCGCATGGGTGGCTTCACTTGACGTTGTGCAGCACATAGGGTTTCAGCAGCAACTCACCGAAGGCAAGAAAAAACCTGCGTAATCTTTCTGTTTTAATACGTGTGCCCAGGTCAAAGTTTGACCTAGGCCCACCATGTTTTGTCTTCTTTCTTCGGCGTAGACGGCTGTGTGTGTGCCCAAGGTCAAACTTTTGACTTTGGGCCCACCTCCATTTGATTCTTCACATGCATAGGGACTCTGCTGATAAAGGTGAAACCTTTCTTTTTCCTTTTATCTTTTATTTCTTCTCTATGTGCAAGGGACTTCGGCAGCTTCACTCCAAAGGGGAAAATTCTTTTTTAATTATTTCCTCCTTTGTGCAGCTTTAAGGAATCCAAGAAAATAAGGGCTTCTTCATCCAATTTGAAATCTACTTGGGAAATCTTTATCGACAAATTCAGTTTAACAAATCGTTATCCGAATTTAAACTCGAGACATTAATTTAACAGTAGTAATATGGTACCTTCCTAATCTCTCTCCATTTATTGATGTTGGTCAAAATATTCAAAATAAAAACCAATTTAGTTAACCAAAAAGGTTGACAAAATGGACCAATGCCAAACGCTGAAAATATAAGGCCAATTGTTGTACCTATGTCACTCAATGGGGTGAGTATACCTATAAGGCTTCACGTGCCAATTAACTAGATAATCCGAAAAGACCAGCATCACGGCCTAGATGCAAGATGGCCAACCAATCCACAATTAAACCCAGCAAAGATTGTCAAAGAAGTTCGGCAACTATTGGGATTAGTCAAGGGTGTTAAGCATTCCTATTTATAGGAAACCATCTCTTAAATGGGTTGATAATTAGTCTTTTTCAAGAGGCTTCAAAACCCCTTATCTTGCCATTTTTACTGACGAAGATGAACAATTGACTATTGAACACATTAGTCGATTTATAGCCCAGTGTAGAGAAGTAGAGATGGATGAGTTTTTAAGACTCTTTATTTTTATTTTTTATGTGTCGAAAATTGCTTTCACTTGGTACATTAAGGGCATACATGATAACGTTTCTACTCCGGTAAACAATTTCTTTTCAGAAATAGTTCTTTTCTACTTCTACTCCTTGGAACAATTTCTGAGTAAAATAATACATTTGGTAACTATACAAAATTTATATTTTTGGAATAGAAAAAGAATAGAAATGCGTTTGTTACAATTGTATTTATTCGTTTTTTTTTTCTTGCTCATGAACTACCAAACGTTGACCGCCAACTGTCGCTCGCCGCTCACAGCCCACCGGCCATCACCGCCAACCTGTCACCAGCCGGTGGTTGCAAGCGACGATCCCGCAGCGGCAAGTGTCGGCACTGGCATCGGGTGGAGGCAACGGCGGTCGGTGGTGGCGGTCGTCGGCCTACAATGACAGCTGGTGGGGCTGTGAGTGGCCGTCATGCGACAGCGGGTGGCGACAATGGTTGGCGGTCTGGTGGCGGTGACAATGGTTGCTAGCAGTCGGGCAGCGGCGGCAACAGTCAACGACTAGCAGGTGGCCGACGGTGGCCACATCAAATAAGAAGAACAAAAGAAAAATAGAAAAGAAAAAATGGTTTATTTTTAGAAATTATTCAAAGGAACAAATAGTTACTTTTTTTTTTTAATTTCTTGTTTCTGTTTCAAATTTATTTCCCAGCTATTTTTCTATTCCGAAAAATAGAAAAATAAGTTGGCATTATCAAACGAATTTCTGTTCTTTTTTTGTTTCGGGGAACAAAATAATAAAAATCGGGAGAAACATAAACGTTATCATGCAAGCCCTAACTTGTCACCTAATTATGTTGAAAAGTAAGTCAAGATAGAAAGACAATTCTATTCTCAATATTATTAAACAATAGCTGAGGTATCAATTATTGATTCGACTAGACTATAATAATGAGCGGGTCGATCACTTTGTTATGCGATTCAAGAAAGCTAGATTTGGATGCCTTCTTTTACTCTCGAAAAAAATGCTCACGGATTTGACTTTTAATGGGTTGGAATTTAATCTTAAAGAAAGATTCAAAAGCCCAATATGTTGCTGATTTATTTCAATTAGCAACAAGAATATTTAAGTATGAGTAATTACTTAAAGACAGAATCAGATGACTAACTTTTGGTTATAACTATTTAATTATCTTATTTAATAGAAACAAGTGATCGATAAATCATTCAAATTTTAAATTGGGCATATGTTGAGACAAAAAAATGACCAAATTTTTGTTATATTCGACAAGTGATAGACTTAGTCCATAATATCAAAGTTTAGTGAATAGCTGAATTCATCGGAGAAAAAAAAAAACCATTGACAACTTGAAAAGTATTGCCAAGCTAATACGTAAGTGCTGGATAGTTATATTTATTACGGCTATTTTCTGTAACTTGTAGATAAGTATTGTTGTAACTTCTTATTATTTCAAATAGGATAAGGAAGTTATTTGTTTTGAAGATAGGACTAGAAAATTATCTTTTTAAATTTAATAACCATTTGTAACCGTGGATTATATGCTTTGAATAGTCACATTGTACCCTTTGTAAAATCTGATCATCAACACAAATAATGTTTCTTTCAATTTATCAATTTAACTATCTAGTTCCCATACTTACTTTCCTTTAGAGTAATCAGCACTAGTTCTTGTTTTGGTCACACTCAACACTTCTCGTCCGAATTGCCACACAAACCAATTCAAACAAAAATCGAAGATTCAATTTTTGTGAAAAATATTTCGTCGCATGAAGTTATTTCTAACGAAACAGCCGTACATATGCTTAATGAGGTTTGTAAGGTATTTCATAGGTAGTCTTAACAAAAGAGAGAGAAAGAAGCATGGGAATGGCAGGTCATATGGTCTTGTATATTATGTTATTGGCAGTCTCTGCCCTGCCAACTGCCAACGAAGGTGATAAATAATTGTTTCAGAGACCAAATAAAGTCTGCCATACCATAGCGCCCACAATGCAAATAATTTTTTTGGTCGAAACAATGAAGCGTGCATATAATATCTATTTATAGAATAGGATAGGGGAGTTATTTCTCTATTTGAATGTGTACGTGTCGTGAGGACATGAAGTCTTGGTCTTCCCACCGAAATTTTAATGCCTTCCCACGTAAACTTAGGGCCTTAATATCATTCATACTTAAACGGGAGAATTATATATATGAGCCTCTTAATGGTGATGAGAATGCAAACCAGAGTCCTAACTTGTTTAAAAGCAACTTGGCTGGCGAGAGTCCATTGACCTTGAGAGGAAGAAATATTTTTCTTGCCCTTGTACGTCCCTTCAAAAAGAACAAAATACAGCTTCTTATGTCGATGGGCCAATTATCTTGAAAGATAATTGTATTAAAATTTTTAAAATTTATGATCAAAATGTAGTTAAATTGTAAAATTTTCAAATAATGGAATCAAGTTCTAATACTTATCCAAAAAGTTGCAAGGAAGTAATGCCGTTAACTCCCGTCTACTATGAGTGATAGAACAGAATTTGCATGGCTTTTTCTTTTTTTTTCAATATCAAGGCACAATGAGTATTGAAGTGGCCACCCTTCCAACATGGAAGGGGGAGGTGAGGGGTTCAAATCCCCACCTTCTCAAGGGGGGATGGGGTGGGGACGCGTAAGTTTCGGGAGTGGGTTTCGACTCCCACGCCCTGCAAGAGGCAGGGCAAAAGTCTGAGAGTGAGTGTAGAGTAGGAATAGAGTAGGACTGACCAAAAAAAAAAAAAAGTATTGAAGTGATTTCAAGTGGATGCCACGTAAGAAAAACACTAAAAAAATAAAAGAAAAATTGAAAGCTTTAGAGAGTAATGGTGTGTTTGGTTTGGCTTACGTCAATAGTTTTCAGCCTCCAAAATCTCTTGGGGAAATGCCGAAGCATTTGGCAAGCATTTTAAAATAACTTTTGACTAAATGTTGGCATTAGGAATGTTGAAAGCCCAATGCCACTTAATGCTACTTCCGTCGAGCATTCTGAAGTAGCATTTGTGGAATGATGATTTTAGGATTAAAATTGTTATTTTCCCTTTCGAAACTACTCTTACCAATTCTTTAGTTTTCCAGTTTTGCCTCTCTTTGTAACGTTTCATCTTCTTCGCACAAGGGTGGCTAGCGAAAACATATTTGGCTAACGAAGGGCCAACGAGTGGCTAATGAAGGGCGAGCGAGTGGCCAACGAAGGGGCTGGCAAGGGTTGTGTGACCTAAGCTCACAACCTTGATCAAGGGTCTAGGTCTCTTGCGTCCCAGGCGGTGATCACGTGTGTCGCACGCCTTTAGGTAGCCAAAAATCCTATGATCTCAAGCGGCTTTTGTCTAGGTCTCACGCAACCCAGGTGGCAGTCACCTACATTTGGCACCACCTGAGTCATGTGACCCTCTTCGAGGGTCAACCGAGGTTGTGCGGCCTCAAGCGGCCTTTGCTTGGGTGTGCAACCTTCACAAGAGGTCGCCCGAGGTTAGGCAACCTCAGCTGATAGTCGCCAAAGCCAGAACTGCCTCACTGGTGACCGTAGCCCTTCGTCGGCTTTGGCAAAGGGCTTGAGTTTTTTTAATAAAAGAAAATATAAAAATATAGTCAAAGCCCATTATAAAAGTTTTTTTTTTTTTTTTTTGTTAAACACTAGTTGAACCCAAATTCCATTTGCAAAGAATTTTTGCCAAACATGATTTGCATTCTCTAAAAAGTTTTGGATTTCAGCATTTGCATTACACCCGAAAATCATTTACAAAGTTAAACCAAACTCGCCCTAAGAGACCATGGAGTAAGCGGTCAAGGAGGGCCATAAGCAATCCTTGTAGGCTTCATGGGGGGCAAGGGCGGGCAACCCTTGCCTGGCCCACCGCGTGAACAGCCCTTACGCAAATGGTAGCACCACCTCTTGGCACCTTCACATGAAATTGAACAACCATTTTTACGTACATAGAAGGTCTATCAAGCAATGGGAAAGTCTTACACCTATTTCGATTTTTTTGATTAAAACCTAAATCTGTTTTTTTTTTTTTCAAATTCAGTTATAAACCTTTTATAATTGTATTAGTTCAATCTATCCGGCTAAATTTGGCCAACCGACATTGACGTAGATGCCAATTGTCCGGCCAACGCTAACATTGCAATTTTTTAATAATATTTTATTTTTTCGATTTTTTATTAATTTTTTTCTTTCTTCTTCTTCTTCTAGCCAATCGTTGGACGAGCCAGAGGCTACGCCTGACGAGGTTGATCTCACCAGCCATTAACAAGGCCTCGCCGTGTCATGGGTGAGCTTGTCCTCACCATTGTTGGACCTTGCCCAACGCTGTAAGAACGAGGCTCGCCCTTGCCAAATTTAGGCGAGACCTCGCCCAGCATCACAATGGCAAGGGTGAGCTAACCTATAATGACGAGGTCGACCTCACTAGCCATAGCCTTTGGCTGGTCCGACAACCAACCAGAAGAAGAAGAAGAAAGAAAAAATAATAATAATAAAATATTATTAAAAATTTTGCCACGTCGCATCGGCCAATGCCGGCTAGCATCAACGTCAGCGGTTGGTTGGCCAAATTTAGTCAAATGGATTGAATTGACATAATTACAAAAGTTTAGGACTGAATTGACAAAAAAAAAGATTTATGATTGAATTAAAAAAATTATAATAAATTTAGGACTATTTTGATAATTTGCCGGCAAGTAATGCTATCATCTCACCACCAGGCGTGGGCGAAATGTAAGGATGAGGGTAAGTACATCTTCACCTAATCAAAACGACGGATGCCATCCTTGTGTGAATTTGGCAAGGCAGGTCGATCATCTCCGCTCCTATCCTGCCTACTCCCATTGCTCGCTCTCTCTTTCTCTCCATTTCTTTTACTTTCATGTCCTAAAAAAATTTAGAATTTTTAATTAAAATTGACAAAACTAGTGGAAGTACTTGATTGCATTTCCATGGTTTAATATTTTTTTGGCTTACAATAAGTTTTATAACTTAATTATATTATATTATCGTACGAAGAATTGATGATCTTTTACTAATTTAGGATTTTTAGTGCACTTATTATTTATTTTAATGTTCCGATCTATTGTTACTTTTGACAATTTTTTTTTTTTTTATATCAAAGTAAGTCTTCCTCTTTACCTCGCTAATGAGCAGGCGATCCAAGTCGTGATTAGAAGACTCGCTCATTAATTTCTTTGTGACTTACACCTGAAAGATTGGGCCTTCCAAAATGAAATCGCAAGCCTTCTAGTCATTTTATCACTTAACGCATAATAACAATCTGATTTATTCTGCACAGGCGAAGTCCTTCGAAAAGAATACTCCGACTGATGATAATTTGAGAATCGTTATACTTGCAAATCCTTTCACTGGTCTCGTCTATCTATTCAAAACTTGGAATTGTATAAACTTCTCCAAACATGTCAGTCCATATTGGAGGACAAAACTCAACCTTTTTTATTTATGATTCACTAAGTTCCTATCATTTTGTCATCTTAAAAGTCCATTAGGAGTTACATCTTGTTTGAACCTTTTTGACCACCTCTCAACTCTTGTCGATCAGCTAGGAGTCCATTCCATTCTTAAACCATCACCTACTAGAGATGTTGTACTGTATACTAAGTGTGATGATCAATTGGTGATTATTTCATTGTCTACGGATCCTTTCATTTAGCCTCCCAAATTTGGTACAAAACTTTGAGACGTGGTACCTACCCAACACATTTAAATTTCTCTCGTGCTTTCATGTGCTGGAACTAAAGTGATTCCGGCATTGAGGATCGAAAAATTTATTAACAATAAAGTAATGGAATGCCGGCCTTCTTTCACCAACATTCTTAGTTGTTGACAAATTTGGGTTGGTGGATACATGATTGTTGCAAATAGAAAAGGGGCCTCTCCATTTCTTCCCATGAAAGAGGCAGCTAAAAATGGACCCCCACCCTCTCCCCCATTCTACCAAATATCTTTGTTCTCTTTCTTTCTTGGTCCCTTCACCCTTCTATTTCAACAACCAGACATGCAATTATTTTCTGAATATGCTAAATAAAGAAGCATGGACATGAAAAAAAAATGCTTAAATTGGATTTAGTGGTTCCACCAAATGATGTTATGGCACCACTAACCCATAAATTAAATCCAGCTAGCCTTTCACATTTTGAATCCCAGTAAAAAAATTCTAATAAAGTCCTATACTTTTTTGGTACATGTGAACAAAAGAAAAAACAAAAAGGAACTTATGATCAAATAACCTGAAATTTCTAAAGGAAAAAAAAAAATTGACAAAAAGGGCGAAGAAGTTTGTTTCCCTCTTTCCTAAGGTTCCAAGCAAACCGGCTGAACTGCACTTCTTGAGACCCTACCATGCCCAAAAGAAAAGAATGTCCTCCTCACTCTGCTGCTGTTGCTGTTGCTGCAACCTTCTTGGTTTTGAGGACTAAAGTCATTAACTTCACTGAACCTGACCGCCTCCTCTCTCTTCTGCTTCAAAATCTCTTGGACTGCCAAAAATAACTGTCTATCAGCAGATGAGTCCATTGAGATTGACCTCCTAATTGGCTGAACCAGGAACTCATCGTCTCTCTCCCTAATGTCAATGAACTCATCGCCCATGCTCGTCATCTTGTGCAGCTTCCTTGCCCTCCCTTTCTTGGCCAATCCACTCTTTTCCAACTTCCCAAGTGATGGGCTAATGGCCCTAGTTGGTGATGATGATGACCCGGCAGATTGCGTTCTCTCATGCCCCGTCCACAGCCTCTGGTTCTGGCTCTGCCCCTCAGGACCTGCATCCTCTGGCCTTCCCAATTCAATCACCACAAAGTCCTCGTCCCCGCCAACTACAGTCGCCCCACCGTCATAGGGGCTCGTGTCCTCCGGGGTTGAGCTCGGCGCAATGATACGTTCAGGCCGGAGCAGGGGCGGCAGCAGCCCTGCCGCCGCTGCGCTAGAGACGCTTGTCCTACAGAGCGGGCAATTGGCATTGTTCTGAAGCCAAATGTCAATGCAATCGATGTGGAACACATGGCTGCAGTTTGGGATGATCTTGAGCTTCTCATTTTCTTGGAACTCATTCAAGCAGACCGCACACTCACAAAAGCTCCTCTCCCCAAAATCTCTGCTCTTGCATCCCCTGTTCCTGAATTGGAGTATCGGGATCGATCGGATAGCTGCGTCGTCAAGGCCTCGGGACTCCATCATTGCTGGAGAGAACACCAATAAGGAGTCTTCGGGGCGGCGGCCTCTCCGCGAGAGGGAGAACCGGCTGAGGAGATCGATCCGGTGCCAATTCAGGCAACACTTGACGGCGAATATGTAGTAGCTGACCAGCAAGAAGGCTGTGGCGATGATGCCTATGATGGCAATGGCCATGATTGGGAAGCCCGGGCCCGAGTTGTGCAGAGGAGTGTAAGCAGGCGAGGTGGTTGCCTCACTTGCAGCAGGAGGGACGGTCTCAGAGACATGGATCAGTGAGGCCTTGGTCACAAGATCCATGTCCCACACCAAAAGCAAGAAACCAAGAAAGTTTTCTTCGTTCGTGTGTGTGACAAGAACGATAACATCCACTCAATGATGACTCAAGAATGGGAAAGAAATCGAGGTACTGGAGGATTGAAGATGATATCAAGAGGGTCGAAGCAAATTCTTGATTTGGCCAAGATCTGCAGAGAGATTTGAGAAATCAAGATGTACACAGAGAGAGAGAGGGAGAGAGAGGCAAGAACATGGAGAAGAGAGAAGAAGGGAGCAAACCCAGGAGGGAATATAAATGAGGGAGAGTTGAAAAATCTGTCGAGGGAAGGGATGACCTGTTCTGTTTATTTCTTTAATCATTTTCAGTCTTTAATTACAGAGACAGAGACAGAGAGAGAGAAGGGGAGGGGGTAGAGAGAGTAGTAGCTGGTCGTTTCAGGTTTTCTCTCCACCACGAAATTATTTTCGTGGTAGTATCTCGATGATTGAAGTCTTAAATGATGCAATTGGGTAGTTAAAAGTGGTTTGTACCTTACAATATTATCAAAAAAAAAAAAAATTAATTGTGCATGCCCATTATTTTATTGGAGAAAATGCAGTATGTCCAAGCGTTCTGCAGACGGATGATGTCGAGATTTACGTACCTGTCGATCGACCTTAGTGGAGCCCAAGTACTTAGTCACTAATCTGTTTTGCAATCCGACATAATTGTCAGATTGCCACAGTTCTGCCTGATTGTTTACTACTGGCAACGAGGGGCAATACCAACTTAGTTATTTCTCGAAACTATTTATAATCAAATACCCATCAAAAAATGATTATCTTATAATTCGATAGATCATATTTGAATAATCTATTCTTGCAAACACATAAAATATCAGGCTAATCACCACGATATGAAAGATAGAAAATGTATGCAAGCGGAATTAAGAAAAAAATTAGATGAATAATTACCCATGAAATAAGCAAGACGGGTGATGGATTACACAAATAACTTTTATGGCTGAAGTTCTATATGAAGAGTTGCTCTAAGTTTCATTTTGAGCTTTTAGAAAGTAGATGGTATTTGAAAAATACAAGTGTATATCGATATTTTGGGTGGATTTTTAACTAGTCGACATGAAATTATTTGCAATTTGGGGAGACGGGCATTTAACAAAAGATTCCTCAGGCTCGTGTAATTATTATTTTTTCTTACACTGGTTGTGAATATAAATGTAATTTCTTTTTTCTTTTGAAATACCTTCATCTGAATTAATATGCTAGCAAGGATTTCAGATTTCAAGCATTCAACCATCTTACATTATTCATAGTACTACGTACGAGGCGACAATTCATTGACAGTGATTAATTCACGAAAAGGTGAAGATGCAAATGCATAGGAGCTAAATTTCAAAATAAAAATAATTGGTCAAAGCCTACACAACATCAGAGCATGGGTCAAAAACCTTGACTTTTCTGATGCAATGAATATGAAAATAAAATACTATATATAAAAGGATATAAAAAAAAAAGCTACTTTTCACAAATTCATCCAATCTCAATAATTATCGGTCGGTAAAGCTTATAAAGCCTTAAAAGCACATGATACCAACCGTGAGATTGATTGCCTTGGTTATGAACTGCATGATTAAAGTTCAAATTATGCACGACTGAGTTAGCATTCCCATTGACCACCTCCATCTCTTCCCTCTCGTGCAATTCAAAAAATTTCTTTTGGCCAATACAATGTGAATGCATTTTCTCTTAGAAAAAAGAAAAAAAAAAGTCTTAGCAGTATGTTATCTAATATAAACAAAAAGTTGCATGGCTGCATTTATCATCTTATAATTACCCAATAATGGTCCATAAATTGTATAACGTGAACATCACTACTCGTTATAGAATCCAAGTTGCAATAGAGAGAGAGAGAGACGGCTGGTCATAATTAGACTAAGACAGCCATTAAAGGAGACATCAGGAATCTTCACACTTTTAATCAAAATTACTAAAAGGTGCATTACAGAAAAGGAAAATATCAAATTGACTCGTCAAATGACCCATGATATCAGTGATTTCATATAACTCACTACTTCCTAAATCGGGAGAAATTATCCATTCTAAAATTATCATATGGATGTCAATTTAATTTTAAATTTTTAGATTTTGTCCGTCTAATCATAAACATTTGAAGAAATTTTCGATATAATCATTTTGATCAATTTTCACAGAAAACCATATACATGGTGGCGTGCTATGCAGATTTGCTAGTAATAACTAGATCGTCACGTCAGCGAGTTTTGTTGAAAATTGATAGAAATAACTTTATATTAGAATTTCATGTCAAGTTTATGATTAAATTGAAAAAATTGAAAAATTTAAGATTAAATTGATATCCGTACAATTAATTTAGAACTAATTGAATACTTTCTCCCCCTAAATTGTGATTATCACTATATTAAAAACCCTTTACCCAATCAAATAAGATGTCGTCAAAAGGACAACAAGATATATTCACTCATTTGGACACGATCTTTAGTGGGACCGACCAACAAAAAGAAGAGCGAGGAATTGTCAATAAGGGCAGCTAATGCACCAATGGTCAAATCCACATTGTTGGCTCCTAGCCTAAGATTAGAAAAACACAAGAAAAGAGTACCGACACCATCCATCTCCATTCCTTGCGCGTTGACAGAACCGAGAGAGCGAGAGAGAGAGAGAGAGAGAGAGAGAGAGAGGTTCCCTCCTTGGAGGCCCCTCGACCTTTGACTAGGGCAGTGAACACTTTCTAAAAGCTAGGGCTGCATTTTTCTTACCCAACTCAAGCATTGGCCTAATTTGTTCTCTCTCTCTCTCTCTTTCCTTCATTTTACTACTTGCCAAAGCTTTTTTTTTCTCAGGCTCTTGTTCACATCACACGCATTGCGGTAAGGAATCTATAGCCACAGCCCCATTTATTGTTGCTTGCTAGAGTAGCTTAGCCTGGGGGGCGGTGGTGAAAAAGGACATTTCTGCATAATTGAGGTACGTACCATGTTCCTACGGCTATAGCGTAGCCATTGAATTTATGTGCAACGACACACTTGCGTGATTCACTTTCATCAAAGAGGAAGCAGGATATGTGGGACGATGGCTTGGTGACGAGAGACTTTAATGGTACATGTTTCTTTCGGTGCAAGACCTCTATATTCGGAGGCCAAATTCCTTCAAAACGAGAAACCCTAATCCCGTAGCCTGCTAATCTATATTTAGGGTATTTGATTGTAAGATCTACTAGAATATGAAGCTACAAGCTCTAAATAATCGGATATCTCTAATTATAAGTCCTAATTCCCTAAAAAAAAAAAACACCAACTTTAGGTATAATTCCAATTCTACCCAGAACTTTTTTTATCTAAAAAAACCCCAAAACTTTAGGTATAATTCAAATTTGTCTCAAACTTTATTTTGTCTAAAGAAAAACTCGCAACTTTAGGTTAATTCTTAGATCTATCTCCATGAGTCATCTATCCACAAATTGGGGTTAGTTGTCCCTAAATTTTATATCCTAGAACGGTTTCATTTTAGAAATAATTTACATGTCAACTTACTGATTTGGATTTGTTATCGACGTGAAAATGCCATGTCAAATTAGGACTAGATTATGGGGTAGATTTGAGAATCGATTGAAAGTTGATTTTTTTTAGACAAAACAAAATTCGGCTCATATTTGGGATTGGAAGACAAAAAAAGGGTTGGAACTAATTAAGATTTGACCTAAAGTTAGAGAGGTTTTTTGGAGATAAAAAATAGTTTGGAGCGGAATCAAGACAAGACCTAATGTTGGGGGCTTAGTAGGGAATTAGGCCCTAATTATAAGTACTACGTCTATATTTTCCATCTTTGACGGGTACATGTCATCAGGATCTTTTAAGAAAAGTACAACCATTTAAATACATTGATAACTCCTGCGTTAGGATACAAATTGGAACCTTTATGTCTACGCGTATTCAGATGAAAGGAGCTTTTCCACCTGAATGGAGAAATTTCTATTTTTTTTTTTAAATTCGGAAAACTAAAGTACTCCCTCATGAACTTTCGGTTGTTTTTTAATTTCTGAATGGATGGCGTTAATTTGATCTTTTCTTTGGAGCCTTTTCACACCTTTTCTGATCTGACCGAAGCCGCCCACGCCTTGGTCCTCAAGTTTCTTTGACTTTGAACCTCATACAAAAACTACTGATTTTCAAATAGAGGGTCGTGCACATCATACGAGGAAGCGCACGAATGCCCACAAGGTGCTGAGCTCATTTCTAGCTTATTTCGACCGACTTAAGGATCGCTCCCTTTCAAATCGACGATCGTACAGGAGTCAAGATTGTGAATCAAGAAAGGTACAAGAGCCTGACGATTGGGTTCGAAACTACCGAGGAAATGAACTCATCGACGACGACACAGATCTTTCTGTGGAAACAGTAGCGAGTTTTTGATCGATAAATGTAAACGAACGACTCCGTTTGACTGGAAGGAGATAAATGGAAAGATCCAGCTCTTCAGGATTGTGTGTGCCCTATTCATTCTCGATCGGGTTAAGATATAAATTATTATCAATAATAATAAAAAATTATTAACACATTATTTCAAGTTATATAAGTGATTTTTTTAAATTATTTCTTTTTTACAAAATAAATAGAGCTTAACACTTGCCATTATTGATGCACATGATTGGCCCCTTCCTTTCACTGATCAATCAGCCATTGGTTTCATCTCATCACTATTGAATTGGTTTGATCCGTAACTTCTTTAGATTAGGCAATGAATACGGTCGCAATTTGAGTGCCAATAAGAATGAACCACCGGTCCCTATTCTCTTGCTGAAATTTTGAAATCATCCCTAAGTTTCACTTGATTCAAAATATCCCTTAACTTTTTGAAAACTTTTTCTTTTAGCCCTTCTATCAAAAAATTTTGTTAGGATGCGAATTTCAATAGACTCCAAAATACTTCTTTAAAAAAGTCAAACGTCACTTTCTATTCTTGGATTCACTTGTAGCGCCAAGAAGACATCACATCGATAACATAAGAAATAAAATTTAGAGGGAGAGAGTATAGAGGCACAACATTACCTCGATAACATTGGCCCGTAATTTTTTTTTTTCAATCTCTTAAAAAATATGGGAATTATTTGAACAGTTTAGAAGGTTTAGAGCTGAGGGTCACCAAATGAAAGTACATATACCGCCAAAGAAGATGGAAAGTACATGTAGTTTTATCTATTATTTTTTAATGGTTGCGTTTTTCAAAGAGCCCAAAAAAAAAAATAATAATAATTGTTGCGTTTTAAAGAATGCTCGTGCAAGGAGGCAACAGCTGTTAGGTTTCACTTGTTCCGCAGTTTTACTTGGGGAAGGAGTTTGAAGACAGGATCGAAGTCAGAAGCCTTTATATTAATGCATGGTCGTACCAAAATGTGTCAGTTTGACTCTCTGTCCAAATGCATACCAGCTAGTTAATTGCTTCATCTTTATTTTTCTTCTTCTTCTGCTTCACCGTTTACCGGTTTCTGTTGACTACATTCATATATCCCACCTATCGAGGTCTTTGCTCTCGTGCCCTTGGAGATTGTAAGAATAGAATTTATCAATCGATGATTATTCAAAGCCAAAATATTCATGTATGCTAAAGTGAGTGTATAGTCAATTGTTATAAAAATTTAAGGGATATGTTCATTTAAAGTCATAAAACATATCATAAAGTGTAATCGAGTTTTAAAATTTATCAAATTTGTGCAATTAAGTCTTTAAATTAATCCTGTCAATTTGATTAACGAAAAAAGCTGACATGTTATTTTTAAATTAATTTTATTTTCCACGTGGCTTTTTTATTATTTTTTTCAATTTTTTAAATTATATTTGAAAACTAAAAAGGAAAAGCAACCATTGCTTAATCAGAGCGAGGCCTCACTCACCCTAGGGGAGGGTCGACGACCCTCGCTAGGCCTATGCGAGACCTCGTGGGGCCTTGCTTGTTGCTGGCAAGGCTCGCCAAATCTAGGCAAAGGGGTGACAAGTGATGGTTGCTAGCTTCCTACGTGGGTCGGCATGCCCAAATCTAGGTGCCTAAGCCCGAGCCTGGCAAGGGTGGCTAGCTCTTGCTTAAGGCCAAGGAGGGTTCTCCCTAGTTGGCCAAGGGCTGGCCACCCTCACCCAAGGCCGACAATCGTTGCCAATTTGTCCGGCGATGGGTGGAGACGGCGAAAGCATCCATTGGCAACCCTGCCCTTTTTTTTTTTTTTTTTTAGAGTTTTGTTTTTTAAATAAATTTTAACTTTTCCTTTTCAATTTTTAAATCTATTTTTAACAATATTGAATTAAAAATAATAATAAAAACCACGTGAAAAATTAAAAATGCCACATGGAAAATAAAAATTAATTTAAAAACACAAGGTCAACATTTTTTGTTAGTCAAATTGACGGTGTTAACTTTAAGACTTAAATGCACAAATTTAGCAAATTTTAGGATTTGATTGAATTTTTTTTTATAATTTTTAGAATTTAATTGTACTTTCATTATAAGTTTTAGGACTTCTAATGAATATATCCTAAAAATTCAATTAGTCACACAATGACAACACAAAATTTTATATCTCAGCTCGCTCCCTACTAAATCGTAGGATGAACAAAGTGTTATAGTATGGGGATATGATAGTCGTAGATTGATCATGGAACAATTGATTCTCGTAATGCTCCAATTTTTTTTTTTTTTTTGACTTAATACTGTGTTTGTTGAGTACACAAAATGCAGCGCTCAAATAAACTTAGAGCCTCAAGTTTTATTTGTTAATGTCGACGCGACTGCTGAAGGCTTTCTTGAGCGGTCGGACAAATAGAAATGCAACGAGCAGGTCAATGACGAGTTCACGCAACATGTGATGAAATGACCAAAATTTTAATCTGAGTGGAGTTACGACGCTCCTAATATTAATTTAAAAAGCCCATTCCAAGCGCTCTACCATGGCCAAACGATCCCTCATTTGCAATTGCTTTGGCTCTCAAAAATTAATTAATTAGGAAAGTTTCGGAGCACCTTTCTATCTTATGCCTTTTACTGCTTTATTTTTATCCTTTTTGTTGTTTCCTCGTCATCTCTTTTCTGCAACTTTATTTTTTGGTATTTCAAGAATTGTTTAGAAATTCCTACGCTACGGGTTCTGTTATGTTTTATCACAATACTCAGTTTGCGTATTTTAAAGAATATAGAAAATCTAGAGATTGCTCTCTGCGTACGGACGTCTTGGAAGTGTATCTTGTGAGTTGAAATTCGTGATTTTCGTTTTCACTGCGTCATTTGTCGATAAATCATATATATTGCGCTCAAGAAATGCCCAGTTTCTTGAAGCCAAAAAAAAAAAAAAAAAAAAAAGCGAAATATCTGGCTAATAGAGGTGGTTTTCAAGTAGTTATTAGAATTGATTTAGGCTCGCGTTATTTTCACCCATTTATTAACTCTTGACACCCCAATTTGCATTGAAATGAATATATTATCTCTTACGAGTCCTACTGTTGATTTAAGAATATTTATAAACTTTTATTTGTTCTTTTCTTTTGTTTCAATTTTATTAGAGATGAAATTACTATGCTCCTAATAAACAACAATAATTGAGGTTAAATATGCAGCCCACTCTTGATTTAGGACTAATATTAGCCTTCTTTTTCTTTTTTCTTTTTTCCTTTTCTCTCTCATTTGAAATAAAATTTGTTTACTTCTCCAAAAAATAATTTATTTGGTAGATAGTTAACTTATTATTGTGTTTATGACCAAACAAACTAATTATTTTGTTAATTATTTGTATGTTTCTTTTTTTGTATTGGAAAAATATTATTAAAAAATAACTTAAGCACAAGTGAGGGGATAACCTTTGAGTAAATTGTATATAATGCATACATCAATCACAATATTTAATTTTTGAGTAAATTCTTATAAATTTGTACCAAAAATCGAAGTCGAAAAATTCGAAACATTCACAATCATGAAAATACTTTGGAGACATAAAATAAACAGATTGCAGATAAAACTAACATTTCTTTACTTCGATATATGATTAGTGCTTGCTTAGATTATAATAATGGAGATAATTTAAAAGAAGACAAATATGAAGGAAAAGTTGAAATATAATGAGTGTGGATGAAACAACTATGGTGAATAAAATTGTTTGGAAGGGATGTTGATAAGTTTTTCTTTAGTGAAATTGAAAAAAAGAAGAAGAAAAGGGTTAAAAATAATTTTTAATCAAGAATGGGACTCGCAAGAGACAATGTAGTCAATTTAATATGATAAAGGGTGTTAGGAGCTAATAAGGGGGTGGAAATAGCACGAGCCTTAATTTATCATTTGTTCGGATTCTTTGCAAAAATTACACAAAAAGTCCTAAATATTTTGTAATTTTGTTAATTTAGTCATAAACATTTTGCAATTATACCAATTCAATCCATTTGGCCAAATTTGATTGGTTGGCACTGAAATGGCCAATTTTTTGAAAATATTTTCTTTTTTTCGAACTTTTTATACATTTTATTAATTTTTTTCCTTTTTTTTTCTTCATTTTTTCTTCCTCTAAACGATCACTAGAGCTTGACGACCAGCTAAAGGCGAGGACTAGCGAGGCTTGACCTCACCAGCCAATGGCAAGGCTTACCCCTAAGGCCAAGCCAAATTTGACAAGGCTCGACCTATCTGGCGAGCTCAGCCTCATGGTGGCTTCCCAAGGCCAAGCCAGATCCAATGAGGCTTGACCTCGCCCAACTATGGCAAGGTCCAACCACGCCATATTGACGACGAGCTTGACCTTGCCATGGCTGGGTGAAGCTTGCCCTTGCTAGTGGTTAGTGGGGACAAGCGAATCTTGCCGGCCCTTGCCTCAACAACAAAGGTTAAAAGAAGAAGAAAGAAAGAAAAACAAAAACAAAATAAAAATGAAATATTACTAAGAATTTGGTCATGTTAGTGTCAATCGGCCAAATTTGATCGGATGAACTAAATCGACATAATTTCAAAAGGTTTCTGATTAAATTAGATAAAAAAAATATTTATAATTAAATTAGCAATTTGGATTAATAAAATTGCAAAAGGTTTAGAAATTTGGTAATTTTCCCGATTCTTTGTTTCTAATGTAAAACAAACGATAACATGAATGGAGAGCCCCTGCATTTAATTTGAAAATGGCGTAAATTCTTAAGTTGACTAGCTCTTTTTTTTTTTTTTTTTAATTCCCCTTTTTGGCCATAAGAATTGTCTAGATAATGGTATCAATCTACCAATAATGTACGCCACAAGATAGAGATGTCGTAGGACCAAGTCAATTGCTCGAAAGGTTATCGTTTCCCCATACAAAATCGAATTTTTTCCCGGATTTTTTAATTCCCGGCGGCACGTGCTTTCACGTGTTGTGCGTGCCGCCCATTTAAGAAAGTCGTCGTCCAAGTAAAACCAAATCTCTGGTCACTCAACACGGTCAATTCTTAATTGTATGAAGCGCAATTGCGTGAGTTATGCTGACGAATCATGTGGCCTTTTTTTCCCAATTATATAGTTAATTGTGCAGGCTAAGTGAGACCGTCCACTTGAGACGCTTCGTTATCTAATGCTGTTTTTAAATCCATCCGGACAAGATTCATGTGGTAGAGCTTAGTAAATAGTTTAGAAGCTAGATAGATGTCGATTAGTGACAACGGTTTGTTATGGTTCGAGTACTTTACATCTAACATGAAAGGAAATTTCAAAAGTGAGGATTCCAGAGAGCACACCTTCATAATAAATGCCACTATACAAAAGGTAATTTCTTGTCAATTTAAGTGGCATTTTGACCAAATACACGATCCCATGGTGCGGCAGATGGTCGCGGTATACGACCCGCATCCTGTGTTTGGGTTAAGGGAACTCTGGGAGGGGTGCGCAGAGCACTAAGATTAGGTGTGTATGTGTTACCATCTTATGATGAAGTCAGCTGATAGGATTAGAACGAGCGATGAGGGGTCCCTACATCCGTGCACGGTTGGTGAGCTTTGGCAGCACTAAGTCCAGCCGATGACATCAAGGACTGTGTGACTAACATCCCTTAAGCACACAACTCCTGCAAAGCTTACCTTTCAATCTCAAACCAGAAAAAGGGGAATCAAAGTGGGGCTCCCTATCTCCAATAATTCGATGCTTTTCAATCGATGATAACGGAATCCCATGTCACCTAGAAAAAGCATAAATCTGGTGGAATAAGTCAACCCATCACCAAGTTCTAACAACAGCATGGAATCCAATCACGATCTTTTATAATGAGAAAGATTAATCAAAGCTGTTAGGAGTAGATTCCATTAAGACAACCGTGCACTTGGGGTTCGAATCATGAGTGATGTAACGATTTCGCAGGCCATGACCTTCCAAGGCATGATGTAAGTGGCAACTCACCTCTATTCTCTTTTCTTTTTTTACCATTATTTTAAAAAGAAAAGGATATGATATCTTGTCGATGCAAATGACTTCCCTCAACAATGTTCCGTGAAGTGTGCCATCCATCTGTCGCCTCTAATCTTTCTTAGAGACGTCAAAAATACGAAATGAGTTTTCAACGGTTCCGACCGAACCAAAGACAGTAAATTAGGGTTATATTCCTAGCACGATTGGTAGAGACAGAATTGAAATACGAAATGATGGTTAATTCACATGATTAAAAATTTTGAGACAGGTCAGTTTATCTTTTTTGGTTTCCTTAAAACGTGTGCAGCGTATTAATCCTAAAGCCGGAATTGCTAATAATCACCAGTCAGCCATACGACGGCAAATTCGTTCCCAAGCCTTGTACACACTACCCATCACACTATGGGAGCTGAGGTTCGCGGGCCGACCATAAAATCCTGTTCAATAAGTGAAATGCATTAGCTGTCCGCTCTTAGGTTGAGCAATAAGGGTTGGAGAAGGGCAATTACTCATTCTCAAAACCCTATACTTGGGTCCGAAGTCCAGCTTCGTACGATGTATATGGGAATGTAAATTAAAAAAAAAAAAAAATGGGCTCCTAAGCAGCCTCATGAAATGTCAAACTGGTTGGTACTGGTGATGGGCGAACGAATGGGCCCTTGGACATCTCTCGTCATATTTTCTATTTCTTTATTCAATCGACCATCGGAAACAATCATTTAGCTTTAGAAGCAAGGGGCAAAAGAGGAAGAATGAAGAACAGAGGAGGCGTACACATGATCTATCTAATTTATACTAATGACATGGCAGGAAAGGTTATGCTGTCGATGAATTTTGTTTATATAATCAATCAGTTAGCCCTTGAGTGGAAGTTGCTGTCCTCGCATTTCCCCTTCAATTTGAAAGACATTACATCAACTTTGGGCCAGAATGAGATTTCATTATTTGAACACAAACGATCGCATTTTCAAGATTAAGTGGACCAAGAATGGAAAAAATACCAAAAAAGTCTAAAATATATTGTATTGATACCAATTTAATTTAAACATTTTAATTGTGCTGATTTCATTATAAGCATTTTTATATTTATACTAATTCAGTCTATCTGGCCAATTTAGATTGGAAATTACTAACGTTGATACTAGTCATCTTATGTGCCATGGTCGACACTATTGTGGATTTTTTTTTAAAATAATTTTTGAATTCTTTTCCCCTTTCCTTTTTGTCGGTGGCCAATCGTTGGCCACTAGCCATAGGCGAGGGTCGGCCTTGCCAAGCTACACCTAGGCAAGGCGAGCACTAGCGAGGTCCCCCTTGCCAGATGTGGGAAGGTAGACTGTCCAGGCTAGGGTGGCCTCATCAGGCCTCACCTGGGCATGGGCAAGTGTCGACAAGGGCTCTCCTCATTAGATTTGGCAAGGCCGACCCTTACCCAGGCTAAGGCAACTTCATCAAGCATCACCTAGGCAGGGGCGGGGCTTGGCGAGCCATCTCTATTGCCTACATCAATAGGCACACCTCATCACCGCTATCTTTGTGAATCTAAAGATGTACTTCAAGATGTCCATCCCAACTCTTGGCTCTTTGTCATCCCATCCCCAGTGACTTCTGCTGTTGGTTTTGGTTCCGCTCACTAGCCATCACCAAGGCCAACCCTCACCCAAGTGACACTTGATGAGGTTGCCTTAGCTTGAGTGAGGGTTGATCTTACCAGATTTGGTGAAGGGGGCCTTGTCGGCACTCATCTTTGTTTAAGTGTGCTCTAGTGAGGTTGACCCTCGCCTTTGGTTAGTAAGGGTGACCCTTGCCCAGGTGAGGCTAGCCCTCGCTGGCCATGGCTTGTGGTCGGTGATTGAGGACAGTCTACAAGCAAAAGGAAAAGGGAAATAAAGAAAAAGGTAAAAAAAGAAAAAAAAAATTCAAAAGAATTATAAAAAAGTTAACGTAAGCACCAACCGTTCTATATAAGACATATGGAGTCTAGTTAGCATTTTCCAGTCTAAATTGGAGTAATTAAAACATTTATGATTGATTTGTACCAATGTCATGATTTAGGAATTTTTTGAACTTTTCCTGACCAGGAACATCTTAGAAATATAGACATTAATTGTATATTAATATAATTAGAAATAAATTTGGGTGATGTCTATATTTGTAACTCGTCAATTAGAGGCACATGTGGATTATTAAGTAAGACATGAAATGCGATCAGGGGTGTGAAGGGAAAAGGGGAGGAAGTAGAAATTCCAAAGTAGAAGCTAGGGTGTCGTGATCTTAATCTAGTGGCCTAATGAGCCCCACCTTCGTTAGGGGGAAGTACGAATTAGGCAGGCGTTGATGGGTAATTTTCTCATTGGTCCCAAGTTCATCAATTTACGCCAACTCAGCCTCCATCATTTTATGTAAAGAAAGACTAGTATCATTGAGTGACCTTGGACAGGGACTTTTAACTCCTATACCTGACCTGATCCACTACCTGGGCAGAAGTACAAAATAACATAGCTTGGTGCGACCACATTTGGAGAACCATTTCTCACATATTGCGATGATTAAACCGTTGATTCAACTATGCTTTTATATGTTTTGTCGTATAGGGTCAAGTCCACCTCTATGGTATAGCTCTTCTATTACGAGGGTGTGCCCTCTCCCTCTCTTTTGCTTACTTGGCGTCGATTAGGTGTTATCGCCAATTCGACAGTCTAACATGGTTAGTAATAATAGGTGAAGTAGAGCTTATTCGCATATCTATAAAGTCAAAGAACTTGTAGCATAAAACACTTTAGGATTCAATTACACAGAATTTTCTAGTTTAAGGATCAAAAGTGACTTCTTTGTATCTCCATCGATCGATAATGCAAAACTTCTTTAATTTCAGCTCCATTTCTGAGTTTTTTTCAGGATTGATAGCTTACAGTTTCAGTTCCTACACTATTCTAGCATTAAAATAAATTACACTTCTAGGGAACAATCCACAAACATTTTTCCCAAGTTCGCCTCTTGAAAAGTCTAAAGGAAGTTCAAACCTTGGCATGCAAGTTCGCGACCAATTCCTAGGATCGTGACGGGCGCCATTTGTCGTCGGAAACTTGTCCTTCCTTCACGCGATGATGGCCCACGGCCTTCTCCTTCAAGATGTAAGGGGCAACATCCGTTTGACCCAAGATTCGTCCTACGACTTTCCACATCGTGGTCCTCCGTAGGCGAGGGCCTCCTGTCGGTAAAATTTGCCATTTATGACGTCACAAAAGGAGGGAAAGAATATAATCTTGAATTAGGCGAGCCCTTCCGTCAACATTCTTAAGTGGTGGGATTGACCGATTCCCCTCTTCCCATTACCTGAAAAGATCGATTTGATACGATCGGCGAGGGGAAAGTGCAGGGGCGAGAGCGGAACGTGAGAAAACAAGCATAAAAGACCGACCCTTTTTGACGATTTCGATCGGCACGATCCACAGAAGTTCGTCTCTAGAACGGTCAAAATGTTTTCACGGGAATAATACAAAATTCAAGCACGTGAGACATTGATCCCAACCGAAACCCACCAAAATTCAAGAACAAAAGAGAGAACCCATTAATTAATTTATGCAATTCATTTGATTCAACGCCAAAAAGAGACGGAATAATTCGGGGAGAGAGAGACAGAGAGAGAGAGAGAGAGGGCTTCTAAGCACTCGCAAAGCCATCGCCTTGACCAGCCCAGATACATTGCACAAGCACGCCCTGGTCCCTATCGAAGCTTCCCTAGCTTTAGCTGCTCCTGAGCACGTGCAAGCCATTCAAGAAGCTCAGAGATCCCGCCACGTGCGCGCCTTAGCCTCTTCGTTTGTGCCAAACCAGGCGTGGCTTTTCTGCGGATCCAAATATATAAATCCCCAAGACCCAATCCACTCCTCATTAGTATCTCCATGCAACAAGCAGCAAAGAAAGAACTTCACAGAGGCGGATAGAGAGAGAGAGAGAGAGATGGATGAGGAAGACTCCAAAGGGAAGGACACGTCGCAGCCGGAGGTCCGGTACCGGGGGGTGCGCCGGCGGCCGTGGGGGAAGTTCGCCGCGGAGATCCGCGACTCAGCCCGCCACGGGGCCCGCGTGTGGCTTGGAACGTTCAACACCGCCGAGGAGGCGGCGAGGGCCTACGACCGGGCTGCGTACAACATGAGGGGCCAAACGGCGGTCCTCAACTTCCCCCATGAGTACCCTTCGTCGGCCAACCCCTCTTCTTCAGCCGCCTCCTCTTCTTCCTCTTCGGCATGGAGGGCGGCCGAGGCAAGGCCAACGGGCGGCAGCGAGCGGGGGAGGCCAGTGTTCGAGTTCGAGTGCTACGACGACAAGCTGCTTGAGGAGCTTCTTGAGTACGAGGAGAAGAAGGGCAAGAAGTGAGGGAAGGGCGGGTACTGTTTCAAAATATGCTGTGCTGTTGAGACTTGTGAGATAAGTGTTGCATCCTTACTCTACAGGAAAATCTGCATAATTGGATGCGAAAGACAAAAACAATATCTTCTTGATTATATGTATCTACGTGTTGTTTTGTTTTGTTTCTTTTCCCTTCTTTTTCCTTCTCTTTTTGCCTTTTTGAGTCCAAAAGCTCACACATTCAATGCTTAGGTGTTATCTTCTAGAGAAGTAAGAACGCTTCGGCGAACTACTTTCATGTCACGTACCCAAGTTACTGTTGATCGCGAATGGCTTTTCAAGGCGTTTCTGAAGGTTTCTTTATCCTTCTTTTTTTTTTTTTTTGTATGTGCGTGTGTTTTTCTTTGATTTCTGGCCATCTTACGGCTATGTATGGTAATGCTCGTTTACAAAACCTCGTTTACAAATTGATGCGTACGATCGTGACGGACATATAAGTAAATTGATCGGGCCAAACGATTTACTAGAACCTGTCCAATCGGTAGTACAGCTATCGTTCTTTCCTGACATAATATGGGTTTACTCTTCTTTTTCTGTCGTCTCATTTTCATAAGTGACCGATCAAGGGAATATGCCAAAAAGAAGGAGGGTACGTGTTGGAAGCAATTTGGAAAGAGCTACAAAACATAGATAGCGAAAACATCTAATTGTAGCAAGTTTCTTGTTTTTTCGTTTTGTGGTTGTGCGCATCAATGAGAGAGTCCCTTCGTTCGTGAGTTCGATGTCATGAACGATGAAGGCATGTCTAGGGCGGTGAATGCCGTAACTAGACATGGTCCAGGACTATCACGTCGGACGCTATTTCGTCGCCGTGGAAATCGGAGTTGTTCGAAGGGTTTTGTTTGGATTGGAAATGATGTCTCAAGTGGCTGTGATTAGGTAATTTAGATCCTTCGTGTAATCCTTTGTCACACTCTCCAATGTCATCACCAATCGTTTTGCTAAAATCCAAATTTTGTTACTACTTTTCCACAATGCATCATGGGCTCAACCACCACAAATTAGGGGTGGTCAATTCCCAAATAGTTCGATTGCCACCCAGAAATTGGGAACCGAACCATTCGGTCCTAAAACCGAATGCCAACTCTCTCTCTCTCTCGCCCTCCTCCTCCTTTGTTCTTCGCTCATCAAGAGCATCACTTTCGTATGATTGCATTCCCACGGTCCCCTTGCTGCGAGCTCACTCGCCAACCCTTCCGTTTTGGCTCTCGATCTTAGCTCCATCTCTCCTGGAGTTAAAACTGTCTCTCTCTCTCTCTCTCTCTCTCTCTCTCTCTCTCTCTCTCTGAGTTAGGGGAAGAAGGAATGAAGGTAGCCTCGACGCCTTTAGTTAGGATGGAAGTGAACAAGTCCTCCTTATCAGAGCAGGGCAACAAGACGGATTCATCTAGCGAAGGTGAGAAAACCAACGTGGAGGAGGATGAGGAGGAGGAGGAGGCATGAACAAGAGGGATAAGGGTTTTGTTTCAGATTTGGGAGAAACTAAAGCAAATAGTGGTGCGAAAGTGCTATGAAGATATTAATGATTTCTCACATTTGTAAGAAATATAAAAATAAAACAATAGGTCCAATCTGGACAGTGGTTGCACACTTGGAATCGAAAACCATCAAAAACCGGCTAGTTTGGTCCAGTCTATGTGGTTCTTGATGCAAGCGGTTCCTTTTGCTCACTCCTACCACAGACATCTTCCAAGTTTAAGCCAAGCTTGAACTTTGCCATAAACGGGGACCTCGTCTAAATATTAACTCCATGTACCTTTAATTGCTCTATAAAGATTTTCTGACATAATCTATTATACCACAACTAAAGCAAAACCATTGTTGTTTTCACATTTGTCAAAAGATCGAACATATGACCTTGTCAAACTCAACAGTTACAGTAATGGTTGGCTCTATTGGCTCTACCTCGCTACAAGCACTATCGGTTATTGATTATTGCGCAAATACACACTACTTTAGAAGTTTCCAGTTGCAACTCCGCCTCACGCTTAACACCATCAAGATTTGTCTAAATACTACCATAATCACTCCAAAAAGTACTAGAGACTCATCAATGTAACTTTTCCATTGAATTAAATTCCAGGTACCATAATAGATAACTCCGCTTACCTTGTACATTTAGGAATATGCCTTTATTGTCCTTGCATCGAGCTTACTATCACTGACTCAAACATAACATGAGCAACCAAATTTTAAAAAAACAGCATAATCAGCAATGTTACCTGACCACATTTATTCGAGAGTCAGACATCCAATCACAGTTGATGAGAATCTATTCATTAGGTGGCTAGCCGTACTAAGTGTATCTCTCAGGAATCTCCCAGACATACTAGCACTATAGAACAATTTATAGGCTGTCTTTAGTAATGTTCAACTTATCAATTCTATAATTGATTGTGGTTTACAGGCACCGGTGCAATGTCTCACTATACCTTCATGCAAAATTCATTCCAAAGATCCAAAGCAAAACTCCATGTTATTGTTAGTTTGCATATATTTGATCATCGTACCAATCTCATTTTCAATTAAAACTCTTAACTACCTGATCTTGACAACAACTCTAAACCCATGCTTAAGCATAAACATCTAGGTTCTTCTCAAGTACCCATCCACAACTTTTAACATAAATGTGGCACTTTTCCTTGAAGAAAATTGTGACAGTTTGTGAACATCCAAGTAAATTAACTCTGCAAAATTTGTAGCTTCTTTAATTGTCGACTTGAACTACACTTTCGATTGTTTTCTTGAGTTACAGCACCCACATACATTCAATTTGTTAACCCCATAACCACACAATATATTTCTTTCACTTAGATCCTTTAGGCATGTCTCTCCAATGTGTCTCAAATACATATG
This sequence comes from Eucalyptus virginea, assembly GCA_014182375.1. Lineage (NCBI taxonomy): Eukaryota > Viridiplantae > Streptophyta > Magnoliopsida > Myrtales > Myrtaceae > Eucalyptus > Eucalyptus virginea. Next base: position 42,682,078 of record CM024521.1, on the reverse strand, counting down.
TCACAATTTAGACTTTGAACTAGATGCATTTGACATCTCCATGGCAAAATTCGTCCTTGTTTTAGTTTGAAGCTCATACAAGACACTGTGCTTGATTCCTCTCCTTATCACCAAGGCACCTTGAACAACCTTGTAACTCCACCTTTCAAGATATATTGACACCCAATTGAATCTATGTCACCGAAGGAAATTAGGTTCTTCTTTAATTTCGAAACATGCCTTACTTTAGCTAATGTCCTCATAATACCATAAAGTATTCTAATTTTAATATTGCAACACCCACAACATTACGTTCAATGTTGTTCCCCATCTATACTTACTACTATCCATGCATTTGTAAGGAACAAACCAATTCCTATTTTGAGTAGCGTAAAATAAACAAGCATAATCCATAATCCATCTGTCAAACATCAAATCCTTAGTGACATATGATACACAATCGGCACTATTCAAATTACAGTCAGTTACAATTGCAACATCATTTGTAGACTCAAATCTAATTTCCAAACTCTTATCATTCTCAACTTAACACAATCTCTTCTTAGATGCACTATCTTGCTATAACTCCAACAAATAACATTATCAGTCCTAGATTGATTTGGTCTAATCTAATTTGCACCATCTTGCTAATACAAATAGTAGTTTTTCCTTTACATTCACTTACTAAAGGAGCAGGTATAGGCTTATCAATTCTCTTCCGTAGATGTCTTCACTCATAATCAAATTGCGAACCCTCTCTTTCGTGACGTTCCTAAAGGTGAACCATCAAAAGGAAAGCTAATGAATTAATAAGCCAACGACTTAATGCGGACTCTTCCAAGCCCATACCAATCGCAGATGTTTTAATTTAATCAATTAAACATGCAAATTAATTCAATTAGGAGTCGCCATGAATTTATTATGGGTTAATTAGTAACCCAAGTAGCATGTGGGAAAACATCTTATTTCTGTGAACTAGAAATTCATGGATACTGGAACTTGGTTACGCAAGATTAATGAAATGCCCCTTTTGTACGTTTTCTCTTTATTTTCAAGAATACTTAGTAAGCAATCTTGGTAAGTTTCAATCCTAAGCCACTAACATGCAATAGGTGATCATGTGAGTGCACAATTAATAATGTAACGCTCAATAAATCAAAGCAAGAAATAATTGCTCAAAGGAATGAGAGAACGTCATTGTGCTACACGATCAAATGCATAACCCCATTATGTCCAAATGCATCAAGTGTTCTGCAAAGTCTTGTTTAACATGACCATGATTTAATTTAAATAATACGAATTTGTGAATTTTAATCTGAGCATGCATTAATGAACTCACATGAGATCTAAATGACAAGTAGGTTGTGCAACCTATATGCAATTCTAATGACATGAAAGTATGATTAATCGTGAAATGAACCCTACTGTTCAACAACATGTGAGACTATTTTTTGTGTTTTCATTTTAATAGATAAAAGACTAAACTCTAGGACAATTAACATGACCTAATGATGCAAAATTGATCTTTTTTATTATTTTCTTATAAGAATTAAACTGTATGCTATGCATGAGATGCAATTATTAATTTACATGATGTTATTTTTGATATATTGACAAAACATGCAACTTACTAAATGACGCACATTACGTGACTTGCATATTATGAGCCCCATTATTCCTATTCCTAAGCGCAATCTATATGATTTAAATGGCATTCTACTTTTATGAATTCTAAAATTAACATGCATTGCCCTAACTATGAGTTATGAATGTGCGTTGCATTCTAAGCATGCATGTGACATATTATATGTAATATTTACGTGGTGATTAATAAATCTCATGCTGCATTGGAATATGTCCTGTCCATAAATTTATCAATATGATTTAATGACATTATTTTTAAGCAAGCTAAGTTTATTTAATCAATCATGCACAAAGAACATACGCGATAAACCACATATCATGCATGAGAGAATATAAAGGTGACGATCAATTTAAATCATGAAGTAACACTAACACGAGAGAAGGGTAGAACCAAGGAGCCATATGGAAGACCCAGATCAGCTATTACAAGAAATTACCAGACCAAGGTTGCTTCGCTTTAACCATGGGGAAGACATTGCAATTACCAAGCGAAACAATATAGCCGAAACTTAATGTATCCAGAGAAGTGAGTGACCATAAATAATCAAGGCAAAAAACATGTTCCACGTGTGAAAGGGAAGCCTCAACATCCCAGCATGCAAATCTTAAAGTTAGCACAAAATTAGTCAAGAACAAATTGGTCTAGAAACCTCGATTTTAAAGTTTCAACATGCAAATCTCAACGTCGACTCCATTGAATTGAGGAATCAGACCACGAAAAAATTAATGCATGTAATTCAACTATTTTATGAGGAAAAGTGCCAAAAAAGTCCTAAACCTTTTGTCATTGTGCCGATTTAGTCCTAAACCTTTTTTTGGTGCCGATTCAGTCCTAAACCTTTTTAAGTTGTGCCGATTCAGTCCTTTCCGGCCAATTTGGCCGGATTTTGCTGACTGGACGCCGGCCGGCTGACGTGGACAACTTTTAATAATATTTTAATAATATTTTAATATTTTTAAAATTTTTAAAATTTTTATTTTTATTTTTATTTTTTTAAATTCCTCCAGCCCGGTCGCCGGACCTCGGCGACCGGCCGAGGCGACGGCCGGCGAGGTCGAGGTCGACCTCGCCGGCCACCTCGCCGGTGGCCGCGGGGCGGCCTCGCGCGGGCGGCGAGGCTCGCCCTCGCCGGATCTGGCGAGGGTCGAGCCTCGCCCATGGCCGGCGAGGCTCGACCTCGCCGGATCCGGCGAGGGCGAGCCTCGCCCTCCCCGCGCGAGGCCGCCCTCGAGGCCTAGCCGGCGAGGGCGAGCCCCGCCGCCTTGCCGGATCGGCGAGTGAGGGGGTTCGAGCGGGGCGAGAGAGTCGAGGGGTAGACCGCCGGCCACCGCGCACTGAGCCGCGGCCGTCGGCCTACGGCCACCCTGGTTTCAAGCGCCGAAGCTCCGGTAGGCCTCGGTCCTTTTTGTGCCTTGCGTTGGTCGGACCGGGCCGGATCTCGACCTCGCCGGTGGCCGCGGGGCGGGCGAGGCTCGCCCTCGCCGGATCCGGCGAGGTCGAGATCCGGCGAGGGCGAGCCTCGCCCATGGCCGCCCGATCCGGCGAGGCGGCCATGGGCGAGGCTCGACCTCGCCAGATCCGGCGAGGCGAGCCTCGCCCATGGCCGATCCGGCGAGGCGGCCATGGGCGAGGCTCGCCCTCGCCGGATCCGGCGAGGGCATGGCGGCGAGGCTCGACCTCGCCAGATCCGGCGAGGTCAGCCTCGCCCTCGCCGGCGGTCGCTTCTGGCCGGTCGCCGGACCTCGGCGACCGGCCGGAGGAAAAACACAAATAAAAAAATAAAAAATAAAAAATATTTAAAAAATATTTAAAAATAAAAAAAATATAAAAATATTATTAAAAACTGTCCACGTCGGCGCGGTCATGCCACGTCAGCCCGGTCGGCGTCCGTCAGCAAAATCCGGCCAAAATTGGCCGGAAAGGACTAAATTGGCACAACTTAAAAAGGTTTAGGACTGAATCGGCACAAAAAAAGGTTTAGGACTAAATCGCACAGCACAGTGCAAAAGTTTAGACTTTTTGGCACTTTTCCCCTATTTTATGTATTGAAATCTGGAGTTGATCGTAGTGAACAGAAAATAATTCAAGACAAATAGTGTATTTGTTTTATGGAAAACTCAATGATATAGGAAAATATTTTCGGTAAAATATTTTCCAAGGACATTTTCATTTGTTTGGTAATATATGATTAAAAATGTTTTTTTTTGTTGTTTGGATATTATTGAAAAATGCTTTTCTTTTTTTTTTTCTTATTAAAGAATGGAATTTTAGTTATTTTTAATTTTCTTTTTCCTTTTTTTCTCTTTTCTTTTCCTTTTTCTTTTATTTCCTTCCTTTTTGTCCCTTCCTCCACTGCCATTGGCCGACAACAACCACAGACAAGCTCTGCCTCATCCATATTGGGTGAACTAAGAGCTTGCTGGCCTTGGCCAAGCTCAGGCTCGCTTGGTTTTGGCTCGGGGCCGGCGAGCCACGACCTTGATGAAGCTCAGGTTTGTCTGGATCAGCTGAGCCTCGAGCTCACCGGCCCACGTATTGGCTGGTCACCGTCGACCAAGGAAGAAGGGGGAAGAAGGAGGAATAAAAGAAAAGAGAAAAGGAGAAAAAAGAAAAGGAAAGGAAAAAAAGAATAAAGAATAAATATTATAAAAAATTTAAACAAATTTAAAAATAATTAAAATTTTGATTTTTTAAAATTATTTTATAAGCATAAACTTTTCATTAACCATGAACGCTAGCACTAGGAAAACATTTAGGAAAAGATTTTCTAGTTCTTTCAAAAGAGAAATCATTCTAAGTTTAAATTTCGGTAGAAAAACATTTTGCATTGACTTGGAAAACATTTTCTATTAACTCATTTCCCTAAGTGAACCAAACGCTAGAAAATGAGGAACTTGCAAAACAAACACACCTGAAGTGTTACCTATTCTTCCAGCAGAACCATGGGTTTATGACGATGGCTTGAGTTCGTCCGGCAGCGACGATGGCGTTTAATGATTCAAAGATGATATTCGAGTGGCAGCCATCACACTACGACTTGGTAAGAGCAGCGACTTGGCTTGGAACCGCGAAAGGTGAGTACTTGGCACGGTGGGGAGCCGCTGGTTTCATCGAGGACTGCCAGGCTGCTGTAATTGTGCCCAGTTATTGCCTAACGGACGACTCTGTGAACAAAGATTGATGGTGGTGCGACTGGAATTCATAAAATGTTGCAGACAAGAAGACTGCGTGCGAACTTTGAGTATTCTTAAGAGGAGAACAATAGAAAGAGATCTTGACGAGTTATGCTTGAGAAACAAGCGCATGAGATGATGCGGAAGTGATAATGATGAGAATCTGTCTTCAATCTCTCAACTCTGAAATCAGTGGATGAAATTCTGCAATTGAGAATATTTCCTCCTCGTCTTCCTTTTTGCAAAGTGTGCCTCCGCCATTGTGCACCTTGTATTTTCGGTCAACTTCTTTTTTGAGTGTGGACGATTCCTCCCGTGTGGCTCTCTCTCTTCTTCTTTTCCAATGTGTGGATATATTCAGCCCCACCTCCTCTCTTTAAAAAGTGGGTGTCCTCTCTTGTACGATTACGGGGGGGCCGTGGACAAGAATCTCTGCTTTTGATATTTCAGCTTTCACCAGAATTTATCTTTTCTTGTGACCAAAGAATTTTTTTGTAATATAATAGCCCGGTTGCTTCTCAAGTTTAACCAAAAAAATCAATCTTTCCTAATTTGGTGCTCCATTCTCAATTCATATTATATTTTTGGCGACATTAAAAAATTAGCGACCCTGGCTTAGTCTCAAAAATTCAATCCGAGGCCTCTCCGCTCAAGTCTAGTTAGCATCAGCCCAATTAAAATGCAACTTATGTGGGCTTAATTGCCATAAATAAAAAATACACCGGGGAAGGCGTCGAGGGAATTTAGGGTGGGTCCCTTAACCCCCCGAAGGGGGGTTTGTGACGGGTAGCCCTATGGGCCAGTATATTTTTCGAGGCCCGGTTCCCGGCCTCTACTACCTTTTAACGTCATGCTTAGGACGTCTTCTTATATGCATGTGCAAATTAATAATATTATTGCTTATGGGTTGGGGTCAATCCCTATTTTTTCCATGTAATAAATAACTAAATGATTCACTATAATATAGGTGTCAACACCATTGAAAGTTAAGCTTGTTGACCCAATTGAATTACAAACAACAATAAAAGTAGTATTACTACTATTAGGCAATAAGGATAATAGAATCAAAACTCGTACCTTATTTTAGAAGTCAATATCAATTGAACTCAATTGACTAATGACTATATTGTATTTATCAATATGATTAGCAACTCATGTACATTCAGTCATCTTTAAGTTAAACAAATGTCCAATCAAGTAGACTTTGTTGATTGTAAAGAGCTTCTCATACATGTCCAATAGGGCCCACAATTGTCTTCTCTTTCACAATGTTAAACGCTATGAGCCAATGTTAATTGCATAACATCCAACACTTGTCTTTTCAGTAATTTCCAATCAGCTTATTTCATTATGCTATCTTCTTCCCATATAAGGATAAGTGTAAATTCTTCTAGTACAAATAATTCTTTATTTGTATCTTTCGAAAATCAAAATCCTTCCGTTTAAATTTGTCAATTTTCATTTTTTTTTGGTCGACATTGATTCGCATCAACTTAGCCAATTCTAGCTCGGATACCATTTATTATGGAAACAATCATTTGAATAATAAAATAAATAGGACAAGAAAGTAAGTTAGACGTTATATTTATGTGATTCAATCATAACGTACACCCATGGGAAAAGTAGCAAAGAATTTCACTATAAATCAAGCGATACAATGGATATTACAACCATACTCAAGTCACTCAAACACTCTTGATATATCACAGCCCTGAATTACACTTAATGACCTCACCCACTCATCAAATAGTCTTTCCAACTTGCAAAGAAATTACACAAAACCTTACCCACAAAATCTTCGCGGTTTCAAAAACTCAAGATGTAATTCACAAAGTAGTCACCTTCTAGATGCTTTTCACAAAGAAGACACATCATATATATACACAAGAGTAAGATCCAAAATACGAAATCTTATTTAAGAAATCTATTCCAGCTTGGAAACCATTCAACTAGGTATCAACCAAATATGAGGCTATCGATTTTGGAAGTTTTTAAAGCCTATCTCTGGAAGTTGGAAAGTTTTCTATTTTATATATTTCCTTTCTTGTAAGTGAATCTTCTAGAATATTCTCTTGTGTATATAAATAAATATCAAAAGTTATTGGAAATATACAACAGTTTATGTCTCAACATAGTATCAATAGCCATTTAGGGCTTAGGCCCCTTTCAACCTTAGCTTTTTTTCTTTCTCTTTTTTTGGAAGAAGAATACTAGGAGTGCCAAAAATTTCGTATGACACTCACTTAAGTGCTAAAACATTCTTTTCATTTACTTAAGTGCCATAAATTCGAAAAACCACTTACTTAAGTATCAATTCATATTTTCCCCATCAGAAAATTCAACGTGGACACCAATCATCCGATGTGACTTCGCCAACATGATGTGGACAAATTTTTTAATATTATTTTAATATTTTAAATAATTTATTAATATTTTTAGTTTTAGTTTTATTTTTATTTTTGGCTTTTTTTCTTTAGGGCCGATGAGGGTCATGGGCAACCTTTGCTAGACATTAAGCCCATGCCTAGATTGGGCGAGGGCCACCTCGCCCTTGGCCTCGCTAGCCATGGGCGATGCTGCCTAGAGCCGACATGTGATATCCTGAAATTCGACCAATTTCGAAATATATCAAATGATTATTTCATCAATGCACTAATAGTTAATTTACTTTAAACTAATCACTCATAAGTTAACTAATCTATTATGAGAGATCGTAAGGGATTATAACGTGAAAGACTAAAGAATTCAATCAAGGATAGATCGCTTGACCATAAGGATTGACAAGAAACAATACTTCACTAATACAAGTTAATTAGCGAATGGATATAAATCGATTTGACAGGAGTACATAGTTGGGTCACGGGTGGTTTCATACGATTAAGATACTCTCTACGAACGACAATAAACTAATGGTTACTCAATGTTAGTAACTGATTCCTTGCGATTACATGATAACTGATGGTTACTTATGATTTGAAAAGATATAAACATGGATCGAAAATTATTGACCACGGGTTAAACACGAGAGAACCCTTAAAAGCCACCCGACAGTTTAAGTCATACTAAAATCACATTTGATCAATTTTTAACCATGAAATCTAATTTGATTTCGGGGATCAAACTTTCGAGAATTCCAAGACCAACCTATTGGATGTCGCCTCATTTGTCCGTCAATTTGTCAGTAGGCTTAAAATTTCTAAATAAGAATTAGTAGCACGAAAATTGGAAACTGGAAAAAGGAGCAGTGCCAAGCAAAGGACTAATGGGCCTCACGCCTAGGGTGGATGGCCAAGAAGGCCCAATTTAGCTTGCCAAGCCCAATCTAAGCCCATTTCAAACAAATGGGCCTAAGGGCATGATTGGAAGTTTGAGTTAAAAAAATGTAAAATGACCATTTTGTCCCTTCTAGAAGATTTTTGGCATTTAAGAAAGAGATAAGAGGGAATAGGAAAGCATGGATGAGAAGAATTTGAGGAAGGTTAGTAGGGTTATTAGGATTTTTGCACAAAATCCTATCCAAATCTCTCTTTCTCTCTCTCCCCCCTTCTCTCTCTCTCTCTTTCCCCCCTCTTCCCCTTGGTTTGCCGAACACCCCTCCCCATTCTCTCTCACTCTTCTTCTTCTTCTTCTTCTTCTTCTTCTTCTTCATAGCCGCCCCCACCTTTGTCGCCCATTCACCATCATGCACCACCACCGCTTGTTGTTGCCGTCCATCGGTGCCATCATGCTGTCCCTCACCGCCGCAAGTCATCACCACCATCGCCGGGCCACTGAGTTGCCCTTAACCAAGCTTGGTCGTAAGTTCAAGCTCACTGAGCGCCGTCATTCGTGTTGCCGTTCATGCCATGAGCCCCATATTCTCATCGCCATTGTGCCATCGTTGCCATTAGCTCGTTGCCGCCTGAAAAACGTGAGTTAACTGCTAATCCTTGATAAGGGAGTTAATTGCGTTTAGGGGTAGGATTGGTTTATGGATCATGGTGGTTGGTGGTAGTTAATGATGGTTTTGTGTTAACTGCACTTATGGTTAGTTTAGATTTTGGTTAAGTGCAATTAGTTTAATTAATTGTAGTTAGCTTAATCATTTACAATTAGTCTTAATAAATTATAGTTAGAATAATCAATGACAATTAGTCTTAATTAATTGTAGCTACTATTAATTAATTACATTTAGTCTTAATTAATGACAGTTATTCACGTTTTGCTCTAATTAGTGACAATTAGTACAAATTAACAACAGATTAGTCGTTAAGTAGAATTTTATACTTGAATTATTGAATTAATTTATGGACAATTCTTATTGTTTGAGCTTGTTATGCCATGTAAATGATTGTCCAATTTATAAGCCTTAAGTACTATTTTTTTAAAAGTAACGTTTTACAAACATTTAAATGATATTTCCTTTACCAAAAAAAAAAAAACATTTAAATGATATTTCATGAGGTATCATGTTCAAAGGCCATGTTTTATGTGTCAATTGCGACAAGGAGGTTTTAAAATGAAAGTGCGCAAAATTTGACCAGTTGATTTTACATATGTGACCATGTACAATTATTTTATTGCAATTTTAAGTATAAAAATTGCCTAAGTTCGTTATTTGAACACAAACTTGTTACATTGGGTTAATTAATGGCAAATAAAATTGGTAAGAGTGTTGGCGTACTTGAGTAGTCACTTAATGGAACCCATCACCCGACAAGAGTTTGGGAACGATGCCCAATTTTAATTGAATGCTTGGCGGGGGTCCAGATGCCGATTTGCGATTGAGATCGGATTGATACTCCTTAAGGAATGCTGTTTATGGCAAGGGTTCTACACAATGCCGTACCTGATGGGGTAGGATGATGCTCAATCATGCTAGAAGACTGCCCACTCGTGTGTTAGCCATGGCCTGAGGGTTGTAATAATTAGAACATATGTGATTGCAATGTGCATAGATATATATATATATATGAGCAGTGTTCTGATTATTGTTGTGCTTAAATGAATTATTGTTGGCCCGTGTTAATTAAATATATACCCCAGGCCAGGTAAGGATATATAACATGAGACGAATTAACGTCCTAATTGAGGTATAGATTGATAACTTGCTGAGATTTTATCTCATCTGTCATTAAGGGCGTAGTGTGGAGAACCGTCATGTACAGTTGTGGTGGGCATGAGATGCGTTACTTTTTAGTTAGCCCTACTGTTAGTAAAGTTTCAGTTAACCTTGACCCTTGAAAGTTTTTAAGATGGTCGGTAGGAAGTGACTATACAAGGGCTTGTAATTATTAAACTTTCTAGGGTTAACAATGATTAAATAAAAGCTGTGTTTGCTTTTAGAAATGTTTGATGTTGTCGTCATACTATCCTTGCCTTGATGTTTGGCTGGGTGTATATATTAAATACTTTCGCTTGCATTTAATCGAAATATAAAAGAATGAGTCAGTGACTCGTCTTGGGATGTCACAATTAATCAATCGTTGAGGAATGTTCGTATGCTCGGGGATTTAGGGTGTAACATGGTGAGGGCATCGCGACCTCGCTGGCTAGGAGCAAAGCCACAAGGGCTCTCGCTAGTGTTTCACAAGGCTTTGATAGCTCACCTATTGCATTTGTGGCTGAGGCTAGGCGAGGGTTTTATGACTAGCGAAGGTGAGCGATTTTACTCTAATGTAACAGTCAAGTGAGTAAAAAAAAAAAACGTTTTGGCATCCAAGTGAGCTCTGTACGAAAGTTTTAGTACTCCTAGTGTTCCTCCTCCTCTTTGTTTATTTTCTACAAGGGTGGTCGACAAGGCCCTAAAGATAAATGCTGCCACCACCATCATATTACCGCCATTACAAGCTACTTCCTCTATTCAGATATGCTCACCACTTCCTTTCTTTCTGTCTCAAACTATCTAATTACTTGTTATGGAAAGCACAAGTTATCTCGTTTCTCAAGGGACATAACGTTTGTGGTCATGTCAATGGGACCAAACCATGTCCCTTTGGTGCAGCCCAAGTATCTCTCTGGCAATAACAAGACACTTCCATCATGAGTCCTCTAATTGCATTTCTCTTAGAATCAATTTTACCTCTCATTCTTGATAAACCAACTAGCAAAAGCCATTTGGGATGCTCTCAATACCTCTTTCTCTACATTTATCAAATAGTCACTTGAAACTCAACTTATTAATCACAACCGAGCTTGATTATGTTTTTAAGTGGTACTTAAAAAGCCACTGCTTAATTGTTCAGTCACAACAGGTCAACTTGTGATGGAACGTGTTGACAAGACCAACATTTATAAGCTATTCTATTGGAGAAGTAATTGGTGAGACCCTTGCCTAAAAGATAAAATTAAAATTGGCTCTTTTAACGGTTGGACCTCTACATGTAATGATATATTGCACTTGTTATGATGTATTCCCATTTTTCATAACAAGCCGTCACTTGTCATAACTCAATGGCCACTTATCAGCACTAACCAGATACGATAAAGTGGAGAACTATGTAAACAGCTATTTAAAAGCTGAGAAATAGGTTTGGAATTTATTTTCTCCTTACCTAATTTCTAATTTAAGTATTGGAGGCCCGTCCCGTTTGGGAACTCAGACACCCTAACATGTGCTTGTGGTTATAAGTTATTGACACTTGATTTTAGTTGATGCATCAAAAAAGTTTTAAAAAAAAAATCGAGATTTAAGTTTCCGATTGCAACAGAGCTCATTTCTTGGCCAAAAAGTGTTGTTTTTCATTCTTTCTTTTGCATTTTGGTTTTTAAGCAATTTCCAATTCATTTTCGAGAGAAACCTCAAAAATCAAAAGTTTGATGTTCAGGTTAACTTTTTGGTCAACCCTTTGACCGAAAGTCAACCCAGTCAAAAATTTACTTCTCACCCCAAAAATATGCCATTTAGCTTTAATTTCATTTTTTTTTTTTTTCAATAAGTTTTTCAAAAACCCAAGGATTTGATAGAAAAATCAGCCTTTTAGAAAAAGTTAACTAAATGGTTAACTTTTGGTTAAACTTTTGACCAAAAAATTGAAAAAATAAAAAAAAAAATTGCAAAACATTTTTATTTAGTGTCAATTTGATTTGTGTGTCAAAAATTTCACAAAATTTGATTAAGAATCTTGTTTTCAGTTTTTTTTTTTTTTTTTTTTTTCGGTTTTAGGCTCTAAATCGACAAAAAATGAAATTACTTTTGTTTTAATTATAATTAGGTATAATTCCTCTTACAATATTTGGTCTAGGGACTCTTCTAAATTCGCTCGTGCATTCAATCTCACGAATTGCCACATTGAAAGGCAAATTACCATTTTAAGCCCTAATTAAGGGGTCAAAATAGATTCTTCATGATTTACAAACGGACAATTATTTTCTACTCATTTTCTTAAGATAAGTCCAAATCTAAGGTTGATTTTTAGAAATTTGCATTAGAACTTCTTGATTTGAGGGATTTCACTCTTTTGGAAGTAAGAAAACAGAACCGTCAAGCTTCAATAAATAAATAAAAATTAAGTTGACCCATTCAAGATTAGGATTCAATTGTGTGAATCTATGTCCAATTTTAATATTAGACCTCGATTCATTTTTTGCCTAAGTTTTGGCACTTCAAATTCAAGGTCAATTTAAATTCATTAGGTAACCTTATACATAGGTAATTAGTTAAATAAATTTATTGCAACATTAATTGAATTCAATTTCAAATAATTTGTAATTTTTGCCATGAAATCACAAAATTTATCATTTTAGTCCTTAAGACTAGATTTCAAGTTAACATGGTTTGGGTCCATTGTTTTTCACACCCCCAATAAGTTAATAGATGGTCCATTAATTACATTTATGAAATTTGATTAGCTTAATTGAATTGAAATCAGACAATCTCTCCTCAAATCGTGCAAGTTTTCTCTTCAATTTGGTCCTTAAGGGACCAAATGTTATAAATTTTGAACCCACAAGGGCCACAAATGTGTGAACCAATTGGAACTGGCCAGAACTGATCAAGAATCGATTAGGAATCGGTCAAATTAGCGTGAACCAGTCTAACTGATCTAATAGGCCGCAGTGGGGTAGACAAATTCGACCCATTGCTAGTTGGTTCTAGACCTCCAGTGATTGGTTCTGGGATTCTCATTGTGCCAATTTCACTTCTATGTCCTCAATTTCTTATGATTTTGCAATTTGAACTCTAATTAGGCCCTTTAATGCATTTCTCATTTTTAACTCGAATTTTCGCAAATTGGACCAATTCGATCGATTGCCCGACACCTCCTAATAATGATTAGACCTTCAAAATTGTGTTTTAGCTATTAGATTATTATTTCAACTGTTAGATTGAATTAACAGCGGAGATTGATTGATTTTGGGGTAGTATAAATAAGATTTTTCCCTCCAAAATGAAAGGAGAGCTCATTTGTTTGCAATTTCTCTTTCTTTATAGATCTCTCTTTCCTCTCTCTCCTCTTTTCCCGTCACTTTTTGCTCCCTCTCTCTTCTCACGAACCAAGCCAGCTCACCACCGATTTAAGCTCACTCGGTTCACATCGGCGGCTCGCCGGCCTCCTATTATCCCCCACGACCACCTTCTACTCATTCTCAAGTCTTCCTTAGCCTTAAGGTGGTTGGACGGTGATCGAAACTAGTCCGATCACCCCCAACTTCCTTTCACGCGTCAAGTCGATCCATTTTATATCGACATCTTCCACCCCTTAATCTAGCGATTAGTAACAGTTCAATTACCGGTAGATCTGGTCCAATCTAATCCCCAAGGCATTCCCGACCTCTGTGGTTAATGCTTGGCTATCCAGTTCCGATGACTTCTTCTATCCATCGGTCTTGAAGACTGTCCAATTGAATTAGTTTTGCTTTGGAGACTAAGCCAATGACCAACTGTGATCTGGAAGTAGATCGGCCATTTCTGATTTGTCCCTAAGCTAGTCCTCAATCAAGTCTTGGTCGAGACCAACTGGATCGGTTATTAGATTTATTTCAGTGACATTCTTTCTCCATTAGCCCAAACCAAATTTCAACAAGTCTTGGACCGGTTTCTATTATAGCTTCAAACCGGCAGTCCAGCCGGTCCATAGGCGGCCCGAGACATCCCAATCCATCCGTTGGAGGTTAGATCGAAGTTTGATCAAGTTCCAGTGAGGTTAATTCATCCGATCACATCAAAAGCCGAGGAAATTGCACAAATGTTGATTTTCTAAGTTTGAATCAAATGAAGCAAGATTAGAGTTGCTAATCGAGGCTAGGATTTGCACTTAGGACTATATTAAATGCTTAAATCGGTTGTAATATGCTTGATCGATGATTTGCTGAGATTAAATGGAGGTTGAAGATGATTTGTGGTTGATTATGTTAATTTGGATGTAAATATGTAATTTTTGAATCCCTGTGACATGTTTACTGTTTTACCTAAAATGAGGCCTTAGATGGCCTCATTTTAACTCGAGACCTTTTAGATTTAGAAGATGCATTTCGAGACCTTCGATTTGATAAGTTGCATGGCCCAAATAACCAACATTTGAAGCCCAAAAAACACCTCACAATCTGCTCAATTCTGCAAATTTCTTAGTTCATTTTAGGTTATGTTCTTAGTCCACCTTAGCACTTTGCTATTTTTATGCTGATTTTTATGATCGATTTTTGATAGAGTTATTCTTCATGAAACTTGTTTTAAATTATCTTGAGAAAATCCTATATTTTTTCAATTTTTTTAGATAAGTTTTGTTAGGTCAAAACCACTTAAATCTCGGTGTATGTCAATCTACCCTACACTAATTTGAGGCACATTTAGGTAAAATTGAGCATATAGATGAGCTTGTTTAACCTTAGGATCCTCATGAAAAATGAAATAGATTATGTGTGCTTGCTATTGGTATGTAATTTACATGAGTTCATCGCCATTCATTATGTTAAATGCATGTGCAAATGCATATAGGTTTTGCTGCAATTATGATTGTTGAGTAATGTGCATTCGTTTTGTCATTTTCGTCATAATTTGTATGATTACAATTAGATTTTAAATTCTTAACAGAACATGCTTACCATCATTCATTTTGTATGTCAATTTTTTTGTTAAAGTCTTGCACGTTCTTAGATGACCGAGATTAAGAATGCTTAGAGGTCTTAATGTTGGAATAAAGTCTTATTGTATGCATGCTTACTCATGCTCGTTTGGGTCTTTTAAAGACCAAATCTCATGTCGGTGCCTTCCTGACTATTGAACTATGCATTACAAGTTTCAGATACATATACAATTCATCATGATTGAATGCCATTTTATACGTGAAAATCATGTCAAATTATGCTAGTTGCACTTAAAAATTTTCAAATATGACATTATAAGTCTTAATTCATATTGCATTAACATCGATTTGTATGACATTTTCACATGTCGACTTAGGGTTAGATGTTTACCCTAATCACTTGTTGCATCCAATTCTAGGTCATTTGTGATTTTCATGCAATTTTTACATTAGATGAATAATTTTAAGACTTAATAATGCATGTTTGTATTTTGGTTTTTAATGGCTGACGCACCACTTTCACAAATCTCGACCTCGGAGCATTAAGTTGATCTTGATTGAATTCGGACATTCTAGGGACTCATAAAGCAAGCACACCTAGATCTTTCAAATGCCATTGATTTCATGTAAATTGCTTGTTGTTAGGACCATTTCCCATTTTTCCTAAGTTAGGTTAGAATTCTAATTTATGATTATATTCGGAACCCTGTTTTTGCCATTGTTTAGACAGACCTTTGTCATTTTTCTATCGATTTTTTAGTAGGGATTTTTTAGTCAAACCCTTAATAAAGTTTGTTTGTTACCCTTTTGTCTATGTTGTGGTAAAATGTTATGATTTTTAGACTTCATTTGATAGGGTAAATCTTGGTTGTAATGACTTGATGTCCTGCTGATTTGGTAATTTCTTGACGCATTATTGCTTATTATTTGATTTTTTTTATAAAATCATACTTGGATCTTTTAGGGAAACTATTTTCATGATAGTCATTTGATATCATGTTATGCATGTTTTCCATAGTTAAGTCATCAATGGGTACCTCCTAATTTTGCCAATTTGCTATGCTTGATCTAAAAATTCCTATTATAGACTCTTTGTTGTGATTACGTAGCTATGCCTTTTAGGCTAGTTTGTGCATGGAATTAGAATATACCATCTTCATAAAAATTGTCTCAAATCCTTTGATCTTCATTTCAAATGGTTTTCAATGAATGGATTTTTCAAATCACATTGAAACCACTTTGGTACATGTGATGTTTCCTAAAAGTGAACATTTAGAAATTCTTTTCAATACTTGATTTGACTTGGGAAAAGTCGTGGTTTGGACCGTAATGTCTGCGATACTTGTAAGTACATTTATGCGAGCCCCGAGTTAGCCTTGGCAATTAAATAAGTTCTATAGTCTATATATTCTTTAGTCTAAAATGTCTTCAATTCTTTTTTGAACTTTGATTTGACATTGCAATAGTTATGATTTCATATTCATTTTTAAAATGTTCGCAATACTTGTGAGTGTATTTATGCAAGCTCTAGGCTAGCCTTGGCAATTAAATGCGTTTTATAATCAGGACATCATTTTATCTCGAAAACCTTATTGATAATTTCATATTCATTTTTGAAACATCACATCTACCCCCTTCATGTATATAGTCACATCATTCATTAGAAATACTGGTATTTGTCATTGACACATGCCTTTATAATAAGTGACCTACCAATGATTCACTCACTTGGTTGATTGATTGAGAAATATAGTCTAAAAAGGCCTATTTTTGCGTTTAATTCATGCCAATGCATGTGAATTTTTGATGTATATTAAGTGCAATGCATGATACCAAGGGAAAATCTTGAGAAGCCACTTAAAATACCATTTTAGAGACTTGCAGGCACTATTGACCATGCAAGAATACAAATGGTCAATAATGACTATAAGGTATAAAATGAATTGGGTAGGCATCTAGAGGGACCTACGCATGAATTGTAAAGGCCGACCTCAAGGCCAAAATTTGGTTGATTTTGAACTTTGCTTCATTTGATTAATTGATCATGGCTTTATGTCGTGCTTTCGATTGTTTTGACATAAATGATTGTTTCCTTCTATTATATGTACTTAACTATAATTCTTAGATTAAGCTTAGATTAGGATATCAAAGATAGAGATGACACAAAGATGGCGAAAGGTTAATGTCCATTCCAACCATAATCTTATATCATTTATCCCCGACATATGTATCGGGTTCTCCTTATTTGTATAAAAATCTGATGAGTTGTGGGTTCCTTTTTTTCCCATTCTTTCATTTTATTTCCTGTTTTATCTTTCTGAGGATTGCTTGATAGATTTACAACTTTCCTTAGTGGTTTACTTACCATTTCGTACTTTTAATTCAATTGAGTGCTTTCTTTTATCTTTATTAAGAATAGAATGACACAAGAATGACTATTCATGCATAATCGCCTAGTTTAGGATAAATGTCCTAAAAAGGTAAAAAGAAATGCATGAACATCTTAGATAACATGACACACTATTAAAGGACACTAATAGAAATATTAGCATAACCCAAGTCCCCGAACTCGGATATTCAATTGTGTAGGAATTGAGGGATAACTCCCGACATTTGATTGGATTTTCTAATCAGCCCATAAAATGAGGCTAGTGGTAACTCCTATCTTATTACTAGGTTGTCTTAAACAACTAGATTGTTTAATAATCCATCATGAGGGTATGAGCTTTTGAAAAAGGTTTGCGGTTGTGATCTAGCATGAACCAACAAAGATGAAGTGATGCCATCTTTAGTAGATATACATTTTGATAGGGCTATCATAATCGTAAAAATACCCTTAAATTCATCTTTACATCTGGTTTCCTTTCAACCTTAAAACCGTCGAACAAGACATGTTGCGATGTGAGGTACGATCACAACACTTTCCGTTGTCACAAGGGATACGGGCTTGGAAGAGCTCGTGATTGTGATCAAGTGAACTCACAATAGGTTTGTCCGGGAGGCAAGGTGATGATGCCTCTATGAATGAGAACTATGAAGGATCTTTTGTGGTTAAGCATCTCTAAATTCCACCATTTCCCCTCCTTTTTTCCCAAGGGCTAGGTGACAGAGAGATCGGGTCGCGACATAAGTTTGCTTAGAGGTGGATTAGACATATCCTTGAGAGTTCAAACCACTAAAATGAGTAGTATGAATAACTTTAAAAGGTGGTGAGCATTTTTGGGTGAATCTTATCTGTGAATATCATAACAAGGACTTGTTATTTATCTGATATGAGACTTGGATTCACATATTATGTGTCTACCACTAAGAGCAATTGGTGATAAGCAGTCCACATAGTGTCGGTTGTGACAAAGTTGTGGTGGTTGGGTGTATAAAAAGGGATATTGTGCTTTATGAAGATGGTGGTAGTGATCATAGTGAAAGAAAAGTTTAATGAAATTGGTAAAACCACTAAGCATTAGACACATGTCTATATCCAGAGGACTATATCCTAAATTGATGAGATGATTGAAAAAGCCTACAACCTATATTGATGGGTCGCGGCAAGTCAGCCAGTTGTGGAACATGTTGAGAAGGCCACCACTTATAAGTAATTTTATTCAAAGAGTGAATGGTAAGATCACTACCTTAAAGACTAAATACCCATCGACTCTGTGAACGGTTTGACTACTCCATGCCATGATATATCACATTTGTCATGATATATGGCCATTTGTCATAACGAGTGACACTTATCATAGCTCAATGACCACTTGTCAACATGTTAGAGTGAAAGAACTCTCTAAATAGCTATCTAGAAGTAGAGAAAAATAGGTTTTTGGAATCTTTAACCCTTATCTAAATAATAAAGATTGTATTTCCCTCCTTATTTTATGATTTGAGTAAGGGAGGAGCCAATCTATATAAGAGCTTAGACATTTCAACTCGTGTTCATGGTTGTATGTTTGCTTAGAGGTGGAATGCTAGACAAATCCTTGGAAATTTTTTTAATTGACGAAGATCTAAAATATATGCAAGCCCCTCATCACAATGCTCTTGTGATTTGCGTTTTAATAGCTAAGGGCGAGGTTAGATGCCTTTTGGTAGAAGATAGTCCCACGAATGTTCTTTATCTCAATGCTTTCAAAAATAAAGTTAACATTATGAAAAGTTGAGGTCATGTGAGATCCTGTTGTATGGGTTATCTCATGACATTATTAGGATGGAAGGATTAAGGCGCCATTTTGTCATTATTAGGGTAGGTCTAGGGCAAGTTCGCCCATGGACTAATTTCTTAGTGGTGGATGGCCAAATGACGTATGACATGACAAGGTCATTGTTTGACCCACACGAAGTGCTATTATGCCGTCACGACTAGAGGTGAGCGCGGTTATCAAAAAGGAGGTTTTGATTCCCAATTTCATTTTTTTTGGAATCGGCGGTTCCCAATTCGGTTCCCGATTCCTATAGGAACCAGAACCTAAAAGCCCTAATTTTATTTCAGTTTTTTTCTTCTCTCTCCCTGTCCCCAACTCCCCCATATGATTTTTTTCTTACTCTTCTTGTCCCCATCTCCGTATACACTGAAATCTCACTCTCTCCGATGACTTGACTCTTTCCTTTGGCTCTCTCCTCTCGACAATGACTTGACGTCACTATCGCCCCTCCTTGACGCTTGACGCCGTTTGCCCCCCTTGACAGCGCTTGACGCCCTTGACACCCCTCAATGCCACTCGTCGCCCTCGACATCACTCACCATCCTCGACGCCACTTGACGCCCCTTGATGCCCTTGACGCCGTTCACACCCCTCCTCCATCACTGTCTCATCACAAGTCCAATCTCTACGCCATCTTCTCATTTCTACTCTTTGGTCTTAGATTGGTATGGTTCAATGATTCGTTCATGAATTCTATCTTTATTCAATAGTTCATTGAGGTTATTGTAGAGAGTTCAATTAGGGAATCTTAACGCGTTGTCGGTATTCTGAATTGGAAATAGAGAAGGGTTTTTGGCTTATTGATGTTTGAGAAGAAGGAAAAGAATTAAGATGTTATGCAACTAGCTTCCATAAAATAAAATAAAATAAAATAAAAGTGGGTTTTTGGCTTATTGATGTCACTACCAAGTGGAGGATTGGTGCATACTGCTCATGATCTTTTTGAGTGTAATCATGTGTGCTCATTTATATGCTTTGCTTCCAAATGTATGTTCCAATTGCTAGTGTCAAAGGCTATGGCCATAATGCCTGCCTACCTTGGCTTTTCAAGAACTACTTTGTTCTTGCTTATAGTCCTACATACTCATTTGGGCTAAATCTTGGCAAAATAATGGGTTGAGCTTTTATCAATTGCCCTATCTCAATTTCATTTAGAGTTGTATTGGGCTGAATGATGGTCAGATTTATGATGAATAAATACAAGTACGTAATATTCCAAATTGGAATTTGCATATAATTCCAAATTGAAATACACGAGTAGTAGTTTGCTTTGCTATTTTATAAATGTTTGATTTTTATTTTGAAATTTCTAACTATATTTTATTATTGTTGTGTATGTATGAAGTTAACGTATCTAGATAACACGGTAATGAAGGTGGAGGTACGCAAGGAGATGACTTCGATCACGGAATTGGAATTGTCTAGTGATGAAAATGAAGAAGAGCCATCCCTTACCGTGAGGGCTGTAAACAAGGTACTCGGTTCTCATCTTTCTCCTCATGATAAGAAAGATACATTCAAATGCTAGAATCATTAGCAAGAATTAATGATAAGAATAGAAGAATATATCGAGTGAAGTGCATTTATTGTGGGTTTATGTTTAAGTGTCGTGTTGCTAACGGTACTTTTGCAATAAAGAAACACTTGACTACATGCAAAAAGTTTCCTCGCAATATAAATAAGAGGAAGAAATTCTTTACACCACGTAATGTAGACATGGCTAGCAAGGTAGAGGATTCTAGTACCAGTAGTGTCTTATCGACATAGTTATTTAATAAAAAATGTTGTAGGCAAATACTTGTTTGGTTTATCATAATTTAACAATATTTTTTTCTTGATCGAGCGTGTTGGATTTCGTAAATTTGTTAGTAAATTACAACCCCTCTTCAAATATTTATCACGTTTTACGATGGTAAAAAATTGCATGAAACTGTATTTTTGTGAAAGAACTTGTTTGAAAACTTATTTTGGAAAGATTAATTCTAGAATAACACTTATGACTAATACATAGAGTTCCATTCAAAACCTAAATTATTCATGTCTCACTACTCATTTTATTGATGAAAATTAGAAGTTACATAAAAAAATCATTAATGTTGTGATGATGCATAGGCATAGGGTCAGGAATATTAGGAAAATGATAGAGAAATGCATGCATAAATGGGATATAGAAAAAAAAATGTGTCCACAATTACCGTGAATAATACTAGTTTGAACGATGTTACAATTGGTTATTTGAGGGAAAAACTTCTTGTTTTTGCACAAGAGATACACGGCTCATATATTAAATTTGATTATGAGAGATGGCTTAACTCTGGTATGTGACTCTATTGCACGTATCCGAAATGTGATTACGTATATGAGAAGTTCTCTCACGAGAGATAAAACATTTCAATTTTACATTGAGAGGGAACAGATCACTCACAAGGGTTTAGTTATTTTTGATGTTACTACTAGATGGAACTCCACTTATCTCATGGTAGATACCGCCATAAAGTTCAGAAAAGTTTTGAAATAATGTAAGAAAATGATTTATCTTTTGAAAGTGAGTTTAATCATGAAATTCCTAAAGATAATGATTGGGAAAATGCTAATAGTCTTTAGGAATTTCTCAAAGTATATTATGATACCACCAATCGGATGTCGGGAAGTTCATATGTTACTTTAAATTATTATTTTAAGAAAAAAAAACTATTTTTTATAGATATTTGAAAGATGTGGCAGATGCCTTAGATCCTGAGCTTCAAGCTATGGGTAAGAAAATAAAAGAAAATTTTGATAAATATTATGAAAGCTTGGATAAAATGAATATGATGGTGTTGATTAAGGTTGTGTTAAATCCTAAAGCGAAGTTAAATTATGCGAGTTTCTTTTATGGACAAATTTATGATAATTAATAAAAAATTAAAAAGATGCATTATAATGTGAAGGACGCATTGAAACGTTTTATATGAATTTTATGAGCAATCTTCTCTTACTTCAAATGATCAAAATTTTGGTAGTCACAGTTTGAATGCAAGTAATGGTGGTTCCAATGCCAATGCGGGTGGTGATGGAAGTAAATAAGTATGATGCCAAAGCTTGGAAGAAAATATTTGTGCACTCAAAAGAAAATATTTTTGCACTCAAACGAATAAGGGTTTTGTTGATACCTAAATTTTAGCGACCCGTTTAGTCGTTCATCGCATTAAAAATCATGGGTT
This sequence comes from Eucalyptus virginea, assembly GCA_014182375.1. Lineage (NCBI taxonomy): Eukaryota > Viridiplantae > Streptophyta > Magnoliopsida > Myrtales > Myrtaceae > Eucalyptus > Eucalyptus virginea. The sequence continues at coordinate 42,659,875 of CM024521.1, read as the reverse complement.
AATTTTATCCCTGAAAAAAATATTAATTACATAGCATATAAATTTAGGTACATTTACTTTTAATTTGCATTTTTTGCATTTACTTATTGGATTAGTGGCGGATGAGTTCGAATTAGTAGTTTTGAGCTTTAACTTGGCAAGCCAGGCAAGCTCATGAAGAGTGCAAATTGGCCCACATTCATTTTTTTTAATTAATTATCTTGTGAAGAAATAAACATTTGATATGATATTACAGTGAATTTTTGAAATTTAAGAAAATCGCATTGCAATCTTATCTTTAGCAATAGGCGATAAAATCAGTGGAGAATATTTCAAGAGATAAAGAAAAAAAAATTGTGATCGGGAAGTTATGGGCAATCTTTGTGAGATGAAATATTTACAAAAAGATTACGTTTATTTTGCCTATAAAAGGTATGTACGGAGGTCGATTGAATGGGGGGCTTCTCTTCGTTCGAAGGAAAAAACACAAAAAAAAAGAGAGAATGAAAGGTTTTCCGTTGCTTTTCCGTTCGTGCCTTTGAGGAAAACCTGCTGAGGGAAAAGTCAGAAGAAGTGTGCAGAGAGAGACAGAGGGGGAGACGTGAAAGTGACGTGATAAAGGTAGAGGTGAGAGCAGAAAAGAAAAAAAAGAAAAAGAGGAAAAAGCAAAAAGATGAACAACTGTTCATTTTCCTCGTGAGTTCCCGTCCGGCGTCCCTGCTGCCCGCTTCCTCCGCGCCGCCGAGCTGCCGCTGCCGCTCCTGCGCCCCTCACCGCAACCATTCCACCGATCGTCCTAAGTCCCCTCCTGCTCGCTCGTTGCTGCCTGAGCGGCCGGCAGTCGAAACCCTCGCCGCACCATCGCGATTTCGCCCTCCGCCCGTCAGCCACCGTCGCGCTCACCCTCTGCAAGCCGCGACCCAGCAGATCCCGAGCTCGCTGCACCTCTGCTGCTGCTGCGCCCCTTGCCCACTGGTTCGCTCGCCGCAGATCCGCCAGCCACAAGATCCCTCGCCGCTGCCCCCGACGCCAGCAGGTCCCGAACTAGTCGCTGCTGTCTCCGCCTTTGCTCAACGCCGCTCCTCCTCCGCCTCGACGCCGCCCGGAGCCAAACTCCCTGCACAGCACCCCCTGTCTCGCCTGAACCGCGACCCGCTGTTTGTGTCGCCGGTCCGCCCGCTTCCGAGCAACGCTCGCGCCGGTGCTGTTTCGACCAGCGTCCCCGCTCGCTGCCCCGCGCCGGCGATCCGACGACCGCGACCGGTGACCGACGACCAGCCACCCTTAGGAGACCCACCACCACGCACAAGCCTTGCGTGTAAAGGAAAAAAAAAAAGAAAAAAAAAAAAAAAAAGGAAAATCAATTAGGTAGTTCATTTTATTTATTTTATTCTATATTTTCATGTTATTTTATTTATTTACTTTGTTTTTTAGTAGAATTATTCTTGAATGTATGGTTGGGATTTTGACATGAAATAGCCCCTCAAATTAGGAGTCCGATTTTCGCGTCTCGAAATCCGACTCACAATCTCTTGCAAAATCGACAATCCGATCTTACACTCGAAATCCGATTTATTTAAAAATTAAATGCGTGAGATATGGTTTACTAATTTATGGATATCAATCTAATCTTGTCTAATTTGCCGTCGTGTTAGTTGAATTAATTTTATTTTATGTTGAAAAAAATCCAAAAAATATTTGAGTTAGGATTATGTTGGTTTTAGAATATTTCTTGCTATCTTGTATATTTAGAATAGGGATTTTATCCTGAATTTAAAAAAAAAAAAAAAAAAAAGGATTCATTTGGGATGTTAGTTTTCTTTTAAATTTAAGTTTCATGTTTAATTAACCACCTGGAGGTTCGCTCAGGTGGTCACCTTTCCAACTTGGAAGTGGGAGGTGGGGGGTTCAAATTCCCACATTCTTAAGGAGGATTGGGGTGTTGACGATTTCATTTCAGGAATGGGTTTAAGGCAAAAGTCTGAGAATGAGTGTTCGAGTAGAATTAGAGTAGGACCGATAAAAAAAAAAGTTTCACGTTTAATTATGTGGCAATTTTAAATTTCGAATTTTATAAATAAAAAATAAAAAATTATCATGTAGAATTAAGGCATTCTTTGCACGTCATTGCATGTTAGGATTGCATATTATAGGTTTAGATAATTTCTCATAGATAGATTGCATGCTTTTGTTGGGAAAATAAAAAATACCCATGTCATATAGAATTAGATTCATGAAATGCATGTCATTTAGTGATTGTTGCTAAGTCCATTTAATCATATATTGCTTATCATTATAATTAAGTCATTAGATTAATTTAGATTGCACATTTAATTATTGCATTTCTTTTACTCATGCCATATAGCTTAGGATATAATGCTATGTCATATCATTTTACATTAGATTAGAGGCATGGCATTGCATATGGATTAGATTCTCATTAAATAAAGTGAAAACAAAAATTGAATAATTGCGTGTTAATTATAAATCATATCTAGGACTGTTGATGTGAATTTTGATCTAACAACCCAGATGCTTTTGTTGCTTTGAGGTAAATCTTACAATTTATTATTTGCTTTGTTGAGTGCTAAATTGGTGGTTTGCACACCCGCATGATCACCTCACATGTTAAGGAAGTGAATTAAAATTAATTCAAGTTGCCTACAAAACATTTTCTCAAATTAAAAAGAGAAAGGTACCGAAAGGGCATTAGAAATGTCTAATATAATCAAGTCTCTGTACCCAAAGTTTTTGGTTCGTAGGAGTAAAATAATTCTCCCATTATTTTATTTAGGTGTCTAATCGACCTATCGCAAACTGATTAGTGTCAACTCCCTTTTGCATGCTAGATATTGGAACCTAAGTCATGAATTGGTATGGGCTTGGGAGTATAGGCTTGGGAGAGCTTGAGCGAAGTTAGACTCAGTAGTTCATTAACCTAATTTTAGGTGGTACACCCAAAATTTAGGTTGCGATAGATTCTATGACAACAAATCTAAGTTTGAGAAGTATTTTCAAGAAAAAAATGAAAAAAATTCTTAATCTTGACCTTTAGATATGGTGAAAGACTATTAGCTCAAAATATAAAATTCTTTTTTTAATGGCTTGGGATACTTTGTCTATTATCATAACTACTATTGTTTCAGAGTCAACTATAGATTGGTTGAGAGCCGTTCGTGTGTTGATTAATATTGAAGAATGCACCGAGAATGTAGAAAAATTTGAGTTGGGTAAGTGATGTTTATATCTTTATATATTGTAATTCTTTTTCATATATCTAATAAGTGAATATTTTATTTAATCTCGTCTTTTTTTAGATATGGATTATCTTAATGAGGAGATTATCGTTGGTACATAAAGTTTATCATTTAAAGTGGAATGAATATATGGGATAATGTATCTAATACTTATTTTTACCAGTATCTCCCATTACACTTCCATCCGATGGCTTTAGTTCTCATATATAGGTTGATTATTTAGGTATATTTGTTAAGTTTCAAGTCAATAACATTTTGTCAATGACATTCGGTATGAATCCTTCTCAACATCGTGCTATGCTCTCATTGAGTGCAGCCAATTTGTTTGCTTAGATAGTGGTGCAATGAGCCGTCGCTTTAATTTTCCGCTTCCGAGACATTAATCTTTTATTCCCACCATATCATTCGTGCTTCAACTATAGTTGTCAACTAAACCCCCAAAGTAGCGAAGAACTCATTCTGCAGGTGGAGGCCCTTCCCTTAATAAATGCTGTTGTTTTCAATTTGGAGAGATGCGTCTCGACAAGCCTCAAGAGACCTTGTTCTTGGCTGATCAAACAGCTTAATTTTCTGACGCACCATAGCTCCACAATACTTTTAGTGACAGTATTGCATATGCGGACATGACTGCACCTACATCTAAGGCATATAGTTGCGTACCATCATCGGTTGGATGTTTCTGGTTCCATCAGCTGCACCAAATAATCCATGCTGCCTGTTTTCTCCACCATCCAATGGCGACACGCCACTATGTTGTATTCACTTTGAATATAGTGTATGTTGATCACCTGTTTTCCACTGTACATTGAGATGAATGAGCATAATTCCAAAATGTTGGTTGGCCAAACATGAATTTGAATTTTTGTGCTCTCTGCAACTTCAAGTCATTGACTATGGAAACCGCTGGACAATTCCTAAGTTAGATTTCCTTCCACACACTTTGTCCCGAGAAGATGTTGGATTACTTCTCTTATCTCTATCATTTAGAGCTGGTCTCCAGCTTCCTTTAGATTTAAGTGGCATTTAAGAGGATATTAGTCTTTGAAATTCTCATGGACTTCACTTGATTTCTTTAGCTTGTTACAGTATGATAGAGACTTTCAATTTTGAAGTTCATTATATCTTATACTTGAGTCCTTATTCCCAAATGGAGTGCTTTTGAATGTTATCGTTAACCCTATTTGTTTTCTTCTTTGGACCGATTGACAATCTGTGATGAACTCTGACAAAGGAACATCTTATGGCTATTGAAGATATCTACTTGTTGGAAGGTGCGAAACACAGTTGGTATCAGTTTATTGCTTCGACCTTAAACTTAATAAGGAAAACCTTTGTAGAGCATCTACAAAGGTTGCTTTATTAATTTACCCAATGAGTTGGTACAACATGATGGCACAGTGTTACTTATGTATGTAATATTCCCTCTGCTCTGAAAGAAGCTTCTCATTTATCGTTGTTTTTGTGCAAACAATAGCCTAGAAGGAAGCACAGGATGAAATCGAAATCCTCATGCATAGACTTTCAGACTTTGAGATTATAAAAAGCTTACATTGTAGTTTGACTTGAGAGCTTGTGTGAGGATAAAATGTAAAATAGGTGGAAAGAAAGGAAAATGCAAGGCGTGTATATTAGTTTGTCTGGATAAGTTGAGTGCTATCTTGCTGTTGCAAGTTGGGCTCAATTGTGTGACGAGGCTGCTGCTATTTAGACTTCGACGACGAGCAGCCCGCGTGTCGATGAGCCGTCATGGAAAAGAGTCTCGCATGTCGACAACGCCGTTGTTGTTCAGTTTTGTTCATTTTGTATTCTCTTTGATGAATGACAAACTTGTTTATTATTATTGCGTTCATTTCATTTTGTTTAACTAAAAAAAAAAAAAAAAACTTGTTGGACCCTGGAACTAATCCTAGAATTTGTAACAAGATAGGTTCTAGGTTCTAAGTTCCGACATATAGATTATATGTTCCAAAAAATAAGGAACTCGTACCCGAGGGGAGTTTTCAGGTTCTAGGCGAAACTTGGAATTACTCACACCTAACCACCACTTATCCCCTTTTAATGAAATTTGAAATGAATAATAGTGGAGGAGAGGTGCATGTGACTAAATCATGGCAATTAAGGAGAAAGCCGCGGATCATACTGCCACGGTAGGAATGAATGCCGGAGATCCGTTCGTCTATAATCATTCCACTCCAAGAAAGCTGGCGATGCAAGTTTGTTTGAGAGGCGACATCCCTAAAAGAAAAAAATAGATTGGGACAAACATACCATCGAACTTGCCTGCACAAATTATTAGTTTCTTGTAAGACAATGAAGATGTTTTGCGTGGGACCATCAATATGCTTTGCATTGATTCCTCGGTCGTGGCTTAGCCACTAGAAAAATTATCAATCTTAAACCAATTGTACATATAGTAATTAAGTCTTAAACTTTCAATTTTGCCAATCTAATCGCGAATCTTTACTCGAAATTTCAATAGAGTTATTTTGGTAAATTACTATTGAAAATCGCTGATGTGATGATTCATGTGTGAAGTCGTTTTGAGTAAAGTTGTCCCCATCACCATTCCACTAGAATGACTGACTATGGTTGCACTCCACATAAGCAATTTCCAACTGTCCTCTAAGGACGTCATTTTGAGTAAAGCTGTCCACATCATTGCACCGCATAGGACAACTAGCTATGACTAGATGCCACTTTCAATAATTTTTGCAAAATTTGCCGATTGCTACTAAAATCACGTGAAGATTTAGGATTACTTTGACAAAATTAACATATCTAGCACTGAAATAACATCCATACAATAAATCTGGAATTAATCGATAATTATCCCCTTATTGACTAAATGTCTTGCTAGAGAATAAACATATCGGATACGAGGAGTGATCATTTATATCGGAGATCTACAGGCTATTAAACAAGAAACTAATGATTTGTTGAAAGCAGGCTTTGTCTGGTAAGTTATTTACCCCGACAATGTGGCTCTAGTTAAGAAGTCCACATTTACTGTAGATTGATGCACTCGTACCAGAAATACCTCAAGCAAATTTTTGTCATAAAAGATCCAAATTAGTATATCCGTGCCACATTTACTCTAAACTAGTATATCTATGTCACATTTGCCCCAGAAAATCCTAGAATCACCATAATTTTGAGTAAATGTGAGCTTAGGGTAAATGTGATATGAGCTTACTAGTTTGTTACTTTTGATAACGCCAAAAAGTAATTCGTGTAAATAATGTATAGGTGTATTAATTTGGAGTTTTTTTGTAAAATTAGCACATTTTTTTTAATAAATATGTATAAAATGTTTCTGTGCACCACTCATTAATCTTTGGTAAATATTTCTTATTATGCCAATCAAATCTATAGTCAATATCTCAAAATGACAAAAAAAAAACTTATCAGCTTATTAACATAATTCGAAGACTAAGGTGCACTAAAGAGAGACAAAAACCAAGAAGCCATCATGGGGCAACGATAAGCCACTCTGGATGTTACCTTTCTAGCCAAAATCACGAAGAGAAAAACATGACGAACCTCGGAAAAGAGTAGGAAAAAGTCGTCTTAAGGCTCCATTCAATACGGTGCAAAAAAAAAAAGGCTCCATTCAATTAATTCAAAGCCCAGTTTTGGTCAGGGTCAGAAGAACATTGGGAGGAGTCCTCTCGCCAATTCCTAGCCACAAAAATTTCTGTGGCCAGAAATTCTGTCTCTCTGCCCCTTCCAATCTTTGTCGTCTTAGGCGTCCGTCGCGGGAGGTCAGCATCAATCTAATCGCATCAACAAGCCTAGCCATTTCGCAGCCATCGTCGGAATCTTTCCATTTTCAGCAGCCATTATAATCTCCCCATGAAATCCCTTTTACAAATTGTTCATGCTTTACTTGACAATTAGCTCATTATGAAGTAAAATTAGTTTATTCAATATTCTTGAAAAGTTAATTAATCCAGTATGAGTTTCTTCATCTTAACTCACCCCCGTTTCAAACACTGAAAATAAATGATTTCGCACTCGAGCTTAGAACATATAGACGTAAGTTATTGATTTGGAGTAAAGCAACAGATGAAAAGAATCTTCCAGGCCAGGGTCGATTGCTTTAACCCTAATACGAACATAATCTCGAATGATAAGGTTCTGATCACTTGGTGATTTTCAGATGATTGTGCGCTTACTTCTTTAGGGAATATATGGCTACTAATAATTAAGAAAAAGTTGGAAGAATATACATAAGTTTCCTTTTTCACAAAATCTCCATTACTGATGAACTGTTGTTTATCTTGAGATCGGAGGTCACGACCTCTCTCCCCAGAGATTTCGTGAACTTCAACCCTAAGATCTTTATTCAAGATTGCCGCATCTCTCACGCACGCGTGCAGTTACAGAGAGACACAGAGAGAGAGAGAGAAAGCGAGAGAGAGAGAGAGAGAGAGAGAGTGGACGACGATGGCAACAATGGCTCTCTTTTTCATAGACGTAGGCAGAGATGTAGAAGTCGCGCGATGGCGACCTTTTTCAGAGACGTTGGCATCACGTTTTGCACAATCACAGCTAAGTTAGTAACCTGCTTCGCGCAAAATAAGTGAAATTTAACCTAGAAAATTTAAGATGAATAACCTTGCAAAAGTTCAGCGATACAATTACATCTAAAATTATCGTTTTCGGGACAATGTTTCGGATATCACGTCAAAGTTTAAGGATTATTATACTTACACTCACCACTCCTCGATGTGAAAATAGTTTTTTTTTTTTTTTTTTTTAACCCTTGCCCAAAAAAGAAGCTCCAAGAATTATTATTGAGTACATGCCTCTCCAGCTGAAATAGTTTCGAATGTGCTCCGAGGAGGAGGCGACACAAGTCAGAAGTAGCTTTGGAGAGACATATTCTTTGATACACAATAATTTCATCCAAGTAACATATTCTTTCATATTATAGAGTAGTTAGTGATTCTAAGCAATGTTGATGGCCAAATAGTCTTTAGATGCTACAATCAATGGCTCAAGTTAGTCTTTGAACCTCCATTTTCTTGCGTCACGGTTCCCTTTCGGTCGCTCGGGAATAATTATTGATCTTTATCTGAAACAGAATGCATTGTATCGTTAGATATTCCCTTTGTCCAAGATCTTCAAAATCTACGGAATAAACTGTTTGGCCCAAAAGAAGTAAACAGCATTCTAGAACAGGAAAAAAAAAGTCAATAATTATATTAATAGTTTGTCAAAATTTCAAATACTTGAACAATTTTATTCTTTGATCTGGCAAAGCATGGCTTTACCAGATCACATTATTGGCACTCCGTCCAAAACTAATTTACTGGACGTAAATACTTAAATAATTTAAATTTTAGTAGTTCATAGCAAAACCCTGAGCACCCATTTTCTGCTCGGCAAACTGTGAAAGACCTTTCATGTAAATTAAGATGGATGGAAAAACAAGTGCATACAAAACTCAAAACGTGCACAATCGACCCTCATTTCTTCTTTCGCTGTTCTTCTTGCTCAAGAAGCTCCTCCAATATCCTGTCATCCACGTACTCGAACTCGAAAACCTCCTTCTCTTTCCCCCTCTCTTTCGTATTATGACCCGAAGATGACGACCCCGACGAGCCAGCCATTGAAGCCGCGATCCCAGGTGGGTATGGAGGGGACCCCATGACTTTCTGATAATACTCGTGAGGGAAATTCAGAATCGCCATGTGGCCTCTCATACCGAAAGCCGCCCTATCGTAAGCCCGGGCTGCTTCCTCCGCGGTGTCGAATGTCCCAAGCCACGAGCGTGCTCCGCTCCTATTCGGGTCTCGGATTTCCGCCGCGTACTTCCCCCACGGCCTCCTCCTCACTCCTCGGTACCGCACCTCCTCTTGATCCTTCTCTTGCTGCCTTTTCCCTCTGTTGTGATCGTCTTCCATTATGCGAAAGGTCTACAGACTCTGCAGAGCAAATTGAAATTCAGGGTTGGGAGGGAGATGATTATGTTTCGTCTGTGGGTGATATATATAGGTTTCAGAATTTGTCCGTGCTAAGCATATATCTCATGCGTGAGCCTCGACGGGTTTAATATTAAATTTAGTCCCGACCAACTTGCGTTTGACTAAGCTGGGCTTTCGGTAATAATCAAATGAAAATGAAGGGGGGGGGAGAGAGAGAGAGAGAGAGAGAGAAAGAGAGATGAGGACCCTGCTATACCGTCTTGCCCTTCTCGGCAGGTTCTTTCGGATGGCAAATTAAAAATTCGTTTGTTCGACCATTACTATGAAGAATATTATAATTCAAAGCGAAATTCTCGTGTTAACCCCATTTGAAGTTTACTGGGACGGAGGCATTTGAGCTCTGGGCTGGAATCCTTTTTTACCCTTTTCACTTTGTCTTTCGAGATTAGAAATCTCGAATCATATAGATCGTGTCGTCCGAATTCACACCTTTGGGTCTTGCTTTTTGACGTGGGTCGTGGGGTTATAACATATTCTAGCTAAATTATGAGCAACTAGAACACGGACAGAAGGTTCCTTCGCGTTTTTTCCGCTTCGGCTATCGTAATCCATATCACCATAAAGCAAGGCGAGGTCCCGCAATTATTATGAATCAGAATATTTTATCTGATGTTCTCTTTATATATATTGGATGGTCAAAAACAAAAAATACTGAAAAAAAAAAAGCGGGGTCCTAAACATAGGAAGAATTACCCAAAAAAGTAGAAAACTTTTTGCAGTTATGCAAATTCAATTCTAAACTTATTATTATTATTATTATTATTATTTGCCAATTGAGTTTTAAATCTTTTATAATTGTGTCGGTTTAGTCCTTCCGGCCAAAATTGACCGGCTAAGCGCCAACAACAAATTTTTAATAATATTTTATTTTTTGAATTATTTTATTAATTTTTAATCTTTTTTACGTTTTTTTCACTCTCTGTTTTTTTTTTTTTTTTCCCTCCCTCCCCCTCCCTCCTCCCCCTCTTCCCTGCTTCTTCCTTTGGCTCTAGCGACTAGCCAACCCTCATTGATCGCCGGATTGAGGCGGCTAGGTGAGCTCGTCGCGCTGTCGCTGAGCGTGGGCAAGCTCGCCCAGCCATTGGTAGGGCCAGCCCTTGCTGGATCTAGTGAAGGCTCGCCTTGCCAGACCTAGCGATGGCAAGGCCCCCCTCGTCGGATTTGACGAGGGCTTGCCTTGTCGTCGTTGGGTGAGGGGCGAGGACTCCCGCTGTTATTGGGCAAGGGGGAGCTCCCCCAACCACTAGTGGGGCGAGCCCTTGCTGGATCTGGCGATGGCTCATCTCACCAGCTCGAGCGACGGCAAGGCCCCCCTCGCCAGATCTGGTAAGGACTCACTTCACTATCGCTCAAGCTGGCCAAGCGAGCCCTCGCCAAATCCGGTGAGGACTTGCCCCATTAGTGGTTTGGCGAGCTACCCCTTGCCCAATGACGGCAAGGTGAGCCCTCACCGGATCCGACGAGGGCTTGCCTAGCGACGGTGAGGCAAACTCGCCTGCCCGTCTTAGTTTGGCGACTGGTGAGGGTTGGTTGGTTGTCGAAGCCAAAGGAAGAAGGAGGGAGGAGGGGGAGAAGGATGGAGGATGGAGGAAAAGAAAAAGAGAGAGAAAAAAGGTAAAAAAAGATTAACAAATTAATAAAATACTTCGAAAAAGTAAAATATTATTAAAAAATTTGTTGCCAATGTTGACCAATGACCACGTCAGCGTTGGTTGATCAATTTTGGCTGGAAGGACTGAATCGACACAATTGTAAAATATTTAGGACTCAATTGGCTAAAAAAATAAGTTTATGACTAAATTGACATAATTACAAAATGTTTAGGACTTTTTTGATAATTTTCCTCCTAAACATCAAACGGGGTCCCCTCGAGCTTTTGTGCGATCAGAGTTCCTGTTTCTAATGGCCCAACAGATCTTCCGAAAGTTACGTCCAGCAGGAAAGTGGTGTGATTTTGGCAGCATATCGACTAAAGTAACGTTATATATATTGTTGACCAGACAATAGATTGAAACCTCAAAAACGCAATGGGCTTCTTGTTCTCTGTCGAAGAAAATCCGTGCCATGCAAGCATGTACTTAGTGGAACAATCTTAAAAATATGTTGGGAAGATTCTACTACTTGGGCGATACGGTGAACTAAGACAACTCGGGGAAGGAACTTATGCTTTTCTTTACCACGTGGGTTTTGTCGGTGAATGTGTTAGGAAAGATATGATTTTTTTATTTTATTTTTTAATTTGGTCAGAAAAGAGAGATGGAACTTATTAGTTAAGCTTTTGAACTTGGATTGCGGGGGAATTGGGCCGAACGGCAGGCATACGCATCATGGAAAGATTTGTTACATACAAGTTCCAATGAAGTTATTATGAAATGGAAACTCTTACCTAGATGAATTCAGATATCAATATAAAAATTGTATATATTTCGGTGCTTAAATCTTTCTTGTGTAATGATATTTTCTTGCACCGTCGATGTACCAAACAGAAGTCCTTAACACCGTCCCCACTCTTGGCACCTCATATCTACCTGCATCGTCAATTTAAGAAATTAACAATCTGCACCCTGATTTAATTCTTTATTACAAGCTTCATCTGTCACCCATCCATGTTTGCTTTCTCAACCGCCCTCTCATCCGTGCTAAGGATGGAGAGGAGGAGCGGCCGCGATGGCTGGCAGAGGCAACAGAAGTGGCATGTGACCACGGTGGAAGAAGAGGGGACAAAGATTGGAGCAGAGGGGAGAGCTAGGTTAAGGGGAGGGCGTGGGGGTTGGGTATGCACAAAGGCAAATGGGTCTTTTTCGTTGGAGTTTTTGTTTTTTGTTCCGGGTACAAATGGTAGAACTTGAAGGATAACGAGGCAAGTTGATTTGACTGCAAAAAGTTGGGAACGCTTTTGCAATTATTCCTGTTCAATTCAACCAGGTGTATTGACTGCGTCGGCGCACCCATATTTGAATTTGTAGTTCACGTGAGAAAGAGAAAATGATTTCATGGTTTACTCCTAGAATTGGCGCAAACTTTAAGGTTCTAGATTCATGTTCATAAAAAGCAATAGCTAGATTAACTGCTTTTTGGCATTCAATTTGGTCGGATATTTATGGGAAGAGAACTGAAACTCTATTGTTTTTTTTTTCTTGGTCGGTTACTAAAACTCTATCGTTGACGCTTGTGTGTCAGCACGTGGGTGCTTGCCTTTTTTTCGATGACCGATTGTATGCAAATTAATAGAATAGAAAAGACAACTGAATTGAATTACGTGAATCGATAGGTGTAAGTTATATTTTTGGGAAGAGCAATAGAAAATTTCACTATAAAAAATATTAAAAAATTATATTACAAACCACATTAAAATTACTCATATATTGCGGACGTTTTCCAGCCTTGATAATAGAGTACCCATCAACCATCCAGTGTTTGTCTTGCAATCTCCCAAAAAAAAAAAAAATTACTAGAACTCTTCTTTCAACAGTTGGTTTAAAATGTGTGTATACTTAGTCAATTTCTACGATTGAACTGGTCATTGCAAGTATGGATGTGCATTGGTCCCAATCCAATTCTAGAACTGAACCTAATTGGACTAGACTAGCTGATCTAGGTGCTTCCCGTAGGAATTGGTCTACTTCCCAATTTCATAAATTTGGAACTAGAAATAACTGTTTAATTCTCGGTTCCTTATGTGGAACCAAATTGTCATAATCTAACCTGCATGCTTGTTTTACTATTCTTATTTATATAATTTTTTTCTTCCAGACTCTAGTAAAGCAGTTTTACTCGTTTGAATAGAAAAACCCTAAATTGAACAAAGCATCACTCTCTCACTTCCCTCTCTCGCTCTCAGCTCTTAGCTCTTAGACTCTCTCATGGACCCTCCAGCACTTGGTTTTCTCACTCTCGCCTCTCAAGTCCCTCCGTCTGTTTGTAGCTCGTGTCTCAGTCTCCGTCATTCCTCTCACACTTGGAGCGTGGCAAGACAAGTCTAGGGAGTGCCGGACCGAGCAGAAGCACGACAAAATTTCAAAGCACTTCACCTGTCGGTAACCTAAGCAAGCATTTACGATATTAATTTAGAGTTCTTAGTCGAGATATCCGTGTCAAGTTCATATTTTGTGATTTTGAGAATGATCTCACCTTGTATGGTGGATAATAGCTCGCTGTTGTTTCTTTGTTATGTTAATTACTTGAATTGAGATTTCTTTTATTGAACACTGTAATTGATTTTGTGATTTGATTGTCAAATGATATAATATCTGCGATTTGGTTGTCTGCTTTGTATCAGAGCAAAATTCTCAAAGTTTATTGTCGTCTTTGTATCTATATACGTGTGGATGTCCTATCGTGCACAGGTAAAGATATAGAAAAACCAGGAAAAAAAAAATAGTGTGGTTCCCAATTCCACAAAAAGAATCGACCTAGTACAGTTCAGTTTCCAATTCCAAAGTGAAAACTAATCAATTCTGAAATTGATCGCCCTAATTATGTATCAGTGGTGTGCATCCTGTCTTGAGATTTTGACTTTTCTACTAGAGCGTTGAATGCTACTTCTTCTGTTGTGATGATGCCTAGCGTGTCTGAGAATATTACTCCCGATGCTGAAATTCCCATACCTATGTATTTTCCCACATTTGCTTCTATCTTGTCAAAAACTCGAGGGAAGGGAGGAGAGAGAGCGAGCGAGTGAGTTAGCATTTGGTTCCAGGACCGGATGATCCAATCGTCGATTGTGCATGTACTTCGAAACTACTAACATTAGCTCTTGCTTTTTACTTAGATAAGGATTTTTTTTTCTTGAAGAATTTGTGAGTGCGAACAGCATTTTTTTTATGAGCATATGGAAACATTTAATACGTACATACTAATAGAATGTACATAAGTCCAAATAGACTTTGTTAATCCATCTACAAGTCTAATATATGATCTAGGAACTTAAATCAACAGACGCTTAGGTAAGGTCTTAATATTTAATGAAAGAACGTATAGTCCAACAATATGAATGCCAGCAAGGGAATATCGGAAGGTGGAAAAAAGACAACGAGGGCATATTAGTCATTTATGATGGTTCTAATAATTTTTTTTTTTGGTCAGAAAATGGTTCTAATAGTTAAAGCCATGAAAGAAGCAATTAAGGGTTACAAAAGAGGCCTGGGAAAATTACAAATTTAGTCCTATATTTATTGTATAGATGTTAATTTGGTCTTGAACTTTTTAAGTTTGGCAAAGTATTCTTAAATCATTACATAAAATTTCAAGGAAAACGGTACAAAAAGTCCTAAACTTATTAAGTTTTTGTCAATTCAATCCTAAATTTTTTAATTTTGCTAATTCAGTTATAGACATTTTTACATTTGATAATTGAGTTCATCCGGTTAATTTTGGCTATAAATTATTGATATAAATGTCGACCATTTTACATGACATAATCAACGTTGATATAGATAATTTTTAATAATATTTTTAATTTTGTTTTTGAAATTTTGTTTTTTATTAATTTTTTTTATCTTTTCTTTTGTTCGCTCTTCCTTCTTTTCTTTCTTTTTTCCCCTTTTTCTTTTTCTTTTTCTTTTTCTTTTGTATTTTCCCTTTGGCCTTGCCGTAGGTTGATGTTAGCCTCCCCTCGCCATAGGCCGGCGACCTTTGCTGACTATCGATGAGGCCTAATGGCGGCTAGCAAAGGGAAAAAGGGAAAGAGAAAGAAGAAAAGAAAAAAAGAATATAAAAGGAAAAAAATGAAAAAAATTGCAAAAAAAAATTATAAAATCCAAATTAGCGTCAGCTGTATCATGTAGGACAAATGGCACCCATGTCAATAAGTTTTGATTAAAATTGGCTAGATTGACTCAATTAACAAAACATAAAAATGTATATGATTGAATTGGCAAAATTGAAATGTTTATGACTTAATTGGTAAAAGTACAATAGATTTAAAAAACTTTGGACAAATTTTACTAAAGTTTCAATGTAATTGCCGTTAAAATCGCTGATGTGACATGAGTAAATTTGTCCACATCAATGTATCATGTATGACAGCCCATAAATGACTAAACGACACGTTAGCCATATGGGCAATTGACCGAAAAGACTATCTTGAAACTTCGTACAAAGGTTTAGAAGTACATTAACAAATTGGAGAAATCTAGGATTACGTTTGCATCTATGTAATTTGTTTAGGAATGATTAGGTAATCATCCCAAAAGTCTCCGTATTTTATGTTTTGTGAAAGAAGCAGCCTACCATTCCAACTTCTTTCCGTGATATTCAATGTATTTTGAGAATGCGATATCTCCTTATTATGTATATTTGAAGAGTGTTTGGAGTCTTTCTTGACGACTCACGCTTTAAGTCCTCAAAGTCTCAGAATAACAACTCTTTCTTTATTTTATTTTGGAAGCTAGAGAAATGAGTGACAAGCAATGAACTTAACCACAAGTATCAACTAGACGGTGCCCAGAGCAGACATGTGAAGAAGCGAACTAGGGTTTGGCTTGGTACCTTAGACTAAGTTACAAAACAAATGCAGCCTTAAAATTGGACGCCAAATGGGGAGGGAAAGAAAGAGAAAAATAAGTGAATGAGACTTGGACAGCGGGGACATAGCTTTGTGCTCGAGAGCCATGGTTAATTTAGTGAATAAACTTTTTTTAGCTAGCGAGGCAATTTTATCTGCTGATTTAGGTGTTTGAAATACATTCAACTTTAATTTCACCTATTGCAATTCTCTAAGTTTTAAGCTATTTACTCGAGCTTTAACTTGTGCCTTCACTACCGCAAAGCATGGTACTCCAGTGGTAAAGAAAGTCACACTGTCCTCCATATGGTCACAAGTTTGAGCCACATCTTGAATGCTTTTGGCCAGCTTTTGTCTTAGCCATTTACTTCATTTTTTGGAGAGACTTCCCAACTTCTAACACGTCAATGTAGCTGCAATGTCAAGCCTGCACACCTACAGATGGATTAAGTTGTTATTTTTCAAACTAAACATTCTGTAATGTATGTAAGGCTCCTTAAGAGATTAGCTGCACTAGTCGCCCCTCCAAAAAACACTCACGCTACTACAATTGGGATTGTGCATTTAATGAATACACTATCAGCTTTGTCCTCGTCATAAGGAAAAGAAACTTATAGTCGACATAGGAAGTCATGCAAAGTTTAAAAAGGTATCTTTTACAAGTATCCTTGAAATGCTTATTTCATCAAATATGTCTAAAAAAAAATTTAAAATTTCAAAGCATTAACTACGCTCGATGCAGAAAAAAAAATGTACTATTTGATTGAGAATAATTACATGACGAGTCTTTAAACTAGTCAACTTTCGTGTAATTAAGTCCTTATAAAACTTGTTTTTATTCGTATAAGTCTTATCACTTGCAACTTGGATACGCTTTCCACCCTCCATTGCGTTGATGGAAAAATTCGAATGAAAGTTTTGTAACTCGATTGGATGAAGCTGACGATGTTTAGTCGGCAATTGTTTATGTTCAATTGATTATAAGTTCCTTGAGGTTAGCAAAACCAAGTGTAAAAGTTGTTAAGAACAGCAAGAACAGAAGCTCTATTGATGCTATTACTGATATCAGTAAGAACAGGGGAAGTAAGATATACAAGAGCAATGAAGAGAAAACATATAAAGAAGAGGAAGTAGAGAATATAAATGCTGCTGAGAAGAATGAGAAGAAAAGGGGCTGCAAGTCTTAGCAAGTCTCGAAGAATGAGAAGAAAAGGGGCTGTAAGTCTTAGCAAGTCTTGGTATTTAGTCTGGTATACTTCAGTTCTGGAAGTTAGTTAGTTTTTTGCTTCAGTTAGTTAGTTTTCATTTCTTCAACTGTTCAATACCTGTAAAACAGTTTCCAGAGATAGCCATTGTATATAAAAAGGCTAACTCTCGTGATTGTAAAGCAATGAAGAAAGAAATAGAAAGAAGTTTTCCATCTCAAGATCTCTCTACTGTTCTTTCATCCAAAGACTTCCTATTTCTTATTCGCGCATAAACTTCTTCATGGTATCAGAGCGCTGCATCCTGAAGAAATCATCTTGATGCTACACAAAATAGTTGGATCTACATCAGATCGAAGTTAGATTCAAAGCTTCATTGATCTCTGAAGATATCTGTATCTTCCAACAAGATCTGTGAGTTGGTATTTTTCATCCACATCTAAATCTTCATCAGCAATATACTTGTAGCGTCTTGCAAACCAAAAGTAGAATTCGTGTCTGCAACTAGAGTTGATCAAAGATCAGGAAGAATAGAATGGCAGCAAGAAGTTTGAGATATCCATTTCCTATTCATGTTAATATCTCGAATTTTGTTACCATCAAATTAGCTTAGGATAATTTCCTTCTATGTCAAGCTCAATTCTATAGATTTTTAAGGAGCCAAGATCTGTTTGGTTTTGTGAATGGGGAAATTCCATCACTTGCAAAGACATTGCAGGTCAAAGAAGGAGGTCAAACTTCTGAGGTTCCTAATCCTAATTATAATGACTGGATAAAAACAGATCAGCTTGTATCTTCTTGGATTAGTGGTGTTGTATCAGAAAATATACTCAGCTTGATAATCGGCTTAAATACTGCTTATGAAGTTTGGCAAACTCTGCTAAATCGGTTTACACAAAAGTCAGTAGCTAAGGAGTTCGAGTTAAGAGGAAAACTGCAGGCTTGCCAGAAATGTGAACGAACATTATCAGCATACCTCGGGGAGTACAAGTCAATATGTGATCAATTGAATGCCATAGGAAAACCAGTTGATGAAATCACAAAACTATTTGGAGTTCTTGAAGGCCTGGATCTGAGTATGAAAGTTTTAAAACTACAATCTATTGCTTAAAGCCTCAACCAGAATATGATGAAGTAATCTCACACTTAGAAAGATTCGAAGCCAGGTTACAAAATTACTCTTTAAATCAATTCAATCCTAACCTAGCTTACTATGGCCAGAGGAAAACTGAAGCTATACATGAAGAAGAGGCTGACAGAGAATATATACAACAGAATACTATCCTTAGAGGATCAAGAACAAATAATCGTGGAGGAAGAAATTATGGAAGAGGAAGAACATATAATGCCAGATATAGGAACTTTGGTTATCCTGGTAGAAACATGAGTTACAGAAATAATAACTCAAACTATGAACAAGAAAATCAGCAGTTCAAACAACTCAATACCTCCTTTAGCTTGGGTCCTGTTCAAGGATTTAGACCATACAATGTATCAGCACAAAGGTATTCAGATACCAAGTCATATCCTGCATCAAATTCAACTCTTCACAAAAAGGTGCAGGTGGAGAAAGCAGCAGAACACGCTCGACTTGAGTGTCAAATTTATAAGAGGCCTGGTCATGATGCCTTACATTGTTGGTATCGGTTTGATAACTCCTATCAAGCTGAGGAGATACCAACAGCACTAGTAGCACTACATATTGAGGAGGCAAATGATCAAGGATGGTATCCAGACACTGGAGCAACAGCCCATATTACCTCTAATGTTGGTATACTTCATAGTCTTTCTAAAAATAACAATGCTGATACAGTCATGATAGGCAATGGTATGTGTTTACCTGTCAAATACATTGGTAATGCGATACTGAATACTACAATTGATGCCTTGTCTCTAAACGATGTGCTGATTGTTCCTGAGATTAAGAAAAATCTTCTATCAGTGTCAAAGTTAACTGATGATTACCCATGTTCCTTTATCTTTAACAAAACTGGTGTGTATATCAAGGACAACACCACCAACACAACCATGAAGCTAGGAAGGAAGGTTAGAGGGCTGTACAGAGTAGACCCTCATGCTGCAGAAGTCTACTTCACTCAAAGACAAAGAATTGTTGCAGAAAGTATCTGGCATCAACGACTGGGTCACACAAATCAGAATAACTTGAAGCATTTGAGGAATCAAAATCTAATTCAGTACAACAAGGAACCACAGTCTGTATGTAGAAGTTGCCAAATAGCTAAGAGTACTGCTCTACCTTTTTCATTATCAAATTCTACAGCTACAAAACCTCTAGAACAAATTCACTGTGATATCTGAGGGCCTTCTCCAGTTAAATCTTTTCAGAGTTTCAAGTATTATATCATTTTTGTTGACAATTTCTCTCGGTTCAGTTGGATATATCCATTAAAGCTAAAGTCAGATTTCTATAATATCTTTCTCATGTTTCAAAAGTTAGTAGAAAATCAGCATAGCTGTAAAATCAAGACTTTTCAGTGTGATGGTGGAGGAGAGTTTATTAGCCAAAAATTCAGAACTCACTTACAGAACTGTGGCATTCAACAGCATATCTCATATCCATATACACCTGAGCAGAATGGAATACCTGAAAGGAAACATCGACATATAGTTGAACTTGGTTTGGCTATGCTATACCATGCAAAAATTCCATTAAAGTTTTGGGTAGATGCATTTGATGCAACACCAACTACATTGTTAACATTCTTCCTACTCAAAAATTACGGAGATGCGAGTCTCCCTTCAGCAAATTATATCAACATAGGCCAAGATATGACCATCTCAGAACCTTTGGCTATGCTTGCTATCCCTGTCTTCGACCATATGCACAGCACAAGCTTGATCCATGATCTCTAACCTGTGTCTTTCTAGGATACAGTGATCACTATAAGGGATATCGATGCCTTGTCCCTACTACTGGTCATGTCTACATTAGTCGACATGTAGTATTTGATGAGAATTTCTTCCCTTTCTCTCAGAAATTAGCAACAGTTTATCCCTCCTATACACACTTGTATAAGTTGTGGATAGAAGAAGAGCAGTTCCTAGCTCCCTCCACTACAGATCACATAGAACATTCAACTTCTCAGAATACAGGTTGGGAACAAGAATCCATAGCTGAGCAAACAAGTGGAATGATCTCACCTGAATACACAGAACAAGCAGTTTCTGTTTCTCCAGCTGAATTTCCTATGGATCAAATGTCCACCATCACTCAGAATAGTCCACAACGAGTTGAAATACCTGTTCCCATAACTGAGACAACAGATGAACTAGATATGGAACAACACACTTCAAATAATCAGACAAATTCACAAGGTACATTACCTACTCACCCTATGCAGACTAGGTCTAAGTCTGGCATTATCAAGACCAATCCTCGATATGCATGTCTTGCTATATATGAAGTACCTACTGAACCAAAAACAATCAAATCAGCCTTAGCACATAAAGGCTGGTATAAAGCAATGACAGAAGAGATGGATGCACTTTATCAAAATAAAACTTGGGAATTAATCCCTCGACTGGTCAAATGAATATCATTGGTTGTAAGTGGGTATCTAAAACAAAGCTTGCAGCTGATGGTAGCCTTGATAGACTTAAGGCTCGACTGGTTGCTAAAGGATTTCATCAGGAAGAAGGCATTGACTTTACATAAACCTTTAGTCCAGTCATCAAACGTGCTACAATTCGTATAGTTCTATCTGTAGCCATGATGAAACACTGGCCAATCCATCAACTAGATGTCAAAAATGCATTCTTACATGGTTCATTCAATGAGATAGTTTACATGGAGTAGCCTCCTGGGTTTCAAGATCCCAAGAAACCTCATCATGTATGTATCCTCAGGAAATCTCTCTATGGACTTCGACAAGCTCCTCGAGCCTGGTTTGACAAGTTCAGCAACTTTCTGCTTGAATATGGGTTCTTTTGCAGCTCAGCAGACCCATCCTTATTCATCTATCATACTAATATAGACACCATTCTTCTACTACTATATGTTGATGACATTATCTTGACTGGAAGCTCCTCTCAGTTACTTTCCAACCTTATCCATTCTCTAAGTCTTCAGTTTTATATGAAAGACCTTGGCCCGCTACATTACTTTCTTGGCATTGAAGTTAAAAATACTTTTGATCACCTGTTTCTTTGCCAAACTAAATATGCCAGTGATCTTCTTACTCGAGCTCATATGCTTGAGTGCAAACCAATTACCACCCCTGTATCACTAAAGCCGATTGTTCTGATAAATGATTCTGCTCTCCTCTCCAATCCTGTTGAGTATCAAAGCTTAGTAGGTGGCCTTCAGTATTTGACTTTAACAAGACCTGACATTGCATATGCTACAAATCAGCTGTGTCATAAATTACAGAAATCCACTATTGCAGACTTACATAAACTTAAGAGAATTTTGAGATATGTCAAAGGCACTATAAGTCTTGGAGTCTTCATTCACTCTCGAAGCTCTCTCCACCTGTATGGGTTCTCAAATGCAGACTGGGCAGGATGTGATGAAACAAGAAGATCAACAACAGGTTTTTGTACATACCTTGGCTCCAATCTCATATCTTGGGCAGCATAGAAACAATCCACAGTCAGTCGATCCTCTACAGAAGATGAGTATCGTGCTCTTGCTTCTGCATCTGTTGAACTTACCTGGATCAGTTTTGTCCTTCGTGATATAGGATGCTCATTGACTCATCCAACACAGCTCTTTTGTGACAATAAATCAGCCATTTCTCTTACTATCAATCCTGTCTTACATGCTTGCACCAAACACATTGAGGTAGACTTTCATTTTGTTAGGGAAAAAGTCTCCTCAGGGTCATTACAAGTGAAATATGTTCCAAGTAACTATCAACTTGCTGATATATTCACAAAATCTCTCCCTCGTATTACACACTATCAGCTACGAATCAAATTAGGAATTGGTTTCTCACCCATTCCCAATTTGAGGGGGGATGTTAAGAACAACAAGAACAGAAGCTCTCGATGATGCTATTAAGAACGTAAGATATCAAGAGCAATGAAAGAACATATAAAGAAGAGGAAGTAGGGAAGTAAGATATACAAGAGCAATGAAGAGAAAACATATAAAGAAGAGGAAGTAGAGAATATAAATGCTACTGAGAAGAATGAGAAGAAAAGGGGCTGCAAGTCTTAGCAAGTCTCGAAGAATGAGAAGAAAAGGGGCTGTAAGTCTTAGCAAGTCTTGGTAGTTAGGTGGCCAAAAAAAGAAAAATTAAAAAAGAAAGGAAAAAGTGAAAAATAAAATAAAAATGTATACTTCAGTTATGAAAGTTAGTTAGTTTTTTGCTTCAGTTAGTTAGTTTTCATTTCTTCAACTGTTCAATACCTGTAAAACAGTTTTCAGAGATAGCCATTGTATATAAAAAGGCTAACTCTCGTGATTGTAAAGCAATGAAGAAAGAAATAGAAAGAAGTTTTCCATCTCAAGATCTCTCTACTGTTCTTTCATCCAAAGACTTCCTATTTCTTCTTCGCGCATAAACTTCTTCAAAAGTGCGGTCCACCTGTTGGTCATTTTTTTTCCAAGAAATAGGTGGAACATTCTGGATTGGGCTATAACTGCGTAGGATCTAATCAATCCCATGGATGGATGATTTCTGTGGGCGAAAGAAAGAAAATTTTGCAAATATTATATGACGCCTTTTGAGACCGAGTCAAAGCAAAGTTCGGGTTCGACCCTCCATTTGCCTTTGCCAAGTTCTCCCGTGGAGACGTCCGCTCGTACGTCACAAAACCCCAATGATGACTTGCCCAACGAGGAGAGGGTCCCGCCGTTCGTATAGCCAGCAGAAGTTCAAGATTGATATTTCCTCATCTTGGGTCAATACCGAAAGATATTTTTAAATTGATGCCTTCGTACCACATTTACTTTAAATTAATTTTTTTAGAAAAAAGTTTAAGTTGATACACTTATATTAAATTACCCTAAACTTTATTTTTAATCATAAAAAATTTCAATGGTGATATAGTTGTGCCACATTTACCCTAATTTTATCATTAAATTCCGGTAAATTTGTCAATTTGGGTTTTGGTGATGCCAAAATCCATGGGTTATGTGGCACAAGTGTATCGATTTGAGATTTTTCGTATTACAAAAATTAATTTAGAGTAAATCTAATACAAATGTACTAATGTGAGACATTTTATGATGTCGAACTATCTTTTAGGAGATAAAAAGATGACCAACATCGCAACCTTGATCTGCGAGTGGTCCACCTCATTATGGAATATAAGATTTTAGTCAATATAATTTAATCTCCCGAGAAGATGTTACAAAAAGGAAAAAAATTATTTTGATTATAATAAGTCTCATACCCGCTAGCCCTAAAATATTCAATTCAAGTAATAGTACTTAATCTGCCGGGAAGTGATTACGTAGATAAAACATATGGATGATTATATTACTTAAAAAGCTATAGTAAGATATTTTTTTGTTGCCTGAACAGTTTTGATAATGATTAGCTTGTTAACACACTCAATACAACATTATTATATTACTTAAAAAGTTTTTACTAAGATTTTTTTTTTGTCGCATGAACATTTTTAGTAATGATTAGCTTGTTAACACACTCAATACAACATTATTATATTACTTGAAAAGTTTTTAGTAAGATCTTTCTTTCTATATAAGATCTTTTAATAGAAATTTGTTTCCTCCATCTAGACTTAACGAAGACGGGTTGGTGACATTCATGTTCTTTACCGACTCATCAAAAGATGGGGAGAAATATGCATCGATGTCTCCTTGTAGAATTGACCCAATTATTCTTTTTTTTTTATTTTCTAAATTGTTTAAGTTGACGCCAATAATCAAAAGATGGGGAGAAATATGCATCGATGTCTCCTTGTAGAATTGACCCCAATTATTCTTTTTTTTTTTTTTCTAAATTGTTTAAGTTGACGCCAATAATCAAAAGATAAGGAGAAATATGCATCGATGTCTCCTAGTAGAATTGACCCCAATTATTCTTTTTTAATTTTCTGAATTGTTTAAGTTGACTCCAATAATCAAAAGATGGAGGAAATTATGCAATCAAAGTGACCCTATCTTATTGACCAAAAAAAAAAAAAAAAAGTGACCCTATCTTAACCTTAAAAGCCCAAATTATATTATTAAAGAGGACCAAAGATGAAAACCCTAATTTTCCTTTGAAGTTTCAAAAAGGATAAGCAAATAAAAAGTAACTCGTAAGAAGCAACTTTGAACTTTGCCTCCAATGAAGGTTCCCACTATCTGAATGCAATACTTATTCTTAAAATAATTAGTTTTAAAAACCTCTACTTACTCCTGAGGTGTCCTCTTTGTCAACGTGGCGTTTTTCCTTACGTTAGAATGGAAAGTCAAGGTTGTAATAATTGAACGTGTTTGGCGTCTTCTGGGATGGATTTGCACATGCTAATAATAGGTACCTCAAAAGGTTCACATCTGAACCAGCCGACGACACATTGTTAAAAGCTATTACAAGTACCTTGATAACAATGAGGTGGTTGGCCTAAGTTAGATAAGACTTAACTCTCACGTGATTTATTACCTTCTTGGCCACAAGTTTAATCTCTCAGCAACTCCTAAATCAAGAAACCCCAAGTTCATCTTTGGTCTAGATTAGACTTGTATATCAAGCATATAATAACTCTGATTTTTTCTCAACTCGTATTTTGGTGGTGCAGCAGTGACAGACTCACAAAAATTGAGCAGAAACTGTTGCTCAAACCAAACATTCTGGCCGTGGCTATAGAACAACAGTGGGAGCGCTCAGGAGGCGTCTCTGCTAGTGGCCCCTTCCCGCCCATCTTGCCAATAATCAGAAAAAACCTTCCTCAATTCTAAATCCTTTGCAATTATTGCAATAGTCAATTTTGTTCTTGGGCCTTTAAATTTGATAGTTTCAGCCCATCTAAGAAATTACTGCGATAATCAGATAGCACCTACAGGTGGCTCCGAAAAAGGGCTTGCTGAGTAACTTACGTGGGCCTTCTTTTCATCCGAACGGGTCAAGAGGAAATCGTAGCATACGTCATCATGGCCCATGGGCTATAAGGCCCGAGGTCATAATGCTATTTTCGATTGCAAAGGTCGGGCACTTTTGGACCTTCTCAACCATGTTAAAACAACCAAAAGAAAAACCATGTTAAAACAACCTATCCCTGATAGACACGTGGCCAGAAAAAAGGCCGAAGAGGAACGGCCCATTTGCTCGAAATGTTGTGTAATTATATGTCATAATTAGGCGGTGGCCTGGATCAAAATTGATCCGACCCAAAATTGACGTATCTAATCTGTATTGATTCACTTTCATACAGTACAGTTTTAAGGACTCAAACCCAACTTGACCCATGCTCAAATTTTACCTCAATCTAACTCATCACCAAACTACCACCTCAGTCTTGGAATTGATCTCTGTGTGTGTGTCTGTGCAACAAGGATATATTGATTTTACATAAAAAATTCAGAGAGTTAAAGTCTTAAACTGTACTAGAAAAAGTTATACAAAAATATAAGGTTAATGAATAAATTTCATCCATGGTCAATGATATTTAATAGATTTTGCAATTAGATTTTTTGAATCTTGATTTCAATTTCAATTACCAAATGCATTGAACTTTCATTTTTTCTTGCAAGCACTTTTAGAACTTCACCAATTTTCCGGCAAAATATTAACAGTGAACTCAGGTGGTAATGACGTGTCATTCAAAAAATTCATGTCATGCTCATCACTTAAGTAATGCATTGAAAGATTCGCTTCTGAAATTCATTAGGTATAATGGCAATTAAAATTCGATAATTTAAATTTAAACCATGAAAATAATTTACCTTATGTTAGTGATAGTTGGTAACTTTAACGTTTTTGAAGGCCAGTGGCTTATAAACCGCTAACAAGAAGTGGGTATAATCTGGATCGAGAGAGAACGTGCAAGGCAAGTCTTGAAATGGGTTAATACAATAAAAATGGGCCTGAAATGGGTATGTCCAACCTACAAAAACCCATATGTAGTTAGACATTTATTTTTGGATCCATTTGAATCTGTTTTAAAATTTTAAACAACCCACGTAGGACCCGACCCATTAAAAATGAGGTAAAAAAAAAAGGATTTCATACCCATATTGCCACCTCTAGTCTTAATTGGAATGATATCAGTTTCCTCGATTTTTACAATGCAAACACATACATTTAATAAAGAATATTTCAATCTTCAAGATATTATTATGTATAGTAGAAAAGTAGCACGTTAAAAACTGTAAAGTTTTACTTAATAATCGACCTCTAGATACTTGTTAACATAATCTATTTGATAGTTTATTGAGTCGATAACAACCTATTGAAAAGTAATAGATAGACAGGTGAGATGGAAAGGATATTATAAACAAAAAGAATCGATTTTATAGCTTTTGCATAAATTTTCTATAAAAGAAAGGGATGAAAAAGGGTGAAGCACTATATATTGAATAGTTCATTACAGTTAGACGTCCTGTCTACCAAAGTAACTTGTCGTGCTTGCTAATGATCAGCCGTTGCTTTTTACACGAGACAGATGAAACCTAGGAATGTCGAAATGACGAATTGGACTAGATATTGATTGTTCAAGAGGATCCCGAAGGTAACAAAACCCACCGCGACACGTGCAGCATATACCGAATTAAAAAATCATGGGTTTTTCCTGGTTCTTCGATATGATCCCACTTTGACCAGGTGATTTGAATCGTGGAATTTGTTCTCTTGGTGAATTGTATCGTGCACAAGAATTCGAAACACAAAGTTGTTCTCCCTAACCGGATCGAGCAATTATTGCTTTTCGGATGTTTCCACAGCAAGTATGATAAGCTTTTGTATTCAATCACCTTTTTCCTTTTTCTCAGATACAATGAGCTTAACCATTACAGTATAGTGCGTAAAAGTGGCTCTTGATCTAGACTTGCTTTTCTCTTGTGTGAACTCAGGGGTTCCAAGGCATCTAATATATTGTCTCTGGCTAGAATTGAGTGGAAAATTTTTAAAATAATTAACGTACCGTACTGTATCATTCTTTTATAACTGTCTTGTATTGTAATACAATAAATTATTGTGATGTTGTGAAACAACTTTACAATGTTTCATGATGCTTTTGTATTACTCACGATGAAACACTGTGATATTGTGAACAACTTTGAAGATCGGTAAATGGATAATTTTTGTTAAATAGATCGATAACTACTTTGAGATATCATGAATGAGAGAGAAACAATGTTGAGATCGGTAGAACTTAAGAGAATTCATGTAAAGTGTAGGCATCATCTCATGAGAAGATTTTTTGCGCCCACCTAACAATCTACTAGCTCCCTTGGGACTCATTTGGAAGGGTGGCGATACTTACATGGTTACAAAAAGAAATGGATTTATCATGATAATTGGGTAAAATTGCGAGGACTATCAAAGAGTTATCTCATACCAGCTGACAGGTTATGATTGGTCGGCTATGTACCCTTTTTTTTTTCAATTCTTTTGTTGATTTTTAGTCCTTTTGTAAGCCCCGCATCCGAGAGGCATTGATGTCCAGTTTATGATCAATGTCTCAGGGGAACTCTTGCCACATTTTCTTGAAAAAGGAAAATTTTGAACTTATTTTCAGTTGATCGTTTTTGTTTAAACTATCTACCAAAAAAAGGGGAAGAAAACGAGGTAAAGCACTATAAATTTATTAGGTCGTTTCGGTTATTTGGGCTATTCTTATGCCTAATAAGGTACTTCTCATTTGACAAAAAAAGAAAAAGGAAAAAAGGTACTTACTCATGCTTGCTAATAACCAGACCTTGCTTTTACCCTGGAGACAATTGAAACCTAGGATTGTACTAAATGACAGATTAGACTAGACTAGTTAGTGATCACAAATAACCTGGGACGATTACGTGCAGCATATGTCCAAGTTTTGATCCTGGGTCCTTTCTTCTTCGATTAGATCCCAATTTGACCAAGTGATTTGAATGATGGAATCGGTTCTTTGGTGAATTGTATCGAGCGCAAGAATTCGAATACATAGTCGTTCTCCAGAACCAGATCGAGCCATTATTGTTTTTCGGATGTTTCAACAGAAGAGATGATAAGATTTGGTAATGAATCACCCCCTTTTTCCTCAGATACATTGAGCTTGACCATTAGGGTTTATGCCTAAAAGTAATCCCTAATCTAGATGAGAACAAGTAGGCCTTTTCTCTGGTGGGAACTAAGAGAGGATTTAAGGTATCAAGAACATTGTCTTTTACCGGGTGAAGTTGATTGGCGAATTTTTAAGTCATGTACAACAGTTTCACATTTGATTAAGGCAAATGGTCATGACGTTGTGAAACAATTTTAAAACATATCATCGCTTTTGTTCATTTCTAACTTTGCCATTGAAACTAGAAAACATAGAAGTCAGATCCAATGGATAATTATTGACCGACTTACCATCTACGATATCATCAAACTAAATATACTCATTCTCTTTATCATCACCATCCTCACTTTTATTTTTCCATAATGCTGCAGCATTTCTCGTTCATGATTCTATATATCGTCGATTCTTCATTATTAAGGTGTCAATGCGCTATAAGAAACTTGAGTAAGTTTAACTCAAGAAAACATGCCCCCATCCATAAGTGTTCACGTGGTAAAATATAAATTCCCTTTTTGAGTTTTATCAGACTGACAACTCATGTCGTATTATGTTATCTTATCAAAATATTCCACAAGTAATATTTTAACTCCCGGACTTTGACAATAGTCATAAATTGTTCCCTGGCTTTTCAGTTTTTGCAATGTTGTCCTTCAAGTACGATCTTACAATCGGTTATTTGACTACTGCATTTTTCAATGAATCTTCGGCCACGTGCTTCCACATGATTAATTTGCGCCTCTTATGGAAGGCAACTCCTTCCGACTATAAAGGGCGAAATACATTTAAATGAGCACTCCCTCACTGTATACTTGGGCCCATGAAAACTAAGCTTCATGATTGCATGAAGAAAATTAATAGATTGGGGCACTTTAGCCATTGAATTACCGGAAAGACCTTGTTCTCATTAATTATAATGGGGAAAAAGTGTCAAAATTCCAAAATCGTACTTCTTCCCTTGTCGAATTCCCTCTCTTTCCACCAATAAATAAATAAATAAATAAATAAATAAATAAAAACCAAAGAAACTAATCATTCCTATATTCCTTCCCCTCAACCTCTTCTATTTCTGACCAACAGGGAAAAATCATTTTCTTCCTCACCACTTCTTTACTTTTAGTTTTTCCAAATGATTTTCCTCACCTCCTCAAAACAATTTCCAAACAAAGGACCGTCGCACACGTATATATGCTAGAGATGGAGGGAGAGATGAGCATGGTCGATTGTTAATCACACATCTTGATCTCTTTTTAATTTTTTTTTTGGTTATTTTATTACCTTAGACTCCATATATTTTGTGAGAAATTTAATATTATTGAAAATATTTTCCAAAAAGACATTTTTCAGAAAAAGTGACAATATTTTTCGGTATTTAGTTGAAATTTGACTCAAAATTATTTTTTGTTGTTGGGAAGAAGAAAACTCACTTCCTAAATAGACACACTATTTGGACGCTAGTGAATTGGGCACCGGCATTGATGTTTCAAGCCTAGCCTCTATGGACTCAGCCCAGTCTCAATGGACCCAAGCTCAGGCATTAGGGATCCAAGCAGAGGAACAAGTTAGAGACCTCTGTGTTTATGCCCAACTACCTAGCACCCTAGCCTAGGTTCATGGAGGCTTGGCTCGGGTCCACACATAATAGGCTTGGGACTTTAGTGTTCAGGCTTGGTCAATAGAGGTCAAACCCAAGTCCATATAGGTTGGACTTGAGACCTTGGTGTCCATGCTTCAGTCCCCGATGCTCGAGCCTATGTTCATTGAGTCTAGGCCCAAGTCTATGGAGGCTTGGTTTGATGCTCATAACTAGATCCCTAGGCTCAGTCCTGGGTCCAACAAGGCCAGGTCGGGGTCCATAAAGGCCAGATTGGCCTCTACAAAAGGGGCCTTGGGACTCTAGTGCTCATGCCTACATCCCCAATGCCTAAGCTTAGGGATCCATTAAGGACGCACCCAAGTTTGTAGATTCTAGGCCTGAGACCTTGAGAGTGTTCCACACTCGAGTTGAATAAACATGAGCTCAACCTTGATGGACCTAGGCTTAAGTGTTGGGGATTTGAGCATGAAGTTGGGGCATGGGCGCGGTCTCCGTGGACTTGGGACTTGCCTTGACAGACTTGATCTCAAGCATTGAGAACTTGGGCACAAGCATGAGGGTCCTCGGCTTGACCTTTGTGGACTCGAGCCTAGCCTCCATGGATCCATGGGTACTTAAGCATGGGCACAAGCGTCTCGAGTACGGCCCTAATAGACCCAAGCACTAGCATCAAGTCTTGGGCTTGACCTCAAAGAACTCAGGTTCGGGTGCTAGAGACCTAAGCAAGAGAACTAGGTTCCTGGGCTTAGCCTTTGTGGACCCAAGCTTAACCTCTACGGACTCGAGGCCCCCATAGATGGACATGGGTCCAAGTCTCGGGGAGTAGTGGCTCAATCACCAGGGTCTTGAGCTTGGCTTATGTGGACAAGATGCTTAGGAATCGGAGATTTGGGTACATACACCGAGACTCAGGCCCAACCTTTAAGGATCTAGGCTTGGGCATCGGGGATTCGGGTGTCAACATTAGGATTTAAGGCTCAACCCGATCCAGGCTTGGGCAATGGGATTTGGGTGTCGACATCAAGATTTAAGGCTTAACCTTTGTGGACAAGGGCTCTAGTGTTGGGGATCTAGGCATAGGTATTGAGATCTTGGCTCTAGCCTCTATGGATCTAGGCCTAGTTACTAAGAACCTAGTCATGGGTGTCAGGATCTTGAGAATGGCCTTTATGGACTCAAGGTTGGCCTTAATGTATTTAAGCTTGGGTGTCAGGGTCCTAGGTCCACTCAAGCATTAAGGTCCTCTGTCCGGCCTATGTGGACTCGAGCTTGAATGATGTGGTCCAAGGCTTGTTCTTCAAGGACCTAGGCATAAGTGCTAATGTCTCGGGCTTGACCTTTGTGGACTTGAATCGAGACCGAGCATTGAGGATCCGAGCATAGGCATTGAGGTTCCAAGCTTAGTCTCATTGTACTTGGGTCCAAACCTTAGCTTCTATTCCTAGGCTCGTTGTCGAGGACCTTAAAATGGGCATAGGGCCTAAAGTGCCAATGTCTATTCATATTTTGGAGAATGATTTTTTTTTTCTAAAGAGAAAATTATTTCTTGCGTTTAAGCATAGGTTTTTACTTGATTGAAAAATTATTTCTATTAATTCATTTTTCTAAGCGATGAAAACACCAAAAATTGAGGAAAATATTTTCCCTAAAAAAAATTCTGCAAATTGATTTTGCTCGTGCTAAAAATTTTCACAACACATCATGTCAATGCACTAGTGGTGTTAGTGACCAAAATCCTCAAATGCACCTATTCCGTAAGTTAGAGGATTTTTTTACCTCCTAACATGCAAAAAAAAGAAAAAAAGAAAAAGAAAAGAAAGAAGAGAGTCCACCTCTTACAAATATGATAAGTTCAAAGATTAAAACCAAAATCTGACCCTTAAGGCACTAATTATGTTTACTAAATGTGATAAAAGATACTTTTCAACACAGTTCATATTGTACACTTTTTATAAGTTATTTGCTGTATGGTGCAGGATTTTAGGGGTAATGATGCCAATAGTTCTTCAACTTCTTACTCATTGTTCAATGCTATTTATGAACTTTTTTTTTTTTTTGCCCAATGCAATCCTTGAGCTGTCTATGTTTGTTCAATGTAGTATTCTGTTAAAATTTTAACAAAATACTGTCATAGCCATTAAACTTATTTACTTTTTGTTCTTTTGTTCGATTCTATCCTTGAATTTATTTGTTAATTCAATGGTGTCTTTGAACTATCATGCTTAGGTTCTTTTTCTCTAATAGGGGTCATCAAATGTTCTTCAAGATAAATTTTGTTGACACTTATCTAGGACTAGTAATTTTATACCACACCCTTTTGACACAACATACACACTACACATGTTGATATGTTTGAATAAGCATAATCTGATGAACAATAATCATGTAGGTATATATCAACCCTTAAATGTTGTGCGTGATGTAATCCATTTAGTTTACGTGTTATTATTGGGCTTTAATGTTTTGACAAAATTAATAAACATTTGTGGTTATGATTTAAATCTGATATGACATGGCGCAATTGAGAGAGAGAGAGAGAGAGAGAGAGAGAGACTAAATTGAACAAATAACTATAAACCAGATGAAATTGAACAAAAATAATGACCAGTCATAAACTAAATGGAATATTCCGCTGACATCATTAGATTCTATCTATGATTTTAATGGAATGACCACAATCAGCCACTTTTTAAAAAGCTCCGGGATAATTTTGAATAGAAAAGGGTTCAAGGATGATATTTAATAATGAGCAAAAATTCAAGAACTACCAATGTCACTATCCTCTAAAATTTATGATTTGAAATATATATAATTTCTCTCAAGAAGTGCTCCAAAGATCATCTTAGAAATAGTCATGAATAACATTAAACGTCAAACCTTTTTCCCCTCCAAACCCCAAGACTGCTGGTTGAAAATATCATTACTAAAGCAGGCACACTACATTGGGGACGATCCACACTTAAACAAAGAGTTACAAGATGTCCTGCATTTTTCAAAATGTAACTTAAGACTTACTGATGTGGCATCATTTACACGTGAATCAGAGTTATAATAGTAACTAGCAAGTTCACAAAAATAAAGGTCAAATAACTTTTTCCCTCTAAATTCTCTGTTCAAGAATGGAATTAATTTCTTGTCCCTTTCCCTTTTCATTTGATTTTTCCAAGAAAATTAAAGGCCAGAAAATTATCGCAGGTAATCTACTCAAGCAAAGACTAATCAAACTTGAGTGGAACTTCTTGTCCGCTTTACAACCTAGGAGATGCCTTGAAAGTTATCCCAAAATGGACTTTCCTAGAAGCTTCAATTTCACAGGCACCTAACTCAATTTGGACCTGTGAGGGGAAAATGTCACTGTCAAAATATTAAAATAGTATCCCATTTTTCCTGGAGGACCATCAAAAACCTCAACACTACCTCTGAGTTTCGACGACTTTTGGTGCATTATTGCCTTTTTCTTACATGCCTTTGAGCTTTCAAGGGCTAGGGGATCTGTATCTAGAGACCTTTTATAGCCACCCTTTTCAGGAGTGATTGATGAATGCGATGGTGATTTGATTCTTGTATCACCATCGTTGGAAGAATGCAGATGAGGATTCTGGGGAGTCGCTGTGATGAAGCGACGTGGGGTGAAGGAGAGAGTCACGTGGAACCGGCAGCAAATTATGATTTTTCATGTAGAGGTTTCACATGAAACTTAGAGACACAAGGGAAATACATCGACAATCATGGGTTTTTGTCCTTCAATGTGTGAAGAGAGAAGGTCTCAATTGTCAACAAGGGTTGGCCTCTAATGATAGCCTTTCTTGTTTCATTGTGCCAAATTCATATCACTTGATACATCAAATATTCTGATTCTAACGTGAGTGACTTGCCAATGACTCATAAAGTAAGATTACCGAATGTGAAACATTATTCAAATGACCCGACAAAAGTTTCAAAAGATATATCTTATATGTTAGAATGCTCAATCCAAAAGTTTTAAATAATAAGTGTAAGGAAACCGCATATATAAAGAGCATAAAACCCTATTGTCAAGTGATGTGAAATATTTTAACACCTCATCTCATGTGTAAATTGAATTGAAAATTCGGAGTAACACATGGAATTCATAAAAGCAAAAAATGGTAGAACCTAACTCTAATATTATATTAGGATGCGCGACCTAAAAGCTTAAACTAATAAGTGAAAGGAGATATATATGTGAAAAGTATATAAATTCTATTGCCAAACGATGTGGGATATTTCAATACTTTAGAACTATTTTTGAGTCAATGGATCTCGGAGCGGTTAAGTAGCTTTCATTCAGAAAGATAATAAGCAAATTTAAAACCGAACCGATGCAATGATAAAAACATTTGATGGTATATTAAACTATATGTCCAAATTCATATAACCATCAACTTCTTTTGAATTCCAATTTGCCATGCCAATCTCTCCTAGAATTCTCTTGTTACAAGTACTTTCACATTCATTGATTGAATGTCCAAGCGATAACAATGAATTTGTTGACTTGACCTGACCTGATTTTCGTTCTTCAGGGAAAATTAGGATGAGTGCTCATCAAAAGCACGAAACGACGTCACTGGGTGGTGAAAATAGTACTATTGTCGCATTAGCGCAACGTAGTCAAGACACGGGGGCATGATTAGCGGAATACTATTAATTTAAACGCTGCTCTTTCTTCGGAGAATCCGGTGGCCTTACCACGTTTCACACACCAAATTAAGTCGGTCTCCTTTATCCGATCAAAAGCAGACCATCCACACTAGTTGGGTGTTTGGCAAGGGCTTTTGAATGCCCATTTGCGAAATGTGAGCATTTTAAATGCCGAAAGCCGAATGCTGGGGGGGACCAGCTTTGAGCATTGGGCATTCCGG
Source organism: Eucalyptus virginea (assembly GCA_014182375.1). Taxonomy (NCBI): domain Eukaryota; kingdom Viridiplantae; phylum Streptophyta; class Magnoliopsida; order Myrtales; family Myrtaceae; genus Eucalyptus; species Eucalyptus virginea. The sequence continues at coordinate 42,625,287 of CM024521.1, read as the reverse complement.
ATATGCGATTTTACTGTTCATCACGTTACTGTTCATCGTCTCCTCCGCCGGTCGCCTTCTTCTTCGCCGTTCGTCTTTTTCTTTGCCAAAGGCGGCGCTCAGCCACGATTTGGCCGCCGAGAAGCCTCGCTCGAGGTCGCACAACCTCAGGCGAGGTGGCCTGAGGTCGGGCGACCTCAGGCGGCGTCACCTGGCACGCGCGAGCCAGATGACCGGGCGAGGCTAGATCTGGCCATTCGACGGCCAGATCTGGCGGTCTTGAGGCCAGATCTGGCCTCCGCGACCTCCGGCGGCCAGATCTGGCGGTCCGGCGACGGCCAGATCTGGCCGTCCGGCGGTGGCGGCGGTTGGCAGCGGTGGCCGCCCGGAATTTGATTTCAGATTTAAAAAAATATAAAATAACAAAAGCTAATTCTAAATGTAAATTTTGCCAAACGGTGTTTATTCTAAGTTGCATTTCAATGCCAAAATTTACCAAACGGTCTAACATTTTCGAAAGCCCCTTTCCCTCAAAGATATTTGCATTCCCCCAATGGCATTTCCCCAAAGCCGAACCAAACGGACCCTAAGACTAGAAAATCACAACAAATCCATGATTTCCTTTAGGATGCCACATGTGAGCAAACCTATAGTCAAGGCCTCACATGTGGAGAAAATCATCAAAAAGTCTTAAATTTTTTTGTATAGCGGCCATTGAATCTTAAACTTTTCAATTTGTCCAATTTAATTCTAAATATTTTGATAATTTATCGATATAATTCTTCTAGTCAATTTTGACCACTTGTTATATTGATTAGTACTGAATTGATTGACGTACAATAAATTTATGATTTTTTAGATAATTTTCCTCTTACATGTGTTAATAAACATGATTTCGATCGTTTTGTCACTTAAACCCAACCCTTGGGACTTATGTCATTTCATACGCACCATCAAATTCCATATTAAGTGATTCCAACACGCTTAACTTGGCCTTGGCATGACGGCTTCTGCGGAACTTTCTCGTCCTATGCGAGCGTTGGGCGGATTTTTCAAGGATATTTTGACAAGAAACTTATTACCATGTTATTATCTAATATATAAGTAGAAAAGAGGGGTTGATCTCATTTTTTAGGTTCGTCCCAATGTATGACCCATAAATTGTTCCTTCAAGAGACGACAAAGGGCGCAACAGTATCTCTCTCTCTCTCTCTCTCTCTCTCTCTAGTGGAGGAGGGTTCTGAATTTGATTATGCTGATTATTGGGTTGTGGGTTAACTTTTTTCCGTTTTCGAAAAATGTTATCTCTTAAATGGAAATTATGCACTGACGACACATACAAAATCAAACATGATAACGACAAAGGATGAGTAAATTTTTAATCTTATTTTCTGACATGCGCCCTTTTGTTTATCAGGTTAAATGGCGCACATGGACGACCAATGTTAACGACCCTCTTTAAATATCATCAGGAGGGCTTCTCGTCCACTACAAAATATTCAATTTGATGACGGATTCAAAAGTCAGAAAGTGTACTAAAGCGCATGATTTTTCGTGTCTTTCTTATAGGAATTTATATTCCTTTGAAATTTAGAACCAAAACATTTGTCTTTTTATCTTTTCCGATTTTTGAAGTAACTCGTTACGAATTCATGTTGCAGGGCAGTTATCCAACAACTTAGGACACGAGGAATTAGGGGGGAGTGGTGCTGGTGATCTAGACGATCAACATCATCCCCCTGACCAAGACAAGTGGATAAGTAGGCGCCATTCTTTGGAGCATAGTCTGGCGTCACTCCAAATTCTCCTCTGACCTGGCCGCCCGTTAATTGACCCATGTGTTCAATTCTAAGTGCATATCCTACATAAAGAAGAGCAACCTTTCGATAAAGGACAAAACCATATGACGTCCTTTCTTTCTATCTACTTTATTTTCTTTCTCTACTGTGGGCCTTTCAATACATTTAATTAACTCGCTCTTATCGTTCTTTTTCCGTTTCATGGTATCTTAGTGCACTCAATTCCAAATAGTCATCATCTCATATGCCAAATTGGTATAAATAGCACGCACTTGCTTGAGCTACTTGTACACTCCCAAAGAAAAGCAGAATCGCTCACTCCTTCATCAACCTCAAACCCAAATTCTCTCAATATCCTCTTCCAATTTCAATGGATTCCTCCATTTTCCATTCTCCAATTTCTGACGTTTCCTCCAACTCTTCCTTCAATTCGCCGGAACGCCGCCACCCGTGGACTGCCCCTAACCTCGGCCCTGCCTCGCTTCCCTTCAACGAGAACGACTCCGAGGAAATGCTCCTCTTGGATCTCCTTACCGAAGCGTCTCGAGGGACATCCGAGACGTTCTCCCCTGCCCGAATTAAGGAAGAGGAAGTGTCGTCACGGGAGCGAGAGAACGATCCCCACGAGGGGAAGTCCTACCGGGGGGTGCGGAAGCGGCCGTGGGGGAAGTTTGCCGCGGAAATCCGAGATTCCACTAGGCACGGCGTCCGGGTCTGGTTAGGCACCTTCGACAGCGCCGAGGCGGCGGCCCTGGCTTACGACCAGGCTGCCTTCTCGATGCGGGGGAGCGCCGCTGTGCTGAATTTCCCCGCGGAGCTGGTCCGGGAGTCGCTCATGGAGATGAGATTGGCGGGCTGCGATCGGGACGCTGGCTTCTCCCCTGTGGTGGCCCTCAAGAAAAGGCATAGCATGAGGAGGAAAATGTTGGGCTCGAGGAAGAAGGAGAGAGGAGCGACGAGGGTCGAGAACCTCGTCGTTTTGGAGGATCTGGGGCCGGAATACTTGGAGGAGCTCATGAGCAATTGCTCTACATACGACTGTGTTAGTGCACATAGGTGAACAGGCAGATGCCATTTCCGGCTTCACTTACAATTGTTTTTTTTTTTTTTTTTTTTTTTTTTTTTTGTATGTCTAGATGCTTTGTGTATTTGGATTTTGGGGTTGGTTAGTGAAGAGATAGATCTGATTAGGAAATCGCCAAAGACGTGCAGCTTTATTTGATCACATCTGTAAAGATTGGAAAAGGACAAAAATGTCGAAATGGTGATTGCTATGTCGTGGGGCTTGATGTTTTGCAGGTTAGTAAAGGTTTGGCAGAAGCTTTTCTTTCGCAGGTTTTCTTGAATCCTTAAAAAAGTCGGTTTGGGTCGCACTCAAGCTTTTATTTAATCCTAACATGTGTACCAAATCTCGAACCGCAATTAAATATGTCTTGTCGACAAATCGACGTATTTCTAACTTTACTGATTTCTTAATTCGAATAATGTCAGCGACGCAGCGTTTCGGTTTTCCTTCCTTTGACCCATCGAACTTTAAAAGAAAAACTATCCTTTTATAAGTAATTATTTTATATGCATATGTTCTATTACATATGTTTATCGAGTTTGGGATTGCATATCATACGAGAGTAATAAGGAGAAAATTGTACAAAAAACTTTCAAATCTATTATATTTTTATCAACTTAGTAATAAATATTTTAATTGTATTAATTGAGTTCTAACATTTTTTACATTTCAACAATTCAGTCCGTCAAGTTAATTTTAACCAAAAATCGTTGATGTAGACAATGATCATCCTATGTACATAGTCAATGTTGATGTGGACAATTTTTAATAAAATCTTTTGATTTTTTTTTTTTTTATATTTCCATTCTTTTCTTTTCTTTGTTCCTTTTTTTTTTTTCAACTTTGGCCAGCGAGGTTGTCGATCGACCATTGTTGGCCATAGGCAAGGGCTAACGACCGTTGTCAGCCCTAGGCGAGGACCTCTACACCCTTGTAGGCCACACAGGTTCGTCGACCTCGTCTAAATCCAAGCGAGGGTCAACACCCTCACCTATTAGCCGATGAGGGCCGCAATGCCCTACCTAGTCTAGGCAAGGGTTACGTTGCCCTCCCTAGCCACAGGTAAGGGTCACGAGCACTTCGCCTATGGTCATTGAGGGTGTTGTGGCCCTTGCTTGGATTTGATTGAGGGCCCAACACTCTTGCCTAGATCTTTGTGAGGTCGTAGAGGCCCTCACCCGTTGGTTGGTGAGGGCTGTGACGCCCTCATCCAGACTAGGCAAGAGCATCGTGATCTGGGCAAAGGCTACAATGCCCTTTCTTGTGTTGAGTTGGGAAAAAATAAAAAATAAAAAGGAAAAAGCTTAAATAAAATTCGGAAATAATATTAAAATATTTTGTATTAATGTCAACCATAACACGTGAGATGACTAGCATTAATGCCACTCACTTTTGGTCAAAATTGGTCGAATGGACTCAATTGATAAAATGCGAAAAGATTTAAGACCGAATAATGTAATAGGTGTTGGACATTTTGGAGAACTTTCCCGAGTAACGCGCATAGTTTATTGATTTCAGCTTACAACATTTAAGGTTTGATGGATGGCGATTACTGATTGATTAAGCTCGCCACGTACCACCGTCTTTCTATCCCTAGGAAAAGGAACCAAGTAAGTTAGGCTCTGCTTGAGATAATATTATAAAATCGATCCACTAAAGTCAACTTTGCATTTGATTTCCCGATATTTCCTTTTCTCATTTCGTATGTGAATCGTGATGGGCTTTGCTCTTTTAATCGGGAGAATCAGATTCGCACATTCCTCGATTTTTTTTTTTAATCATTTGTCCTAATCGTAGCTTGTGACAATAGGCGCTAACTCACTATACGTCGTTCTAAAAAAAATTTAGATTTCTTAATTTAATTGATTAAAGAATTACAGTTCAAAATGAGCAATTGCAATCTACCACAGAGAGAGAGAGAGAGAGAGAGAGAGGTCCTTTTCCAAGGAGCGAATGGTACGGCAAGATACACTCATACCACACAAAACAATGGTTTTGTTTTTCTTTCACTTCCGAACCCCGCCCTTTTTTTTTTTTTTTTTTTTCTTTTCATTTTTCTCAATCTAACACCTAATTTAGCGTGCTTGTCTTAATATGGCCCAGTATTTTGCTGCTGACGTGAAGTAGCCGGAAATTTTATTGCGGAACGAAGCATGAAACAACTTATTTTTGGTGCAATTAATAAAAAGAAAGATCTTAGGAGCGAATGCCAATATATTTTAGAGACTAACGTGACAACTATGAAAATCAGCAAATGTTAATCTACTTGATAGGAAATGGTAGACATAAGTTCTATCTGGGGATAAATTATGGCCATCTTTCATGTTGATAGTATAAATTTTGGATAGCTGAATGAAATAGACTTGTCAAATTTGGAGGTGAATTAAGGAAAAAAAAGAAATAATGAGGGGCAAAAGTAATGAACCCTAAACTTTGGGATGCATTATAATTGATAAAATTAGAAATTCCAATACAAAAATTTGAGTATATAGATGGAGGGAGATTATATGTTTATAAAGAGTACATAATCCCTACAAATAAACAATATTAGATACTCTAATATCATCTTACACATGCAAGTTGGATTAGGAATGGACATGTAAAATTTTGTCGAATGAAAGGCCACACTCAGTGGCTAGCAAGGGTTGGTTGGCAACCCTCACCAACCCATAATGAAATAAAAAGAAAGAAAAGAAAAGGAAAAATGACAAAAATAATTATAAAAAAAAAAAAAAAAAAAAAAAATGCAAGTTCCATGGCACATGGGACGGAGGGTGTTCACGTTAGTGATTGTTAGTTAAAATTGGCTAGAATAACTACTTTGACAAATCATCAAAAAGTTGAATACGAAATTGGTAAAATTGAAATGTTTAGATTTGAATTGATATTCGTACAATATGTTTAAAACTTTTTGATAACTTTCT